>JAJOZX010002286.1:0-670321 GCA_023014485.1 Bathynomus jamesi
GTTAACATTTGTAGAATCACCTCCATGCCTGCAGGCTTTTATCAATGCCCTTCTTCATGAAATCTACAAGATTATCAGCAATAACTTCAGCAGGTTTTTTTCTCGTTGAGCCTTTCTCAGGAGTGAAGTGGTAGAGATATCTTCCACTGGCTCACTGCACACAGAATAATGCTCTTCTTTGATGATGCTGGGAACTGACGATCTGAATTGTCTGCTTTCAGCATAACTTTAGTTGTATCTTGACGGCCGTCAAAGAAGATGCAGTCAATTTCACCCTTCTTACTCAAAGATCATCAAATTCCTGATCCAGGATCCTCAAACTTTTTCTTGGGCCCTCTTGACTTTATTGTGATCACTACAGTCTCTTGTCTTCTTCAGTGATCAAGCCAGCATCCATAAAGCAGCAGTGGTGATTAGGGCGGAGTGAAAAACTCATTTTTCGAATTTTCAAATTGGCTAGTGTGGAAAATGTGTGGAGTAGTGAGGAAATAAGCTGGTATAAATTTAAAATCATAACATTAATATCTTCAGGTGCCACAATGACCTTCAATATTGAAAAAAATTGAAAAAAAGCAGATTTTAACCAATAATTACAGAAGAGTCCACGATGCACAATAGACAAGAATTTATTCACACTTGTATAAAAATAGCTCAGTCAACCTTAAAAAAAGTTTCTATTCTCTAAAAACAGTTTTCTATAGTCAGCTCACTCAGCTGTCACGTGAGTACCTCGGTTCAGTGTAGCTGTCGCTCTCGTAGCAGGTGGGTGTTCTGTTGTTGGCGTTACTCAGATAGTCTAAACTATATTTCTTATATATTTTGCATTTCTGTATTGTGTTTGCCTAAGTTTGCCATGTACTATTAACTGAAATTAACGTATAATTGATATTAGCTCTTTCTTTTTCAGATTTGCATACTTTCAAAATGTCTCGAGTTTGTGCAAAATCAACCAGGGCCTCAACTGAGTGCCCCATGTTTGGTATGGGGGAAGATTGTGGCACAGGAATCTTCCTACATACGAAGGAGTTTTTAAATATTACTTGTTTGTAAGAAACGATTTGAAACAGAATACTAATAAAGATCCTTCAATATCTCAAATATTAGAACAAGTTGTTGATAAATTGAAAACAATTTGGAAAGTGCTTCCGTCCCAATTCTGTCAGACAGGCGAATTGAAACAATGTTCAGAAGCTACCACGAAAAGTATCGTGTCATTATGAAGCCATACCAAAGCAGAAAAAATTCTGAAGCTTACAAAGCAAAGATTGATATGTTCAAAAAGAAGCACACACGAAACTTTTGACATTGCAGCGTGCAAGTGCAAAGTACTAACACAATGTTCTTGTCCCAAAGAAAAACGGTTCCAAAGGAAGAAGTGACGTTCCTCTTAGATCAAAGGAGTGAAAGAAAACTGTTATTGATAGAGTAGATATTACACTCTCAAGAAAAAAGCATCTACGTTGCTAAGAAAGCAAAAAAGCTGTGAGGCTCACCAAAGAATCTTCACAGAGAAATTGCAGGATACAAATGTTGAATTATCATCATCGACATCAAATAGTGAAAGTGATCTGGCGAAATATCAGACGATACATTTCCACAGCCAGTTAGCTCGAAGAGAAAGCTCGAACAACCTGAAGAACAATTATTCAAGAAAAGGAAAACTACAAATCTACCTTCAGTGGCTACTGCTTGTGACAGGACTGCAGTTTCAGATCGAGCTGCAGCATTCATTGTTAGTGCAGTATTGCAAGATATTGGAGAAGTTTCTATTGACAATACATCTGAAGTAGTGGATAGGAGTAAATCAGAAGAGATCAGAATTATGAAAGATCAAAATCAGGTCCCAATCAGAGGAATCTATTTTGATGGTCGAAAAGATTCTACACTCTTCCAAAAAAAAAGAGTCCAAAGTATATCAGAGAAGAAGTAACAGAAGAACATATCACTTTAGTGAGAGAACCTGGTTCAGATTATTTGGGCCATTATTCTGTGAATTCTGGATCAGCTGAAGAAATATGTAAAGGAATGTTGAGTATATTGGAAATAATGACATGAACCTGGAAAACCTTGTTGCCATTGGATGCGATGGTGCAGCAGTCAACACTGGAGAAAAGGGAGGCGTTATAAGGGCTTATAGAATTGAAGCTGAAGAGCCAGTTCAACATTTAGTGTGCCAGCTCCCATGCCAATGAATGCCATTACGCCATTTAGTTGCAAAGCTGGATGGAAAAACATCTGGCCCCCGCGGATTCACCGGTCCTATTGGCAGGGATTAGAGAACTGTGAGAGTCTTCCTATTGTCGAGTTTGAAAGGATTGATGCTGAGGAACCAACTGTAGACTGTGAAGATCTTAGCACCGACCAAAAATATCTAATTGATATTCATCAGGCCAAAACAAAGGGATATTGCTCTCCAGATCTTGCTCATCGTAGTCCAGGCAAATGGCACATTCACGATGGCTGACTACAGCAAATCGTTTGCTTCGTCTATACGTTTCAACTGTAAGTCCATCTGAGAACCTCATGAACATTGCTTCTTTTATAATGAAGGTCTACATCCCAATGTGGTTTTCTATTAAGCAAAGTACGTCTTTTGTCAATGGCTCAAAACATGTTTTCAAAACTATTGAACTAACAAGAACACTGAATGACGAAGTAAAGGATATTGTAAACCCTGTCATACAAAGAAATGCATTTTTTGCAAATCCAGAAATATTCTAGCATCAATGATTCATGATGACCGCAGCGCCATAAGAGAATTAGCGTGGAGGCGAATAAAGAAAGCAAGGCAAACAAACAAGGAAAAAGTTGTGAGGCGTTTCACAGTACCTGTTATTCAATTTGAAGCTCTGATTATACTGATTTAATTAATTGGCAAAAATGCATTGTCACTGAACCACCTGTGACAAGACACCTGACAGAAAATGAGATTGAAGAATTCATAGAAAACAAGAGTACCCCTCCATTCGAGAAATTCCCTTGTCATACACAAGTAGTAGAAAGAATGGTAAAATTAGTGACTGAAGCATCATCAAAGTATTTGGATTGAACGCGCGAGATGGCTTCATAAGATCAACACTTCAGTCACGTAAAAAATGCCATCATTCGAAAGTAAAGCTGAATATAAAGTTTAAATAAAACGTTAAGAAAAAAACATGCGCAAGGATGGTGGTTGGGAGGGCATGGGTGGAGCTCGACACGCAGCCACCTCCTCGTGGTGAGTTCTGGATTATTTAGATCATTAATCAAAAGAACATTGATCTAAATAAACTAAGAGCTGCGTAATTCAGTAACTATTTTGGTAATTGGAACACTTAATATATAATAATAACAAGTAAGTTTCAGTTATTGTACTAATGCAGAATATAAGAAAATCATTATATTTCACTTTTTTCGACGGCTTTGTGGCACCTGAAGATATAATTTCGCAGGACTAATATTTATGCACAGTCATTATCTATAGCACCCACATATTTTCCGCACTAGCCATATTTGAAGTTCGAAGAAAGTTTAAAAACATCATTTTCGATCCGCCCTAATGTGTATACACCCTGCCTGCTGCCTCTGTGACTTGTTTCACACACCTCTCTTTTGACTGAGCATGACAGGGCCACTGTGGAACTTGCATAGGCTTGTCAAAGAACTTCTTTACTTCCGCTGTAGTCAGTTTACATGTCAAAGGAGGTTCAAATACCCCGTCAGACCAGTCTGTCAGCTCCAACACGGAAGAAGCACTGGGGTTGATGGAAGGTGTCTTCCTGGGACGTACAGAAAGATCTCCAAGTGTGTCATCATCTCCATCCCTCATGTCAACAATCTTTTGGACACCAGCTCTCCTCTCCTCACTGTCATCTGAGCACAAGAGTGTCTGGATTATCATTTCGCTGAATGCATACCATGCTGAGCGCTTGATGGTTGGCAAAACAGCATCCACTACAGCCTTCTTTTGCAGCCTAACTAGCCGCAGCTGAAACAAGATGTGGCGTGGGCCTTCCACCCAAGAGTGTTTTACTTTGATGTTGAACCAACAGGGGTAGTACACACCACATGTATTCCACTATCAGTCTTAAGTTGTTGAGGGTTTTGCCTTTAAGGCCATGTTTTGAAACCCATATGCGACAAAGCCTGTTTGCTGTTGTCAACCACCTTGAATGGCTCACTGGACCAATTTCAAGAAGGGCCAGATCTGTGGGAAGTTCTCCTGTCCTTATGGCCTGTGTGATCCTATACCCGTACGCTTGATCAGTAGAGAGATCCTTTACGACATTGTCACTCAGTGAAGTAAGAGGCTCTCCAATTGAGGTTTGGTGAATGAAGGATCAATTTCAAGTTCGGTTGCAGTGTCTAGCATCTTGCCAATGTTACCTGTCCAATTGTTGTTAGACAAGGTCTTCCCATCCAGTGCTGTGATCAAGTGTCGCAGGGGTAACTCGTTAGTGTGGAGGGCACAAACCAACCAGATCAGCTTACGGCAAAGCTTGACCTCTACCCAATGCATGGAACCACCCTCCCAGCCAGTGTTAACATTTGTAGAATCACCTCCAATGGCCTGCAGGCTTTTTCAATGCCCTTCTTCATGAAATCTACAAGATTATCAGCAATAACTTCAGCAGGTTTTTTCTCGTTGAGCCTTTCTCAGGAGTGAAGTGGTAGAGATATCTTCCACCTGGCTCACTGCACACAGAATAATGCTCTTCTTTGATGATGCTGGGGAACTGACGATCTGAATTGTCTGCTTTCAGCATAACTTTAGTTGTATCTTGACGGCCGTCAAAGAAGATGCAGTCAATTTCACCCTTCTTACAAAGATCATCAAATTCCTGATCCAGGGATCTCATAACTTTTTCTTGGGCCCTCTTGACTTTATTGTGATCAACTACAAGTCTCTTGTCTTCTTCAGTGATCAAGCCAGCATCCATAAAGGCAGCAGTGGTGATTAGGGCGGAGTGAAAAACTCATTTTTCGAATTTTCAAATTGGCTAGTGTGGAAAATGTGTGGAGTAGTGAGGAAATAAGCTGGTATAAATTTAAAATCATAACATTAATATCTTCAGGTGCCACAATGACCTTCAATATTGAAAAAAATTGAAAAAAGCAGATTTTAACCAATAATTACAGAAGAGTCCACGATGCACAATAGACAAGAATTTATTCACACTTGTATAAAAATAGCTCAGTCAACCTTTAAAAAAGTTTCTATTCTCTAAAAACAGTTTTCTATAGTCAGCTCACTCAGCTGTCACGTGAGTACCTCGGTTCAGTGTAGCTGTCGCTCTCGTAGCAGGTGGGTGTTCTGTTGTTGGCGTTACTCAGATAGTCTAAACTATATTTCTTATATATTTTGCATTTCTGTATTGTGTTGCCCTAAGTTTGCCATGTACTATTAACTGAAATTAACGTATAATTGATATTAGCTCTTTCTTTTTCAGATTTGCATACTTTCAAATGTCTCGAGTTTGTGCAAAATCAACCAGGGCCTCAACTGAGTGCCCATGTTTGGTATGGGGGAAGATTTGTGGCACAGGAATCTTCCTACATACGAAGGAGTTTTTAAATATTACTTGTTTGTAAGAAACGATTTGAAACAGAATACTAATAAAGATCCTTCAATATCTCAAATATTAGAACAAGTTGTTGATAAATTGAAAACAATTTGGGAAAGTGCTTCCGTCCCAATTCTGTCAGACAGGCGAATTGAAACAATGTTCAGAAGCTACCACGAAAAGTATCGTGTCATTATGAAGCCATACCAAAGCAGAAAAAATTCTGAAGCTTACAAAGCAAAGATTGATATGTTCAAAAAAGAAGCACACACGAAACTTTTTGACATTGCAGCGTGCAAGTGCAAAGTACTAACACAATGTTCTTGTCCCAAAGAAAAACGGTTCCAAAGGAAGAAGTGACGTTCCTCTTAGATCAAAGGAGTGAAAGAAAACTGTTTATTGATAGAGTAGATATTACACTCTCAAAGAAAAAAGCATCTACGTTGCTAAGAAAGCAAAAAGAAGCTGTGAGGCTCACCAAAGAATCTTCACAGGAGAAATTGCAGGATACAAATGTTGAATTATCATCATCGACATCAAATAGTGAAAGTGAATCTGGCGAAATATCAGACGATACATTTCCACAGCCAGTTAGCTCGAAGAGAAAGCTCGAACAACCTGAAGAACAATTATTCAAGAAAAGGAAAACTACAAATCTACCTTCAGTGGCTACTGCTTGTGACAGGACTGCAGTTTCAGATCGAGCTGCAGCATTCATTGTTAGTGCAGTATTGCAAGATATTGGAGAAGTTTCTATTGACAATACATCTGAAGTAGTGGATAGGAGTAAAATCAGAAGAGATCAGAAATTATGAAAGATCAAAATCAGGTCCCAATCAGAGGAATCTATTTTGATGGTCGAAAAGATTCTACACTCTTCCAAGAAAAAAAAGTCCAAAGTATATCAGAAGAAGGTAACAGAAGAACATATCACTTTAGTGAGAGAACCTGGTTCAGATTATTTGGGCCATTATTCTGTGAATTCTGGATCAGCTGAAGAAATATGTAAAGGAATGTTTGAGTATATTGGAAATAATGACATGAACCTGGAAAACCTTGTTGCCATTGGATGCGATGGTGCAGCAGTCAACACTGGAGAAAAGGGAGGCGTTATAAGGCTTATAGAATTGAAGCTGAAGAAGCCAGTTCAACATTTAGTGTGCCAGCTCCCATGCCAATGAATTGCCATTACGCCATTTAGTTGCAAAGCTGGATGGAAAAACATCTGGCCCCCGCGGATTCACCGGTCCTATTGGCAGGGAATTAGAGAACTGTGAGAGTCTTCCTATTGTCGAGTTTGAAAGGATTGATGCTGAGGAACCAACTGTAGACTGTGAAGATCTTAGCACCGACCAAAATATCTAATTGATATTCATCAGGCCAAACAAAGGATATTGCTCTCCAGATCTTGCTCATCGTAGTCCAGGCAAAATGGCACATTCACGATGGCTGACTACAGCAAATCGTTTGCTTCGTCTATACGTTTCAACTGTAAGTCCATCTGAGAACCTCATGAACATTGCTTCTTTTATAATGAAGGTCTACATCCCAATGTGGTTTTCTATTAAGCAAAGTACGTCTTTTGTCAATGGCTCAAAACATGTTTTCAAAACTATTGAACTAACAAGAACACTGAATGACGAAGTAAAGGATATTGTAAACCCTGTCATACAAAGAAATGCATTTTTTGCAAATCCAGAAAATATTCTAGCATCAATGATTCATGATGACCGCAGCGCCATAAGAGAATTAGCGTGGAGGCGAATAAAGAAAGCAAGGCAAACAAACAAGGAAAAAGTTGTGAGGCGTTTCACAGTACCTGTTATTCAATTTGAAGCTCTGATTATACTGATTTAATTAATTGGCAAAAATGCATTGTCACTGAACCACCTGTGACAAGACACCTGACAGAAAATGAGATTGAAGAATTCATAGAAAACAAGAGTACCCCTCCATTCGAGAAATTCCCTTGTCATACACAAGTAGTAGAAAGAATGGTAAAATTAGTGACTGAAGCATCATCAAAAGTATTTGGATTGAACGCGCGAGATGGCTTCATAAGATCAACACTTCAGTCACGTAAAAAAATGCCATCATTCGAAAGTAAAGCTGAATATAAAGTTTAAATAAAACGTTAATAGAAAAAAACATGCGCAAGGATGGGTGGTTGGGAGGGCATGGGTGGAGCTCGACACGCAGCCACCTCCTCGTGGTGAGTTCTGGATTATTTAGATCATTAATCAAAAGAACATTGATCTAAATAAACTAAGAGCTGCGTAATTCAGTAACTATTTTGGTAATTGGAACACTTAATATATAATAATAACAAGTAAGTTTCAGTTATTGTACTAATGCAGAATATAAGAAAATCATTATATTTCACTTTTTCGACGGCTTTGTGGCACCTGAAGATATAATTTCGCAGGACTAATATTTATGCACAGTCATTATCTATAGCACCCACATATTTTCCGCACTAGCCATATTTGAAGTTCGAAAGAAAGTTTAAAAACATCATTTTCGATCCGCCCTAATGTGTATACACCCTGCCTGCTGCCTCTGTGACTTGTTTCACACACCTCTCTTTTGACTGAGCATGACAGGGCCACTGTGGAACTTGCATAGGCTTGTCAAAGAACTTCTTTACTTCCGCTGTAGTCAGTTTACATGTCAAAGGAGGTTCAAATACCCCGTCAGACCAGTCTGTCAGCTCCAACACGGAAGAAGCACTGGGGTTGATGGAAGGTGTCTTCCTGGGACGTACAGAAAGATCTCCAAGTGTGTCATCATCTCCATCCCTCATGTCAACAATCTTTTGGACACCAGCTCTCCTCTCCTCACTGTCATCTGAGCACAAGAGTGTCTGGATTATCATTTCGCTGAATGCATACCATGCTGAGC
This sequence comes from Bathynomus jamesi, assembly GCA_023014485.1. Taxonomy (NCBI): domain Eukaryota; kingdom Metazoa; phylum Arthropoda; class Malacostraca; order Isopoda; family Cirolanidae; genus Bathynomus; species Bathynomus jamesi. The sequence goes on from JAJOZX010002286.1 coordinate 8,445, forward strand.
GCTTGATGGTTGGCAAAACAGCATCCACTACAGCCTTCTTTTGCAGCCTAACTAGCCGCAGCTGAAACAAGATGTGGCGTGGGCCTTCCACCCAAGAGTGTTTTACTTTGATGTTGAACCAACAGGGGTAGTACACACCAACAATGTATTCCACTATCAGTCTTAAGTTGTTGAGGGTTTTGCCTTTAAGGCCATGTTTTGAAACCCATATGCGACAAAGCCTGTTTGCTGTTGTCAACCACCTTGAATGGCTCACTGGACCAATTTCAAGAAGGGCCAGATCTGTGGGAAGTTCTCCTGTCCTTATGGCCTGTGTGATCCTATACCCGTACGCTTGATCAGTAGAGAGATCCTTTACGACATTGTCACTCAGTGAAGTAAGAGGCTCTCCAATTGAGAGTTTGGTGAATGAAGGATCAATTTCAAGTTCGGTTGCAGTGTCTAGCATCTTGCCAATGTTACCTGTCCAATTGTTGTTAGACAAGGTCTTCCCATCCAGTGCTGTGATCAAGTGTCGCAGGGGTAACTCGTTAGTGTGGAGGGCACAAACCAACCAGATCAGCTTACGGCAAAGCTTGACCTCTACCCAATGCATGGAACCACCCTCCCAGCCAGTGTTAACATTTGTAGAATCACCTCCAATGGCCTGCAGGCTTTTATCAATGCCCTTCTTCATGAAATCTACAAGATTATCAGCAATAACTTCAGCAGGTTTTTTTCTCGTTGAGCCTTTCTCAGGAGTGAAGTGGTAGAGATATCTTCCACCTGGCTCACTGCACACAGAATAATGCTCTTCTTTGATGATGCTGGGGAACTGACGATCTGAATTGTCTGCTTTCAGCATAACTTTAGTTGTATCTTGACGGCCGTCAAAGAAGATGCAGTCAATTTCACCCTTCTTACAAAGATCATCAAATTCCTGATCCAGGGATCTCATAACTTTTTCTTGGGCCCTCTTGACTTTATTGTGATCAACTACAAGTCTCTTGTCTTCTTCAGTGATCAAGCCAGCATCCATAAAGGCAGCAGTGGTGATTAGGGCGGAGTGAAAAACTCATTTTTCGAATTTCAAATTGGCTAGTGTGGAAAATGTGTGGAGTAGTGAGGAAATAAGCTGGTATAAATTTAAAATCATAACATTAATATCTTCAGGTGCCACAATGACCTTCAATATTGAAAAAAATTGAAAAAAGCAGATTTTAACCAATAATTACAGAAGAGTCCACGATGCACAATAGACAAGAATTTATTCACACTTGTATAAAAATAGCTCAGTCAACCTTTAAAAAAAGTTTCTATTCTCTAAAAACAGTTTTCTATAGTCAGCTCACTCAGCTGTCACGTGAGTACCTCGGTTCAGTGTAGCTGTCGCTCTCGTAGCAGGTGGGTGTTCTGTTGTTGGCGTTACTCAGATAGTCTAAACTATATTTCTTATATATTTTGCATTTCTGTATTGTGTTGCCCTAAGTTTGCCATGTACTATTAACTGAAATTAACGTATAATTGATATTAGCTCTTTCTTTTTCAGATTTGCATACTTTCAAAATGTCTCGAGTTTGTGCAAAATCAACCAGGGCCTCAACTGAGTGCCCCATGTTTGGTATGGGGGAAGATTTGTGGCACAGGAATCTTCCTACATACGAAGGAGTTTTTAAATATTACTTGTTTGTAAGAAACGATTTGAAACAGAATACTAATAAAGATCCTTCAATATCTCAAATATTAGAACAAGTTGTTGATAAATTGAAAACAATTTGGGAAAGTGCTTCCGTCCCAATTCTGTCAGACAGGCGAATTGAAACAATGTTCAGAAGCTACCACGAAAAGTATCGTGTCATTATGAAGCCATACCAAAGCAGAAAAAATTCTGAAGCTTACAAAGCAAAGATTGATATGTTCAAAAAAGAAGCACACACGAAACTTTTTGACATTGCAGCGTGCAAGTGCAAAGTACTAACACAATGTTCTTGTCCCAAAGAAAAAACGGTTCCAAAGGAAGAAGTGACGTTCCTCTTAGATCAAAGGAGTGAAAGAAAACTGTTTATTGATAGAGTAGATATTACACTCTCAAAGAAAAAAGCATCTACGTTGCTAAGAAAGCAAAAAGAAGCTGTGAGGCTCACCAAAGAATCTTCACAGGAGAAATTGCAGGATACAAATGTTGAATTATCATCATCGACATCAAATAGTGAAAGTGAATCTGGCGAAATATCAGACGATACATTTCCACAGCCAGTTAGCTCGAAGAGAAAGCTCGAACAACCTGAAGAACAATTATTCAAGAAAAGGAAAACTACAAATCTACCTTCAGTGGCTACTGCTTGTGACAGGACTGCAGTTTCAGATCGAGCTGCAGCATTCATTGTTAGTGCAGTATTGCAAGATATTGGAGAAGTTTCTATTGACAATACATCTGAAGTAGTGGATAGGAGTAAAATCAGAAGAGATCAGAAATTATGAAAGATCAAAATCAGGTCCCAATCAGAGGAATCTATTTTGATGGTCGAAAAGATTCTACACTCTTCCAAGAAAAAAAAGAGTCCAAAGTATATCAGAAGAAGGTAACAGAAGAACATATCACTTTAGTGAGAGAACCTGGTTCAGATTATTTGGGCCATTATTCTGTGAATTCTGGATCAGCTGAAGAAATATGTAAAGGAATGTTTGAGTATATTGGAAATAATGACATGAACCTGGAAAACCTTGTTGCCATTGGATGCGATGGTGCAGCAGTCAACACTGGAGAAAAGGGAGGCGTTATAAGGCTTATAGAATTGAAGCTGAAGAAGCCAGTTCAACATTTAGTGTGCCAGCTCCCATGCCAATGAATTGCCATTACGCCATTTAGTTGCAAAGCTGGATGGAAAAACATCTGGCCCCCGCGGATTCACCGGTCCTATTGGCAGGGAATTAGAGAACTGTGAGAGTCTTCCTATTGTCGAGTTTGAAAGGATTGATGCTGAGGAACCAACTGTAGACTGTGAAGATCTTAGCACCGACCAAAAATATCTAATTGATATTCATCAGGCCAAAACAAAGGGATATTGCTCTCCAGATCTTGCTCATCGTAGTCCAGGCAAAATGGCACATTCACGATGGCTGACTACAGCAAATCGTTTGCTTCGTCTATACGTTTCAACTGTAAGTCCATCTGAGAACCTCATGAACATTGCTTCTTTTATAATGAAGGTCTACATCCCAATGTGGTTTTCTATTAAGCAAAGTACGTCTTTTGTCAATGGCTCAAAACATGTTTTCAAAACTATTGAACTAACAAGAACACTGAATGACGAAGTAAAGGATATTGTAAACCCTGTCATACAAAGAAATGCATTTTTTGCAAATCCAGAAAATATTCTAGCATCAATGATTCATGATGACCGCAGCGCCATAAGAGAATTAGCGTGGAGGCGAATAAAGAAAGCAAGGCAAACAAACAAGGAAAAAGTTGTGAGGCGTTTCACAGTACCTGTTATTCAATTTGAAGCTCTGATTATACTGATTTAATTAATTGGCAAAAATGCATTGTCACTGAACCACCTGTGACAAGACACCTGACAGAAAATGAGATTGAAGAATTCATAGAAAACAAGAGTACCCCTCCATTCGAGAAATTCCCTTGTCATACACAAGTAGTAGAAAGAATGGTAAAATTAGTGACTGAAGCATCATCAAAAGTATTTGGATTGAACGCGCGAGATGGCTTCATAAGATCAACACTTCAGTCACGTAAAAAAATGCCATCATTCGAAAGTAAAGCTGAATATAAAGTTTAAATAAAACGTTAATAGAAAAAAACATGCGCAAGGATGGGTGGTTGGGAGGGCATGGGTGGAGCTCGACACGCAGCCACCTCCTCGTGGTGAGTTCTGGATTATTTAGATCATTAATCAAAAGAACATTGATCTAAATAAACTAAGAGCTGCGTAATTCAGTAACTATTTTGGTAATTGGAACACTTAATATATAATAATAACAAGTAAGTTTCAGTTATTGTACTAATGCAGAATATAAGAAAATCATTATATTTCACTTTTTTCGACGGCTTTGTGGCACCTGAAGATATAATTTCGCAGGACTAATATTTATGCACAGTCATTATCTATAGCACCCACATATTTTCCGCACTAGCCATATTTGAAGTTCGAAAGAAAGTTTTAAAAACATCATTTTCGATCCGCCCTAATGTGTATACACCCTGCCTGCTGCCTCTGTGACTTGTTTCACACACCTCTCTTTTGACTGAGCATGACAGGGCCACTGTGGAACTTGCATAGGCTTGTCAAAGAACTTCTTTACTTCCGCTGTAGTCAGTTTACATGTCAAAGGAGGTTCAAATACCCCGTCAGACCAGTCTGTCAGCTCCAACACGGAAGAAGCACTGGGTTGATGGAAGGTGTCTTCCTGGGACGTACAGAAAGATCTCCAAGTGTGTCATCATCTCCATCCCTCATGTCAACAATCTTTTGGACACCAGCTCTCCTCTCCTCACTGTCATCTGAGCACAAGAGTGTCTGGATTATCATTTCGCTGAATGCATACCATGCTGAGCGCTTGATGGTTGGCAAAACAGCATCCACTACAGCCTTCTTTGCAGCCTAACTAGCCGCAGCTGAAACAAATGTGGCGTGGGCCTTCCACCCAAGAGTGTTTTACTTTGATGTTGAACCAACAGGGTAGTACACACCAACAATGTATTCCACTATCAGTCTTAAGTTGTTGAGGGTTTTGCCTTTAAGGCCATGTTTTGAAACCCATATGCGACAAAGCCTGTTTGCTGTTGTCAACCACCTTGAATGGCTCACTGGACCAATTTCAAGAAGGGCCAGATCTGTGGGAAGTTCTCCTGTCCTTATGGCCTGTGTGATCCTATACCCGTACGCTTGATCAGTAGAGAGATCCTTTACGACATTGTCACTCAGTGAAGTAAGAGGCTCTCCAATTGAGAGTTTGGTGAATGAAGGATCAATTTCAAGTTCGGTTGCAGTGTCTAGCATCTTGCCAATGTTACCTGTCCAATTGTTGTTAGACAAGGTCTTCCCATCCAGTGCTGTGATCAAGTGTCGCAGGGGTAACTCGTTAGTGTGGAGGGCACAAACCAACCAGATCAGCTTACGGCAAAGCTTGACCTCTACCCAATGCATGGAACCACCCTCCCAGCCAGTGTTAACATTTGTAGAATCACCTCCAATGGCCTGCAGGCTTTTATCAATGCCCTTCTTCATGAAATCTACAAGATTATCAGCAATAACTTCAGCAGGTTTTTTTCTCGTTGAGCCTTTCTCAGGAGTGAAGTGGTAGAGATATCTTCCACCTGGCTCACTGCACACAGAATAATGCTCTTCTTTGATGATGCTGGGGAACTGACGATCTGAATTGTCTGCTTTCAGCATAACTTTAGTTGTATCTTGACGGCCGTCAAAGAAGATGCAGTCAATTTCACCCTTCTTACAAAGATCATCAAATTCCTGATCCAGGGATCTCATAACTTTTTCTTGGGCCCTCTTGACTTTATTGTGATCAACTACAAGTCTCTTGTCTTCTTCAGTGATCAAGCCAGCATCCATAAAGGCAGCAGTGGTGATTAGGGCGGAGTGAAAAACTCATTTTTCGAATTTTCAAATTGGCTAGTGTGGAAAATGTGTGGAGTATGAGGAAATAAGCTGGTATAAATTTAAAATCATAACATTAATATCTTCAGGTGCCACAATGACCTTCAATATTGAAAAAATTGAAAAAAGCAGATTTTAACCAATAATTACAGAAGAGTCCACGATGCACAATAGACAAGAATTTATTCACACTTGTATAAAAATAGCTCAGTCAACCTTTAAAAAAAGTTTCTATTCTCTAAAAACAGTTTTCTATAGTCAGCTCACTCAGCTGTCACGTGAGTACCTCGGTTCAGTGTAGCTGTCGCTCTCGTAGCAGGTGGGTGTTCTGTTGTTGGCGTTACTCAGATAGTCTAAACTATATTTCTTATATATTTTGCATTTCTGTATTGTGTTGCCCTAAGTTTGCCATGTACTATTAACTGAAATTAACGTATAATTGATATTAGCTCTTTCTTTTTCAGATTTGCATACTTTCAAAATGTCTCGAGTTTGTGCAAAATCAACCAGGGCCTCAACTGAGTGCCCCATGTTTGGTATGGGGGAAGATTTGTGGCACAGGAATCTTCCTACATACGAAGGAGTTTTTAAATATTACTTGTTTGTAAGAAACGATTTGAAACAGAATACTAATAAAGATCCTTCAATATCTCAAATATTAGAACAAGTTGTTGATAAATTGAAAAACAATTTGGGAAAGTGCTTCCGTCCCAATTCTGTCAGACAGGCGAATTGAAACAATGTTCAGAAGCTACCACGAAAAGTATCGTGTCATTATGAAGCCATACCAAAGCAGAAAAAATTCTGAAGCTTACAAAGCAAAGATTGATATGTTCAAAAAAAGAAGCACACACGAAACTTTTTGACATTGCAGCGTGCAAGTGCAAAGTACTAACACAATGTTCTTGTCCCAAAGAAAAACGGTTCCAAAGGAAGAAGTGACGTTCCTCTTAGATCAAAGGAGTGAAAGAAAACTGTTTATTGATAGAGTAGATATTACACTCTCAAAGAAAAAAGCATCTACGTTGCTAAGAAAGCAAAAAGAAGCTGTGAGGCTCACCAAAGAATCTTCACAGGAGAAATTGCAGGATACAAATGTTGAATTATCATCATCGACATCAAATAGTGAAAGTGAATCTGGCGAAATATCAGACGATACATTTCCACAGCCAGTTAGCTCGAAGAGAAAGCTCGAACAACCTGAAGAACAATTATTCAAGAAAAGGAAAACTACAAATCTACCTTCAGTGGCTACTGCTTGTGACAGGACTGCAGTTTCAGATCGAGCTGCAGCATTCATTGTTAGTGCAGTATTGCAAGATATTGGAGAAGTTTCTATTGACAATACATCTGAAGTAGTGGATAGGAGTAAAATCAGAAGAGATCAGAAATTATGAAAGATCAAAATCAGGTCCCAATCAGAGGAATCTATTTTGATGGTCGAAAAGATTCTACACTCTTCCAAGAAAAAAAAGAGTCCAAAGTATATCAGAAGAAGGTAACAGAAGAACATATCACTTTAGTGAGAGAACCTGGTTCAGATTATTTGGGCCATTATTCTGTGAATTCTGGATCAGCTGAAGAAATATGTAAAGGAATGTTTGAGTATATTGGAAATAATGACATGAACCTGGAAAACCTTGTTGCCATTGGATGCGATGGTGCAGCAGTCAACACTGGAGAAAAGGGAGGCGTTATAAGGCTTATAGAATTGAAGCTGAAGAAGCCAGTTCAACATTTAGTGTGCCAGCTCCCATGCCAATGAATTGCCATTACGCCATTTAGTTGCAAAGCTGGATGGAAAAACATCTGGCCCCCGCGGATTCACCGGTCCTATTGGCAGGGATTAGAGAACTGTGAGAGTCTTCCTATTGTCGAGTTTGAAAGGATTGATGCTGAGGAACCAACTGTAGACTGTGAAGATCTTAGCACCGACCAAAAATATCTAATTGATATTCATCAGGCCAAACAAAAGGGATATTGCTCTCCAGATCTTGCTCATCGTAGTCCAGGCAAAATGGCCATTCACGATGGCTGACTACAGCAAATCGTTTGCTTCGTCTATACGTTTCAACTGTAAGTCCATCTGAGAACCTCATGAACATTGCTTCTTTTATAATGAAGGTCCTACATCCCAATGTGGTTTTCTATTAAGCAAAGTACGTCTTTTGTCAATGGCTCAAAACATGTTTTCAAAACTATTGAACTAACAAGAACACTGAATGACGAAGTAAAGGATATTGTAAACCCTGTCATACAAAGAAATGCATTTTTTGCAAATCCAGAAAATATTCTAGCATCATGATTCATGATGACCGCAGCGCCATAAGAAGAATAGCGTGGAGGCGAATAAAGAAAGCAAGGCAAACAAACAAGGAAAAAGTTGTGAGGCGTTTCACAGTACCTGTTATTCAATTTGAAGCTCTGATTATACTGATTTAATTAATTGGCAAAAATGCATTGTCACTGAACCACCTGTGACAAGACACCTGACAGAAAATGAGATTGAAGAATTCATAGAAAACAAGAGTACCCCTCCATTCGAGAAATTCCCTTGTCATACACAAGTAGTAGAAAGAATGGTAAAATTAGTGACTGAAGCATCATCAAAAGTATTTGGATTTGAACGCGCGAGATGGCTTCATAAGATCACACTTCAGTCACGTAAAAAAAATGCCATCATTCGAAAGTAAAGCTGAATATAAAGTTTAAATAAACGTTAATAGAAAAAACATGCGCAAGGATGGGTGGTTGGGAGGGCATGGTGGAGCTCGACACGCAGCCACCTCCTCGTGGTGAGTTCTGGATTATTTAGATCATTAATCAAAAGAACATTGATCTAAATAAACTAAGAGCTGCGTAATTCAGTAACTATTTTGGTAATTGGAACACTTAATATATAATAATAACAAGTAAGTTTCAGTTATTGTACTAATGCAGAATATAAGAAAATCATTATATTTCACTTTTTTCGACGCTTTGTGGCACCTGAAGATATAATTTCGCAGGACTAATATTTATACACAGTCATTATCTATAGCACCCACATATTTTCCGCACTAGCCATATTTGAAGTTCGAAAAAAGTTTAAAACATCATTTTCGATCCGCCCTAATGTGTATACACCCTGCCTGCTGCCTCTGTGACTTGTTTCACACACCTCTCTTTTGACTGAGCATGACAGGGCCACTGTGGACTTGCATAGGCTTGTCAAAGAACTTCTTTACTTCCGCTGTAGTCAGTTTACATGTCAAGGAGGTTCAAATACCCCGTCAGACCAGTCTGTCAACTCAACACGGAAGAAGCACTGGGTTGATGGAAGGTGTCTTCTGGGACGTACAGAAAGATCTCCAAGTGTGTCATCATCTCCATCCCTCATGTCAACATCTTTGGACACCAGCTCTCCTCTCCTCACTGTCATCTGAGCACAAGAGTGTCTGGATTATCATTTCGCTGAATGCATACCAGCTGAGCGCTTGATGGTTGGCAAAACAGCATCCCTACAGCCTTCTTTTGCAGCCTAACTAGCCGCAGCTGAAACAAGATGTGGCGTGGGCCTTCACCCAAGAGTGTTTTACTTTGATGTTGAACCACAGAGGTAGTACACACCAACAATGTATTCCACTATCAGTCTTAAGTTGTTGAGGGTTTTGCCTTTAAGGCCATGTTTTGAAACCCATATGCGACAAAGCCTGTTTGCTGTTGTCAACCACCTTGAATGGCTCACTGGACCAATTTCAAGAAGGGCCAGATCTGTGGGAAGTTCTCCTGTCCTTATGGCCTGTGTGATCCTATACCCGTACGCTTGATCAGTAGAGAGATCCTTTACGACATTGTCACTCAGTGAAGTAAGAGGCTCTCCAATTGAGAGTTTGGTGAATGAAGGATCAATTTCAAGTTCGGTTGCAGTGTCTAGCATCTTGCCAATGTTACCTGTCCAATTGTTGTTAGACAAGGTCTTCCCATCCAGTGCTGTGATCAAGTGTCGCAGGGGTAACTCGTTAGTGTGGAGGGCACAAACCAACCAGATCAGCTTACGGCAAAGCTTGACCTCTACCCAATGCATGGAACCACCCTCCCAGCCAGTGTTAACATTTGTAGAATCACCTCCAATGGCCTGCAGGCTTTTATCAATGCCCTTCTTCATGAAATCTACAAGATTATCAGCAATAACTTCAGCAGGTTTTTTTCTCGTTGAGCCTTTCTCAGGAGTGAAGTGGTAGAGATATCTTCCACCTGGCTCACTGCACACAGAATAATGCTCTTCTTTGATGATGCTGGGGAACTGACGATCTGAATTGTCTGCTTTCAGCATAACTTTAGTTGTATCTTGACGGCCGTCAAAGAAGATGCAGTCAATTTCACCCTTCTTACAAAGATCATCAAATTCCTGATCCAGGGATCTCATAACTTTTTCTTGGGCCCTCTTGACTTTATTGTGATCAACTACAAGTCTCTTGTCTTCTTCAGTGATCAAGCCAGCATCCATAAAGGCAGCAGTGGTGATTAGGGCGGAGTGAAAAACTCATTTTTCGAATTTTCAAATTGGCTAGTGTGGAAAATGTGTGGAGTAGTGAGGAAATAAGCTGGTATAAATTTAAAATCATAACATTAATATCTTCAGGTGCCACAATGACCTTCAATATTGAAAAAAATTGAAAAAAGCAGATTTTAACCAATAATTACAGAAGAGTCCACGATGCACAATAGACAAGAATTTATTCACACTTGTATAAAAATAGCTCAGTCAACCTTTAAAAAAAGTTTCTATTCTCTAAAACAGTTTTCTGTAGTCAGCTCACTCAGCTGTCACGTGAGTACCTCGGTTCAGTGTAGCTGTCGCTCTCGTAGCAGGTGGGTGTTCTGTTGTTGGCGTTACTCAGATAGTCTAAACTATATTTCTTATATATTTTGCATTTCTGTATTGTGTTGCCCTAAGTTTGCCATGTACTATTAACTGAAATTAACGTATAATTGATATTAGCTCTTTCTTTTTCAGATTTGTATACTTTCAAAATGTCTCGAGTTTGTGCAAAATCAACCAGGGCCTCAACTGAGTGCCCCATGTTTGGTATGGGGGAAGATTTGTGGCACAGGAATCTTCCTACATACGAAGGAGTTTTTAAATATTACTTGTTTGTAAGAAACGATTTGAAACAGAATACTAATAAAGATCCTTCAATATCTCAAATATTAGAACAAGTTGTTGATAAATTGAAAACAATTTGGGAAAGTGCTTCCGTCCCAATTCTGTCAGACAGGCGAATTGAAACAATGTTCAGAAGCTACTACGAAAAGTATCGTGTCATTATGAAGCCATACCAAAGCAGAAAAAATTCTGAAGCTTACAAAGCAAAGATTGATATGTTCAAAAAAGAAGCACACACGAAACTTTTTGACATTGCAGCGTGCAAGTGCAAAGTACTAACACAATGTTCTTGTCCCAAAGAAAAACGGTTCCAAAGGAAGAAGTGACGTTCCTCTTAGATCAAAGGAGTGAAAGAAAACTGTTTATTGATAGAGTAGATATTACACTCTCAAAGAAAAAAGCATCTACGTTGCTAAGAAAGCAAAACGAAGCTGTGAGGCTCACCAAAGAATCTTCACAGGAGAAATTGCAGGATACAAATGTTGAATTATCATCATCGACATCAAATAGTGAAAGTGAATCTGGAGAAATATCAGACGATGCATTTCCAGAGCCAGTTAGCTCGAAGAGAAAGCTCGAACAACCTGAAGAACAATTATTCAAGAAAAGGAAAACTACAAATCTACCTTCAGTGGCTACTGCTTGTGACAGGACTGCAGTTTCAGATCGAGCTGCAGCATTCATTGTTAGTGCAGTATTGCAAGATATTGGAGAAGTTTCTATTGACAATACATCTGAAGTAGTGGATAGGAGTAAAATCAGAAGAGATCAGAAATTATGAAAGATCAAAATCAGGTCCCAATCAGAGGAATCTATTTTGATGGTCGAAAAGATTCTACACTCTTCCAAGAAAAAAAGAGTCCAAAGTATATCAAAAAGGTAACAGAAGAACATATCACTTTAGTGAGAGAACCTGGTTCAGATTATTTGGGCCATTATTCTGTGAATTCTGGATCAGCTGAAGAAATATGTAAAGGAATGTTGAGTATATTGGAAATAATGACATGAACCTGGAAAACCTTGTTGCCATTGGATGCGATGGTGCAGCAGTCAACACTGGAGAAAAGGAGGCGTTATAAGGCTTATAGAATTGAAGCTGAAGAAGCCAGTTCAACATTTAGTGTGCCAGCTCCCATGCCAATGAATTGCCATTACGCCATTTAGTTGCAAAGCTGGATGGAAAAACATCTGGCCCCCGCGGATTCACCGGTCCTATTGGCAGGGAATTAGAGAACTGTGAGAGTCTTCCTATTGTCGAGTTTGAAAGGATTGATGCTGAGGAACCAACTGTAGACTGTGAAGATCTTAGCACCGACCAAAAATATCTAATTGATATTCATCAGGCCATAACAAAGGGATATTGCTCTCCAGATCTTGCTCATCGTAGTCCAGGCAAAATTGCACATTCACGATGGCTGACTACAGCAAATCGTTTGCTTCGTCTATACGTTTCAACTGTAAGTCCATCTGAGAACCTCATGAACATTGCTTCTTTTATAATGAAGGTCTACATCCCAATGTGGTTTTCTATTAAGCAAAGTACGTCTTTTGTCAATGGCTCAAAACATGTTTTCAAAACTATTGAACTAACAAGAACACTGAATGACGAAGTAAAGGATATTGTAAACCCTGTCATACAAAGAAATGCATTTTTTGCAAATCCAGAAAATATTCTAGCATCAATGATTCATGATGACCGCAGCGCCATAAGAGAATTAGCGTGGAGGCGAATAAAGAAAGCAAGGCAAACAAACAAGGAAAAAGTTGTGAGGCGTTTCACAGTACCTGTTATTCAATTTGAAGCTCTGATTATACTGATTTAATTAATTGGCAAAAATGCATTGTCACTGAACCACCTGTGACAAGACACCTGACAGAAAATGAGATTGAAGAATTCATAGAAAACAAGAGTACCCCTCCATTCGAGAAATTCCCTTGTCATACACAAGTAGTAGAAAGAATGGTAAAATTAGTGACTGAAGCATCATCAAAAGTATTTGGATTGAACGCGCGAGATGGCTTCATAAGATCAACACTTCAGTCACGTAAAAAAATGCCATCATTCGAAAGTAAAGCTGAATATAAAGTTTAAATAAAACGTTAATAGAAAAAAACATGCGCAAGGATGGGTGGTTGGGAGGGCATGGTGGAGCTCGACACGCAGCCACCTCCTCGTGGTGAGTTCTGGATTATTTAGATCATTAATCAAAAGAACATTGATCTAAATAAACTAAGAGCTGCGTAATTCAGTAACTATTTTGGTAATTGGAACACTTAATATATAATAATAACAAGTAAGTTTCAGTTATTGTACTAATGCAGAATATAAGAAAATCATTATATTTCACTTTTTTCGACGGCTTTGTGGCACCTGAAGATATAATTTCGCAGGACTAATATTTATGCACAGTCATTATCTATAGCACCCACATATTTTCCGCACTAGCCATATTTGAAGTTCGAAAAAAGGTTTAAAAACCTCATTTTCCATCCGCTAATACACATGAGAAACGTGCGGGCTATATCAGAGGCCAAGAAGCAAGTCGGCGGCTGATGTCCAAGAACGAATCAAAGCAAGACTTGATGAAACTTGTTGTTTAAATATTTTTTTTTACTGATGTCATTACTTTCTAATGTTGTTTTATGATTACAAGGGTATGTTTTATGATTACTAGGATATGTTTTATGCAGAAAAACTAAAATTTTTATAGCATTACCTGACATTTTGAGAAGCTAAAATTAATAAATGTTGTTTTCCGAGAGCAATTTATGTGCTTTTTAATCAAACGTAGATTTACCAAGCTAAGTGTTGAGCAATCACAAAAATAATAGCAGATTTGAATTCTTCACATCCAAAAACATTTTTTTAAAACCCCTCAGTGAAAGAATTCGCAAAAATTAATTTTCACCTCCAAATTGACACACCCTACCTGAGTGCTATATACAGGGTGATTTCAAATGATCTTCCGAATTTTAAACATTTATTATGATAAAACTAACAAAGCTAGAGCGAAAAGCAAGATATACAAATAAAGAAGAACTCAAAAAGTTTTATTTACAAGCTATTGAAGTTCAATATGAACTCTTTTTGTGGATCCTTTTAGGTTACAACATTCCTGGATAAGCAATTGCCTGATCGTTGGATCGGGCGTGGGGGGCCTATTCTTTGGCCAGCTCGTTCGCCCGATCTAACCCCCCGCCCTTGTCTTCTTCCTTTGGGGCTGTGTCAAAATTAAAGTTCATTTTCCACCAATGGTAACATCTTTGGTCCTTTTGAAGAAAAGGATACGTGAGGCTGTTCGAAAAGTTCAGTATGATATGCTACAAAATGTATGGAGGGAAACAGAATACCGCTTTGATATCTGCAGAGCCACAAAAGGAGCTCATATTGAACTTAAAAAGCTTGTAAATAAAACTGTTTGAGTTCTTTATTTGTATAGCTTGCTTTTCGCTGTAGGTTTGTTCGTTTTTTCATAATAAATGTTTAAAATCAGGAAGATGATTTGTAATTACCCGATATATATATATATATATATATATATATATATATATATATGTGTATATATATACATTTAGGATAAAAACGAAGACGTAGAGCAAAAAAGTCATTATATTTGGCTGCAGCCGAGGTTTCGGGCAACTCTACCCATTTTCAAAGCCTAATAAATAAAAGCTAAAATTAATGCATGACAAAAATATACGAATGTCAAAAACTAAAACTAATTTATAGTACAAAAATAAAAACACTTCAAGAATAAAAATTAAAAAGCATAAAACAGGCATAAGCCAAAATCAAATCAAAAGTAAAAATTATATAAATGACAAAAATATATGAATGATAAAAATAAAACTTAAAAACTAAAAACATTCAAACATAAAATAGTTAAAAAACTTTACTAATAAAACGTTAAACGAAAAAACACAAAAGTGCACCAAACATACCATGCTCACTTGACAGCCACAAAAATACTGAGGCGAAAAGGAGACAGGGTCACAAGGGAAAAAAAATAAATAAAAATAAAAAATAAAAAATTTTTAGTTTGTAGGTATTCTAATTAATATAAAGGGGGTAACAGCTAGAATCAGTATTTAAACTGGAGTTCAGAAATTTAATGCACAAAGATTCGTAAATACGGAGGTAGGACGGGCATTTTAATGATTTAAGAATTTTAAAGTTATTAACGGAAATATCAACCTTACACTTAACAGAATGATTTCTAATGGCAGACTGTTCCTTTTTCGATAAAACTTTCCCTGTCCTATGGCTAATACCCATATGGGAGCAAAATCTCGCCTGCAAAGAACGAACTGTGCTGCCAACGTACTTCCCCTGGGAACAACCAGGGCAGGTAAACAAATAAACAACAGAACAGCTCATCGCAGCGGGGATTTTGTCCTTACATCGGAAAAAACATCCAAGGGTATTATTATTTACCAAAACAACCTGAAAATCAGTGTGAAAATAAAATTTCCTCACCACACTCAACAATTGCTCTTTCACAAAAGTGTTAAAATGGTAGAGATCAGGTAAAACAAGATATTTACAATTCTTAGGAACATCATACGTTTGGATAAGGTTGGGGGAATATACATTATTAAGAAATTTACCAATAATACCTCGTACAAGATCCCGTGGAAAACCATTTTTAAAGAAAAAATCAGTAAGGAATTCAAACTCATTATGAAGCAGAGCAAAGTTCGAGCAAATATTATACGCTCTATGCACCAAAGTGCGAATGGAACTTAATTTGTAATTAAAATCGCAAAAACTATAAAAGTTCGTTCTTTGCAGGCGAGATTTTGCTCCCATATGGGTATTAGCCATAGGACAGGGAAAGTTTTATCGAAAAAGGAACAGTCTGCCATTAGAAATCATTCTGTTAAGTGTAAGGTTGATATTTCCGTTAATAACTTTAAAATTCTTAAATCATTAAAATGCCCGTCCTACCTCCGTATTTACGAATCTTTGTGCATTAAATTTCTGAACTCCAGTTTAAATATTGATTCTAGCTGTTACCCTCTTTATATTAATTAGAATACCTACAAACTAAAATTTTTTTATTTTTTATTTTTATTTTATTTTTTTTCCCTTGTGACCCTGTCTCCATTTCGCCTCAGTTTTTTTGTGGCTGTCAAGTGAGCATGGTATGTTTGGTGCACTTTTGTGTTTTTTCGTTTAACTTTTTATTAGTAAAGTTTTTTAACTATTTTATGTTTGAATGTTTTTAGTTTTTAAGTTTTATTTTTATCATTCGTACATTTTTGTCATTTATATAATTTTTACTTTTGATTTGTTCTTGGCTTATGCCTGTTTTATGCTTTTTAATTTTTATTCTCGAAGTGTTTTTATTTTTGTACTATAAATTAGTTTTAGTTTTTGACATTCGTATATTTTTGTCATGCATTAATTTTAGCTTTTATTTATTAGGTCTTGAAAATGGGTAGAGTTGCCCGAAACGTCGGCTGCAGCCAAATATAATGACTTTTTTGCTCTACGTCTTCGTTTTTATCCTAAATGTAAAACTACGTCTCCTTAGGAGGGATCATATTTCATATGTATATATATATATATACAGGGCGTCCCAAAAAAATGTATACACACTTTAAATACTTATAAAGGCAGTGTTTATTAAAATACATTTCATTTTCAAAATGTAATAGAATCTACAGACATTATTTAATTGTTTTGTCAACGCCTGTTTTCAAACTGACGTCCGTTCTGGTCCAGGCACTGCTGATAACGCGAAGCAATGGAATCGCAAACATCACGAAACATTTCGTTTGGTATTTGTGTGCATTCTCGTTCAATGGCTGCTCTCAATTCAGCGACTGTTGCAGGGTTTATAGCGTAGACTTTGTCTTTTAAGTATCCCCATAAAAAAAGTCTAGTGGTGTGAGGTCTGGTGAACGCGGAGGGTATTCTACGAAACCCCTTCGTCCAATCCACATCCACATCGTGCCAAGTACCACTCGCAATACTCCACTCTTCGGTCCGGAGCATCTTCATTAATAGCATGGACTAATCTTGGAATGTAACTTTTCCATTGACAGCGCTTCAAAATGCGTTGGACAGACGATTCTGAAATTCCTACCTCACGACTCGCTTGCCGCACAGATTTTCTTGGACTTTGGTGATACGTTTCCAGTACTCTTTCTTGCTTTGTGGGGCTTGTCGATGTCCGTGGTCTTCCGGAACGCTTCTTGTGGACATGCTGAACAGTTCCATCGGCTTCAAACTTATCTCTAATTCGAGCGATGGTAAGTCGCGTTGGTGGATCTGTTTGAAACTCCCTCCTAAACTGTCTTTGCACTTCAACTGCGTTTTCACACTTCCAGTAGCATTTTAGAATGAATTTCCTTTGTTCAAAGCTTAGTCTGACTGCCATTATTAATTCTAATGGGTTTAACTTGGAAAGAAAGAAACATCAATTGAGCTATCAGCTGTTAAAGTGTGTATACATTTTTTTGGGACGCCCTATATATATATATATATATATTATATATATATACACACTGTATGTACTCTATGTACTGAATGCAACGAAACAGCTACGATTGATCTAGATCTACACATAAAGCTTTTTATTTGTATTCAAGAGAAGAATTGAGCAGAACATTAAAGTTACCATAAATAAGTGTCCAGCGGTCATAGGGCGTGTGGATAGGACCAAGTGTTGACGATTCTGCTCTTTTTCAAAGATCTTAAACCAGGTGTACCTGTTGGAGAGGTATTGTGTTGTGGGATTTGGGTTGCCTGTTCCAGAGCTCTTATTCTGTTTTGGTTACCAATCAATATTTTTGGAATTTTTTTCTTCTGTAACCTTGTTTTAATATGTTCCAAACCTGGTAGGGGTGGTCTCTCTCTCTCATTCTCACCAAATCATGGATGATGTCAATACTGTTCGAAGCTAGTACCGGTGAGCCTTCAGCAATAGCTTCAAGTGTGTTAGACTATTGTATAATTCCAACACCACTCAATAGATTAAAAAGACTTAAATCTTTATTCCTCAATGTATTAGGAAGACTTATTTTTTAACACTTGTCCGAGGTGATGGAAGTTCCCGTCATTGTCTTCGGGTTGTTCGTCTTTAGTCTCAACATGCACAGTATCTTCACTATGTTTGATAACTACGGGTAGCTACACGGGTTTCTTGTAGTCTTCATATTCTCGAAGAAATTTCTGGAGCTTCTTTGTATAAAATTCCTTTCTCATCAGAATATAATTGTTTATTTAATATAGTCATCAATTCGTTCTCCATTCTTTTAAGTCTGTTTTTTACTGAGTTCTAGAGATATTTCATGCTTCTTTGTATTTTGTAGTGAAGCGTACAGCTCGTACACGTCTTGTCTTTTACGAGCGAGTGTTTGTATTATGTTCCTGTAACCGCCTAAACCGTGGCCGGACAGTTTGCCTACGGACAGTTTGCCTACGGACAGTTTGCCTACTGGACAGTTTGCCTACTGGACAGTTTGCCTACTGGACATTATGCCTATGGACACCATGCCTATGTTGTATATTTATCCTTACCTTATTTAACTTATTTAACTTATTTAACTTCAGATTCATGCAAAAGAATTAATTCAAAATTAAAATGTGTTGTTGCCCTTAATAGCATAAATGTCTGAAAATATATCAAGTAAGAAAGGGAAACAGAAGTTTTCACATAATGGATATTTGTATGTGTTTGATAAATGTAGCAAGCGCGACCCTTCGTTACTTTTTTGGCGGTGCGAGCAAAAGAGTCAGTGTATTATAAGGTGTATATATAATATGGGTACTTTTCCGTTATCTGCCCCATTGACGATTGGTTAGGTTCAGTCATGATATTTTCATTAAAACTATCAAAAATATCACAACTTAAACTAACCAATCGTCACTGCCCGGTTAGGTCAACTGTACGCCCTTGACGATTGGTTAGGTTAAGTCGTGATATTTTCGTTAGTTTTAACGAAAATATCACGACTTAACCTAACCAATCGTCAAGGGGGCAGATAACGGAAAAGTACCCATATTATATACACACTAGGGTGGAGCGAAAAATACTTTTTTTCTAGTATGAAGTTCTAATAGGGATTAAAAGTTGCAGTTAGTGGACATTATATACCTGCCAAAATATGAGTTCATTTGTTTAATATGTTCAGCTGCCACCAGGGGGCTAAAGTTAACACAATTTTGGGTAAAAAGGAAAAAAATGCTTCTATTTTAGGTTTATCAAACTATTATAAACTTTTATCTTAGAATTATCTAATAGTCTGATTAAGATTCTTAAATGATAAGAATTCGTTTTGTAAAAATGCCTTTTCATATGCTTAATATCTTCAGCTGCCACAAGAGGGCTGAAGTTAACTTAAAAATGACAATTAAGTATGATTCTGTATTTACTTGAAAAAGGGAACAGTAATAAATTAGGATGTCTGTCCTCCTTTATACTGGCTTGAGACAGTTAAGAAACGTTATTTCGTGCCTTAGCGGAGTTACCACCCTTTCCCCAACCAACCTCCCTCTAGAAAGGGTTCTTGCTGAAGACTATTTAGTAATTTGCTTTTGTGTCAAATTTTGGCTGTTTTTTCCTTGATTCTAATGTAGCACGAATCCAACCGTCTCTGTTTGTAGGTCCGCAGACTGATCCAGCAGCGTCTGTAACGAGCTTGACGCATCTCTCTACGGCTTGTGTATGACATGGAAACTGAAATAATTCTGAATGAAGAGTAGTACCATGTTTGATGCATGATTCAATATCATCAAAAGAAACTCCTTTGGTTATCGGTGGTTCTGCTATCTGAAAATCTAGCCACATAATGAGATCTGTATAGTCTTTGGCATAAAAATTTATTTCTGGCACCTTAAAATACCTGATAACATCTGTTTCTTGAATGCATGCCCTTGCTTTTATGATACGCCTAAATCCCAACTGACACACATGCTCCCTTTCATCAGCTATCATTGCAATGAGAATGTTTTCTTGATTTGCGTAATATGCATTTCGCTGAATGACTGAGTCATGTACTCTCCTAAGCTCTTCACGGAGATACCGGCTTCTTGCAATCATATGCCACATATGTTTAGCACCATATTGGCATAATGGTTTACGCTTTATCTGAAACCACATTGGTGCGTATACCCTAACAATGAAAGTAGCTAATTCTTGTAAATTGCCTGAAGGATTCTCTGTGCTTGCATATAACCGCAGAGTCCTGTTTGCTGTGGTGAGCCACCTTGAATGTGATATATTGCCTTGACTCTTATGACTAAGACTCTTTGAGAATGTTCCACTTGATATAGCCTTGTGAATTTCAAGAAGGTATTTCTGGTCGGTACTTATGTCATCTACATCAACTTCACACATGTCCTCTTGAATTTCAATGGGTTTGAAGTTAACTATGGGAAGCTTTTCACAGTCTGAAAGTGCTCGGCCAATTTCTCCTGAAAATGCTCCTGGTCCAGTAGTGGTACCATCCAAGTGATGAAACAGATGGCGCAATGGAAGTTCATTAAGGTGTAAAAGGCATATCAGCCACTGCATGGCTTATTAAAGGCTTCTTCCAGTAATTTATTGTGCCTCCAATACTACCAGTGTTAACCACTGTCGAATCACAGCCAACTGCAACGATGTTCCCTATATCAACATTCCTTTCTTTCAAGCAATTCACTAGCGCTGTGCAAATGTATTTAGCTTTGCCACTGGAAGGTGTCACATGTGCAAAGTACAGAGAGTGTGGTTCAGATATTATGCTGATATGCTCTTCGCGTTTGGTTCTTTGGTGGTTAGAGCCATCACTCTCCTGGACATGAATCATTGTTTTATCCTTTCTGCTATCAAAGTATAACCCCGCATGGTTTTTGGCTCTCCTATCTGTTGTAGTTCCTTTCTCTGTTTTTGTCTTTCACGTCTTAGCTTACTTCTGTCTATAATATTCCTTTGTCTTCGGGAGTAACAATTTTAAGATCTGCCAATACTGCAGAAGCAATAGCAGCCCCAGCTCTGTCCGACATTTTAAATCTATCACAAGTAATTGCTAATGAAGGCAGTGGCTCACGCATCTGTTGTTCTGATATTACATATTGAGTCGAAGTTGTATCTTCCTCATTATCTTCAGATATCTCTTCTAGTTGTTGAAGTTCACTTGTCTCTGTTTCGATTTGTAAGTTGGACGTATTGGTTATAGCAGCTAGTTGTTTGTGAGGAATCCAGACGTGCTTTTTCCATTTCCTTTCGATGTTCTCTTGCTTGTAATCGTCTTGTGTGTGCTATGTCAATGCTTCCTATCACCATTATTCTGCGTGTTCTTTGGTCATTTAAAAATCCTGCTCTTTTGGAAGGACTTTCTTACTCTTTCACATGAGCATCTCCTAAACTCCTTACATTTGCAGGTGCAGATGTCAAACAAAGTACATTTTGAAGAGTTTTCAAATTCTTCAAGCTGATTTTTGTACTTAGGCTGATCCTTGCGTGACTTGTATGGCTTTAATAAGGACCTGTATTTACATGGTACACTCGCATCATCTGTAAAACGCGTGTATGTGAAAATATTGGCAAAGAGGCCTTCTTCCAAATATTTTCTACCTTTTTGGAACTGCCTCTGCTATTTTCAGAAAATGAAGGCTCCTTGTTATTCATCTGCTCCTTCACTAAATGTTTTGTGAACAGTAATCTTCGTAATGCAGTTATAAGTTGGTAGTTGCATATCACTCATCTCACAAGGTACTTCAAATATGGCACACTCATTGTTCTCTAGTGAAATGTTATATTTAGTATTTGATGCCATAATATTTTTAAGAAAAATTCACAATCACAAAATATCTCTTTAACATCAAAACATTATATAATTATATATATATATATTTTATAAGTATATATAATAATATTATATAATATATAATATATTATATAAATAAACTAAAATTATATAATACATTATAACAAGCATTTTATAATAAAATCAATATTATCTCTATATAAATCACTTTAAAATAAAGTTTTATAATATTCCGATCATATTAAAAAACCTCCGATCAACTGAGCGACTAGGCCTACTACCTAAGAAGACAAGTGTTAACACCCTGTTCTAATGACAAACAGAAAGAAATTCCTTCACACCACAACCCTCCCCAAACCTCCCCACAACATTCAGTGTAGTCTCAACATGACTCAGTTACTCTAAATTGTGTTAACTTCAGCTCTCTTGTGCAGCTGAAGATATTAAGCATATGAAAAGGCATTTTTACAAAACGAATTCCTATCATTTAAGAATCTTAATCAAACTATTAGATAATTCTAAGATAAAATTTTATAATAGTTTGACAAACCTAAAATAGAAGCATTTTTTCCTTTTTTACACAAAATTGTGTTAACTTTACCCCCTCGTGGCAGCTGAAACTTTTAAAAAATGAACTCATATTTTGGCAGGCATATTTCGTCCACTAAATGCAACTTTTAATCACTATTAGAACGTCATACTAGAAAAAAAGTATTTTTCGCTCCACCCTAATACACACACCTTATAATACACTGACTCTTTTGCTCGCACCGCCAAAAAAGTAACGAAGGGTCGCGCTTGCTACATTTATCAAACACATACAAATATCCATTATGTGAAAACTTCTCTTTCCCTTTCTTACTTGATATATTTTCAGACATTTATGCTATTAAGGGCAACAACACATTTTAATTTTGAATTAATTCTTTTGCATGAATCTGAAGTTAAATAAGTTAAATAAGTTAAATAAGGTAAGAATAAATATACCACATAGGCATGGTGTCCATAGGCATAATGTCCAGTAGGCAAACTGTCCAGTAGGCAAACTGTCCAGTAGGCAAACTGTCCGTAGGCAAACTGTCCGTAGGCAAACTGTCCTAGCGCCAACATAAACGACCCTTCCGCGAGACAGACTTCGCAGATACATTTTAAAAAGATCAACTTTATTTACAAACAGCGTTGGAGAGTAGAAGGCAGCCGAGGGAACGTTTTTACAAACTCGAGGTATTTCTTTACTCGTTTCGTCATTCTGGTGTATATAGTATATTGTTTCAACCTCATTGCGAAATATGTCCGTTCTAAGAAGCAACCGTATCGCCGACTCGTTACTTCTTTATAAACTTCCAAAAAGTCTTACTTGCCCCGGAAACATTTGACTTGCTTATATACCAATTTGCGGCACATCCCGACGTTGCGCGAATAAGACAAGATACTGCGTGTTTAAAGAAACATTCCGCTTAAAGTTGTTCTTCAAAAATAGGTTTTGAATGATGAAGAAGACGTTTATGTTAAGATGTGGGAGAATAGAGTAAACGTCTCAGTAATCGTTTTATTCATTTCTTGCTGCTAAAATATCTCTTGACATTGTAATAAATATTGTATGCAGATGTGGTGTATTGTTTCTATAAAAAGCTTGGATGTATTATGCAAACAATGAGAATATAACTATTTCCACCATTATTTGTGGGTTTACTATAATAATAAAAAATAATGCTTGGCATGTTAATAAATATCGTATACAACTGTTTCTATTTACTCCTCACTCATTTTAAGTTATGTTAAATCATAAATGCCTCTTAAGAAGATTTTGGTCAACCAGGATGATTTGGAGGCGTAGTCGCGCCCGGCGGTAACGGGTTCACAGAAGTGCTCGGCATCATTGAATGGCATGTATTTTTTTTATTATTGATATCATTATTATGTCTAAGACAGTGTTGATGGTGGTCTCTATAGTCTACATTCATAGTAGCACTTGTTCAGCGTGCTGTATTACATCAGGTGGTCTCTAAACCTTATACACTTTCAAAATTTTTACTTTTTATCCTTTAAAATGATGGCTGCTAAATTTCATGTATGTGACGTCATACTATCATATATATCTATATATAACGGGTGTGCCATAAAAAAGGGTACATTTTAAAAAGGCTATAAAATCAACATTTGTCATTTAATTTTAATATAACTTCTACACAATAAAACATATGTATTTATCTATATGTAAACAAGTTTTCAGACTAAAATATCGAATAATTCAAATTCTATCAACATTTAACGAAAGCGTATGATTTTTCTACTTAACATGCAAAAATTACACTGGGTAACAAAATTTGAAAAATTTTCTATTTATTGTGATTTTTCTATCGTTTCTTAATGATTTCGGGGCGCTGATTCCAAAAATGATATTGGTTTTGCTCTATCATCAACTGTTTCAAAAATATAGGTTATCACACTTTTCATATGGCAAAGTATATAAAGAAGGCTAACATAAATATTTTCTGAAAATAAAAACACTTGGAAATTAATGTTTATTGAGCCAAAATTGTTTGACAAACCCAAAATGATGTAAAGGATATAATCATGAGGAGAACCGATAAGAGAATAACAAGCCTCGTTATGCAGTGTGCGTTCCTTAAAAATGCACTGAAGAACGCGACTTCCGCGTATGAACATTCTTATCCTTTCTGATCAGCGACCATACGTAGTCTCCCATCATGGAAGCATCCCAATGGCCCTGGTACCTTTTCTCCATCGTTTGAATATCTTGATGGAATCTTTCGCCATGTTCTTTACTGACATCGCCCAGGTTATCACGAAAAAAGTCTAGATGTGAATGCAGATAGTGTAATTTTAAAGACATACGGCACCCCATTTTGCCGTAGCACTTAATCAAGTTTGACACTAACTCCTTATACTGTAGTTTGGTGCTTTATGGTTGCCTAAAAACCCACGAAACACATCACGGAAAGCACACCAAGCCTCTTTTTCGATCGGAGTCATCTTGGCTTCAAGGTTCTTTGAATTCAACAGCGCCTTGACTTGTGGTCTTACAAAGATGCCAGCCTTGACTTTGTCCTCAGAGAGTTTAGAGAACATGAACCGAATCTGTTGGAAAACTTCCCCTCCTAAATCTAACGCAGTTACAAACTGCTTAATTAGACCCAACTTAATATGGAGAGGTGGTAGCAGAACTATGTCAGGCTTCACATGAGATTCCCTGAGTATATTGTACTTTCCTGGTTGCAGTCCTTCACGTGGAGGCCACTGAACTGTTTTATAGTGCTCAGTTGAAGCCCTGCTATCCCACAGGCAAAGAAAACATGAATATCTAGTAAACCCTCCTTGTAACCTAACAGGAAACCAATCATTTTGAAATCACCACACACGTCCCAGTTATATTTTTCATACCTGATTTAAGTGAGCAGTTGTTTGACATTTTCATAGTCCTCTTTCATTTGAACAGAATGTGCAACTGGTATAGATGGATATTTGTTCCCATTGTGGAGTAGAACAGCTTTTAAACTCCGAGTTGAACTGTCAATAAACAGGCGCCACTCTGAGGGTATATGTGTTAACCCAATAGCTGTGAATAGACCATTAACCTCGCTGCAATAACAGAGAGAGCCATTGACATCGTAGAACCTTGCAAACTCTTCATGCCGCTTTCGGTATACAGTGCTCTTGCAGTCTTCTCCAAGCAAATTCCACTCTTTGAGTCTGGAGGTCAGAAGCTCAGACCCTGATTTCGTCAGACTCAAATCTCTAATTAAGTCGTCCAATTCCCTCTGATTTGGAAAGTGAGGGTTTGTACTGAAAGATACTGTATGTTCTTCATCATGACTGTCCTCACCAGCCGACATCTCAGATGAGCTAGCTGCATCCTCATTTTCAACCTGCAAAGCAAAGAAACAAAATATAGGCATAGCTATATATGTAGAAGAGCATCAGCACTAAGAAAAATCGACACACAATGACCCACAGTCTGTAAATACAGAAGGTAAAGTAATGGATAGATACCTGTTCTGGTGGACGTGGTATTGGAAGACCTTCGCCATGTGGTACAGGAGCTATGGACGACGCTATGCTTGGATACTGAAGAGTCTACCTTCCTTTAATTTTCCTGTACTTAGAAACATCTACAATGCAGTATTGCAGTAGTAGCAATGGTCGTGGTGGCTCTTTGGTTCTCTCCATATTCTGGGTACCGCAAAGGGCATTGCCTTGCGTACTCCCCGCAGCCACCCTTCAAGTGTGGAGCGGCAGCTTCCACAGATCACACGGGGTGCCCAGGGCTTATCTTGGTCACCCATAGGCATACCAAAATAGAGCCGATACGCGATCCAGAACTTGGTGCCTTTCACAATCTTGTGCGATACTTGCTTGGGGCCTATGTAATACCCACAAACGTAGCAGAATATATCCGGCGAGTGTTTACAAGCTCTAGTTGCCATTCTCTTTACCAAACTGTACTACATTGATCATAACCTGCAGATATAGAGAGAAGAGTTATTAAATCTGCAACAGATTACAGATCCCAGAAAAAAGATGTATTCATAACACTGAAATAATGTTCGCAATAAAAAATGATCGATAACACTCAAATCGTCAGCACAGAGAAGCACAGAAACACAGTACCTCAGTGCTGGTAACCATCAGACAAACAACCTGCTTTCTTTTTGTGCTCACACTTACTGACTTCTCACACTCTGCGCTCTTGTTTATATAGCACAGTGTAAGTTTCGGGCAATTTCTAGAGCAAGAAACTGTCAACGAACATTCGGATTGTTCTCAACTGGTAAAACATGAAAAATGGATTATTTCTGAAACCATTGATGATACACACAAACTAAGGCCAGATTTGGACTCAGCGCCCACAAATGCATATAAAAACAAAAAATTCTATATAAACAGAATCAGTGTTACACAGTATTATTAAACCTTTTTAATATTTTTTTATAAAAATAATTTTTAACGTAAAATTTACCTGAAATTATTAAAAAAATTGTTTGAAATGCTTTCTTTCCATTTCAATAACTTTTTTTAGTCTTGGCCGGAATATGGGAGAACTTAGCAGAGCGAGTCTACAGGACTAAGATAAAAGATGTCGCTCATTTACGCGAGATCTTCATTCAAAAAGGAGAATAGCTTCCACAGGAACAAATAAATCGAGCCATAGATGAATTCCGGCCAAAAATAAAAAAAAGTTATTGAAATGGAAGGAAAGCATTTCGAATAATTTTTTTAATAATTTCATGTAAATTTTACGTTAAAAATTATTTTTATAAAAAAATATTAAAAAGGTTTAATAATTTTTGCATGTTAAGTAGAAAAATCATACTCTTTCGTTAAATGTTGATAGAATTTGAATTATTTGATATTTTAGTCTGAAAACTTGTTTGCGTATAAATAAATACATATGTTTTATTGTGTAGAAGTTTTATTAAAATTAAATGACAGATGTTGACTTTAGAGCCTTTTTAAAATGTACCCTTTTTTTATGGCACACCTGGTATTTTTCAGTTTAGGCTAGGTTAGGTTAGGTTGCTATACTCTATATTTAATTTCCTACTTTTTGGGAGGTACTTCCACCACCCATTGGCACTGGAACTCCCTTCACTTGTTATTGGCCTTCACTCCTTCCCGATCCCTATTCCCTGTTTCCCACCACTCTCCCCCATGCCACCTCGGTATATTTGCGCCTATACTACTGTTGTTGTTGCAATTTTCCTGTGTACTTGTGGCAATATAGCCTCTCTCTTCTGTGTAAGAGGAATGACCGACCTCGTGTAAACACACACTAATACAGTAAGGCGTGTATATCTCCGCCATTTAAGCAGAGCGAAGTCATTAATAGTTTCTGGTCAGTTCTATTGGCTCAACTTTGTACTAATGAAGCCCATTTGTTACTGCCCTATTCATAACATTAGCTTGATAAATTTGTCCTATGTTCGAGTAAATTGGTCTATTAATTATATTAAATTGGAAGTGATATAAAAGCGATTAGATTGAGATAAATGTTTAGGTTTTGAGCTGACAAATTAAACGGCTAATTGCTGTAATATTAAATTAATTCTTTACAACTGCGAATTCCATCTGTCAGTATTTTTTTGGCAAATAGTTTTCTTGTATTTGAGGAGGAATATTACTGTTGATAAATGGTAAAATTAATTAATTACGTTATTTAACCCATATGTTAACAGCAAATTTAAATAATGGGAATATATACTGGAAAATTATGAAAATTAAAGTGTGAAAACGTGAAGAAACTT
Source organism: Bathynomus jamesi (assembly GCA_023014485.1). Lineage (NCBI taxonomy): Eukaryota > Metazoa > Arthropoda > Malacostraca > Isopoda > Cirolanidae > Bathynomus > Bathynomus jamesi. The sequence continues at coordinate 36,230 of JAJOZX010002286.1, forward strand.
TAAAAATGTGAAGAATAAATAAAAAATGAAAAATCGAAAGAGTGAAAATAAAATAGTGAGCATAGATCAGTTTAAACAGTGAAAATTCGTGGAATTAAATATCTGAAATGGAAAACTGAAAAAAGATGTTAAAGCTAAAAAATGAAAAGTAAGATTGTGAAGTGTAGAAAAACAAGCAGAGATGAAAAACAGAAAAAATAAAAATGTAAAAACATTTTACGGCATTACAGATTTCTGGAAATCCAGTAGAGTAACTTGCTGCAAATTTTATGAAAATAGCCAACGAAAGTCAAAAGTTTGTCTTCTTTTAGAGAATTTCTCAGTGTATCACTGAAAAGGGAAAGAGGGAAAATAACTTATCTCCCGCCTTCCTCAGGCGTCTCGTAAAATGTGATTGTACGTGGATCTCTAGGGATGAACTTATATCCTTCGCTTCTCTGTACATGAAAGGAGTTGGAGAATGAGATGGGATCTCTCGGACTTTGGCAGCGCTCCCACCATCGCTGCCCTGGAAAAATTTGCAGGCACCTTGTCAGTGTGAGATGGTAAAGGAATAAGTGAAGATGCAAAAAAAGTACACGTGACCAAGATTTGTGGGACGGACGTTTTGATTCACTTATCGTGTGCAAAACGAAATTGAAAGGGAAGGAGTAAAAGGTGTGAAATCGGTTATAGAGGAAAGTGAAAGAGTAAAGAGGAATGTTGCTTTGTTAATGAAAGATGAGATATAAACATAGAAAGGATTCGGCGGAATCCACGGTTTTGGTTCAGTGTTGAGATATTTCACGCAGGAAAATGAAAGCAGGAGTAGCGACGTTTTGTTACAGGCACTAGAGCATTCTCAAACTTTATTCTCAAGAATAAAACTTGAGAATGCTCCAGCGATTGGAGCGAAACGTCGCTACTCCTGCTTTCATCTTCCTGCGTGAAATATCTCAACATAGAAAGGATTATGTGTTAATGATAGGTGTATGTATGCTAAATTTAAGAGGGTAAAAATAACAGTAATTATAGTATACAAATCATGTGATAATAAATATAGAGAAGAGAAGTATAATTTCTGGAATATGTTAGGTCATGTGGATGGAAGCTCTACTATTGCACAACGGTAATGTCTATCCTTCAGTTCCGATTGCACATAAAGTTCATATGAAGGAATCATATGACAATATGCAGTTACTTTTGAAATATATTGACTATGATAAACACTCCTGGCATATCTGTGGTGATCTGAAAGTGAATGCATTTCTCCTCGACTGACAGTTAGGATACAAAAAGTTCTCTTGTTTCCTCTGCGAGTGGGACAGCCGAGCTAAGGGGTCATTATACACAGAAAGAGTGGCCACTTCGAAAAAATTTGGTTCTAGGATAGAAAAATGTTGCCAAACAACCCCTACTTTTCTTACCACCTTTCCATATCAAACTTGGTCTGATGAAAAAGCCATGAATTAAGACGGACCTGAATTTCTATATCTAAAACAAAAGTTCCCTAGAATCAGCGAAGCGAAAATCAAAGAAGACACTTTTGTGGGTCCACAGATCAGAGAAGTGATGAAAGACACTGCATTTGATGAGTATTTGAATGAGATTGAAAGAACAGCACGGAAAGCTTTTAAAGAAGTGACTCCGAATTTCCTCGGGGGTGTAACATGAATTTGAAAATGCATTTCCTGCACTCCCACCTGGACTTCTTCCCATCAAACCTGAGCGCTGTCAGCGATGAGCATGGTGAAAGATTTCATCAGGATATATCAACCATGGGAAAGTGGTACCAAGGACCAAGGAAAATATAGCCCCAGTAAATCAATGTTCCCTCTAAGGTGTGCGCGTGTGCGCGTGCACACGCGTTGTGAAACCCGCGCACACAGCAAAATAAAATGCGCACAGGCTCAACCGTATTATGAGTCATGACAGTAAATGAAGTAATTTAAAAAATATACCGTCACACAAGGTCTGACCATTTGCATCAACATACTCTATAGTCGCTCTTTTAAGTATTAACCCCTTCCGCCCGACTTCGCCGACGTCCGCGCAATTACACAATACAGCTTTTTTTACTCTATGTATTTGCATTTTTTTCTTTTATACATTAACGCATTGAATATAGACCTTCTCTTTCTTATTTTTGCATAAAAACGAATAGTAATTATCTCATAATTCATAAAAAATAAAATTATTTTTTATTTTATTCCTATTTTGTGAATGGATAAAATCATGTATTAATCTTGATAGTCTATTTTAAATTGCTAAATGCTAAAAATTGTTTTGAGAAAAGATAACTAAAATAGTAATTTCCAACTAATGTTATTTTTATTTTATTTCTTTATTTTGTTGAATTTTATTTTACTATTTTTTATTTTATTCGTATTTTTAGAGTGGATAAAATGTTTTCTTTTTTAAGAATATATAATATTGTAAACAGTTTTTTAATATCCATTTAGTAGTACCGTAATGATCAAGCTATCATCTTATGGAAATAATATTTATTAAGTATTTAATATTTATATATATTTCATTTTGAAGCTAATAGCGCTCAGAAAAGTTTGCACAATTTTTCACCATGAATCTAAATATATGTACAGCGAAAATTTCTTGCGCACACGGACTAAAAAAAATTAGAGGGAACATTGCCCAGTATGTTAGCCGACTACTGTTAGACACTTATAAGAGAAACCCCTCGTACTAGTTATAAGCGAAAATCAGCTGCAAAAACATTTTAGGTAAGGTACTCTTCTTTTTTGTACGGTTAAATATACCAAAAAGTAAGAAAATCTGTCCATTTCTATTTGCATTTCCTTTGAAATTGGTGGGTGATAGAAAAATTCTGTTTTCAAATTCGTAATCAGCGTAAAAGAGTACATTGGAATGAAGTAAATTCATTCGAAGGAGGAAAAAAGTTCTATTTTGTTCAGCGTAATCAGCATTTTCTTCAACTCCCTCATATATACGAGTGTGTGTGTGTGTGTGTATATATATATATATACACACACATACTCGTATATATGGAGGACGTATAGGTATTACTAATTCGCTAAATTCCTCCAATATTTTCGTCAGTGGTCATTGAAGTTACATTAGCTCCTATATGTGATGTCTTATTTTTTCAAATTTGTAATCGCTTGCGTTAAGAAGAGGGGGGGGCATTAAAAAGTTTAGAAAATGCGTCTTTTTAACGTATATAATGATTAAATTTTCGGATTTCACTCGTATTATGATTTCAATTAAAAAACTCGGAAACCAAATTACTCCTACTTCAGGCTACCTCAGGATTTTACATTTCTCCTAATTCTACTGACTCCAAAACTCTGATTACCTCACTTCCAAAGTGGAACACATTCTATTCCACTCTCGTTTCTTTCCATTTTAGGTGATTTCTCTGTTCACCACCACTTTTCGCTTTCCTTCCATTTCACTGACATCCCTGGTGAACTAGTTTACAACTTCTCTATCCTGAATGACCTAGAGTAGATTGTACAGCACCCTACTCGTATCCCCGATTGTTTTAGAGGTAGGTCCAACATTCGTAGATCGCTCTACTGGCGATCTTTCTTGAATATCTCTGACTCTTGGTCATCCCGTTTTCGGGATTTCAGTGAAACGTTTGCTATTGCGCTAGATATATCAAAGGCTTCTGATAGAGTCTGGCACAAATCCTAAATTTCCAAACTGCCTTCCTTCGGTTTCTACCATTCTCTCTGTGCCTTCATCTCTGATTTCCTTTCTGACCGATCTATTGCTACGATTGTAGATGGCCACTGTTCTTCTCCTAAAGCTGTCAGTATTGGTGCTCGTCATGCCTGTGTCCTCTCACCCACTCTTTTCCTTTTCACTCTTTCATCTATTTAGTCGCAGTTCCTATCCTAGCCATTCATATGCCGATGATTCCACCCTTCCCTTCTCCATCCACTTCAAAAAGTGTGTGTCAACAATCCCGTCATGTTTCCGCCCTGACTATCTACTATCTCTGATTAAGGCAGAGAAAATCTTGTGACTTCCAATGCCTCAAAAACCCAGTTCCTTCATCTATCTACTTATCACAATCTTCTACACGACTTTCCTCTTATTTTCAACAATACACAACTCAATCCTTTCTCTTCTCTTAACATTCTTGGAAAGACCACATATACTCTTTCTAAAATAGCTTGTATAAGAGATTAGTTGTGCTGTGCAGGCGCCGCAGTTTCTTCACGCCGCACTCAGTTGCTCTACTTAATCAGGTGGATTAAAGGGTTTTTTCATCAATTTCCTGCCTCTTACGGCTTTCAATCCCTGTCTCTTCGTCGCACTGTTGCTTTCTTCCCTCTTTACTGTCGCTTTTATAACGGACACTCCTTTTCTGAACTCTCTCACTGCACGCTTCCTGCTTTAAGGAGAGCTTGCAGTACCAAACTTTCGACACATTCTCAGTAATTTTTTTTCGAACTCTCTAACACAATGGTTAATCGGCATTCTTAGTCTTTCATCTAGTCAGCCGGTGAACTCTGGAAGAAACATCTCATTTCATCTAACTCCCTGTCTGTGACCTCCATTTTTTCAAATGCAGTGTCCAAGCATCTGGAAAACTGAAGAGCTAGATTTCGGCTCTGTTCTTCTTCTCCGAGGGAAGAGCATTTATTGCGGGCGTGTTCTCTCTTAGGGTCTCCTTGCTGCGCTATATATATATATATATATATATATATATATATATATATATATATATATGTGTGTGTGTGTTATTGCAAAAAAAAACCACTTAAATATTGAAATTGAATAATTTGAAAATTTTGATAAGAAATTTTGGCCTGATCAGGGTTAATGAAATTATAATTATAAACTCCATTTACCAGTGTAAAACTTGTTAAATAATTTAATCTTACCATATGGTTCCTGAAATTATGAATCAAAACTGAAAATGATCTAAAAAATGATTTAAATATAAAAAATACCTATAAATAACTGAATAAATATAACAAACTTTGACAAAATCACTTGAATATTTTTAAATAAACAAAACTTCAAAAGATTATGAATATTTAACAGCACAATTTTGAAATCACCTGGAGCAAGTCCAACGACAGAATCTCTCCTGCTCGTTCTCTCTCAGCCAACTATAGCGTCATTGGACGTGTTAACAAGCGAGAGCGACCAACCAACCAGTTACATTTGAAGGATATTTTGTAATTTTGATTTATAGATTTAGAAAATCTTAAAAAATACTTATTTACACGAGAATTTTAACAATATATATATATATATATACAGTGCTCGAAGTGGAGGGTAACGCGGGGGTATGCGTAACCCCACTTCTCAAATTTGGCATTTTGCGTACCACCACTTCTTGTGCATGATCATCCCGTTGCGGTATGTGATTATATCTCATAAAAAAGGACCAAAAGTTTACTGATTTCTCAATACACTAATGCACAGTTACAGGCCCATAGTCAAGATTTTTTATAGCGAATGAGCGCAGAAGGCGCGAGCTCCTAGGGGGGGGTCCGGGGGCATGGTCCCCGGGAAAATTTTAAACTAAATAAAATAAAATAAATAAATAAAATAAATACTATTTTGTCGTAACCATGAAGTTTGCAAGCAGAAATCTTTTATAAAATAAGTGCAGAAATTTTAGTTTTAAGGTTTCGTTGTGTACATCTCTGAAAGCAAGGTGGTTTGGCTTATAAATATTCATGAACGAATAAATCAGAAATGTTTCAGATTGTTAAACGTTTGTTCTATCTTAATTCGGATTCTCAGGGAAGGGATAAAGCAGAGCCACGTGGGGACAGAGGTTTATCACCGAGACCCGACCCCAACGGGAAGGGCAATCCAACGGATTTGGGTGTATATGCAAATGGTTGGGTTCCTCTTTCGCTGGGTCGAAAATTTTTGGATTCGTTTCGCTGGATGGTGCGACTTTTGTAAGACAGATTCGAAGACGCTTGCTAAACTTGAACCACGACGTGGGTCATAAAATTGGGACTTCGAATCTGTTAACTATATTTAAATGTATTTTTGGGAAGAAGGAGGGGTCTATACTCGGAAATCAGGTCCAGCTCCAATCAGGGGGCCCAGGATCATGGGAAACGTAGTAAAGACGCCTTCTTTCCCTCTTGTATGGGTAATGACCTTCTGGGGGACGGCCTTGGGAGAAACAAATGGTTTGATAGGCTTTCAGAACATTGGAAGGCGGGGTCCTTCAAAATTGTAAAGTAAATTCGAAAATTGTTAAGTCAGTTGGTAGTCGTCCTCCTTGAAATTAACTGTGGCTAAATAAACTCTATTAGACTTGTGGTGTAAGAAAATTCAGAATTGAAAGTAAAATGGTCTAAGGATCGAAATTAAGAACTTGTATTGCATTTCATTCGTTTACGCGGAACTTGTGCATAAGAATTTTATTGTTAACGACCTTAACCGAGAACTTGGTTGGATCTCAATTAATGTTAGCCAACGGACCAAGAATTTTTTGAACTTTCCATTAATTTAATTTCAAATTAAATACTAAACGGGGTAGGTCTGTGCCCTAGTTTACGGAACCCGTCACTTTGGGTTCGGAAGGAAGTCCCGTTATTGGGTAGATTGTAGTTTTGAAAGTTTTGGGCGGGCTGTAAATCTGCGGTCCGTACGCAGCACAATTGAGAGTAAATTGTCATCTGCAGTCGTAAGTAAAATAATTCTTCAAATTTCATCGTCGATTTCGACCACTTCATTTCTCATTATTTGTTTTGTTGCACTAAAATATAAAGCCCCTCTATATAAATTACTTAAATTCAGATAACTGTGAACTTTTTCTTTGGATTTATAATTGAATTGTATTTTACGGAAAATTGGTAAAGTTAAACGATTTAAATTCAGATAACTGTGAACTTTGTCTTTGAATTTAAAATTGGATTGCCTTGTATGGAAATTGATAAATTTACTTCAGAATAAATTTCTAAATTCATGTACTGTTTCGAGTGACATTTAATAAACTTTATAAGAGGGCGTGTGTTGTTTTAGATACCTTGCAATAGGCCTCTCTTGTTAGCTGAGGGTGAATTAACATTCAAAGTAGGCTTCTGGAAAGCCGAAGAACTTACGCCTATCAATTTAAAGGGCCATCCGTCTGGATAGGCCGAGTCATCCTGGACGAAAATAAGAAATAATTTGAAATAGAATTAAAAGGTAACGCCCAACTTAAAGGGTGTCAGTGAAGTGAATTAACGTAATTAAAAGGGTGTCCAGTACCATAAATAAATAAACGGGTTGGGTACTACATAAATGGTGTCAGAAGTTACAATAGAAATAAAGGTGCGCAGAATATAACTCAAAGAGTTGCGCACGACATAAATGGTGTCACAGAAGTGGGATCCTATTGCAAGGTATTGGTAGCAAGAGTGTAACTTTTTGTTAAAATAAATTTGCGTGACAGTAAAGCACGAACGTAGAAAGTATTTGGAACAGTAATTCTTTGAAATAATTGTAACAGTAAAAAGTGTCGCTAACAGTGATTACAGTTTTAAAGGTCTTGAAATAAAAATAAATAAACAAGCTTCGCGATGTCGGTAAAGAGCGTGGAAATAACGAATGAAGGAGAAAGTACAAGTGACATGAGTGATTCCGAACCAATGAGCTTAAAGGAAATGAGTACAGAAAGTTTACGGAATTTAAAGAGGAAAAAGTTTTCCAAAACGAATCGGTTATTGAAGGAATGCTCAGAAGTAGAAGAAGAATTAAACCGGAGGGAGTTAAAGCCGGAGGATCATGCGACGGAAACTCAGCAACTGGAGTATAGGGACAACCTCGCATTGGGGGTCCGTCCCAAGAAAAGCGATTTAGTTCCCTCCACTGCAGAAGAAGGGGAGCTTTCGACGCAGGAACTTCATTCACCTCTTATCTTGAATTTCCCAAAGGTAGCAAGGAGTCCGGAGCAAACAACTGTTGGACACACATGGGAAAGAAGTTCGCCGACGTTTACGAGCGAACGGGCACCAGAGAACCCAGGAGCCATACCGAAGAACCCTGACAGAAGAGCAACCACCACAAGCGCCGAGAAACCTCACACCGACGAAGACCTACAGAGGTATATACAAGCCGTCGTACAGGTATTGCAGAGTACTAATTTACCGTTACAACGTGAACAGGCAATAGACGACTCATACGTCCCGAGGTTGTGGGGCCACTTGGAGGACGACCGTGGGAACCAGGTCACGAGCCCTGCAGCTTTTTCTCTGCCTTAGAGGAAGTCACCCTGGATGAAAAGAAGAGACTCCACATCTTGTACAAGAAGAGTACAGGTCCAGCCCGAGTGTTGTTGGACACGTGGAGGGATGCCAATCGCAAATTTTCCTACCAAGATATTAAGGAAGAAATCCTACAGATGTGTGGCAGCGCCATGGACGAAAGTGTCATTCGAAGGAAGATATACGCCGCCAAGAGGGAAAAAGGCGAAACACTCAACATGTTCGCCACAAGGTTATTAAATTTAGGCAATACCTTGGTACAGGCTGAACCTATAATGAAATATGCTAAAGATTCCCTATTAAAGGACGCGTTCAAGTTGGTCCTACCCGAATATGCCAGAAATTTTGTCAAAGGAAAATCGTTTAAAGAATACTGGCTGGAATCGATAAAGTATGCTGCGAACAATCCAGGACTCGGGCTACGGGATGAGGACGTCTTAAAAGAAGAAACCCCACAAGAGAGGAGTCGAGGGCTCCAACGGCTACACAACCCCACCACGTCTTGGAACTACAACTCACGACATCGAGAAGAAAGGGTAGCCACAGCCACAAAGAGAGGACAGTAAGAGCAAAGACGTGGGGGCAATAGCCGTAGACAAAGAGGACGCGCCAAACAAGTCCACCGGGAAAGGGGTGCCGGAGAAGAAGTGTTCTGTTTGCCACCGGAAAAATCACATCGCCCGAGATTGTTATAGCAACCCGAAGAATCAGAAGCGAAACAACACGAAGACAGGGGCGGGAAAGGGTCCTAAGAAGAATGGAACCAAGGAAGAAATCAGCCGGGATCAATGCCGGGTCTGCAAATAAGTGGGGCACTGGGCCAACTCATGCCCTCGGCGAAATTTTCAAGCGGACCCGGAGGGGAGGTCTCCCAAGTAGCCGCAGTTGAAATAGCGGCGAATCGCCGGTTAGGACTGATCACCCTACCAGTATTCGTCGCTCAACAAGCTTTCACCGCGCTGGTCGACGGTGGAGCTTCTGTCTCGCTGATGACCTTGGCTATGTACAACAAGATCGGGAGTCCGCCTCTGAAAGCCGCCGACATCTCGGTACGAGGATTTACTGGACCCGCCTACCCTTGTAAAGGAGAATTGCGTTTAACTATCGGGATTGGAGTGGAGGAATTTTTTGTGTGTGCTTATATAGTATCAGAAGCCCCGCAGGATTTGATTTTGGGCGTACCGTTCTTAGAAATTTACGAAGCCCAGGTAGACCACCGGAAGAGGACAGTCACTCTGAATGAAACAGTAACCATACAAGGAAAGGGAGTAGACAGTGAAGATAGTGCGAGGGTGACTCTGATAGAGGCAATCCCGCACGAAAAACAAAAGGTGGCCGCCGTGATTCTGACGAGAGAAGTCAGAATGAAACCCGGGGACGTAGTTCCCTTGGACGTCTATTCTCCGCTGCACGGGATGTGCGGTGAGGCTCGGGGAAATTTAAAAATGCTACCGAGCAGGATCCCGAAGGGGAAGATAAGGTTATTGATGATCAATCAGGATGACGAAGAATACCTTGGCGAAAAAGGAGACGTCGTGGGCCTAGTGACGGAGGCAGAGCTAATAGGGAGGGTAGTCGACACGGCCGGTCGACGCTCACCCCAAATTGGAACGAATGTCACGGTGAAAGGAAGTCAAGCATCGAAGAAGGACTTCGAAGAACGAGTGACACGCCTGAAGTCCTATGTCCTTGGTTGGAAATCCTTCTCCGACAGAGAAAGGAAAACCGTCGAAGAGTGGCTAAGGGATTATTCAGATGTCTTCTCACTGGATGGCGAGCCATTGGGTTATAATAACCTGATGCCAATGAAGTTGGAAACCCAGGATCATCCTCCCATCTTTAGGCGACCCTACAGGGTACCTATTACAAACGAGGAGGAGGTGAAGCGACAAATAGCAGAAATGCTGGATCAAGGAGTGATACAGCATAGCCGTTCCCCCTGGTCGTTTCCATTGGTAATTGTGAAGAAAAAGTGTGGGGCCCTGAGGCTTTGTGTAGATTATAGACCTCTGAACGCCATTTGCATAAAGGACAAATAATACGATCCCTAATTATTGATTCCAGTATCTTACCTACAACAGACGTTAAACTGATTGGCCTATAACAGTGGTGGCCAACCATTTTTTGATGCGTGCCATTTTTAGGTTAGGTTTAATTCGGATGCGCCAAAAAAAAATTTGTGAAAAAATTACTAATAACTTGTAAGTAAAAATAAAAATATAATATAAAATTTACCTTAAATAGAAATATAATGTGAAAAATATTTACCTTAATGAGATTTTTGATGTTGCTTCGACTTTACCAACTTCAAAATATTTGGATGTAAGTCTGTTGTAGCAAGCTGCAGTAAATTTTTTAGATTAGAATCAGTGAGTCGGGATCTTTGTTTCGATTTTATCAATTTCATAGACGAAAAGGCTTGTTAACTGCTTAAATCTTTGATTTTAATATTTAGTGTTAGAAGTGAAAATTTAGCACAATTCATACTAGACCTCGATGCGCCACTTCAAAGTACTTGATGCGCCACCTTTGGCGCAATGCGCCGCGGTTGGCCACCACTGGCCTATAATTTCCCGCCGCACCTTTATCGTCTTTCTTAAAAATAGGTGTTACATTTGCTAACTTGAAATTATCTGGTACGCACACCTCAGAAATAGACGCATTAAAAAAATCTTTGTTAACGGCACAACAATGCTTTCTTTTAATTCTTTTAGTTTTATGGGATATATGGAATCCGGCCCCGGTGATTTACGCATTTTCATTATATAAACATAGCACATTCCCTCCCTTTCACTAACCACAATATTATCTAAAGTATTACCACTGTCAAAATGTATTATGTCTATAACCGTAGGGATATTCGTTACATCTTCTTTTGTAAAAGCTTGCATAAAAAATTCGTTTAGCAGGGTAGCCATTTGCTTGTTTTTAGAAATTATCTCTCCGTCAGGATTTTTCAACAGCCCCAAGACACTCTTTACTGGATTCCTATTATTGACGTATTGAAAGAATCGTTTCGGGGTTTTCTTTGACGTCACGAGCTATGGAGATTTGAAAAACGTGCTCGGACTTTTTTATTACACTTTTCGCTTCACACTTTAGAGATATGTACTTGTTTCGTAACCACAAATTATCTTTATTGCACTTACTGTATGTTGCCTATAAGCCCTATCTCTATTCCTTAAAATATCCCCTACTCTAGAAGTAAACCACAAGGGCTTGTTATTTATATTCGCACGCTTAATCTTGTACGGTACACATTCCTCATTTATAGTACTAAATACTGTTTCAAACAATTCCCACATTAATATTGCTTTGGAGATTCCCATTACGTTTTTCTAATTGACGTGTGACAATTCATTTCTAAATTTACAAAAGTCTGTGTGTTGGAAGTTAGCAATTTTAGTCGAGTTAGCTGGTTCCGAGTGACTTACTGAGAGGACAAACTCTACCATATTGTGATCGCTATTGCTTAACGGTTTTATTACTTGAAGATAAGTGATTAGCCTATTGTCCGTAGTTATTACTAAATCTAAAATACTGTCCAACCTCGTAGGTTCCCCAACCTTTTCAATAAGAAAGCTATCCTCACGAAAATGAACTAAACGATTACCTTCCGCGTCTCCCCGCATTGTATCGTAATTCACGTTGGCGCAATTAAAGTCACCCGTAACTAAGGCCTTCTCACTACCTATTATTCTCTTAAGTTCACGATATAACGCTTCGTCCGTATCAGCTGTTTGATTAGGGGGCCTATATATAACGGCAACAAGAAGTTTGAAATCGTTGAATTTAAGTTCTGCAACAGTCAATTTAATTCAACCTTTTTTGTTGTAAAAGCGAATTTAATGCAACCTGAATTTAAGAGAATTTAATTTAAGAAAATTTAATTTAAGAGAATTTAAAAGAATTTAATTCAGTCTGAATTGGGAGGTTTGTCTTTAATTCAACCTTCTTTTTTTTGTTGTAAGAAGAAGGAAATTGACAGATTTGTCTCTTTTTGCATGCAGTATTTGCATATATAAATGTATAGGTAAAATTATATATTTTATCATTTGTAACCAAAACAGTTTTTTCAAATGTTTGTAACGGTTTTTATATTTATTGTGATGTATATGATGACAGTAAGAGTGTAGTAACTAATCGATCATGTCCCAATGACTTTTTAAAATACTATGGGGAGGAATATGCCGTCCCTCCGTTTTGTTTGAACTCCTTTAATTTGTGTTCTGAGCAGTGTGACAATCAGTTTTCCTAATGAGCAAAGTGCTCACGAAAAGACATATTGTTAATTTCAGACATCATATCTCCCCGATTGGTCACTCTCAATTCCCCCAACTGTAGTACTCTAAATTTACCTTGCTCTGTATGTTTCTTGAAATTTACCTGTATAACCGAACATAACCTCAGTTTAGGTTAAGTTTTTTTTATTTTTCAGAGTATTATATGCAACCTATAATCCCATGTTCAGTTCATTATAATTTATAACTGATTTCTATTTTTAATTTGTATTCTTCATTTTTTTATTTAATTAATCGTGAGTAATTGTTGTTAAATTGTTATTATACCATCTGTTAAGGTCTCAAACGAAATTATAACCAATTTTGACACTCTATACCAGAACGCTATTTTTCCCTTTCTAATAATTCTGTTATCACCTATGCCTTGTCAAATCGTCAAATAAAATTAAATTATTGTACTGATCCTTCTGGTTAATATTAATGGTGAAATACTGTTACCATATGGCTATGAATGTTATTGGTCGAATACATTGCCATTAATGTTACCTGTATTAGAATTTAAGAATAATTCACTTCAACTTAAAGGATTCTACAACCCTACTCCCATTTTAAATTATTATACATTATTTTTAAACTTTGTTAATTCGAAAACCTTCCGAATCCCTACATATACACTCGCATGTAAACTTGTTCAAATGTGTACATTTTCCACAAACATTACGTACATAAATACTACAAAAATCTACGGATACTGCTTACCCTTTCAACCAATTACAATCACCCACACTCTGAAACACTCGTGAAATCATTGGCATACTTATTGGAAAGGAAATTCACTATTCATATCCTGAATTTATTTAATGTTAATAATTGTTGCCTAATATATATAATCTTCCTCAAGCATTTTTAAAGTTTTTAACTAACCACTTACACTCTATACCTAATACACATATATACACACTTGACCACAGGTGTATACATCATCCATTACGTAATTCTATCACTCTTCTCCTTGTATATTCTAAATGGCTAACGACATCTAGTATCTAAAAACTGTAACTAAATAAATTTTAATGTTTTTACTAAATTAATTTTACTTTGTTAACTAAATTTTAATATTATACAAACTTGTTTGTACTTGCAATACGACCGTTCTCCAACCGCTGAAGACTCTATCCAACAATAAAATTTAAGTCGACTTTTATCCACACTAGTGAATCAAAATAGTTTATTAAATGTACAGCCATGGTAACTTCTGAAATTCCTGAACCTTAAAATTTAAATTTCCCTTTTACCTACTATTCCTTAAGTATGTATTTTTTTTCACAGCAAAACAAATTTTTTTTAAAAATTTAACAATATCATTGGTTGTATAACTTAATTGGTCGGCTAAAATTAGATTTAATTAATGAACATTGTACTTTACCACCCAACTCACGTATTGTATACAAATTTTTAATTATAAAAACCATTAGTCATCATCTAGTTTGAATTAGTTGGGATGTTATATTATTGTATTGTATTAATTGTATTTTATTGTATGTATTAATTTTATTGTATTAATATCATTCTAGAGGGAAGAGCCCTGTAAAAATGAACAATGAATAATTCCTATATGATAAAATATTAATTTTTACATAAGAACGAAAATCGCGTAACGCGAGTTTGGATAAAATTTTTATATGTTGCTTTCTATTTTTGCAGTTTCACAACCATGCGACCTACCATTTCTGTGGTTAGGTCGAACCCATGTTGTGTCATTGAAGGTTCGTTGTGAGAAACGAATGTCCCTTAATTTCATTCCCTTAAAGTACAAACAAGACACTCGCCGGTTTAGATCGTTTAACATTTCCATCACAATATTACCCATATCTCCATTTTCCATTTATTATAGACTTTATGATAATTAATTATTGTTGTCTTGCATCTAACCCTCATCCCTAAATTTTATTAGATTATGCATACATATTGCATGTGGCATGATTTGAACCCTTGTTTGTACTTCTTTATTCATTACTGTATTTCTCTAATTCATCTCGTCTAAATTTTCCCAATAATGACTTGTACTGTACGTACGAATTAAATAACTATGGCGTATTAATGATGAATTGAAGTATGGCATAATTTGAATAACTATGACGTCATAAAGTAACTTAATTCTCTTCACGTTTTCCATACCTTGAATACTGAATCACGTGTTTAGTATGTGGATATCTTTCATATTGAATGTATGGTAAATTCTTTAACATAATAATAAAAACTTTATACTCTATACGTCATTATATATATGTTGTTCAGTCATACATCCATATCTTATCTTGACCGTTAACTTTTATTAGTTTCATTAATTCTTCATTCAGCCACCTATTTTCTACCTAATGTCAACCTAGTGTGTGACTACTAACGTGTGTACAAAACTTTATGCATTCGTACATGTTCGCAAACGATCATGATCACATACGTAGTTACCTTACATGTAAGTACGTTCACATGTATTCTTTTTATTTCTTTTCTTTAAATTAATTAAATTCTTGCAATACTCATAAATGTTTATGCAAGTAGTCAAATTCCGCTAACCACATCGAAAGCGAGCGCTTCTGAGGTGAAAATCTAATCTCGCTTGCCTTCATAAAACATTATGTGTATTATGATATATATATATATATATCGTATGTGCCCATGTACTTTATGTTATACTCCTAACATCCTAATTGTCTATAAATATGAAACATTGTAAAAAAAAATATAGTTAACTGTTTAATTGTAATTAACTGTAATAACTTAATACAATGTAATTAATGTACTTTAATTAAACTATAATTAACGATAATAATTTAAAATGTAATTAATGCACTTTAATGAAACTGTAATTAACGATAAGAATTTAATATAATGTAATTAATGTACTTTAATGAAACTATAATTAACGATAATAAGCGAATGTGAATTAAATGGTAATTATAATAATAATTGTAATAAACCAAAATTACAACGTACTCAGTGATGTACTTGGGATTGTACGCAATGTACGACCCGACATTATGTCGCAATTTAGGAATGTATACGCGGCGATATTGTTATTATTATGTTTATTATTAATTTTTCGTTGGATAAATTTTGATGTGCTTTCTACTTTGCCAAATAATTGGTGACTTGTTCTTTTTAAAATTTCTTAATCACTTAGATTTAGCTTAATAATGAATCCTGAGTAACTTTTTGCAATGTTCATGTTTTGTATATATTCTCTCTTCGTTATAAAAGATGAAATCATGTCTTACCTAAGCATTTAATTGTAAAACTTAAACCTTTAATTTTTGCTCTTATGCGTATCTTAGTATAAAGATGCATAGTTCAATTTCCACTTCTAATTAACTCGGCGGATCAGGAAAACATCAGATCTGAAAATACGCGGTTCAAGATAAAAATATGGCTTCCTCTTCGTATATCCTGTTTATCTGTTTAACATTCTCACAGCAAAAATGTTTACTTTATTTTTAACTATTGTTAGCAGAATAGGAGTATATAAACCCCCATAATTTCTTCCATGTTCATTCTGATTTAAACTACGTGGCTAAGCATTACCTGTAACATTTTAGCAGTAAATTACAGTAAGAAACAGTCTTTATCTTCTCCTTCGAGCCTTGCTCTCTTCAGAGAACTTAGTCATTAAAATCTCCCGATACGTTACAAGAAGAATCGGAGAAACCTCAAAGAATTTAACAAGCATCTCAGAATCCTCCGAGCGACTGCAGAAGAACTCGGAGAGTAGTATAGAAGAAACTACTGCAAGTAACAAATCCGTTGCTGCCTCCTAACCAGAACCCCCTTCGACTTCGAAACAACCCAAGACTATATAAAGAGAAGAATTAACAAGTGTCGAAACTTGCCAGGATAACAAGTGGCGACCTTGCCTCAGGATAACAACTGGCGACCTCTGCATTAGGATTTTTCCAGTCTTCCAGACACTGGAACTAGAATCAACATCCATTTGACCGGCGTGTCACGACTTCCAGTTCGTCACATCCACTCTTGAAATGGTGTGTCACGACTCCAAGTTCTCCACGTCTAGTTTTCATCCAAGTTCAATTGGCCAGCAAGAAACGTCTTCAGGACACGTCTCCAAGAATTTCGCCGTAGGATCTTGTTAAGTACAGCACTCATTTTTTTAAAGTAATCTCTAAACATTTGAGAAGTCAGTATTATTAACAGTTAAAGAGTATCAAGCCAGAGTTACAAGAAACACAGTGAACATTCACTACACCAGTGATACATTTCTTTTTATTTTAACCCAATTATTTTCACTAGTGTAGTTAGTATAGAATAAAATTTTTATATACCAAACATAATATTACCGTACCTTCGCGTACATTCGAGTGAATTGTTGTTTACAGTCTTAATTTTTGTTTAAATTATTACAAATTATTGAATTAAATTGACTTGAAATTATTGTGCATTTATTGTATTATTATAATAGAGAAAGTGAGAGTTTATAGTTTATAGAAACACTTGATAGCAGTTCGAGTCCAGTCAATTTCAGTCAGTTTCAGTTTCTGTCAGTTTTCAGTCAGTTTTCAGTCAGTCTCAATACAGTCTCAAGAGAGTTTTCAGTCATTTTGAACTTTAAGTCAGTTTGAAGTCCAAGTGATTTTGAAGTCCACGTCAGTTTGAAGTCCAAGTCAGTTTGAAGTCCAAGTCAGTTTTCAAGTCAATTCAAGTCAGTAGGTTGCAACCAGAAGGACAACCGCCCCAGAGATTTGTAGAAATACTTGATAGCAGTTCAAGTCAGTAGGTTGCATCCAGAGGGACAACCGCCCCAGAGATTTATAGAAATACTTGATAGCAGTTCAAGTCAATAAATCAATTTAAGTCAGTTCAAATCAGTCAGTCAGTCAGTCAGTCAGTCAGTCATCAGTCAGTTAGTTTCAAGTCAGTCAGTCAGTCAGTTAGTTTCAAGTTAGTCAGTCAGTTAGTTTCAGTCAGTCAGTTAGTCAGTTTCAAGGAGTTGTATTCAGTCCCAAGACAGTTGTAGTCAGTCCAAGATAGTTGTAGTCAGTCCCAAGTCAGTTGTAGTCAGTCCAAAGTCATTTGTATGAGTCCCAAGCAGTTGTAGTCAGTGCCAAGTCAGTTTGTAGTCGTCCAAGTTTGTAGTCAAAGTCTGTTGTAGTTCAAGTCAGTTCAAGTCAAGTTCAGTACAGTCAATTTAATTCAACCTTTTTTTGTTGTAAAAGAGAATTTAATTCAACCTGAATTTAAGAGAATTTAATTTAAGAAATTTAATTTAAGAGAATTTAAGAGAATTTAATTCAATCTGAATTGGCAGGTTTTGCCTTTAATTCACCTTTTTTTTTTGTAAGAAGAAGGAAATTGACAGAGTTGTCTCTTTTTGCATGCAGTATTTGCGTATTTAAATATATAGGTTAAATTATATATTTTATTATTTGTAACCAAAACAGTTTTTTCAAATGTTTGTAACGGTTTTTATAATTATTGTGATGTATATGACGACAGTAAGAGTGTAGTAACTAATCGATCATGTCCCAATGTCTTTTTAAATTAATATGGGGAGGAATATGCCGTCCCTCCGTTTTGTTTGAACTCCTTTAATTTGTGTTCTGAGCAGTGTGACAATCAATGTTTTCCTAAAGAGCAAAGTGCTCACGAAAAGACATATTGTTAATTTCAGACATCATATCTCCCCGATTGGTCACTCTCAATTCCCCCAACTGTAGTACTCTAAATTTACTTTGCTCTGTATGTTCGTGAAATTTACCTGTATAACCGAACATAACCTCAATTTAATTTTTTATTTTTTATTTTAAAGAGTATTATATGGAACCTATAACCCCATGTTCAGCTCATTATAATTTATAACTGATTTCTATTTTTAATTTGTATTCTTCATTTTTTTATTCAATTAATCATGAATAATTGTTGTTAAATTGTTATTATACCCTCTGTTAAGGTATCAAACGAAATTATACCCAATTTTGACACTCTCCACCAGAACGCTATTTTTCCCATTCTAATAATTCTGTTATCACCTATGCCCCGTCAAATCGTCTATAAAATTAAATTATCGTACTGACACTTCTGGTTAATATTAATGGTGATATACTGTTACGATATGGCTATGAATGTTGTTGGTCGAATACATTGCCATTAATGTTACCTGTATTAGAATTTAAGAATAATTCACTTAAACTTAAAGGATTTTACAACCCTACTCCCATTTTAAATTATTATACATTATTTTTAAACTTTGTTAATTCGAAAACCTTCCGAACCCCTACACATACACACGCATGTAAACTTGTTCAAATGTGTACATTTCTGCACAAACATTACGTACATAAATACTACAAAAATCTACGGATACTGCTTACCCTTTCAACCAATTACAATCACCCACACTCTGAAACACTCCTGAAATCATTGGCATACTTATTGGAAAGGAAATTCACTATTCATATCCTTAATTTATTTAATCTCAATAATTGTTCCTTAATATATATAATCTTCATCATGCATTTATTAAGTTTTTAACCAACCACTTACACTCTGTACCTAATACATAAATACACACTTGACCACAGGTCTATACATCTCCATTACGTAATTCTATCTTTCTTCGCCTTGTATATTATAAATGGCTAACGACATCTAGTATCTAAAAACTGTAACTAAATAAATTTTAATGTTTTTACTAAATTAATTTTACTTTGTTAACTAAATTTTAATATTATACAAACTTGTTTGTACTTGCAATACGACCATTCTCCAACCGCGGAAGACTCTATCCAACAATAAAATTTAAGTCGATTTTTACCTACACTAGTCAATCAAATTACTTTATTAAATGTACGATCACGGTAACTTTGGAAATTCCTGAACCTTAAAATTTAAATTTCCTTTTTACCTACTATTCCCTAGGTATGTATTTTTTTACACAGGAAAACAATTTTTTTTTTAAATTTAACTTAATTGGTTGGTAAAATTAGATTTAATTAATGTACATTGTACTTTACCACCCCAACTCACGTATTGTATATAAATTTTTAATTATAAAAACCATTAGACATCATCTAGTTTGAATTAGTTGGGATGTTATATTATTGTATTGTATTAATTGTATTGTCTTGTATGTATTAATTGTATTGTATTAATATCATTCTAGAGGGGAGAGCCCTGTAAAAATGAACAATGAATAATTCCAATATAAACAAATATTAATTTTTACATAAGAACCAAAATCGCGTAACGCGAGTTTGGATAAAAATTTTATATATTGCTTTCTATTTTTGCAGTTTCAAAACCATGCGACCTACCATTTCTGTGGTTAGGTCGAATCCATGTTGTGTCATTGAAGGTTCGTTGAGAGAAACGAATGTCCCTTAATTTCATTCCCTTAAAGTACAAACAAGACACTCGACGGTTTAAATCGTTTAACATTTCCATCACAATATTACCCATATCTCCATTTTCCATTTATTATAGACTTTATGATAATTAATTATTGTTGTCTTGCATCTAACCCTCATCCCTAAATTTTATTAGATTATGCATACATATTGCATGTGGCATGATTTGATCCCTTGTTTGTACTTCTTTATTCATTACTGTATTTCTCTAATTCATCTCGTCTAAATTTTCCCAATAATGACTTGTACTGTACGTACGAATTAAATAACTATGGCGTATTAATGATGAATTGAAGTATGGCATAATTTGAATAACTATGACGTCACAAAGTAACTTAATTCTCTTCACTTTTTCCATACCTTGAATACTGAATCACGTGTTTAGTATGTGGATATCTTTCATATTCACTGTATGGTAAATTTTTTAACATAATAATAAAAACTTTACATTCTATACGTCACTATGTATATGTTGCTCATTCATACATCCATATCTTATCTTGACCGTTAACTTTTATTAGTTTTATTAATTCTTCTTTCAGCTACCTATTTTCTACCTATTGTCAATCTAGTGTGTGACTACTAACGTGTGTACAAAACTTTATGCATTCGTATATGTTCGCAAACGATCATGATCACATACGTAGTTACCTTACATGTAAGTACGTTCACATGTATTCTTTTTATTTCTTTTCTTTAAATTAATTAATTTCTTGCAATACTCATAAATGTTTATGCAAGTAGTCAAATTCCGCTAAACAATCGAAAGCGAGCGCTTCTGAGGTGAAAATCTAATCTCGCTTGCCTTCATAAAACATTATTGTGTGTTATGTTATATATATATATATCGTATGTGCCCATGTACTTTATGTTATACTCCTAACATCCTAATTGTCTATAAATATGAAACATTGTAAAAAAAATATAGTTAACTGTTTAATTGTAATTAACTGTAATAACTTAATATAATGTAATTAATGTACTTTAATTAAACTATAATTAACGATAATAATTTAAAATGTAATTAATGCACTTTAATGAAACTGTAATTAACGATAAGAATTTAATATAATGTAATTAATGTACTTTAATGAAACTATAATTAACGATAATAAGCGAATGTGAATTAAATGGTAATTATAATAATAATTGTAATAAACCAAAATTACAACGTACTCAGTGATGTACTTGGGATTGTACGCAATGTACGACCCGACATTATGTCACAATTTAGGAATGTATACGCGGCGATATTGTTATTATTATGTTTATTATTAATTTTTCGTTGGATAAATTTTGATGTGCTTTCTACTTTGCCAAATAATTGGTGACTTGTTCTTTTTAAAATTTCTTAATCACTTAGATTTAGCTTAATAATGAATCCTGAGTAACTTTTTGCAATGTTCATGTTTTGTATATATTCTCTCTTCGTTATAAAAGATGAAATCATGTCTTACCTAAGCATTTAATTGTAAAACTTAAACCTTTAATTTTTGCTCTTATGCGTATCTTAGTATAAAGATGCATAGTTCAATTTCTACTTCTAATTAACTCGGCGGATCAGGAAAACATCAGATCTGAAAATACGCGGTTGAAGATAAAAATATGGCTTCCTCTTCGTATATCCTGTTTATCTGTTTAACATTCTCACAGCAAAAATGTTTACTTTATTTTTAACTATTGTTAGCAGGATAGGAGTATATAAACCCCCATAATTTCTTCCATGTTCATTCTGATTTAAACTACGTGGCTGAGCATTACCTGTAACATTTTAGCAGTAAATTACAGTAAGAAACAGTCTTTATCTTCTCCTTCGAGCCTTGCTCTCTTCAGAGAACTTAGTCATTAAAATCTCCCGATACGTTACAAGAAGAATCGGAGAAACCTCAAAGAATTTAACAAGCATCTCAGAATCCTCCGAGCGACTGCAGAAGAACTCGGAGAGTAGTATAGAAGAAACTACTGCAAGTAACAAATCCGTTGCTGCCTCCTAACCAGAACCCCCTTCGACTTCGAAACAACCCAAGGCTATATAAAGAGAAGAATTAACAAGTGTCGAAACTTGCCAGGATAACAATTGGCGACCCTGCCCCAGAATAACAACTGGCGACCTCTGCATTAGGATTCTTCCAGTCTTCCAGACACTGGAACTAGAATCAACATCCATTTGACCGGCGTGTCACGACTTCCAGTTCGTCACATCCACTCTTGAACTGGTGTGTCACGACTCCAAGTTCTCCAAGTCTAGTTTTCATCCAAGATAAATTGGCCAGCAAGACACGTCTTCAGGACACGTCTCCAAGAATTTCGCCGTAGGATCTTGTTAAGTACAGCACTCATTTTTTTAAAGTAATCTCTAAACATTTGAGAAGTCAGTATTATTAACAGTTAATAAAGAGTATCAAGCCAGAGTTACAAGAAACACAGTGA
This sequence comes from Bathynomus jamesi, assembly GCA_023014485.1. Classification (NCBI taxonomy): domain Eukaryota; kingdom Metazoa; phylum Arthropoda; class Malacostraca; order Isopoda; family Cirolanidae; genus Bathynomus; species Bathynomus jamesi. Next base: position 58,514 of record JAJOZX010002286.1, read on the forward strand.
ACATTCACTACACCAGTGATACATTTCTTTTTATTTTAACCCAATTATTTTCACTAGTATAGTTAGTATAGAATAATTTTTGTATATACCAAACATAATATTACCGTACCTTCGCGTACATTCGAGTGAATTGTTGTTTACAGTCTTTATTTTTGTTTAAATTATTTCAAATTATTGAATTAAATTGACTTGAAATTATTGTGCATTTATTGTGTATTATTATAATAGAGAAAGTGAGAGTTTATAATTTATAGAAACACTTGATAGCAGTTCGAGTCCAGTCAATTTCAGTCAGTTGCAGTTTCTGTCAGTTTTCAGTCAGTTTTCAGTCAGTTTTCAGTCAGTCTCAAGACAGTCTCAAGAGAGTTTTCAGTCATTTTGAACTTTAAGTCAGTTTGAAGTCCAAGTGATTTTGAAGTCCACGTCAGTTTGAAGTCCAAGTCAGTTTGAAGTCCAAGTCAGTTTTCAAGTCAATTCAAGTCAGTAGGTTGCAACCAGAGGGACAACCGCCCCAGAGATTTGTAGAAATACTTGATAGCAGTTCAAGTCAGTAGGTTGCATCCAGAGGGACAACCGCCCCAGAGATTTATAGAAATACTTGATAGCAGTTCAAGTCAATAAATCAATTTAAGTCAGTTCAAATCAGTCAGTCAGTCAGTCAGTCAGTCATTCATCAGTCAGTTAGTTTCAAGTCAGTCATTCAGTCAGTTAGTTTCAAGTTAGTCAGTCAGTTAGTTTCAAGTCAGTCAGTTAGTCAGTTTCAAGGCAGTTGTATTCAGTCCCAAGACAGTTGTAGTCAGTCCCAAGATAGTTGTAGTCAGTCCCAAGTCAGTTGTAGTCAGTCCAAAGTCATTTGTATGAGTCCCAAGTCAGTTGTAGTCAGTGCCAAGTCAGTTGTAATTCAAGTCAAGTTCAAGTCAAGTTCAGTACAGTCAATTTAATTCAACCTTTTTTTGTTGTAAAAGAGAATTTAATTCAACCTGAATTTAAGAGAATTTAATTTAAGAAAATTTAATTTAAGAGAATTTAAGAGAATTTAATTCAATCTGAATTGGCAGGTTTATGCCTTTAATTCATCATTTTTTTTTATGTAAGAAGAAGGAAATTGACAGAGTTGTCTCTTTTTGCATGCAGTATTTGCGTATTTAAATATATAGGTTAAATTATATATTTTATTATTTGTAACCAAAACAGTTTTTTCAAATGTTTGTAAAGGTTTTTATAATTATTGTGATGTATATGATGACAGTAAGAGTGTAGTAACCAATCGATCATGTCCCAATGACTTTTTAAATTAGTATGGGGAGGAATATGCCGTCCCTCCGTTTTGTTTGAACTCCTTTAATTTGTGTTCTGAGCTGTGACAATCAATGTTTTCCTAAAGAGCAAAGTGCTCACGAAAAGACATATTGTTAATTTCAGACATCATATCTCCCCGATTGGTCACTCTCAATTCCCCCAACTGTAGTACTCTAAATTTACTTTGCTCTGTATGTTCGTGAAATTTACCTGTATAACCGAACATAACCTCAATTTAGTTTTTTTTTTTTTTTTTAAAGAGTATTATATGGAACCTATAACCCCATGTCCAGTTCATTATAATTTATAACTGATTTCTATTTTTAATTTGTATTCTTCATTTTTTTATTCAATTAATCATGAGTAATTGTTGTTAAATTGTTATTATACCATCTGTTAAGGTATCAAACGAAATTATACCCAATTTTGACACTCTATACCAGAACGCTATTTTTCCCATTCTAATAATTCTGTTATCACCTATGCCCCGTCAAATCGTCATTCAAAATTAAATTATCGTACTGACACTTCTGGTTAATATTAATGGTGATATACTGTTACCATATGGCTATGAATGTTATTGGTCGAATACATTGCCATTAATGTTACCTTATTAGAATTTAAGAATAATTCACTTAAACTTAAAGGATTTTACAACCCTACTCCCATTTTAAATTATTATACATTATTTTTAAACTTTGTTAATTCGAAAACCTTCCGAACCCCTACACATACACACGCATGTAAACTTGTTCAAATGTGTACATTTCTGCACAAACATTACGTACATAAATACTACAAAAATCTACGGATACTGCTTACCATTTCAACCAATTACAATCACCCACACTCTGAAACACTCTCCTGAAATCATTGGCATTCTTATTGGAAAGGAAATTCACTATTCATATCCTTAATTTATTTAATCTCAATAATTGTTCGTTAATATATATAATCTTCATCATGCATTTATTAAGTTTTTAACCAACCACTTACACTCTGTACCTAATACATAAATACACACTTGACCACAGGTCTATACATATCCATTACGTAATTCTATCTTTCTTCGCCTTGTATATTATAAATGGCTAACGACATCTAGTATCTAAAAACTGTAACTAAATAAATTTTAATGTTTTTACTAAATTAATTTTACTTTGTTAACTAAATTTTAATATTATACAAACTTGTTTGTACTTGCAATACGACCATTCTCCAACCGCGGAAGACTCTATCCAACAATAAAATTTAAGTCGATTTTTACCTACACTAGTCAATCAAATTACTTTATTAAATGTACGATCATGGTAAGTTTGGAAATTCCTGGACCTTAAAATTTAAATTTCCCTTTTACCTACTATTCCCTAGGTATGTATTTTTTTACACAGGAAAACAATTTTTTTTTTAAATTTAACTTAATTGGTTGGCTAAAATTAGATTTAATTAATGTACATTGTACTTTACCACCCCAACTCACGTATTGTACATAAATTTTTAATTATAAAAACCATTAGACATCAACTAGTTTGAATTAGTTGGGATGTTATATTATTGTATTGTATTAATTGTATTGTCTTGTATGTATTAATTGTATTGTATTAATATCATTCTAGAGGGGAGAGCCCTGTAAAAATGAACAATGAATAATTCCAATATAAACAAATATTAATTTTTACATAAGAACCAAAATCGCGTAACGCGAGTTTGGATAAAAATTTTATATATTGCTTTCTATTTTTGCAGTTTCAAAACCATGCGACCTACCATTTCTGTGGTTAGGTCGAATCCATGTTGTGTCATTGAAGGTTCGTTGAGAGAAACGAATGTCCCTTAATTTCATTCCCTTAAAGTACAAACAAGACACTCGACGGTTTAAATCGTTTAACATTTCCATCACAATATTACCCATATCTCCATTTTCCATTTATTATAGACTTTATGATAATTAATTATTGTTGTCTTGCATCTAACTCTCATCCCTAAATTTTATTAGATTATGCATACATATTGCATGTGGCATGATTTGAACCCTTGTTTGTACTTCTTTATTCATTACTGTATTTCTCTAATTCATCTCGTCTAAATTTTCCCAATAATGACTTGTACTGTACGTACGAATTAAATAACTATGGCGTATTAATTATGAATTGAAGTATGGCATAATTTGAATAACTATGACGTCATAAAGTAACTTAATTCTCTTCACGTTTTCCATACCTTGAATACTGAATCACGTGTTTAGTATGTGAATATCTTTCATATTGAATGTATGGTAAATTCTTTAACATAATAATAAAAACTTTATACTCTATACGTCATTATATATATGTTGTTCAGTCATACATCCATATCTTATCTTGACCGTTAACTTTTATTAGTTTCATTAATTCTTCATTCAGCCACCTATTTTCTACCTATTGTCAACCTAGTGTGTGACTACTAACGTGTGTACAAAACTTTATGCATTCGTACATGTTCGCAAACGATCATGATCACATACGTAGTTACCTTACATGTACTGTAAGTACGTTCACATGTATTCTTTTTATTTCTTTTCTTTAAATTAATTAATTTCTCGCAATACTCATAAATGTTTATGCAAGTAATGAAATTCCGCTAACCACAGCGGAAGCGAGCGCTTCTGAGGTGAAAATCTCCTCTCGCTTGCCTTCATAAAACATTATTATGAGTGTTAAGTTATATATATATATATATATCGTATGTGCCCATGTACTTTATTTTATTCTCCTAACATCCTAATTGTCTATAAATATGAAACACTGTAAAAAAAACTATAGTTAACTGTTTAATTGTAAATAACTGTAATAACTTAATATAATGTAATTAATGTACTTTAATTAATCCTTAATTAACGATAATAATTTATAATGTAATTAATGTACTTTAATGAAACTGTCATTAAGGATAATAATCGAATGTGAATTAATTGGTAATTATAATCGTTATTCTAATAAACCAAAATTACAGTGTACTCAGTGATGGACTTGGGATTGTACTGAATGTACGACCCGACATTATGTCGCCATTTAGGAATGAATACGCGGCGATATTATTATTTTTTTTATTATTATTTTTTCGTTGGGATAAATTTTGATATGCTTTCTACTTTGCGAAATAATTGGTGACTTGTTCTTTTTAAAATTTCTTAGTCATTTTTACATTTAACTTAGTAATGAATCCTGAGTAACTTTTTGCAATATTCATCTTTTGCATATATTCTTTCTTCGTTATAAAAGATGAAGTCATGTCTTACCTAAGCATTTATTTGTAAAACTTAAACCTTTAATTTTTGCTCATATGCATATCTTAGTATAAAGACGTATAGTTCAATTTCCACTTCTAATTAACTCGGCGGATCAGGAAAACAACAGATCTGAAAATACGCGGTTTAAGATGAAAATATGGCTTCCTCATCCTATATCCTGTTTATCTATTTAATCATTCTCACAGTAAAAAGTTTACTTTATTTTTAACTATTGTCAGCAGAATAGGAGTATATAAACCCCCATAATTTCTTCCATGTTCATTCTTATTTAAACTACGAGGCTAAGCATTACCTGTAACATTTTAGCGGTAAATTACAGTAAGAAACAGTCTTAATCTTCTCCTTCGAGCTTTGCTCTCTTCAGAGAACTTAGTCATTAAAATCTCCCGATACGTTACAAGAAGAATCGGAGAAACCTCAAAGTATTTAATAAGCATCTCAGAATCCTCCGAGCCACTATAGAAGAACTCGGAGAGTAATATAGAAGAAACTACTTCAAGTAACAAATCCGTCACTCCCTCCTAACCAGAACCCCCGTCGACTTCGAACCAACCTAGGCCACAGACGGAGGAGTTAACATTTATTTAATATATATATTTATATATATATATATATATATATATATATATATATATACACTATATACATTATTATATATACATGTACACATTCTATATTTATATATTATATACATATATTATATACACATATATTACAGTATATAGATATATATATATATATATATATATATATATATATATACACATTCTATATATATATATATATATATATATATATATATATATATATATATATATATATATATATATCGCGTGGCCCAAAAAAAACGCATTGAGATTTGAACATCAATAACTTCAAATTATTATATATATACAGGGTGTCCCATAAGTCCGGCATCATAGGAGAAATTCATATTTTTCTATTTCTACAAACCATAATTCATATTTTTCTTATGCTCGGGATGCCAATTTCCCATCCACCATTCTGTTCAGTGACGAGGCTGTTTTTTATGGAAATGGTGAGGTAAATCAACAGAACACCCGCTACTGGTCTCAAAACAACCCTCACTGGTATACCCCTTCAAAGGAACAAGGTGCATCTCGGGTGATGGTATGGTGTGGCATTTGGAAGGATCGCATCATAGGCCCCCTCTTTTTCGCTGAACATGTCACTGGAGGCACCTACCGACGTATGCTCAAGGAAGAAGCATTTCCCAGTGTTTTGAACGAAGAAGGAAATTTCCCAACATGGTTCCAGCAAGACGGCGCTCCTGCACATTACAGCACTCAAGTAAGGGAATACCTGTACCATTAATTCCCTGGTCATTGGATAGGACGTCGAGGGCCTGTGGAATGGCCAGCTAAAAGCCCGGATCTCACGCCACTAGATATTTATCTCTGGGGCTACTTGAAAGCGTTGGTATACGCAGAGAAAATTAGGAGTGTTGAACATTTGCGCAGCGCATTATTGGGGCATGTAACACCATTACTCCTGACATCATTCACCGTGTGCTTGCTGACTGGGTATCACGTCTGAATTTGTGTACTGAAAACAATGGTGGACATATTGAGCACGTTCTGTAAATAAAAGCTTTTGTTTTGCCTTTTTTTATTATTTTTCCTATGATGCCGGACTTATGGGACACCCTTTATATATATTTATATATATATATAATTTCAATAAAGATATATAATTATAACTACATATGCATGTAAGGGTACTTACCGCAGTTGAGATTCCAATGCATTGCAATTTTTCATTACTTTTAGTGTAGCTTTATTCGTATTTTCGCGCAAACACACACCCCATCCCCTTGTGACGTCATACACCATTCGCCTATCAAACTTCTTTCTTTAACCCCACCCCGGAAATCGCAGTTTCTCATATTTCTTCACACGGGATGGCTTGATAATGAGCGTAAGCGTGCAAAATGTATCGTTTAGTAGGAAAGTTCGTGCGCTGACTATATGTACATTTACACCGTATTAAAAATGGCATATCTCAAATCCGCCACACAGATTTTGTCTAATTGCGCTAATTTATATTGATATATTTATGCTTCTAAAGTTTGACAAAATTAATAGTCAGGCAAAGCCTACCCTATAAAAACGCTCTATATATATATATATATATATATATATATGTATATATATATATATATAATATGAAAACAAGAGATACGACTCTCAACATTTATTGGCCAAACGTTTCGGTCCACTAATACAAAAAAGTTAAAAAGTTGTTAAAGAAAAAAAAACGATTATAAAACAAAAAAGGAAAAATAAAACTAACTAAAATTTCAAAAATTAAAAGTTTAAAAATGTTAAGTTTAAAATTTTTAAATTTTTAAATTTTTAAAATTTTAAACTTAACATTTTTAAACTTTTAATTTTTAAAACTTTAGTTAGTTTTATTTTTACTTTTTTGTTTTATAATCGTTTTTTTTTTCTTTAACAACTTTTTAACTTTTTTGTTTTAGATTTTATTATTGTACAGTTTGACATTTGTATTTACTTTAGTTTTATGATTATTTTTAGATGCTTCTATTTAGTCACTGAAGATGGCCCCTGAGTGGACTGAAACGTTTGGCCAATAAATGTTGAGAGTCGTATCTCTTGTTTTCATATTCATATTGAGGATAAGGTTCCCGAAGAACACTTCTATCGTAACTACATATATATATATATATATATATATAATATATATATATACAGGGTGTCCCAGAATTAACTATCTATTTCAATGAAATCGGACAAATTTAATAAAAACTGACATAATTTTGTGTTTATTACTAAATTATGATACAAAAACAAATAGAATTATAAATCATAAGTCAAAACTTTATTGAGAAGTTTCAACATGTGCACCGTCTGTATCTCTGCAAATTTCAAATCTATCCTCAGCGCTGCGAAACACATTTTGAAGCATTTCAGGTGTTATCTCCCGCACCGCCAACTGGATGCGTTCTTTAAGTTCAGCTAAACTATTGACCTTTTGGCGATAAACCTTTGTTTTTATGAAACCCCATGCAAAGAAATCCAGGGTGTCAAATCCGGAGAACGCGGAGGCCAAGGTCGAGGTCCTCCACGTCCAATCCACCGATTCGGAAGGCGTCTGTTGAGGTATTCTCGAACAATTAGAGCATAATGACATGGTGCTCCATCTTGTTGAAACACAACATTATCAAGAATGCCATCATCAAGAAGCTGTGGTTCGAGAAACTGCTGAAGCATATCAAGGTAGACGGTACCTGTTACAGTTGCCTCCGCAAAGAAGAATGGGCCATAAATTTTGGATTTGGTCATTCCAAGCCACACGTTAACTTTTGGAGAGTCTCTTTGCCATTCTATGACTTCAGACGGTCTTTCATTGGACCAGATACGACAGTTGTGTCGATTGACTTTACCACACGTGTGGAAAGTCGCCTCATCACTGAATAAGATGTTATCCAATAAACTTTCATTTTCGATTTGATCCACAATTTCTGCACACCTTGCTGCTCGATTTGGATAATCCTCTTCATTTAGGGCATGCAGTACTTGAATGTGATAAGCCTTTTTCATCAGTGTCGAACGCAAGATTCTATGAACTGTTGTCTTGGATATGTTGAGTCTTCGACCGGCCTCCCTAACCGAAGTTGTTGGTTCATCCTCAAACAATAATGTCGTACCTGTTCGGTACTGTTACGTGCTGTCCTTGGGCGTCCTCTTCCCACCTCGTCGTGTACGGATCCAGTTCTTTTAAATTTGTTCACAAGTTCACGAATCGCTTTGTCTGTAGGACCGGTTCTGTGGAATCTTATTGTAAATTTTTCTCTGATTTTATTACATTGCATTCCTTTGATACGGGATGTTACAACAAAGATGCGTTCTTGTGTATTCATTATTAATAGGGTTCTGAAAGAGAATGAAAATAAAACTATGAAAAACCATGAAAAAATTATGAAAATAAAATTATGAAAAAAATTTAGAAATTTATACATTTTTAACACATATTAAACATGATAAACATAAATAAAAGTGTGTTTTTAAAAAATTTGTCCGATTTCATTGAAATAGTTAATTCTGGGACACCTGTATATATATATGTTAGCCCCTCTATCTATGGCCTTGGTAGGTTCGAAGTTGACGGGAGTTCTGTTTAGGTGGCAGCAACGGATTTCTTGCTTTGGAGTAGCTGGTACCGTATAGGGAATCGCAGTAGTTTTCTTCTATACTACTCCCTGATTTCTTCTTGTAGTGGATCGGCGGATTCTGTGAAACTGATTAAATTCTCTGAAGGTTCCCAATTCTTCTTGTAACGAATTGGGATATTATTTTTCTCTATTTGAGACAAAGTTCTCTGAAGAGAGCAAGGCTTGAAGATAAAGACTTTTTCTTTATTGTAATTTTCTGCTAAAATGTTATAGGTAATGCTCAGCCTCTAAGTTAGATCAGTCTTGTTAGAATAGTCAGAATATAATTTGAAAATTTACATGTGTTTATATACCCAAATTTTGTGGATATCATTATTATTTAATGTTGACTTGATTAGTTTTGATTCTCTATATGCTGCATTATTTTTGCACAATATTTGAAGATAAGGTAAATATTTTAGCTGTGGCAACTTCTAAACAGATAAGCAAGATATTTGAAGATGAAGCCTATTTTTATCTTAAGCCCCATATTGACAGATCTGATTTTATCATGATCTTCCGAGTTAACTAAAAATGGAAATTGAAATATGCATTTTTACGCTCAAACATGCATATGAGCAAAAATTAAAGGCTTAAGATTTACAATCAAACGTTTAGGCAAGACATGACTTCATCTTTTATAATGAAGAGAGAATGTATAAAAAAAAATGAATATTGCAAAATTTCATCAGGTTTCATTATTAAGCTAAATCTCAAAAAATGATTAAGTAATTTAAAAAGAAACAATTCACCAAATATTTGCCAAAAATAGAAACAAATCAAAAATTTATCCAAACTTGCCTTATGCGATTTTGGTCCTAATGTAAAAATGAATATAAGAACGTTCGTACATATGAATATAAATATTATATGAATATAAATATATAAGAATATATAAGATTATATAAATATACGAATTATATAAATGAAAATAGAAATATACGAATGAATCTAAAAATTATATGAATGAATATAAGAATATATGAATATAGGAATTATTCATTGTTCATTTTTACAGGGCTCTCTCCTCTAGAATGACATTAATACAATAATATAACATCCTAACTAATTCTAGCTAGATGATAACTAATGGGTTTTTTATAATACAGATTTATATACACAACATAATTCGGGGTGGTTAAGACTCGTTCACGTGGTCTGGGTACGCACTCTTGGTCGTACATAAATAGTTTCACATCGTTCGGTGTCTCTGGTTTACCTCTGCTCCAAGAATGATCCTTTTACTACAAATATATCGATGATAATAGCATACACAGTAATGATAATAACGGCAGATGTTGAAAAAATTGTTACAGGTTGTAGTATTTGTAAAAGGTTAGCATCTGAAATTTTAAAACGACTCAATTGATCATTCCATTTAGGGGCATGAAGTCCGGGTAGGATGGTCACAGGCTTCATGGAGAGAGTTAAGATTTCTATAACGGGTTTAAATTTAATTTGCGACGGGAAGGGGTATGAGTCATTAATGGTAACCTTATAAGGGAACAAGGAACAACCAATCGGTAGCCGAATGCAGAGGTCGCCAGTTGTTAATCCCTCCGTCTATGGCCTTGGTCGGTTCGAAGTTGACGGGGGTTCTGGTTAGGTGGCAGCAACGGATTTGTTACTCTGGAGTAGCTGGTACCGTATAGGGAATCGCAGTAGTTTTCTTCTATACTACTCTCGGTTTTTTTTTGTTTACAAAATCGGATTCATACAAATATTCATTAAAGATACGGATTTATGGCTTTATATAAGAAATATACGAATGAATCTAAGAATTATATATATATATATATATATATATATATATATATATATATATATATATATATATATATAGAATGTAACGAAACAGCTGCGATTGATCTTTAGATCTACACACAAAACTATTTATTTGTATTCAAGCGAAGAGGTGAACAGAACATTAAAATAGCCATAAATAAACGTCTAGCGGTGATTTATTATGACACTATAATTTTAAACCTAAAATCCCTATTACAGGGCCCCCTTAAAAATAAGGACTAAATAAATAAAAGAGGTAATGTTCTCTTTCGTTTACTTTTGACTCATAAGTCGTTAATGAATAGTACTCGCGCCACATGAAACTCCATATTACTTAGTAGTTTTGGTTTTGCCTCCGCCCGAATTGTTCATTTTGACGAAGGTTAAACTCCTTGCTACACCTAAGACAGAATCCGAACCACGCTCCACCATGGGTAGAAATTACAAAGTTCTCGCTGGGACTCACCCTCCTGATAAACAGCCCAGCGCATTAACTCGTGGTGTACCGATTAATCGGCATCGGCCAAATTTAGCCGATTCTCCTACCGATTCTTTGACATTTTAAATTTTCATTACAAAACAAAAACTGTATTCATAAAAAATTGAACATACAAAAATAACTATGATCATGATGCTCATTTCAAATGTAATAAATGTAATAAAAATGTATACAAATATTTTACATTCACGAAAAAGGCAAAGCTTAATAAGTTAAGTTGCCCATAAATTTAAATTTTCTCTAAGTAGCTAATCTCTAAATACTATAAACTATTGTAATCTCCTACTCGATATTAATAATAATTCTATATTAAGTTGTATTTTATAATTTATATTTTAGACCATCTTGTTATGTTGACTTGATTTGAAGTATTTTAATAATTTTATAAACTCAAATTATATATCCATTTTTTTAATTCAAATTGAGCAACACGGACTTGAAATTTTAAAGAAAAATTTTGTTGTTGTTTACATTGTTGAAGAAAGAAAATACCTTCAACATAAGGAAAAAAATTACTTTAAATGTTGGTATTCAATTTATGAAACTAAAATAAATTTGTTTTAGCATTTTATTGATAAATAAAAATAACATAACTTCATCGTATTGTGAAGTGAGGTAATGAAAATCACTTAAGCAAATTTGAAAGTAAAAATATGAAAATTGAAAGTTTTACATTAGATTAGTAAAATTTATGAAGGCTATTGATTTTATAAAATCTACGCAAAGCATCGGCATCGGCATTTTGAAATCGGTACATCACTGGCATTAACCACTAGGCTACCCAGGGCAACCATTTATTTACCGACCACTTTTTATTTTGTATGGAAGGATGAACAGCTGGGTGGATTCGTGGTCAACAATCGAGGCGCGCGCACTCACACACACACATACATTTATATATATATTATATATATATATATATATATATATATATATATATATATATATATATGCAGCCGTGCGGTAAAGTAATTGGATTATGTCCACTAATATATATTTAACCATGTATCTGTGCTTGGAAAACAATTTTTGAAAAAAATATTTTTAACGTCAATAGTGTTTAATGTACGAGTACTTACAGTACACCTAACAAACTTTATTGAAGGTAACATAGGAAAACGGGCAAACCAGCGTTTGGTAAACACGGTACGTGCGCAAATGTAAGTGAACCTTTCAAATCAATACCAAATCAATAACAACAAGACGACGTTCCGTGTAATCACGAATTGGACATTGACATCGTGTTCGAGGTATTTTTGACCATTCTTCTATGCATAACCCTTTCAACTGCGTAATGTTTGGTGGTTTTCTGGCAGGTACGGCTCGCTTAGGTTTTTCCAAAGTATCTCAATCGGGTTGAGGTCGCGACTTTTGCTGGGCCATCCAAGGACACGATATTTCTTTTTCGTTAACCAGGTCTTGGTTGAATTACTTGTATGCTTTTAGTCACTATCGTGTTGCAGTACTCACCAACGGCCAAGATGCAGATCACGAACAGATACAGATGGAGAGGTATTTTCTTCGAAGGTCCGTTAATACTGTATCGAATCTATTTTAGTCTGTTAGTCCCTAAAGCCATAAGGTTACCTCCATGTGCTTTACTGTAGGCACTACGTTCTTATCTACGAAAGCTGTATTCGGTTTGTGCCACACATAACGTTTTTCATTATGGCCGAAGAGCTCTATCATTGTCTCATTCGTCCAAAATACATCTCCCAGAAGGTAGGGGTGTCGTCCAGATGGGCCCTAACGAAGTATCGTTTGTCGACTTTCTGTTTCTTTGACAACAGTGGCTTTCGTCGTGCATCCCGTCCATGAAGTCCTAACTGGTTCCGGGGTTTTCGTATTGTGGAACGATGAACACATGTGTTGGCGCTTGCCAGAGATCTTTGAAGGTCTTCAAATGTCACTCTTTGATTACTGTTAACCTCATGAACGAGTCTTCTAACCATCCTGGGTGAGATCTTCGGTGGTTGGCCATTCCTGGGCAAGGTTGTCATAGTCTTTGTCTCCCCATTTGTAAATAATTTAACGAACATTTGACACATGGATTCCATATTTCGCTGGTATCTTCTTGTGCCCCTCACCAGATGTACGAGTATTGATAATGGCCCTTTGTAGGCCATTCGTTAGCTTCTTCGATCTAGGCTTGATACCCAATGCACTTTACATTATCTGCACCAAAATAATGCCTGAAATACAAATGAAGCTAATTACAAAGGTGATTAGTCACATTAAGATATCATCACTACGTTCATAATAGAAATGCTACCTTATACAAAGTGAAATATGTAACAAAGTGGCTGAATGATTTTCCCTGGGACTTTAAGCCGGATTTCTACAGAACATACTACGAGGGTTGTTCAAAAAGTAAGTTACAAGGTTACTTACCTGTGCATTACACAGAGTACAGTAATGTTGTTGGTAGTACAATATTTTGTTAGGCATGTGTGGCAACACTGTTTGTGATGTGGTTTACCAGTAATTAAAAATGGCTGCTCTCCTAGACACTGATCCCCAGACGAGGTGCGTGCCGTGATTCGATTTTTAAACGCGGAAAATGTATGGAGTGTATGGAGTGTATGGTAAGTGTATGGAGAGAATGTTTTAAGTCGACAATGTGTAGCAGAGTGGTGTGCAAAGTTTCGGGAAGGAAGGCAGAGCACCAGTGAAGCTGCACGAAGTGGAAGACTAGCAAATGCAACAACTGATGAAAACATTGAACGGATCAACAACGCTATTCGTGAAAACAGAAGAGTAACAATTCGTGAACTTCAAGCAACATTCCATCTCTCTCTTGGAACCATATCCAACACTGTTCATGACAGGTTTTGGTTCAACAAAGTTTGTGCCCGTTGGGCAAACAAAATGTTAACAGATAATCACAAGACGCAGAGAATGGCTTGCAGTCAGTCTTTCCTTTCTTCAGCCGTATTCGGCCGAAGGTTCACATTTCTTGAGCGCATTGTGACAGGTGATGAGACCTGGGCACGCCATCACACACCAGAATCTAAACAAGCGTCTATGGAATGGAACATCCAGGGTCACCACGAACCAGAAAAGTTCAAGATTGCACCATCAACTGGTAAGGTGATGGCAACGATATTTTGGGACCATCAAGGCGTTTTGCATGTCGAATTCATGCAAAAAGGGACAACAATAAATGCCACTTCTTATTGTGAAATTTTACAGCGACTCTGACCGGCTATCAGAAGAAAACGTCCCGAGTTGCTTACTGCACGACAGCGCACTCCGTCACACTGCAAATCAAACATGCCAACTTTTGGAATCGTTCCACTGGGGAATCATGGATCATCCCTCCACCTCTCCATAGTCCTGACCTTGCACAAAGCGACTTCCATTTGTTCCCGGTCCTAAAGGAACACCTCGGAGGTAAACAATTTCAAAACAATCCTGATGCAGACGCGGCCGTACAAAACTGGTTAAAATTAAGAACCTTGCATTTTACTCGAGCGGCATCGGAAAGTTGCCCCACGCTACGACAAATGTTTGAATCTGTTTGGTGAGTATGGGAAAAGTAATACTAAGTTGTTGAAATATTTATAATAATTACTTGCGTTGTGATAAAACAGTTTCTTCAAAACACTTTGTAAACTTACTTTTTGAACAACCATCGTATATTGATGACACGTTTCTTCTATTCAACTTCCCCAACCACACCCCCTTAATTCCTTGTTTACTTAAATTCTAAACATCCCAACATTGAATTTACTTCAGAAATTGAATCCAACAATTCATTATCCTTCCTGGACATTAAGATATCCAAAACTCATTTCCCTTTTGAAACCTCCATTTATCGTAAACGGACATTTACTGGTATTACTGTACCACCAATTTCTCCTCCTCCATCCTTTTGAATTTTAAACGGAACTCCCTGACCAACAGAGCTTTCAACACTTGTTGAAATCATTTTAAACTTAATGAATTATAATTTTTAAAACAACCTTCTAAGGATGGTTTCCCTTTGAGATAGTACAATCTGGCATTTTTAAACAGTTCGATCGACTCCGTATCTAAGGATACAACCATAGTCCCTAAGGATGTCTTACATCTCTCCGTACCATTCACTGGACCTTTCAGCTTCAACACATGGAATAAATTCATCAAATTACTTAACCAATTTTATCCACAGCCCCATCCTGGCCCCATTGAAATTAATCTTTCACCAATTTAAATATAAAGAGTAAAGACGCTGTTCCCACTCTCCTCCTCTACTCAGATCTGCCATAGTTTATCGATATAAGTGTGACCACTGTATAGGGTCATATATAGGAAAAACTAAGCATTTGAAATCCCGTATTTTCGAACATTTCGGTAGATCAGTCCCTATAAATCTACCACTTAGCAAACTACCCAAGTCTTACATACGTACTTCACCATGCACTTGATTACGGTCATCCAGTTTTACAGTCTAATTTCAGCGACCTCACAGCAGTGGTTTAGACCTAAAACTTAAAATTATGGGTATCTTTATTTATTTACAAACTCAAACCGAATCTGAATCCTGACTGATTTATTGTTTCAGTTAAGGTATTTACGTATTTATTTATTTGAACCCCTGAATTCTTGATCTCTTTAGTCCTGTAATTGTCACATATTAATTTTAATATGTACGCTGTAACCTAATTGATTTTATATTTCATCGTTTATTTAGTCCTGATGAATATATGTATTGTGGAACGTCGGTAATAATTAAAGATTGAAAGATGTTTTTTCTCTCTGGTGTTCCTCTTTATTATATAACTTTGGTTTTGCTTCCGTCCGAATTGTTCATTCTGACGAAGGTCAAGCTTGTTGCTCCACCTTAGGCCGACAGCTAAACGTGGAATCCGAACCACGACCCACCACGGACGGTCAGAAATTACAAAGTCCTCGCCCGGACTCGATCTCTCGACCTCCCAATCAGCAGCCCAGCATTTTAACATCTAGGCTACCCAGGGTACCCATTTATCTACCAACCAATTTTTATTTTATGGAAGGATCAACATCTAGGTTTGCTGCACGCCGACTGCCGTTACCGGGAATCGGACTCGGGGTCGGTGGATTAGTCAGCGATGCTAACCACTGCACCACCGAGGCGCATCCCTCATATATATACAGCGTGTCCCAAAGAAATGTATACCCACTTTGTTCGATAATACCAGCTATGAGGATAATAAATATATTACTTTTTATATGTTTTTTAATAAAGAATTTTCTCCTGAATCTAAATTATTATTTTCGAGACTTCATGTGCGATATTTTCTAATATTTTTGCACGTATACGAGATAAGTTTGAAACCGACGGCACTGTGCAAAACTTACAAAAACAACGTTCTGGAAGACGTCGAACATCTTACATAAAGTGTCATTTAACCATGGAATTTGCAAATTTTTTGAATTAACTAATAATTACAACATTTATGCTTCAATATCAACACTAAACATAAGTATCTCAAAAGAGTCGGTTAAAATATTAGAAAATATCGCACATGAAGTCTCGAAAATAATAATTGTAATTTAAACATCTGTAACTTTTTTGTTCTTCAATTTTTAATAAAAATAATTACACATTTAGATTCAGGAGAAAATTCTTTATTAAAAACATAAAAAGTAATATATTTATTATCCTCATAGCTGGTATTATCGAACAAAGTGGGTATACATTTCTTTGGGACACGCTTATATATATATATATATATATATATATATATATATAATAAAGTAAAATATTGAACACAGGGTACAGAAAGCCCAGGGACTGTATCCAGGGGGTGGAGGTTGATGAAGGTGAAAAATTTGCAATAAAGATAAGAGGTAAGGTCGCACCATTGTAATTGGGTCATCTATGACTATAAACTTAGTTACGTTTGCAATTACACATTCTCCGTACCATACTGGAAGGCACTACTAGCTTGTTACGAAAATCCGCCCCAAATATTAAAAGCAAATACAATGACTCACAAACTACGGTTCAATAATGAACATTGATTTTTACACAGATTTCGTACTGTATATTGCTTCACGTTCACTGATTATTCCCGAACAAAAAGGTCATTACTGTATAATACTTTGATTTAACATTTTTCTCAGGTCTTATTAGAGCAGTCAAAAAACCTGTTCTCGCTGCCTTTCAGAGAATAAAGGTTACCATACAGTAAAAATAAATGGGAAATAAAGAGTGGCAAATTTTTGTTCGTTACTTATAATTAATTGGGGTTGAAAGCGGGCGAAGCCATTTTGCTATTGAACAACCACTTAGGACCAGGTTTATTCTAGGTTAGATTAGGTTTATTAATGTTTTATAATTCTAAGTGTTAGTTATTTTCTTACCTTTAAATTTATTTGTCAGTAAATATATTCTAAAATGGATTTCAGAAGTGACTAATGGGATTGGGGTTCGGCTGTAGAGGCAGTGGGAATGAAGGGGGGTAATGGATAATTTGGGGTTGGGAGTGCACAGAAGAATGGAATAAATTTGAAAGTTAAGACGGTGCAGCAAAAGGTTTTGTTTAGGAGACATCATCGCCTTCATTATTAAAGGGGAGATCCTGATAATGAAGAAATGAAGTTGCGAAATAGAAGGTGTGCCACAAAGGATTTTTTTACGCGAGTGATTTATTAGTAGTAAGGGCCCATCCATACCGATAAAACATGTTCAGGCGATGACGTCATAGGCGGGAAAGGAGAAGGCCTGGGTGATAAGATGTGATAAAATAATGGATAAAAACAGTTGGGTTAGAAGTTATCGAGCATAACTGTGCGCGACCCTCCACCATTGGGCCTCCGATATCGACACCGGGGAACGGGATCGAATGCCGAGCTGAATCCATGTTTCCAAAGTTTTCATTCTTTCATACTATATTTAGTTTATTTATATATATTCATTATTTCTTTTATTTATTTATTAAATATTTACATTATTCCCTACATAACAATATATATATATATAATGTAATAAGATTAATTAATTACTGGTTATAAATTTACCCACAAACAAAATTCATAAATACAAACGGAAAGCTAAGCGAAGCTCCAACAAAGAATTAGAGAATCATTGTTCGTCAAAATGGCGGGGCCATTTCTCTATAGTTTCGGGTGTAAACGAAACGACGTTTATAAATTCTTACGCACATGAAATTAAAATATGTGCATGTGAAACACTCGCGTAATTTAGGGAAAAAGACATGAATTCAATTGTATATTTAATTATGAATAAGTTCTGATAAAAATACCATATATAGGTACCCAGAGACTAGGAAAATAACTAATGTAAAAAATTACATTAAAATAAAGAAATTCAATTGTGAGACAGCACGTGGATTCCGCGCTTCACCCCAAAGAAAGAAAGAAGGCGTTATAAAACTGAACGTTCATTTATGTATAAAACGGGAAAACTCCGTTAAAATTAGATTGTTACATTATTAACAAGTTAATGGCATGTTAAAATTACACCTTCTAAAAGGCTAATAATTCTTACAAATAAGATTAATAAAAAAAAAAAAACTTATGTAGGTAATCTTACGCCCGGCAGAGAGCGAATACAATACGCCCCATTCTGAAATAACTTGTATAAAATTAAATTCGTATTTAAAGCAGAGAACGAGAAAGAAATTTATATCAAATTACTCTCTACCTATTGCCGAATAACGTAGCATAAAATTATGTTAGTTAAAAAATGGGATTAATGTCTTCATTAAAAAATATATAATTCGAAGCGGAAGATGCACAAATGAAACAAAGGGAACTACGCAGCATCAGTGCGTCTTAAGGCTTGTTGAAAAGTTCTCTCGCACAAAACCTGTGTTGAATTAAAATAAGAACCTTAAATTTATTTCTCCTTTTAAGAACAAAAAACGAGTTCTTAGTGTAAGTTTGCTCAAGTATATAATTAGACATATATTGTGCCGTAATGATAAATTCAAATCGTGTGTAGCACTTAGAAGCGAAATCGTTCTTCTAATTTTGGGTAAATTACTCACAAAGCTGAAATAGTCTTTCCTTAATAACGGAAGGAAACGGAGACTCCGTATATTCTGTTCGTGTCGGTAAACGCTCGAAAAAAGTGTGTCCTAGATTCACCGTTAGAAAACGGCGTTCCGTGCATTCGGTATAAATATAAGATACACCGGATTACAATGTACATATTTTCAAGACAGTAATTACCACTGTTAAAAGGAAGTAGGTAAACAATGTAACTAAGGCATGCATTAAACATTATAATTGAAATGGTCAAATAACCAGATAGGATTGCACTAATTCTACGAAATTGTATTATGTACAAAATATGGTCAAAAGGCCGGGTAGAGAATCAACTGTTACTCTAAAGATAATTCAATCAAAATTGTAGTATGTATGCGTTTATTCATTTTAATAATCTTGCGTATTACAATACGGCTGTATTCAGTTAAATAACTAGTAATTGTAGATCAAACTTGGCTAACAGTCAAATTTAAAGTGCTTGTGTATTTTACTTAATTGTCTTATTATCAAGTGTTATTTTTCAAAAAAATTTCATTACTGCCAAAGTTTCATTTTGCATTGTAGTTGGTTTAGAAAGTCTGTGATGAATAGATTATTTTTATAAAAGTTTTTTCAATTATACCCCTACACGAATTGACAGAGAAATAAGAATATTTAATCAGTGATATATATAACTTTGGATTAAATTTATATTATGTGGTTTAAAGGAAAACAGGCTAAAATAAAGGTATAAATCACACCTAAAAAATAAAGTATAAAACCACGTCATATAACAATAATATATATATATATATATATATATATATATATATATATATATATATATATATATATATATATATAAGAAACGCAGAGACATTTCACAGCCAAGAGTGATGGCTGCAAAGAACTCAACTACTGGGAAAGACTACGTAAACTAAATCTGTACTCCCTGGAAAGAAGAAGAAAGCGGTAACCATAATCTACATATGAAAAATGATCGAAAAACTGGTCCCAAACCTCAAATTAAATTCAATTACCATCCAAACAACGCTGGAAAATAGGAAAGGCAGAATGTGTAGTGTTCCCAAATTAAAGGCCCGACAAGAGACCTCAACAGTGAAGGAAAATAGTTTGGTTGTCAGAGGCCTAAGACGTTTTAACCAGCTTCCTAAGGACCTCAGAAACGTTAGAGGGGTCAAAGTTGAAGTCTTCAAGAGAAGACTAGATGCCTGGCTCAGGACGGTACCAGATGAGCGGAATGTACCTGGCTATTTGCGGTGGAGAGCGCAAGAGAGCAACTCGCTCCTCCACCAAGCCAGGCCTAGAGGCGGGGCCACCAGCTTGATCTTCGTGTGAAGAGAGACCAACGCACGGAACCGCAACGAGGATAACGAGGTTTTATATATATATATATATATATATATATATATATATATATATGTTTTTTGTAAAATCGTTTTTCTTGTGGGCTTTGTTTTCACCCTATCCAATCGAAAATCAGGTTACATAGGAAATATATACCGTAATAATTCCAATAAATTACTTCTTATATGTTGTAAAAAACCATATCAATCATATATGGCCTATTTTAACTATATAAAATAGACTTTATTTTAATTAAGCTTAGACCTACAAGCTAAAGCATAGACCTAACAACTTTTTTCTAGCTTCTCTTATAGGTCAAACCAAAAATACAGTTAAGTACGAGATGTGTTCAAAATGTTCCCGAATTGGTTATGCTGCGCGCGCATCACATGACGCTCATGTGCGTCATGTGATGCATGTTATAGTGTGACTCAGTTTGTGTCGAAAGACGGTTACCGCTTGTTGACATCTTATTTTGTTCTCTCGATATTTGCTTTTTTGTGAAGTCATTTTGTGTGTTTTGTCGCATTTTGTGCATTTGAATAATGGCTACCGTTGAAGATCAACGTGTGTGCATAAAATTTTACGTTAAGCTGGGCAGGACTGCTTCTGAAACCCATGCCATGCTGAACACAGCATTTGGCAATGATGCCTTAAGTTGGACAACCACTTTTGATGGCAGAAGCGCTTTAAGGAAGGCCGAACGTCGACGGAGGACAATGCAAGGGTGGGACGACCTTTCACTTCAAGAACTGATGACACTGTTGCTTGTGTTCGTGAAATGATTCGAGGGAACCGTAGACTGAGAGTCAGGGAAGTTGCAAACGAAATGGCCATTTCGATAGGATCATACCACACTTAATACTCAGATAGAATTTGGGGGTGCATCGTGTGTCAGCCAAATTTGTGCCACGACTCTTGACTGCTGACTGACTGTCGTTGTTTCTCAAGACCTCCTTCAATGTGCCAATCGTGATGACAATTTTCTCAGAAACATCGTTACGGGTGACGAGACGTGGGTGTACCGGTATGACGATGAAACAAAACAACAATCATCGCAATGGAAGTAAGCGACAGTAGCCATTATTCAAATGCACAAACTTCGACAAAACATACAAAATTACTTCACAAAACAGTAAATATCGAAAGAACAAAATAAAAGATCAACAAGCGGTAACCGTCTTTCGTCACAGATTGAGTCCCACTACAACATGCATCACATGACGCGTATGCGCGTCATGTGATGCGCGCGCAGCATAACCAGTTGGGGAACATTTTGAACACACCTCGTACATAGCCAGTAATGTAATTGTTAAATATTATAAAAACAAAGAAAAATATGTAGCATGCGTGTGAAAATTATAAAAGATTTTATATTAATTAATGTTAGGCCTAGACCTCGAGCGGTGTTTCGCAGCCCTTTTTAACCCCATTTTTACATTAAAGGGAATTCGCGAGCCCCCTTCTTTAAATGATGCAGCACACACTTCAGCCGCTTCTGTTGCATAAACAGCTCCAGAATTATTTCCCACGTGACGATGGAAGGCTTGGTTAGAGGTGGATACTTAATTCGTTTAATGAAAGGGTGGTAAAGTTTGCAAACTTGCAGGAAACCTACACGATAAATTGATTGAGCAGTCTTCTAAGAAGATCCAACAGTTGTCCTCCCTTCCAAAATACTTGTGTACATTTTGGATGGCACGAAAAAGCGAGTATCCGGAGCTGGTGTCTGAAACATTGAAAGTTTTAATTACATTTGCAGCATCATAATTATGCGAACTGAGATTCCCATCGATGTTTGCATTTAAAACAAAGCAATGAAATTAAGTGTGTATGTGTTTCTATGTGTTTAGTCTATTCACCCGAATATACAAAGATTAATAAATACAAAACAGGCACAGGAATCTCATTCAAAGACATAGATTAAACTAACTAACAATTATGAAGATTACAACTGTACAACTAACAGAAAATAATTTCAACTGTAAAACTGTAAGATTAAAATTTTAAAAAATTTCACTTTAAAAAGTAGTTTGTCTGTCTGTCTGTCTGATTTTACATATTTTGTAATTTTCGCTGGAAAAATAAACTTCGATTTTTCATGTACTGTATGCTAATTGTTTTGCTAAGCACTGGAATCCCCCTGAGCACTTCTCGCAACACCCAGGTTGAGAAACACTGCCCTTAAGGACATCTTGTACAGTATTTCCAACTCTTCTTTTACAGTAATAGTCAGTAACAATCAAGGACAGAAAAGTATGCCATATTCAAAATCCCAAGCATACCATGATAGGCTGTGCTAAAGTACTTATTGATTTGCAATTAAAAAATGTCTGTACTGAAATTAATGGCACATTGTCTGTACATACACACAATGTGCAACAATAATTATTGTAACTAGTACAATTCCCGCCGCTTCGCTGACGGTTAGACAGGCTAAACTACAAAAAAAGAACCCAGCCGTGAAAATTTTGAGCTTCACATTGTGTCAACATTTCTGAATCTGGTATCTCCCAAAACCTCCTCACCCCCATTCATACAACTTGGGGGCTAACCCCTCCCCCATTACCCACAACCCCTCCCCATTACCCCACCCATCCCCCATTACCCCCACCCCCACCCTTCCCCCATTGCTAAACTACAGAAAAGAACACAGTCATGAAAATCTTGAGCTTCACATTGCCGCCCGTAATACAATTTCTGAATTTTTTTTACAATTTCTGAATTTTTTTCTCACAATTTTTTCTCACAATTTCTGAAAGTGTGACGGACAGACGGACAGACGGACAGCTCTCTTATTATAGTATAGATTAGCCTTTTGCTATTAGTAAAGTACCAATTTGTTTTAGTAATATGGGATAATTAAAGTACAGTATATTAAGAGTTAATATGATCCTAAGATATATTAAAAGCTTTTTTTTACATTTGACCACTTTTAGGTTTATATTTTAAATCAAAGTACTTTTGAGCAATATTAAAAAGAAAACAAAAACAAAACAAAAAAAATGAAGTCGATGGATCTTTTAGCAAAAAAGTTGGATCACTTTAACATATTGCTTCCCAGGAACCTCTCTTTAACATATTGCTTTCCAGTGTATACCACTTTAACATATTGCTTCCCAAAAATAGACATTACACAACCAATTAGTTACATTACAATAATTCATAATATTTAGAGATTAACTAGTCGAGAAAATGTAAATTTATGGACAACTTAAATTATTATGCTTTGCTTTTTTTGTGAATGTGAAATATTTGGATCACCTGAAGATCAGGGCCCCCAGCCTTCTTTAGTTAGTTTTATAAGGCTAACTAACGAAAATATCACGACCTAACCCAGCGGTCGGGAACCTATGGCTCGCGAGCCAGATCTGGCTCTTTTGATGACTGCATCTGGCTCGCAGATAAATCTTGGCTGACATTTCTTAACACGATAAGTAATGAGTAATTCCTTCCTTTTTTAGGCTACGGCCACACACGACGATATTTGCCGTCCAAAGTGTACGATAAATATCACGCTCCTAACCACGGCCTTGGCTCCTCCCACTCAGTGACGTAGGATTCTTGTGATTGGCTGTCTTGTGCGTGACGTTACTGATATTCATATACAGTCAGTCGCTTTTCAGCAGTGGTAGTGGGTGGTAGTGCTATTTTATGCAGAGCAAACCCTTTTGACGAAGATGGCGAAAAGAAAAAGGGATGAGGAGTACCGTACATTTCAGGACGAATGGAGAGAGGAATTCGCCTTTGTAGAAAGAGCAGGTACTGCAGTGTGTCTAATATGTATTGATAAAATTTCATCGATGAAACGGTCAAATATAAAGCGGCACTTCGACACACGCCATGCTACATTTGCATCGAAATATCCAGCGGGAGACAGCAGGAAGAAGGCATGTCAAGAGCTACTGCGCAGAGTGCAAACCAGTCAACAGCAACTCAGTGTATGGACCCGACAAGGTAACTGGAATTTGGCTAGCTTTGCTGGTTCTTTAGCAATAGTGAGGAACGGAAAGCCATTCACAGATGGCGAGTATGCCAAAACATTCATGCTTGATGTGGCCAATGAACTTTTTGACGACTTTTCAGATAAAGACAAGATAATCAAACGAATAAAAGACATGCCCCTGTCAGCAAAAACTGTTCACGATCGTACCATCATGATGGCAAATCAAGTGGCGGAAACACAAGTGAAGGACATAAATGCAGCGTCATACTTTTCCCTCGCTTTGGATGAGTCAACAGACGTAAGCCATTTATCCCAGTTCAGTGTGATTGCAAGGTATGCCGTCGGTGACACACTGCGTGAGGAAAGTCTTGCTGTTTTGCCAATGAAAGGGACAACAAGAGGGGAGGATTTATTCAAGTCTTTCATGGAGTTCGCTAAAGAGAACAATCTACCGATGGATAAACTTATTTCAGTGTGTACTGATGGTGCTCCGTGTATGGTGGGGAGCAACAAAGGATTTGTAGCGCTTCTTCGTGAACATGAAAATAGACCCATCCTAAGTTTTCATTGCATTCTACATCAGGAGGCGCTTTGTGCTCGAACGTGTGGCGAGCAGTTTGGTGAGGTGATGTCGCTGGTGATTAAGGTGGTCAACTTTATTGTTGCTCGAGCTTTAAATGATCGCCAGTTTAAAACACTGCTGGATGAAGTTGGGAATAATTACCCCGGTCTGCTTATGCACAGCAATGTGCGTTGGTTGTCAAGAGGGAAGGTTCTCAGCCGTGTTGCGGCTTGCCTGAGCGAAATCCGAACTTTCCTTGAAATGAAAGGCGTCAAGCATCCTGAGCTAGCTAACACTGAGTGGCTCCTGAAGTTTTACTACCTCGTGGACATGACTGAACATCTGAATCAACTCAACGTGAAAATGCAAGGCATTGGAAATACAGTCTTATCCCTTCAACAAGCAGTGTGTGCATTTGAAAACAAGCTGAAACTCTTTATCGGGGATATTGAAACAGGTCGTTTACTACACTTTGAAAGACTGGGACAATTTAAAGATGCGTGCACAGCAAATGACCCCGCTCAACATTGTGATCTCCAGCAGCTAGCTGGCTTCACATCTAATCTCCTGCAATCATTCAAAGCACGCTTTGTAGAATTTCGTGAGCGCACTCGTCTTTTTAAGTTCATCACTCATCCACACGAGTGTGCAGTGGACAAAGCCGACCTGAGTTACATCCCTGATGTCTCCATAAGAGATTTTGAGGTAGAAGTTGCTGACCTGAAAGCCTCAGACATGTGGGTGAATAAATTCAAGTCATTGAACGAAGATTTGGAAGGACTTGCGCGTCAGCGAGCAGAGCTGTCGAGTAAACACAAGTGGACAGAAATGAAAAGACTTCAATCCGAAGACCAGCTGATTTTCAAAACTTGGAACGCGCTTCCAGTCGCATACCACACACTGCAGCGTGTGAGTATTGCCGTGTTGACCATGTTTAGCTCTACATATGCATGTGAGCAGTCGTTCTCACATCTGAAAAACATCAAAACCAACCTACGGTCACGTTTAACGGATGGAAGCCTCAATGCCTGCATGAAGCTTAACCTGACCAACTATCAACCAGACTACAAAGCCATCAGCAAAACCATGCAGCACCAGAAGTCACATTAGTCATATTGGTAAGAAGTATTGAATTTATTATTGGTTAGCTTCAGTATAACGTTATTAAAAAGAATAAATTCAGATAATTATTATACTCTAAATTTTTTGGTCTTACTTAAAAAATGCACGCATTTAGTTGGATTCAGTGTTAAAAAATATTATAGGGCTCTCACGGAAATACATTTAAAAATATTTGACTTTCATGGCTCTCTCAGCCAAAAAGGTTCCCGACCCCTGACCTAACCTAACCAATCGTTAGGTCAACTGTACGCCCTTGACGATTGGTTAGGTTAGGTCGTGATATTTTCGTTAGTTAGCCTAGATTACCAACCTCTTTCTAACCAACCAACCTTTCTCTTTTTAACATATTGCTTCCCAGTGTTAATCACTTTAACATATTGCTTCCCAGGAGGGATCACTTTAACATATTGCTTCCCGAATGCTTTGGGAAGGAATATGTTAAAGTGATCCAAAAAGTTTAAAAAAAACTTCCCAATAAACACGTTGCATCACTATATATATATATATATATATATATATATATATATATATATATATATATGTTGCGTGTACCCTGTGGTGAATGGACGTGTTGTTTTGCTCTCTCTATTTAACATCCAAATTAGAAGGGAATAATCTACTCGGCGGTTTATTCTGTTTGCACCCGAAAGTGTATAAAGTATCAGTGAATCCGTGCATATAAATTATGAGGTGAAATTCATTAAAATTAAGAAAGTGCAATACAGTTTACATAATTTATCACCAATTTTAACGTACATATTCAAAACGAAATACGGTTGACATTCGAGAAAGTTTGAAACAAAGCAGGAAAAAGGTCATAAAACGCAAAGGTCAGAAAACCCTCGAAATACCCTCGACCATCGAAAGGAAAGAAACAGGAATAAAAATAAAAATAAATAAATAAAGAATTTGTGTGGGTATTTCTTCTTACGCTAATTAAGGAATAGCATGGATATGGGTCCAAATTCTCACTTAATCTGTAATTTGTGCAATTTAGTAACAACGGAAAAATTAGCGATTAGATGTGATTTCTGCTAACGATTAAACGACTTTAACTGCATGAATTGGAATGATAGGGAAATAACTCTTGTCTCGAACGCGAAACACGTCGTGGGGATCAAATTTCTATGTGGTGCATGTACACCGACCGTAAATTCTTTCGCGGTCTTTAAAGAAATGGAGATAGCAGACTCGAAAGTTACAAAAAAGAATGAAATAATGGGGACACATGGGTCCGGAATGGTCTCAACGAAAACCCGGGTGGATGAGAGAGAAAACGAAATAACGAATAACAGCATAATAACGAACAACAATTTAATAACAAATAACGATATAAACAATATAATACGGAAGGAAGACAGAGATGAAAGGAAAGAAATAAGTAAAAATTGCGAAGTAGACAAACGGTCCAACGAGCGAAATGATAAAAAGATAATAACTAAAAACGTAGAAAATAAACAGCCAAAGAAAAATAATGATAATGCCAAAACTAAGAACTTGGAAAATAATAAGAAAGAAAGCAGAAGCGTAGAAAATATCGTATGCAAATACTACGCGAAAGGAAACTGCAGATATCGGGATGGGCAATGCATATATGTACATCCCACATTATGCAAAATGCATTACACAAGTGGATACTGCAAGTTTGATAAGAAATGCATGTTCCACCATCTTACGGTCTGCAACACTGATGAAAGATATGGGAGTTGCAAATACGAAAAAAAATGCCGATACCACCACCCTTAAAGAAACGCAACAAGGGAAGAGAAAAAACGAACATCAAAGAAAAGTGCCAATTTTTTAGACGCAGCCAACACATTTCAGCTGCTAAATACTCTCCAGCAATTACAAAACCAGCTGACAAATATAAATATAGGAATCCGAGAGCCGGACAGAAGGTACGAACAAAGGCACTTCATGCGTTATCGGGACAGTACCGACAAAGATAAAAAGAGGTAAATTCTCGGAGGACCACAAGGTAACGAAACCGGCACTCCCATTGGAAAACAAATCGGAACCATTTGTATGCGAAAAAGAAAGAGAAAAAATAAAAATAATCCTAGCCAACATAGAGGGCTTTAAATCAAACCATTCCACGAACAAAGTTGTATACTTGAAAGGACTCATGCAAGAAATTCACAAACAACAGTAATCTAATTGATAATGTAGAAATATCCCCAACTATGATATCAGACCACAACATCATTGAAATAACAACTAATATAAAGGCAACAGGAAAGGAAAGAACACGCACAATAGAAAGAAGCAAATTCGAAATTTTTAATTTTCATTCCAAAGCTATAAACTGGGAAGATGTGACATCCAGCATGGAAGTAATAGATTGGAAAACCATTTTCGAGGCCAAGACAACGGAGGAGATGCTAATGACGTTAGAGGAGAAGACGTTAGAAATTGTGGAAAAACATGTCCCAAAGACACAACAAAGAGGAAAGAGAAGCAGGTTCGAAAGACAAAAGAGGGCATTGTTCCAAAAGAGAAAAAGAGTGACTGTAAAATTAAATTAAATAATTGTAAAGATAACAACATCAGAAAAATATTAAATGATAAACTACAAAGTATCGATGTCGTCATACAGGAACTAATCGAGAAGCATACAGAAAAAGAAGAAGATGACGCAATAGAAGCGATAAAGGCTAACTCAAAGTACTTCTATAATTTCGCAAAAAGAAAGTCGAAAACCATTCGACTATCGGACCTTTAAAAAATGAGAACAGTGATTTATCTGATGATCTAACAGAAGTATCTGAAATATTAAGAATCATCTTTCAGTATCCCAAAAACTGACAAATTGATATCGATAGAAAGTATAACGGATTTCGACTTTACGACGGATGATATTACACAAGCCATAGGGAAACTAAAAACACACTCAGCGGCAGGACCGGATAAATGGAATGCCACACTGATCAAAAACTGCAAGAATGCAATCGCTGAGCCCCTATACTGGATATGGAGACGATCATTAGACACGGGAGAAATACCGGGCATCCTGAAGAGCGCGAACATAGTCCCAATATACAGGGTGTACATAAAGTCAGGATCTATTTTTGTGAAGCACTTGGAAATTATATGGAATTCAATCATAAAATGATAAAGTGGTAACATTTATTAAATAATTAAGAGTAGGATTCGACGTGACGCCCATCAGTATCCCTGCACAGCTCAAATCGTTCCGCAGCATTTCTAAACACATTCTGTAGCATTTGCGGGGTTATGTTATCATCTGCAGCAGTTCGTATACGTGTACGTAAGTTTTCAAGACTCGTAATCTTCGTCTGATAGACGTGCGATTTGATAAAGCCCCATGCAAAGAAATCTAAAGGGATTAAATCTGGTGATTTCGCTGGCCAAGGTCTGTTGCTTCCGCGTCCGATCCAGCGATTTGGAAAACGTTCATTTAGATAATCCTGAACAATTTTGGCATAGTGACAAGGAGCACCATCATGTTGATAGATGACGGTACTAACAATCCTATCCCCGTCGTCTATCAACACGATGGTGCTCCTTGTCACTATGCCAAAATTGTTCAGGATTATCTAAATGGACGTTTTCCAAATCGCTGGATCGGACGCGGAAGCAACAGACCTTGGCCAGCGAAATCACCAGATTTAATCCCTTTAGATTTCTTTGCATGGGGCTTTATCAAATCGCACGTCTATCAGACGAAGATTACGAGTCTTGAAAACTTACGTACACGTATACGAACTGCTGCAGATAACATAACCCCGCAAATGCTCCAGAATGTTTTTAGAAATGCTGCGGAACGATTTGAGCTGTGCAGGGATACTGATGGGCGTCACGTCGAATCCTACTCTTAATTATTTAATAAATGTTACCACTTTATCATTTTATGATTGAATTCCATATAATTTCCAAGTGCTTCACAAAACTAGATCCTGACTTTATGTACACCCTGTATAAAGGAGGAGATCGATCCGAGGCCAAAAATTATAGGCCAGTATCGCTTACATCTCATCTCACTAAAATATTTGAAAGAATAGTTAGACAGAAAATCTATGACTCTTTTGAAACTCAGAAAAAATTCAATGATAACCAACACGGGTTTCGGTCAGGCAGATCATGCTTATCACAACTAATGGAACACTACAACAACATTATTGATTCACTTGAAAGTAATGAAAACTATGATGTACAGGGCTATTCAAACTGATTCATCCGATTTCAACTGGGAATACTTCCATACCTATCAACGGTGCATCAACTGCGCATACACTACATGAAAGAGGAAATCTCCGAGTTTTACAAGATCACCGCGAAAGGGCTCCAAAGTCACGCCGTGGCCTAGCCTAGCAACAAACAGTCAGTGTGAAAATGGCGTCCGCACAGCAGAAGGCGTTTTGTGTGTTGCAGTTTTCGAACTGTAAATCGGTAGGTCGCCGGATCTTACACCGTGCGACTTCTTCCTTTGGGGGTACGTTAAGGATTGTGTACGTGCCACCGTTGCCCACATCTTTGGATGAGCTCCGAACTCGCATTGTTACTGCCGTAGAGTCAGTGACAACGGACATGCTGGAGCGAGTATGGGAGGAATTCGACTATCGTGTCGACGTTGCTCGTGTAACTAGGGGAAGTCACATAGAGCATTTATGAGGTGAGAGACAAAATTTAGACAGTTTTTCTTTTGGTTGATGTATCACAAATCACTCTGTATTTGTAACATTAAAAAATATTCTCATTTGAAATCAGGTGAATCAGTTTGAATAGCCCTGTACTATACACAGACTTTGCTAAAGCGTTCGACAAGTGTGACTACGGAATCATAATACATAAACTGAAATATAGGGGAATAACAGGAAAAGTAGGGAAATGGATATATAATTTCCTTAGTGAGCGGCGGCAAGTCGTTACAATACAAGGAGTATCTTCATCAGAATCAGAGGTCCTCAGCTCGGTACCACAAGGAACAGTATTAGCTCCACTACTCTTCATAATCATGCTAACTGACATAGATGAGGACGTTACCAGAGACAGCACAGTAACATCCTTTGCGGATGACAAAGATCAGTAGAAAAATAAGAAACCCAGAAGACATAGGATCTCTACAAACCGACATAAACAGAATCTACAAGTGGACGGAAGACAACAATATGAAGTTTAACACCGAGAAATTTCAGCTATAACGGTACGGAAAAAGAGAAGACCTAAAATCCATGGAATATTATACCCCAAATGGACAGGAAATTCGGAGAAATTCCAGAGCAAAAGATTTAGGGGTTGTAATGACAGATGATGCGAAATTTGAAAAACAAAATAAGATAGCAGTAAACAGATCAAAGAGTACAACGGGTCAGATATTGAGAACCTTTAAACCAGTGGTACACAAACCTTTTTGATGTGAGGGCCAAACCAACCATCTGTTTTATATGTAGGGGCCAGATATATAGATATTCTATTTTTTATAAATATGCATTTTTATAACCAGGGGTAATATTTCAGATTTTTCTTTGGGTAGCTACCCTTTTCATGTGAAAAATGTGAATTGAAAAGACCCGTGGGGTCCACATTTGGCCCGCGGGCCAGGGTTTGTGCATCACTGCTTTAAACGAAGGGATAGGAATGTAATGATTCCTCTACTGAAAACCCTGATAATACCCAAATTGGAATACTGCTCAGTCCTAACATCCCCATATAAAAAAGAAGACATTAGACAGCTGGAGGGGATCCAAAGAAGCTTCACAGCCAACATCAATGGGTGCAAAGAACTAAATTACTGGGAAAGGTTACGAGAACTAGACCTATATTCACTGGAAAGGAGAAGAGAGAAATACACCATTATTTACACTTGGAAAATAATGGAGAAACTAGTCCCTAATCTTACTCTGAATCCCATAACTCCCCAAACAACGGTGGAAAGTAGAAGCGGTAGACTGTGTCGTATTCCCAAATTGAAGGCGAGAGAGGGAACATCCTTAACCCTGAAAGAAAATAGTTTTGTAGTGAGAGGACCAAAACTGTTTAATCAGTTGCCCAAAGACCTAAGAAACACGAAGGGAGTTGCAGTGGAAATCTTCAAAAGAAGACTAGACGCCTGGCTCAGAACAATCCCCGATGAGCCGGACGTACCTGGCTATGTGAGGTGGAGAGCGCAAGAATCCAACTCACTACTTCACCAGGCCAACTCGAGAGGAGGGGCGACAAGCTTGACCTTCGCGAAATGAGAAATCATCGCGCGAAACCTTCGTAAGGTTGTAAGGTAAGGTGTGTGTGTATATATATATATATATATATATATATATATATAGTGATGCAACGTGTGCAGAAGGAAAACGTGGTTGGTTGTAAACTAATTAAAATAGAGGGGGAAACAGTTAGATTACGGAGGGAGGATAAACAGTTAAAAGACTTTGATATTTTAAAATCATCTATAGTCACATCCACTTTACAACTGATGGAGTGATTCCTAATGGCAGAGAATTCCTTCTTGGAGAGATCTTTGCCAGTTCTATGGCTAATATCCATGTGTGAACAGACTCTAGCCTGCAGTGAACGGACTGTGCTTCCAACATATGTATGTCCCATGGGAACATCCAGGGCAGTTAAATAAGTATACAACCGAGTAGTTCATCGCAGGGGGGATTCCGTCCTTACAACAAAAATACAGTATCTTACAAGGGTATTGCCATTAACAAATACCACTTTAAAATCAGTATGACAATAAAACTTCTCAACAATTTTTCAGAGCCGTTTCCTTCAATCAGAGTTAAAATTATATAAATCAGGTAAAATTAGAAATTTATGAGATTTAGGTACATCATATGTAGCGACAATTTTTGGAGCAAAAATATTTTTTAAAAATTTACCTATGATTCCTTTAACTGAACGGTTTTTGGGCTTTTTAAACTCTCTCCACCCTAATATTACTTTTACGCAAGAGAAGGAAGTGGATGGCTCCATTCCTTTTCTTGACATATTACTTTCAAGAAGGGGTTTGGGACTGTCTACTTCCACTTATCGAAAACCTACATTCACTGGACTGGGACTGAATTTTTATAGTTTTTGTGATTTTAACTAAAAGTTAAGTTTAATACGTACCCTTGCCCACAGGGTTTACAATATACAGGGGTTGGACAAAATAATATGAACACCTTGATAAATGGCGGTTTTTATTCTTAATATGGAGTTGGTCCTCCTTTAGCGGCAATAACAGCTGCAATGCGTCGGGGAATTGATTCATACAGCTTTTGGACAGTGGCTAGAGGAATCCTGAGCCATTCTTAGAGCAAACCCTGCTCCAGTTCCTCCAAAAACGCCGGCGGTGGGAATCGGCTTTTGACCTGCTGCTGCAACTGACCCCACAGATGCTCGATAATGTTAAGATCCGGGATTGTGGAGGCCAATCCAAGCGTTCTACTTCACTAACATGCTCTTCAAACCAGTTTTTAACGACCCCAGCGGTGTGGATTGGTGCATTATCATCCTGGAAGACGGCGCCGCCATTGGGAAACAGCGTTTGGACCATGGGATGGACCTGGTCAGTCAGTATTGACAGATAGACCTGGGCGTTAACCCTACCATGCAGTACTACAGCTGGGCCAAGAGTATTCCACGATATTGCTGCCCAAACCATCACAGATCCGCCTCCATGCTTAACGGTTGGAGTCAGGCAGTCGGGGTCATAAGCATCTTTAGGCTGTCTCCAGACGTAAACTCGACCGGAACATGGAAATAGCGTAAAGGAGGATTCGTCGGAGTAGACTACATTCTTCCACCGGTCCATTGACCAATTCTTATGGTCATTACACCATTTTCTGCGCCGCTCAATGTTGATGTGCGAAAGGAAGGGTTTGGCAATTGCAGCCCTCCCATGGTATCCAGCTCCATGGAGCTCGCGACGTACAGTTCTGGTCGATACCGGGCTTGCAAGATGCTGGTTAAGCTCTGCAGTCACTTTTGGAGCTGTGGTCTTATGGTTCTTTGTCACAATGCGCTTTAGCACCCGGCGGTCTCGATCACACAGCTTCTTCTTGCGTCCACTATTGCATTTGTCGGTGCTTGTCTTTCCATGGTTTTGGTATGCAGACATGACCATAGAGACAGTTCCTCTGGATACATTGAACATCTGAGCGGTTTTCGTCACCGATGCACCAGCCATCCGCGCTCCGACAATTTGCCCTCTTTTGAAGTCTGACAGGTCTTTCATAACTGCTAATTCATAATTCACTCAGATCTGTAAAAACAACGTGAGGGTTATAACATGACGTATACACTCTCTGTTACGCATTTAAATAGGTTTGCCAGTCATTTGACCGTTTACTTTGTGTCTGAGCAGTCCGTAAAGATAACCGGTGAAATCGGCGGGTGTTCATATTATTTTGTCTAACCATGTATGTTCAAACTACATTTTCATGTACAATGATTTTGAATTTCTGGTCAACTTTTTTGTGCAAAATGGTTTTTCACGTGAATTTGTTAAAGGAATCAGAGGAAAATTTTTATCTTTTAAGTTTTGTTTTTTATCTTCTATTGATTTTGGCCTTTTACTGTTTTTTTTATCTTTTATTTATTTTATTTTATACTGATTTTTCTTTTACTTATTTTTTTATCTTTTAATGTTTTTTTTATTATTTATATCTAATTTTACTGTGATTTTGTTATTTATTAATTTTAGTTTATTTCTTGATAAGCATGATGATGGGTGTGGTAACCCGAAACGTTGTCGATTGGACTTAAATTAAAC
The DNA here is from genome assembly GCA_023014485.1 of Bathynomus jamesi. Lineage (NCBI taxonomy): Eukaryota > Metazoa > Arthropoda > Malacostraca > Isopoda > Cirolanidae > Bathynomus > Bathynomus jamesi. The sequence goes on from JAJOZX010002286.1 coordinate 93,260, forward strand.
ATGCCTTCAGTATTCTACGTCTTTACCTTCATCTTGAATATATATATATATGTATACCTCATTAACCTCGTTCCGTGTGTTCGTCTTTCTTCACAAGAAGGTCAAGCTGGTGGCCCCGCCTCTAGGCCTGGTTTGGCGGAGGAGCGAGTTGCTCGCTTGCGCTCTCCACCTCACATAGTCAGGTACACCCGGCACATCTGGTACCGTCTTAAGCCAGGCATCTAGTCTTCTCTTGAAAATTTCAACTTTGACCCCAGTAACGTTTTTGAGTTCCTTTGGAAGCTGGTTAAAAAGTCTTGGGCCCCATGACAACCCAGGAATTACCCTTCAGTGTTGAAGAAGTCCTTTGGCTGGCCTTTAATTTGGAAACACTACACATTCTGCCTTTCCTATTTTCCAGCGTTGTTTAGATGGTAATTGGGTTAGGTTTGAAGTTTGGTACCAGTTTTTCGATCATTTTCCATATGTAGATTATGGTATACCTCTCTGTCTGCCTTGTAGCCATCAATCTTGGCTGTGACATGTCTCTGCGTTTCTTCTAGTTTATTAGTTTCTTCCTTTTTATTAGGGACGTCAAAACTAAGCAGTATTGAACTTTTGGTATGATCAGTGTAGTAACATGGGCGCAAAAAGGTTAGAGTGCAGAGGTGTTGCAGAGAAAATGATCAATGTTGCAATGTTGCAAAGGGGTGGGGGTATGGTGCAAAAGGGGGAGGGGGTTAAAACAGAAAAGTGTAACAACTCAATGTTGCAAAGGGGGGAGGGGTTATGCAATGAAGGGGGAGGGGGTATGCAATGAAGGGGGGAGGGGGTATGCCCTGAAGGGGGGGAGGGAGCTTCGGGGGGAGAAGGAAGGATGACCTCCCCCAAAGGGGTTGCCTTAACCTAAGAGAGAAAGAGAAAGGATAGACGGAGAGAATTGGTGGGAGAAGGTGGGATGTCCTAACCCCCCAAAGGGCCAAAGGGAAACCTAACCTAAGTCTTAACCTAAGAAGGAAGGAGAGAGGAGATGTTTATTCCACCGGATTCCGAAGCATTATGAAGATCCCGAAGCAAAGCGGGTCTTATATAGAGGAAGGTTGAGTTGTCAGATACCATTTTTAATTCTAATTGTACAGGTATACATTATTAGGGTGAGTTGCTAAACACCACCATTTATTTTACTTCGTTACCAAAGCAAACGTACTTTCTCTTTTAGGAGAAATAATCACCAATATTAATAAAAAAGTCAATGTTTATTATTATTGTCAATAAAGAGAATTTGCCTTCTACTGCACAAAAAATAATATAATACGGAACGTACAATCGTCAAAATAATAGTTCAGACGAAATACACACACACACACACATACACACACACACACACACACATACACACAAACACACAAACACACACACATTTGAACAACTTTCTTACCTTATATATATATATATATATATATATATATATATATATATATAAACGGACTTTCTCTTTAAGAGAAATAAGCACATTAACTATGTCTATTTTCTTTTGTCATTCTTCTACATATATATATATATATATATATATAGATATATAGAAAGAATCAATTTCGGTATTTTTAATTTTCACACCAAAGGGATAAATTGGGGAGATAACTTTTTATTTTCAAATGAAAGAGTTAAGTTTCTTTAGTGATGTATTGATCACATCAATTGTGTCTATTTTCTTTTGGCTATCCTTTCTACTGCACAAAATCAGAAAAATAAAAAAGAATTCATTCCGTTATCATATTTTCTAAGAGTAATATTCAATTTTCCTTCACTAAAACGTTAGAATGTACACTGTCTATTTTATTTTGTCATTCCTCTATATATATATAATATATATATATAGTATATATATATACTGTGTGTATGATATATATATATATATATATATATTATATATATATATATATAGAACGTATCAATTTCAGATTTTTAAAATTTCAAGCAAATGAATTTTCCCTTTTAAGAGAATCAATTATTAGAACCAATATTAACAATATAAGAAACTAATTATTTAAACACTGTTCTATTTACTTTCTTTCAGTTATTAAATCGAATCCCAATATAACTCTGTCTATTTAAGAGTGAACGGAGCCAGGTAAATGAGAAGATCCAACGAAAGGTCCAGCCCGAGACTTTTTTAAAACCACAAACTGCAAGAAGGCATTTGGGTCATTCCTTGTAAATAAAAAAAATGTTTTATATTTTATCAACTTCATTATTTTTATTTACACGTAATTTATATATCATCTTAGTTATTGAAATGAATTAATAAAAAAATGGAAGGATATATTATTATTATTATACATTTTTCAAAATTAACACACACACAAACACAAAGACAGAAAGTTTTGTTTATTCTTTTCTTTTTTAAAAATATAAATAAAGGAATGGAAATATTCACACACACACACACACACACACATATATATATATATATATATATATATATATATATATATATATATATATATATATATATATATAGGGTGGTACCAATTACAGTAGTAATAATGATAGTTAACTCCTTTTCGCCGAATTGCAATGGTCAAGCTTTTCACACCGTCTTAGACCTACAGTTTAACGTGGAGACCGAACTAAACTGCAGCACGGGCGGACAGAAATTGCACGGGATGCATTACTTATTGTGGTAGTTCTTGTCCTTGTATGTAATAAAAAAAGAACAGCTTCAGAGTTCATTCACACCATGCGTACACTTATCTCGTGTACACAGTTAGTCGGAAATAAAACATACCAATGAAACTCTAGACTCATTTAAAATACAGAATTCATTCACACCAGGCGTACACCTATCTCTTGTACAGATTATATATATATATATATATATATATATATATATATATAGAGAGAGAGAGAGAGAGAGAGAGAGAGAGAGAGAGAGAGAGAGTTTTGTTTATTCTTTTCTTTTTTTTAAATATAAATAAAGGAATGGATATATTTCTAATTTCTTTATTATAAAATCCTCTCGATTACGTTAGTGATTATTGATCCGGGAATAGTGTGGCTGCAAAATGTGATATGCACAAAGACAATGTAGGTTTTTCTATGTAGTAATAATAACTAACACCTCGCCGAATTGTTCATTCTAACAATGGTTAAGCTTTTCACTACGCCATAGACCTACAGTGTAACGTGGAATCCGAACTAAGCTCCAGCACTGGCGGGGTGGTTATTTATTCATACATCTATGCGAGAAGTAAAAATCCACAAGTCCGGAATCTGAAAAAAGCTGTTTAGTATGGTTGCAAAATAATTTGTACCCGAAAAATTGAGGATCAATTTAATATGGTTGCAAAATAACTTGAATCCGAAAAATTGAGGCTCGATTTAGTATGGTAGCAAAATAATAAAATAATGTTGTGATCAATATTGCATAAAGGGGTAGGTTGGGGAAATCCAAGCATGGATGCAAATATTGACGTGGTAGAGACAGCATGGGGAGAAAAGTATGGATGCAAATATTTAAGTGGTAGAGACAGCAAGGGGTAACACGAGCACTAAATCTACGGAGAGGATATAGCAATCTTGGGAAAAAATCTGAGAGGGTGAGGTGAAATTTTCAAATTGATCCGCTGCTTCCTCCGCAAATACACACAGAGATGCTTTCCGAGCTACAACACCAAATGCAAATTTATAAACATTTCCTTTTCATTCGAGGGTTTATTCTAGCAGGACAACCAGGGTGCCCATTTATCTACCATCCAATTTTCTGCCTTTTTTGTTGTAACCGTTAAAGAAATTTTTCTCCAAAAAATATATTGTTTTAAACGAAAAAATATTCCAAGGCTTTTTGTGTGTTCAGAAATACATCTCGTCAGGGAATGATTGCTAACTCTTTCACATCATAATTTCATCGAGATAATTCAAGCTCATATACAGGACCTGCATTGTCTATAAGATCTGTGGCGCGTGGAACATGTGGCCTTCAGAAGATGTGAACATCTGCTCTGTGGATCAGTTCAAGAAAATGGATAGGCCGAAACCTTGCGATGTAGGAATTTTTTCCATGGAACCGCAACCACTGATACATCCTCGGTACGGATTACAATACTTATTGAGGTACTTATTGTCCTTGTATCTCCCTCATGTACACCTTCCACATTGTGTCCGACAACTAACACAGAAACTCTTTCGAAAATTGTTGTGAAAGATGTAAAAGGGTAATTTCAAAAAAGAACAGCTTCAGAGTTCATTCACACCATGCCTACACTTATCTCGTGTACACAGTGTACACCTTCCACATTGTTTCCGACAACTGCCACAGAAGCTCTTTCCAATTTTGTTGCAAAAGATGCAAAAAGTGTAATGAAAAAAGGACAGCTTCAGAGTTCATTTACACCATGCATACACTTATCTCCTGTACACAGTTAATCGGAAATAAAACACACCAATTAAACTCTAGACTCTTTCGAAATATCCTAAAGTAAGCATATAACACCCCTCAATTTCGGTGATCAGATGATGTAGTGACCCGTGGTACGGGTGCCACGTAAACCTGTAGATCCCCTTAATTAAATGACCTAGATTTTGCGAAGGGTGTTAAGCAGTCCACAGCAATCAATCGACAGAAATCACTGACGAAGCATTGTTGTATACATCCGGTTACAACAACCAAATATGAATTATATAACAACCAAACCTAATGGTTAATTTGATTACGACACAACTGGATTGAAGTTTGTAGCCCAACCACGGTTAGTGAATTAACTTTTGGATTAACCTTTTGGACTAGTTGTACAACAACACGGCAGGTTTTGCAATACTTCTTCAGTGTTATCCAGTACACTGCTAACAGGAAAGACGCATTCAAAGAAACCGTAAACAACGTCTTAAAGTTTTGGAACATGGCCCGCTTTAAAACAATCACAAAGCTCAACTGCGAACGGAAGCTAGATGCATTGTGGAAAGAGTGGCACTTACTCCAAAAGAGCAGAAAACGAGAAACTGACGCCGGAGGAAAACGGCAGAAGTTTTCGGACAGTGTGGACAAGCTGTGGGATATCGGAGCATCTGACGCTGTCGAAGATATAAAGAAGAATCGACTGCTGTCCGACAAGGACAAGAAAGAAGACATTGACTTCTACCTCGATCAACGTGGTCCTCGGGTGGCAACGATGAGCGGGAACGATAAAGTTTTCGCTGTAAAAAGAAAGCTACAGGAAGGAAGAAAACGTCCTCGCCAGGAGCCGCAAACCTCAAAGTGTGCATACGAAACCGGAGATGAGGCCATGGAGAATGATGATACTGGCATGTCAGGAGAGTCGGAGACAGAACTAGCGTTCCCCCTGCCGAAAGAGCCAAGTGTGTCTGTCAATCTTCCTCGCCGCATCCTTAATGCACCTGCTGTCATGGAAGTGGCTGATCGTTTCCGCATGTCCAATAATCAGGTGCGTGTTGTGTATAGTATTCATCGATAGCGTCAGTTTTAAAGTGTCCCGTAACCCACATGTATTCTTGACAGTTTCGTTTCCACTTTCCATTCTCTACATAGGTAGTAAGCATTGTGGCTGCTATCACACGTTCGGCGGATCCACCAGCAGACCTCAATCAGTTCAGCATCTCGAAAGAAAGGGCTCGCCGAGGAAGAGTGTCACATCGCCGTGAAGTGGCGACGGCTGTGAAGGACTCCTTCACGCCACCGAGGCACACTGTTGTCCACTGGGATGGCAAAATGGTCAAGGTCAGTTGATTAAGTTTTCATAGCTATCAATTTAGTAATGAGATTCATGAAGCATAATGTCAATTAAAAAGAGAACTGAATGTGAACAAAAATAGGTTACTTTACAACCCTGAAATTGAAATATATGGCATGTGTTTCAGAACTTCCTTGGAACGGCGGAGCACCGCCAAGCAATTCTCATCTCCGGGGCTCCTCATTGCACAGAAGGAAAGTTGCTGTCAGTCCCAGCTGTTGCTGATGGCACCGGACTGTCGCAGGCGCGGGCAACCATACATGCTCTCGAAGATTGGGGATGTGAGGAGAGCGTCATCGGACTCTGCTTCGACACCACTTCCACCAACACGGGGAGGGTGCAGGGTGCAGTTGTCCGGCTGGAAAACATGCTCGGGCGACCGCTACTCCAGCTGGGATGCCGTCATCACGTCCTAGAGCTTATCGTGGGGGCAGTAGCCGTCACCCTGCTCGGAAGGACTACGGCACCAACTGATCCTTTGTTTCAGCAGTTGAAGAGAAGGTTAGTTAATTTTCTCTGCAAAGTAAAGTTAGGACACACATGATATTCCACTAGTTTATAAAACAGCGAGCCAAACCGGAACTTCAGAGTTTTCTCACACAATTTTCTTGTTTATTATTTTTGAAGCTAGGACGAGCTCAATCTCTCGACCTACTGCAAGCTGCAGGTCGAGAATCTGGCGGAGAGTACGTGGCTAATAGAACTCCGGGACGCGGCGGTCAGCTTCCTGAGCACAGCTTCTGGTTTCGTCAGAGACGATTACCGGGAAGTGGCAGAGATCACGCTCCTGGTACTCGGGACACAACCACGCCGTGGCATTCACCTCATGCGCCCAGGAGCCTACCACCACGCAAGATGGATGGCTAAAGTTAGTATTTTCAAACAAAAATAATCTAGAGATAAGTTTAAATGTTATTCAGAGATAAACATTTCAATATAACGCAAACAAAGTAATTGGTAACAATAAACCTGTCTTAATTACAATGGTGCCTTTTCTGTTTCAGGTCATCTACTACACAAAACTGCTGATGTTCAGTAGGCAGCTGGAGCTCGACGCCGAGCTGGTCGACAAACTGCACAGGATCGTGGTGTTCATCGCTCTTCTGTACGTACCAGCTTGGTTGGCGGCCCCTGTAGCAGCTGATGCGCCGTTGAATGACCTGGTACTATACCAGCGTTTTCTGAGGTATAGGGCAGTGGATCGCGAGGTGGCAGAAGCGGCACTGGCAGTGATGAGGCGGCACTTCTGGTATCTGAGGCCTCAGACCGTCATCTTCGCTCTATGCAGCAACAAGGTGGATGGCATTGTGAAGCAACAGATGGCAGAGAAGCTGTCCCACCTCTCCGTACCCAAAGACTTCACATACGAGAACGTCTCAGTCGACGAGATGACGCTACTCCACGACCTGATCGACGAGTCCTCCTGGTTCTTATTTGCAGGTCTGAAGATGTATGGGCTTCGTGGCTGACCCTGCCAACTGATAAGTGGGACGAGAACGAGGACTTTTGTCGTCTGAAGGATGTGATCTCTAATCTCCAGGTCACCAATGACGTCGCTGAAAGAGGAGTCCAACTGATACAAGACTATGCGAACACGGTCACAAAGGACGAGGCACAGCTGCAGGATCTTCTGCAAGTGGTGGAAAAAAACCGGAAAGAGCTCGGCGACTTCAAGAAGTCATCACTCGCCACGATGACATAGCACAGAGGGACAACGTTGCAGCCAGTGACGTGATAGTGGTCAATACAATGCAAAAGTGATTGTTTAAGTTATTGTTTCTTTCTTCCTTATTTGTCTGCTATTTGCTGATTTTTTGAAAAGTATAGGTGATCGTGGTTTTTCCCATTATTTGGCACTATACTAGCACATTGGTATTACCTGTATACAGGCACAACTTTTAAACCGTTAGTCGTATGACATTGGAAGGCACACCAAACGACTTCTCTCATCAAGAGGATTCAGAAAACATCCCTACTTAATGATTTATCTTGATTCAGTAAAAAGTTAAAAAGTATGCATTTTTACAAAAAAACTCGTAATTTCAAGGTCGATGCGAGACCCCTAAATATTGATCAATTTTTGTAAAAATGGTACCAATGTGCTAGTATAGTGCCAAATAATGGGAAAAACTACGATAACCTATACTTTAAAAAAAAAATTGAAAAGTGGGCCACCCTAGTGTACACTGTGTACACGAGATAAGTGTAGGTATGGTGTGAATGAAATCTGAAGCTGTTCTTATTTTTGTCATTACCCTTTTGCATCTATCACAACAATTTTGGAAAGGGTTTCTGTGTTATTTGTCGGACACAATGTGGAAGGTGTACATGAGGGAGATACAAGGACAATAAGTACCTCAATAAGTATTGCAATCCGTACCGAGGATGTATCAGTGGTTGCGGTTCCATGGAAAAAATTCCTACATCGCAAGGTTCGGCCTACCCATTTTCTTGAACTGATCCACAGAGCAGATGTTCACATCTTCTGAAGGCCACATGTTCCACCCGCCACAGATCTTATAGACAATGTATGTCCTGTATATGAGCTTGAATTATCTCGATGAAATTATGATGTGAAAGAGCTAGCAATCATTCCTGACGAGATGTATTTCTGAACACACAAAAAGCTTTGGAATATTTTTTCGTTTTATACATATATTTTTTGGAGAAAAATTTCTTTAACGGTTACAACAAAAAAGGCAGAAAATTGGATGGTAGATAAATGGGGACCCTGGTTGTCCTGCTAGAATAAACCCTCGAATGAGAAGGAAATGTTTATAAATTTGCATTTGGTGTTGTAGCTAGGAAAGCATCTCTGTGTTTTTAAGCATGATTGTGTTTGCGGAAGAAGCCGCGGATCAATTTGAAAATTTCACCTCACCATCTCGGATTTTTTCCCAAGATTGCTATATCCTCTCCGTAGATTTAGTGCTCGTGTTACCCATTGCTGTCTCTACCACGTCAATATTTGCATCCATACTTTTCTCCCCATGCTGTCTCTACCACGTCAATATTTGCACCCATGCTTAGATTTCCCCAACCTACCCCTTTATGCAGTATTGATCACAACAATATTTTATTATTTTGCTACCATACTAAATCGAGCCTCAATTTTTCGGATGCAAGTTATTTTGAAACCATACTAAAAACAGCTTTCCCAAGATTCTTGACTTGTGGATTTTTAGTTCTCGCATAGATGTGTGAATAAATAACCACCCTCCAGTGCTGGAGCTTAGTTCGGATTCTACGTTAAACTGTAGGTCTAAGGCGGAGTGAAAAGTTAACCCTTTCTTAGAATGAACATTTCGGCTAGGAGTTAGTTATTATTACTACATAGAAAAATCTACATTGTCTTTGTGCATATCACATTTTGCAGCCACACTATTCCCGGATCAATAATCACTAATGTAATCGAGAGGATTTTATAATAAAAAAATTATAAATATATCCATTCCTTTATTTATATTTACAAAAAAAAAATGAATTAAAAATCTCTCTGTGTGTATATATATATATAATCTGTACCGGAGATAGGTGTACGCCTGGTGTGAATGAATTCTGTATTTTAAATGAGTCTAGAGTTTCATTGGTATGTTTTATTCCCACTAACTGTGTACACGAGATAAGTGTACGCATGGTATGAATGAACTCTGAAGCTGTTTTTTTTTTATTACATACAAGGACAAGAACTACCACAATAAGTAATGCATCCCATGCAATTTCTGTCCGCCCGTGCTGCAGTTTAGTTCGGTTTCCACTTTAAACTGTAGGTCTAAGACGGTGTGAAACGCTTGACCATTGCAATTCGGCGAAAAGGAGTTAGCTATCATTATTACTACTGTAATTTGTACCACCCTATATATATATATATATATATATATATATATATATATTGTGTGTGTGTGTGCTTGTGTGTGCGTCTGTGTCTGTGTGTGTGTTGGTGTGTGTGTGTGTGTGAATATTTCCATTCCTTTATTTATATTTTAAAAAAAGAAAAAATAAACAAAACTTTCTGTGTGTGTGTGTGTGTGTGTGTGTGGGTGTTAATTTTGAAAAGTGTATAATAATAATAATATGTCCTTCCATTTTTTATTCAGTCATTTCAATAACTAAGAAGATGATATCATACAAATTACGTGTAAATAAAAATAACGAAGTTGATAAAATATAAAACATTTTTTTTATTTACAATGAACAGTCGCTTGAGAGCGAAGTGTGTCTTTAAGAGAGAAAGGTTTTGACCCAAATTTCTTCTCGCCTGTTTGTGGTTTGGAAAAAGCCTCGGGCTGGACCTTTCGCTGGATCTTCTCATTTACCTGGCTCCGTTCACTCTTAAATAGACAGAGTTAATATTGGGATTCGATTTAATAACTGAAAGAATGTAAATAGAACGGTGTTTAAATAATTAGTTCCTTATATTGTTAATATTGTTAATATAGATAGGTATTATAGTAAGATAATATGCCTGTTAAGAGAAGCAGGAAGCCCCCTGATTAAATCTTACAACTATCATACTAAGGTTATTCCTGGATGGAATGATTTTATTGCCCCCCTGAAGAGGGAATCGAAAGACGCCTATGATTTGTGGTGCTTTCATGGTAGACCCAGATTAGGACCAGTATACATGAATATGTGCAGAAGTCAGGGTCAATATAAGGCGGCCATAAGGCGATGTAAACAGGAAGAAGAGTCTATTCGAGCATCAAAAGCCTGTGAAGCTCGCATAAATAACGATAATAACAAATTTTGGAAATTTGTTAAGAATCAAACGGGTGTCAAAAATGTCCTCCCTCCGTCAATCGATTGGGTGTCGGGGGAAGATGAATTTGCAAAGCTGTGGAAAAACCACTACTCTAACATTCTTAACATTGTGGGTAGGGATAATCTTAAGATAGACTGCAGCGGAACGATTGTGGGAAGGACAAGGGAAAATATTTTTATATCATTTTCTGAAGTAAAGAGATTAATTAAAGAGTTAAAGACTGGTTCTGCGTCAGGGGTAGATGATTTATCGAATGAGCACTTAAAATATGCAAATGACGTAGTGTGTCTGCATATATCATTGCTCCTATCAGCCATGATTGCTCATAGTTATATCCCTGCAGAGTTCATGAGGGTATATATCTTGCCCCTGGTCAAAAATAAGTACGGAGACATTCTGTCCAGCAATAATTACAGGCCTATTGCTGTCGCTTCCTGCTTCTCGAAACTACTAGAAAAACTCTTGTTACTCCGATTAAATGATTTCCTATGGACATCTCCTAATCAGTTTGGCTTTAAAAGGTCCCACTCAACTGACCTGTGTATCTATGTACTTAAAGAAACAATATCTAAATACATTGACAGTAATTCAACCATTTATAGCTGCTTCCTTGATATAAGTAAGGCATATGATAGGGTGAACCACAATATTTTATTTGCAAAAGTAGATTAAATATTAAATAAATATTAAATTTATTGAAATTTTGGTATTCCCACCAATCTTTCACTGTTAGGTGAAGCAATGTGCTATCCGAGTGTTTTGGCTCCTCTTGCGTGGTGAGACAAGGCTCCTTGCTCTCCCCTATGCTGTTTCATGTGTATATTGACGGATTAATTGCTTCACTTAATGAGGCAACAGTAGGATGTTGTATAGATAACACAAGGATAAATAACTTAGTTTATGCCGATGATATGGTGTTAATAAGTCTCTCTGTTAAAGGTCTGGATCGGCTACTAAACGTCTGCGAAGTGTATTCGCAGAAACATGATATTCTTTTTAATGATACAAAAACTAAGGTTATGCAATTTCATCCTAAAAGCTGTAATCAGCCAGCTGATATAAGGTTTAAAATGAATGGTGAAGTAATTGAGGAAGTGCAAGAGTTTAAGTATTTGGGTCAAACTATTACCAGCTCCTTGAGTGATGACTCGGATATAAGAAAACAATCTCGAAGCCTGTGTGCTAAAGCGAATATGACCATAAGGAACTTTCGTTTCTGTACAAGTGAAGCTAAAGACACTCTTTCGTACTTTCTGCAGTAATATATACGGTCAGCAACTGTGGGTGAACTATAAAAAAGGTTCTGGCAGAACCTTAAATTTGCTGTACAACAGGTCCTTTAGACTCTTACATAAATTACCCCCAAGATGCTCAGCTTCGCAAATGTTTGCTACCCGCAATGTCCCGAACTTCCCTGAGGTAAAAAGACGTGCTCAACACAGTCTAATGCAAAGAATTAAAAATCAACCAACCCGATCATCCAAGCTATCCATGAGTCCTGCCATTTATCCTCTAAGCTATGGACTTCTTGTTACGAAAACGACTGTCTGTAGCTCCACTTAACTTCGACAGTGCAGTATTATTTTTAATCAGTTGTATATATTTCTATCCTTAGTATATGAACTGTCCTTGTATTAATAATATTTGTCATATGGACTATAGTCTGCCAATAAACCTTTTCATTTCATTTTCATTTCATTTCATTTTCATTCCATTTTTCGTTTCATTTCATTTTCATTTTCATTTTCATTTCATTTTGATTTTAATAATTGATCCTCTTAAAAGGAGAAAATTCATTTGCTTGAAATTTTAAAAAAAAGTGTATATATATATATATATATATATATATATATATAGAGAGAGAGAGAGAGAGAGAGAGAGAGAGAGAGAGAGAGAGAGAGAGAGAGAATAACAAAATAAAATAGACAGTGTACATTCTAAGGTTTTAGTGAAGGAAAATTGAATATTACTCTTAGAGAATATGATAACGGAATGAATTCTTTTTATTTTTCTGATTTTGTGCAGTAGAAAGGATAGCCAAAAGAAAATAGACACAGTTGATGTGATCAATACATCACTAAAGAAACTTAACTCTTTCATTTGAGAATACAAAGTTATCTCCCCAATTTATCCCTTTGGTGTGAAAATTAAAAATGCCGAAATTGATTCTTTCTATATATATATATATATATATATATATATATATATATATATATATGTCATAGAAGAATGACAAAAGAAAATAGTCACAGTTAATGTGCTTATTTCTCTTAAAAGAGAAAGTCCATTTATATATTTATATATATATATAAGGTAAGGAGAAAGTTGTTGAAATGTGTGTGTGTGTGTGTGTGTGGGTGTGTGTGTGTATTTCGTCTGAACTATTATTTTGACGATTGTACGTTCTGTATTATATTATTTTTTGTGCAGTAGAAGGCAAATGCTATTTATTTACAGTAATTAATAAACATTGAATTTTTTATTGTTAATATTGTGATTATTTCTCTTAAAAGTGAAAGTACGTTTGCTTTGGTAACGAATTAAAATAAATGGTGGTATTTAGCAACTCACTCTAATAATGTATACCTGTACAATTAAAATAAAAAATGGTGTCTGGTAACTCAACCTTCCTTATATAAGACCCGCTTGGCTTCTTGACCTTCATAACGCTTCGGAATCCGGTGGAATAAAGATCTCCTCTCTCCTCCCTTTTTAGGTTAAGACTTAGGTTAGGTTTCCCTTTGGGGGGTTAGGACATCCTACCTTCTCCCCCCAAAGCCCTCCTCCGTCTATCCTTTCTCTTTCTTTCTTAGGTAAGGCAACCCCTTTGGGGGGAGGTCATCCTTCCTTCTCCCCCCGAAGCTCCCTCCCCTCTCCCCCCTTCAGGGCATACCCCCTCCCCCTTCATTGCATACCCCCTTCATTGCATAACCTCCTCCCCCCTTTGCACCATACCCCCACCCCCTTTGCAACATTGATCATTACCTCTTGCAACATTTTGCACTCTAACCATTTGTGCCCATGCTACTAGTGTTTTCAGCAGGGGAATCATTACTGTCTTGTCCCTTATTTTGAACGTTCTTAGTACCTGTCCCGCGACTCTTTTTGTTTTATATATCGCTATCTGATTTTGTGTCTCGAATTTGGCATCATCGGTCATTATTACCCCCAAATCGACCGCTTTCGTGCTTCTCTGAATTTCCTCTCTATCTGGAGTGTAATATGCAGTCTGTTTAAGTTCCTCATTTCTACCATATCTCACAAGCTGAAATTTCTCGGTGTTAAATGTCATGTTTTTGTCTTCTGACCACTTGTATATTTTGTTCGTGTCCCTCTGCAAGTCCTCTACTTCATTTGCATCGCTGATTTTTCTGCCGATCTTTGTATCGTCCGCAAAGGAAGTTACTATACTGTTGCTGTTTACTCAAAAGTCTATGTCTGTTAGCATAATAATGAACAGGAGTGGGCCAGTACTGTATCTTGTGCTACTGAGCTGCATACTTCTGATTCTGATGATGATATAACTTGAATTTTGACGACCCGTAGACGTTCTCTGAGGAAGTTGTAGATCCATTTTCCCACTTTGCCTGTTATTCTCATATATTTAATTTTATGTGCTATTATACCATGATCGCATTTGTCGAAAGCTTTAGCAAAATCCGTGTATATGACATCATTGCATCTAGGATATTGTTATAGTGCTCTATAAGTTGTGAAAGGCATGATCTTCCTGATCGAAATCCGTGCTGATTTTCGTTGAAACTTTCCAGTGTTTCCAAGTAATCATAGATTTTCTCTCTAACTTTTCTGTCAAATACTTTGGTGAAGTGGGACGTCAATGACACTGATCTTTAGTTCTTTGCTTGAGATCTATCCTCTCTTTTATATACATGGACAATGTTTGCTCTTTTCAAGATGCTCAGTATTTCCCCCGTGTCTAGAGGTCTTCTCCATATCCAGTATAAGGATGCAGCTATTTCATTTTTCAGTTTGTAAGCAATAGTGTGTTCCATTTCTCCGGACATGCAGCTGAATGAGATTTCATTTGTCCTATAGCTCTCGCTACATCTTCTGGGATAAAATTAATATCTCTTATACAATCTCCTTGCAATTTTTCTTCAAATCATGCATCAATGTCAGATATCGCTTTGTCACTTTACATACATATATATATATATAACGTAAAGAACGACGCTTGTATAGGAGAACATTCCGCGCAAGATGAGGAGGGAGAACGAACAAATGAAAAAAATGAGGTAACAACCCGGGAATCGAACCCGGGATCTTCCGATTGCCGGTCAGATATGATAACCACTACACCATGGTCCTCACCCGATCAGAAGTCGTAATTCTCCTGCATACCCGCAGAAACCAATGCCCCGAGAGGGGCACCTCCCGCATGCCGCACCTATATATACATTTCAACTGCAAAGAACACGCAGTATAATTAATGTAAAGAACGACGCTTGTATAGGAGAACATTCCGCGCAAGATGAGGAGGGAGAACGAACAAATGAAAAAATGAGATAACCACCCGGGAATCGAACCCGGGATGTAGGAGAATTACGACTTCTGATCGGGTGAGGACCATGGTGTAGTGGCTATCATATCTGACCGGCAATCGGAAGATCCCGGGTTCGATTCCCGGGTGGTTACCTCATTTTTTCATTTGTTCGTTCTCCCTCCTCATCTTGCGCGGAATGTTCTCCTATACAAGCGTCGTTCTTTACGTTAATTATACTGCGTGTTCTTTGCAGTTGAAATGTACACACACACACACACATATATATATATATATATATATATATTATATAATATATATATATATATATATATATATATATATATATATATATATATATATATGTATATATATATATGTATATAATATATATATATATATATATATATATATATATATATATATATATATATATATATGGCAGAAAACCCATTGATAGTAATTATTTATTGACTACAGTAAGAATATATTAATTATTTGCAGTACCGATTTTATTAAAGTAAATGCTGAGAATTAATTACTTCCGTCGACATTCAAACACGTACCAACTCGTCAAACGTGATTAGATGGCACTTTTCTTAACAATATGGGAGTAATCTCTTGCACAGCTTGTGTGATGTTGATCTTCAATTTCTCAGTTGTTGCAGGGTTCGACCGGTAACAAACTTTTTTCAGGTAACCCCACAGAAAAAGTCTCGGGTGTTAGATCCGGAGATCTGGGTGACCAAAGTTCTCGGGTTATTACTCTTTTCTCAAAAAATTCATGCAAGAAATTTAGCGTTGTACGAGCTGTGTGGCCCATAGCATTATCCTGTTGAAAATATCCTTTAGAAAATTCATCATCGTGTAGCTGTTGAGTAAACGGATTCAAAATAATGACAATATAACGTTCTGAATTAATTGTCTTATTGAAGAAAATTGGCCCTACAAAACATCTGCTAGAGATTGCACAGTGTATATTCACTTTGTAAGGATTCCCATATTATCCGACCAACCATACAGCGCATACATTCTTCTATTTAGCCATTCATTTAAACATGCATACATACTTACGACTATGTCATCCTACTGACCAACCACGCAACTATTCGGCCACTAAGCCGTTCAAGTAGTCACCTAACCTATCCTAACGCAAACTATTCCATCCTAACCCAAAATAACCTGTCCTAACAAAATTTTCCTAAATCCGGGGCTGCACCCTCAATAAAACCATTCACTTGAAATTCGCTTTTATTAATGAGATTTATAGGCCGAGTAAAGCTTGAAAGCAGTATTTACTTTAAGTTTTTAAACCTTTTGTTTGGGAAAATTAAATTATAATTCCAAATAACATCACGGACCTGGAGACGGCTAAGGTACTTCTCGATTAATACCATCTGGCTATGAGCGTTACGAACCCCTTCCCATGTCATTATATACGAACAAAAAGATATTTACTTAAAACAAAATACATAGTTAAGTACTTACTAACCAATCCAAATAATTAATTCAACGTGCAATGATTCTAACCATGCTTATTTTTATGGTAACAAACTTAAACGCCAAGTAAAATCATAGTGTGGTTGGATTAATGAAGTGGATTGATTGGCAAATAGTAAACTATCTATTGGTTGTTGGCATAATGAAGTAAATTTCTCCATGTACAGTCGTGGCCAAAGTTTGGAATCAAACAAAATTTTAAGGAACCCCATATTTATTGCTAGTTTAATATTTAGTGCGCTTTTCCTTAATTGGTATCAATGATTTCTTAGATCCTGTTGGGCATGGACATGATAAGGTTCGGCACAATTAGAGCGCCATTTCTGAATGCCAAACCGTTTTTATTGAGAACAAAAATTTTCGTGGGAGCTTCGTTTCCTTCTCTGAATTTCAACTTCAGAAGTTCCGCACGACCTGTTAGAATTTAGGGTGTGTCAATTTTAGTAGAGTCAACAATTCAAAAACTACTAATGCTCAAATGATGTCATATTATCTAGAAAACTTAGAAATATCTTTGGTGTTGTTTAAAAAAGCCATTTACCTACTTATATTTGACCATAAAGGTTTGAAATATAACCTAAATATGACTGTAGCATCGTTTATCAATGTGCCATTGATATGTGTGGTCAACTTTGGTTATTTTTGGTGTGCAGTATTGTTTCTAAGTTTCACATAGTAACAAATGCTGGAGTTTTGATTGTGAATGCATGTGTTTTCCCTCCTTTTTGACAATTTTGATTACTTCGTAATGTAAATATTGTGTAATTCAAATTATTCGAAATGTTATGTGTGACCCAAACTTTCTGTATATTTTGATATGATAGATATATGAAATTGTCATTACTTTGAATAATTAAGTCTTGCACCAATAACAACACAACCTTTTATCTGAGCTTATAAGAAGATATTAAGAATTTAAATTAACTTAATTTTATGTAATCATAATCAGTAGGCCTATCCAAATTTCAATGACATTTCTTTTGTTCACAGGTCCACAGGATGAGTCAATTGTCAGAAAGAAATCAGAACCTGAAGCAAATCAAGTTGTAACCTAAGTCATTTGGCGGGGACTGGGAGGGAACTTCCCCCTGCTGAGCTGCCCACAGCCAGAGATCTGCTGAGGTATGGTTTGTTGAGGAGAGAGATGAGTGAGGAAGACAGGAGGAATTACCCAGTTAATGACCTGATTAACAACGGCATTGTTCCAGGGCTACTGGCTCAGTGGAGAAAGGCCAACGCTCTATTCACAGGACCTGTAATCAACACTGAGGTCAGGATCAGGGCTAAAGTGAAGGCACTGTGGGATGAGGCAGTGAAGGTGTCCATTGACAATGTGAAGCTAGAGGTCAAAGATAGGTTCATGATGAAACTGGACAAACTGGTGGACATCCTGATCTGTCACTGTGTGATCAAGAGCTGCAGTGAGCTTGGGTAGAACCCTGTCTGCAACAGTGAGGTTCACATTGACTGCAGCTGCAGGAGCGAGCAGAAGATACCAGTGCAGGAGCTTGCCTTCATTAAATGTCAGAGAGAAAAGGTGGGAAGTGTGGGGGCACACCAGATGAGTCTAGTTAATCACCCTGAGACCAGGAGACAGGAAGCAGTGCTGCAGAGACAGGAGCAGAGAAGGAAGGTCGAAGAGAAGAGGAGGAGGAAGGCAGAGGAGTCAGCCAAGAAAGAAGAAGAGTTGAGGGAGGAGTCACTGATGGAGATGGAGTTGGGGGAGACTGGAGATATACTGGAGGAGGTAGGGAGGAGAGAGGAGGACGAAGACTTCATACCAGAGGCTGCGACAACTTCTTCCTTGCCTGTGGCTAAGAAGAAGAAATACAACACTAAAGATATCACCAACATAGCTCTGGCTAGCTTGAGACATCAAACTGGGCTGAAAGAGAGTGCAGAGATTGCTAGTGCTGCCAGGATTGATGCTGGTTTTATCACAGAGTTTGACACAGCACTGGTGATTGACCACAACAAGGTGAGGAGGGCTCAGGAGAGACTGACTAAGGAGCTGGTTAAGAAGTTTGATAAAGAGATTAGGGAAAATGGCATCACCTCTATCTTCTTTGATGGGAAAAGAGATGACACCAAAGTGATGATGGAAGCTGAGGGCAGTGACAGGCAGTTTCCTGGCCTCATTAAGGAAGAACACTACACAGTGTGCAATGAACCAGGTGGGAAATATTTGTGGCACTTTGTACCAGAGGAAGCTGCAGAGGAGAGAAGTAATGCTGGGGTCATTGCTGATCATCTGGTGAACTGGCTAAGAGAGAGAGGAGCAGACCAGACCATTTTGGCCATAGAAGGTGACAGTACTAATGTGAGTACTGGCTGGGAGGGAGAAGTGATGCATTATGTGAAGGCCAAGCTTAGCAGGAAGTTCGTGTGGATTGTCTGTGACTTGCACACTGGGGAGCTGAGTCTCAGACACCTGGTGACTGCACTGGATGGCAAGACATTGAGCAACAACAAGTGGTCTGGGCCCCTAGGGAAGATGTTAGACACTGCCACTTAGCTGGAGATCAACCCAAACTTCACGAGGATCACTGTTGGTCCTCCTCTACCCCATCTCAGTCAGGAGGTAGTCAAAGACCTCAGCACAGACCAATCATATGGCTACAGAATCATCACCTCCATCATATCGGGAGAGGTACCTCAGAGTCTAGCTCTCTTGGAGATTGGGCCAGTCTGTCACAGTAGGTGGGTCACCATGTCTCTAAGGTTCTGCAGAATGTGGATTTTCAAAAATGGGCTGAAGGGTAGGAACCTGAAGAATCTGAGGATAATTGTGGAATTCATAGTGGGAGTCTACATGCCAAACTGGTTCAACATCAAGTTAAATCACAGCTGGGTGGAGGGTTCCAGGCATACACTCTACCAGCTGGAGCTGCTCAGAAGTCAGAAGAAGGAGGTGATACGAATAGTGATGCCTACAGTGAGGAGATCAGCCTGGTATGCACACTCTGAGGCTGTGCTCCAGGCCATGCTGTGCAGTGAGGTGGAGGAGGAGAGGAGGGAGGCAGTGAAGAGGATACTGGAAATCAGAGGTGAAGGAGATGAGGACACACAGGTAGGAGACTGCAGTGTCAGACCCAGGAAGACTCCTGACATCAACCCAGATGCCACCAAACTCTCGGAGTATTGACTGGAACTCTGGCCTGACTGAGCCTCCTCTGACCTGCTCCCTCACCACTGCTGCAATCAAGGAATTTCTGGATAGACCAATGGAAGTTCCTGCATGGCCCTCACACACACAGTCAGTAGAGAGGTGTGTAAGGATGACAACTGAAGCAGCACAACATGTTTACTCACAAGAGAGGAAGGAGGCGTACATCAGTGGCCAGGTGGCCAGTAGAGAGCTCATGTCCAGGAACAAGAGCAAGGCAAACATGGCATCCTTGGCAAAGTTCAAGAAACCTATCTATATTTCTAAGTTTCAATATTGAAATACAATCAAAATGTTTTTAATTGTATGTAATGTATGTAAAATGTAGTTATATACAATAAAAAAAATACTTGCAAAAATTGCTGAGTTTTCGTAAACTTCAACTTCAAATATAAGTAGCTAGGAGTGGTCAAATCTGGATTTTAAAGCCATATTTCGATTTAGCACATAGAAGTGCATCATTTGGTCACTAGTAGTCTTTGAAAATCTAATGTTTTCACTTTGCTCCCTAAAATTGACACACCCTACTGTTAGATTGAAATCAGGAGAAATTTTATAACACAGGCCTGCGATGGTTTTTTTGTCTGAAATATTTTATCACTTACCTAGTAAATTTTGCACGCTGATTCCGAAAATAATATTCATTTTTCACCATCACGTAGAGATTTTTCACAAAGTGTCATATTTCATATTACATATGTAAGTAATTTTCATTAAAATTTGATTAAAAACTACTGCCTACAAATGTTTTCAGATCAGAAGTGACGTCATAGCGTCTTCTAGAACATTCGAGAAACGCACCGCTAGTATATAAGTGATTGACAAGCCACGAGATGAGTCAGTCTGTCTAATGCGTGCGAGGTTATAGTTCTTTATTATTCAAAGTTGCGCCGTGACTATATTTCTCTTTCGAAATTTGTTTATTTGTTGCTATGGCAACCAGAGGGTGTGTAAATAGCCCAAACATTTTCTGTTATATTTGTGGAAAATTTACTGTGAAAAAACGAAGGCGAAATATTGCAGACTTCGTCAAGAAAGCATACTATGCGTACTTCGGAATAAAACTTGGGGATCAAGACAAATCATGGGCTCCACATAAAGTTTGCAGTGTTTGTGTTGAACAACTTAGACTCTGGAGTAAAGGTAAAAAGGATTCTTTACCTTTTGGGATTCCAATGGTCTGGCGTGAGCATAGAAATCACAGCAATGACTGCTATTTTTGTTCATTTAACGTGCAAGGCTACAATACTAAAAATAAAAAGGAAATTTCTTATCAAAACTTTCAGTCTCCTATAAGACCTGTTGCTCATGGACCTGGTATACCTGTACCTACTAAACCAAATACTCTTGATATAACTTCATCTGATTCGGGTCTGATGACGATGGAAACGATGATATTGATTGTTTTCAAACCAAAACATCTGGTGAACCCCAATTGTTTACACAAAGTGAACTTAATGATTTGGGAGGGGATTTGTCTCCCGAAGGATTCTTCAGAGACTGGTATCCAGACTTTGTGCAAAGAACTTGCTTTCTCCCGGGACGTCATTTTACTGGTACAGAAATCGAGAAAAAGAATTCATCCAATATTTTTCTCAAGAAAATTCACTGGTATATTGCAACAATATTTCGGAACTAATACTTAGGCTAGGCGCTGCAGTCTATGACCCAAATGAGTGGAGACTTTTCATTGCTTTCTCTAAAAGAAGTCTAAAAGGCGTCCTCCTTCACAACGGTAACTTGTATGCATCCGTTCCTGTGGCTCATTCGGTTCACTTGAAGTAAACGTACGAAAATCTTGAGCTTCTTCTAGCTAAGGTTAAATACAAAGAACACGGTTAGCTACTTTGTGAAGACTTTAAAGTGATTTGTATGTTGTTAGGTCAACAACCAGGTTATACGATGTTTCCATGTTTTTCGTGTGAATGGGACAGCCGAGCAAGAACTCAGCACTGGATAATAAAGGAATGGCCAAGCAGAGTCAACCTGACACCTGGTTCTAAAAACATTCAACTTGAAAGTTTGGTTGACACGAAGAAAGTCCTTTTACCTCCGCTTCACATAAAATTGGGCTTGATGAAGCAATTTGTTAAGGTCTTGGACGAAGATAGAGTTGTTTTAAGTATCTGTGTGGTAAATTCCCAACTCTTTGGAAGCAAAATTGAAAGACGGAATTTTCGTTGGTTCCGAGATTAGAAAACTGACTTTGGATGAACATTTTGAAAGAACAATGAACAATCTTGAAAAAGAAGCATGGATTGCTTTTAAAGATGTTATCAGCAAATTTTTGTGGAACAACAAGAACCCAAATTACCAAAACATTGTGAACAACATGCTAAATAAGTTCAAAGAGGTGGGTTGTAAGATGAGTTTAAAATTACATTTCTTACATTCACACTTGGATTACTTCTTTATATATAGGTACAATGTTTGCTCTTTTCAAGATGCTCGGTATTTCCCCAGTGTCTAGAGATCTTCTCCATATCCTGTATAATGGCGTAGCTATTTCATTTCTACAGTTTTTTAGCAATAATGCGTTCCATTTGTCCGGACCTACAGCTGAATGTCCTTTTATTTGTCCTATAGCTCTCGCTACATCTTCTGAGATAAAATCAAAGTCTGTTATACACTCTCCTTGCAATTTCTCCTCAAAGAATGCATCTTTGTCAGGTATTGCTTTGTCACGTTTTGGGGTACTGAAGACTGATTCATACTGGGCTCTCAATGTTTCAGATATCTCTTTTAGATCGTCCGTTAGTTCATTATTTCTTTTCCTTAAGGGCCCGATAGTGGCGCGCGTTTTTGTTTTCCCTTTCGCATAGCTGTAGAAGTATTTTGGATTTTCCTTTATTGCTTTTACCGCCTTTTCCTCTTCTCTCTCTGTATGGCCCTAAATCAGGGTTTGTATTTCCCTATCGATACTCTGCAGGTTTTCATGTATTACTTTCCTGGCATTGTTGTCTCCGCAGTTAGCTAACTTCGCCTCTGCTCTCTTTCTTTTGTGGAATATTCTTCGCGTTTGCCTCTCTAGCCAGTTCCTCTTTCCTTTTGACTGTGCTTTCAGAGCATATTTTTTATAAAATTCTCAGCGTCTTTTCTTCAAAGGTTGTTAACATTTCTTCAGTTGTTTTATTCTCTAAAACTGTTCTCCACTCTATTTGGGCCATGTGTGATCTGATTGCCTCCCAATTTAGTCTTGTCGTTTAAGTGAAAGGGCCCAAATTTGCTTCTTTCTTCAATATATGTATTGTCTTTTAATGTTGTCGCCATATTTGTTTATATCTCGATTAAGTTGCGGTCTGAGATAATGGTTGGGGTTATTTTTATATCAGCAATCAAGTTCGTGTTATTCGTGAATACCAGCTCTAGGCAGTTATTTTTTCTGGTGTTTTCTGTTATCTCCTGTTTCTTCTAGTAGATATCCTTGTACAGGGTGTGTACACAATAACGCGAGTGAAGAGAAAAATCTGATTTGAACTAGCTTAAACTAGTTTCGTAAAGCAAGTGAAGAAACAAATCCGATTTGAACTAGTCTTCATTTGAAAACCTCTTATAAATCTTACTATCGAATATAGAGTTGTTATAAAGTAAATGTAATAAATTATTTCTCCATGTTCACTCCCGTTAATATAATTCAAATCGGATTTGCCTCTTCATTTGCGTTACTTTATACACTTACACACCCTGTACTAACCATGTTCTACAGTACTGTAAATGTGAATGAATAAAATAGTAAAATGAAAATTTTGGGGGAGGTTTTTGTGTAATTTTTTCTTTTTTTTTTACAATTTTATTATTTTTTCTTTTGTTCTATTTGATGTCATCAAATTTTATTTTTTAATGTAAATATACTATATTTTCACATCATTCACTTTTTTATAAATAAATATTTTTCTTTTATACTTTTATATATTACTATTAATTATTATTTGTTTTTTATTTTATTTTAAAATCCATTATATTTCACACTTTATGCTATTGACTTTGATATAAACTATTTTTTTATTTTGTACTTTTAATAATTTTTCTTACGTTCATTTTCTTAATTAAATTTTATATATACAATATATATACTGTACACACACACACACACACACACACACACACACACACACACAGATTGTCCCATAAAGACGTTATAAAAAAACTATATAGGGTTATGGTTTATTGCCGTCACCCTCATCCATTGGAAATTTCCAGCAGATATTGGTGGAGAGTTGAACGGCAAAAACCCTACGTTTTTTCGTTCAAAAGTTAGGTTTGTGGAGGTCTTCAAAAGGTCTCGTTAAGTAGTATTTTCTTGGTTAATGTATAATTTATATGCCTTCGGTATTTAGCGCTGCCTAATGGTAAAGAAGGAAATTACCATACCTTATTATTTCGTTGGGCCTCGCTTCTGGTTGTAGGGCGCGCGGCTCTCGATGTAGGCGATGAAGGTACGCAACGGGTTTATTCGGTTTAATTAATATAGGCATCCACTACACTTAAATAGCTGAAGGAACAGGATTATCCCTGTGTATTATTAGTTTTATACTATGAGGTATTCACTCAGAACTTATAGGAAGATTAAGTACGTCTCCCTTGCTTAAAGCAGCGCTGTAACTAAGCAGCTCTGAGATAAGCAAATATAAAATTCCTTTTATCTTCAATTTTCGCTGACTTTACAAAGTCCCCAGACGTCTAATTTTTGTGTTTTCATTATTTCTTCTCTCGAAGTAATTTTCATGCGTCAGCGATGAAAAATTTTGATACGAAATAATACGTTTTTCTTTGTATGTGGACCCAATGCTTACATATTGGGTTCTATTGTATGGCAATTATTTCCATTCCCAATAGGCTATGTCGCCAATCCCGAGGCAATTTTGTAGTTATTTAATTCAATAAATTAATAATTTGCATTTAATTATGAAATATGATACCATATTATGAAATATGATACCATATTGTAGGCGTGTATAGTTTTTCCATAGATGTATACACTCCTTGAAGTTGAATAACTTCCTTATTTATTCACATATTTGATATCAGTAAAGTTCACTGAAGCTGAAACATCACTTTGAAGGAGGATAATAAATAAGCATATTAATAAACTAGTTTATTGGCGAAAATGTTCTTAGAAGCTGTTTTAGAAGGAGAGTATATGTCATCTTTCCAGGAAAGATCACAAGAAAAGGAAACGGCAAGAATGTTAAGAGAAGAGGAAGGATTAAGTTGTGTGTTGTTGAAGGTAAGGGGATAGTTATGCAGAAGACTGTGACGAGTAGACAGATAGAGGAACTGAGTTTTTGAGGCATCGAAAGCCATAAGGTTTCCTCTGCCGCAATCAGATGTTGCAGAAAGATCAGAGGTCAGGTGTCCCATAGCCATCCTACGCGAACCATGGAGTGACTGTTGAGAGGGACGCTTTGTGAAGCGGGTGGAGAAGTGAAGAGTGGAATCATCGACATAGGAGTGAATAGAAGAGGAAGTGCAAATTAAAAGAACATTAATAAATAAAAGGAAAAGAGTGGGTGACAGGACAGAACCCTGAGGAACACCATTGTTAATAGCTTTAGGAAAAGAACAGTCCCTTGCGGAATCCATACTGACGATCTGAAAGAAGATTTTGAGAAGGAAGGTGTTTAAGAATCTTCCTATTAAGGATAGATTCAAAAACTTTAGAAAGGCAAGAAATCAAACTTCCAGCAGGAAGGAAAAGTACCAGATGAGCGACAAAGACGAAAGAGTTTGTCTAGGCACGGTGTCAGAACAAAAGCACATTTCTTAAGAATATCAGGAGGAACACCATCAGGACCATACGCCTTCCTAGAGTTGAGTGCAGATAGGGCAGAAAAAACATCTTTAGAAGAGATTCTAATTTCAGACATAATAAAGTCAGAGGGGGGAAGAGATGGAGGAACAACACCGGAATCGTCTAGGGTTGAATTGTAAGCGAAAGTTTGAGCGAAGACTTCAGCTTTGTCAGGAGAAGAGACGGCAACTGTGCCGTCGGAAAGGAAAAGAGGAGGGAAAGAAGAGGAAGTACAGTTTTTGAAGAGGTTCTTAGCTAGATTCCAGAAAGAGCGAGAAGATGTAGAGTTGGATAGATTTTCACATTTTTGTCTGATGAAGGAATTTTTGGCGAGTCGAAGAACAGATTTTGCACGATTCCGGGCAGAAATATAAGCTGAGTTGGAGTTGGAGTCAGGAGTTGGATGGCGACGGTACCTTCTGAAAGCTTCCTCTCTGTTGCGGATAGCATTAGAATAAGTAAAGTTAAACTAAGGTTGTTTAGCATTAATAGTAGGAATAAAATATGGAACGTACGCCTCCATGCCCGAGAGAATTACCTCTGTGATGTGCTCAGCACACACAGAAGGGCTCCGTCCACGGAAGCAGTAATCATTCCATGGCAAATTACAGAAGTACTGCTCAAGGGCCTCCCAATCAGCGGCGCCGAAGTGCCAAAGGCGTCTCCTCTTGGGAGAATCCAAAGGTCGAATTGGAGTGAGAGGACAGGAAACAGATATAAGATTGTGATCGGAGGAGCCCAACGGAGAAAAAAGTTTCACAGAGTAAGAAGAAGGCTGAGAGGCAAGAAATAAATCCAGAATGTTGGGCCTATATCCAAAGCAATCGGGGATACGAGTAGGATGCTGTACAATCTGCTCTAAGTCATTTAGGATAAAAACGTTGTAAGCTGGTTCACCAGGGATGTTAGTGAACTGGGAGGAAAGCCAAAGGTGGTGGTGAACAGTGAAATCTCCCAAAATAGAGATTTCACCAAAGGGAGAGCGGGAAAGAATGTATTCCACTTTGGAAGTGAGGTAGTGAAAGAATTTTGGATAGTCAGTAGAATTATGAGAAAGATAAACAGCTCAGATGTATTTAGTTTGAGATTGACATGTAAGCCGTAGCCAGAGGGTATAGAATTCGGAAGATTCGAGTTCGAGAATACGACAAGAAGTTAAGTAATTGCGTACATATACGCAACAACCCCATTTGGAGTGAAATTGAGTATAGACAAAGTAAGAGGGCACAGAAAAAGGGTTGCTGTCAGTCTTCCCAGACTTCTGAATTTCAGTGAGGAAAATTAGATGAGGTTTTGAGGAGGAGAGGTGGTGTTCAACAGATTGAAAATTTGAGAAAAGGCCACGAATGTTGCAGAAGTTTAAGAAAAGTGAATCAGACAGAGGTCCAGAACATCTCGAATGGGCGGTAGCAGATCCAGACCCGCTGCCCGGTTCTGCATTCCCGGTATCGGCAGCGGGGGAGCCAGAAGTGTGGACATTTATTGTCCCCCAGGGGACTCCGAGGCTCTTGAAGCTGATGCCATAATTTCTTTTAAATTTTGAAAAGATTATGTAGTGTAAAAATAAAAACCCACTCTAATAGACAGAGTTTATTTCCACAACAGTTTCGATGCCCACTGGCATCCTCCTCGGGTGGATACAGTGGATGCCAGTGGGTGTCGAAACTGTTGTGGAAATAAACTCTGTCTATTAGAGTGGGTTTTTATTTTCATATTTTGACCTTCACGTAGAAAAAAGTGAAGTTTTTTGCATTTATTATGTAGTGTGTAAGATGCATGTGTATGTAGTGAGGAATAGGGAGAGAAGTGTGTGTTTAAGAGCATGCTGGACTGCTCACAGGTTAGATGAGACACGGAAAAAGATCAGCTAAGTTACAGTGACAAGAGAAACGGGAGTTTCTGCACTCCCTATCTTCTGTCTAACGTTCCCCCCACCACGGAGTACTTCCCTGGTCGATTGGTGTCTACAATATATATATTTGGGCGGAGTGAAAATGATAATTTACAATGGCACACTGATATTTTACTGTAGTTTTGCTGAGAAAAGCGAATATGATGATACAAATTGTGCCAGGTTTCTTTTACCGCCCCATTTTTGCATGAATACAATTTAACAAACACAGAAAATAGAGTTTTCATCTAGCATACATCCGTCAACATTACATCATATGAATAACCCCCATTAATGTCATTATGAAACCACAATTATAAATTTGTATAACTTTAATATATTATTTTGCGTCATTCCCAGATTTAAGTATTCCTGCCAAGATCGTACTGTATACTTGTACGCATCATGTCTTCTGACTCCCCAGGCACCACAGTTCGCCTGACAGCCAGCTGCAGTAGTTGTCCCCCAGCTACAGAATCCAGAGGTAAGAAGCTAGTGAACATGCTATGAGAAATGAGATAAAAAAATATTCTGTTATACTTGTTACAATGTACATTTGACTGACGTGAGTAAACTGAGTAAATATTTGTCGTTTTTCTTTAAGCAATTAAAATTCACTGAAATTTATTGGAGTTTTTATTCATATTTTTCAGTTAACAATTCACCTACACCTGTAGAAGAGCAGAGATGGAATCAGCACCCTACACACCAGTGTCTTCACAAATGAAACGACATCCTTCTTCACATCAAGCTAGCAACATCCCCTCTTACAGCAACTCTACACTAACAGCTTTTCATGCAGCAGCATCTACGCTTTCAAGTTCTCCTGCTATTCAGCAAGGAAAAAATTTGTGAGCACAAGGCATTCTAAGCAACATTGAATGTTTGAAACTCCTGAGAAGTTGCCTCATAATTTTTTGCCAACTAATTTACAAGTGGCTCGGTACTTTCTCTATTTCAAAGAAAGGAAAAATGCAGCTAACAAGCCAATCATCAGACAAATAACTCAGGAGCTACTAAAACTTTGGCAGCAAGCATCACTCCCCACAGTTCAGGAAAAAGCTGTTTCAAAACGTAGCAGAATTCAAAGAAAGAGGAGCAACGTTGAGTAGATCAAAAAATCAGTGAAACTAAAAAATTAATATATAAATAGTCTCAGTAATTTCTTTTTTGTTTTTTGTTTTTTCTTTCTCCTCCAGCTGGAGAGAGTTTCTTACTTCCGGGGTTAAACCTTAACCCTAAGGAATTTTTAGGTACAGCCTAGTACTGGCGCGTAAGATAGAGGTGCTGTATCGTAGTATCTCCCCTACAATTTCTCCAGGTATTATACTTATGGGCAGTTGGTCAAGGAACTCTACTCTCGATTTATTTACTGCCCCTGTCGCTCCAACCACTATTGGGATGATCTCAGATTCTACATTCCACATTCTCCGTATTTCATGTTTGAGTCGCTGGTATTTTCAGACCTTTTCCCTTTCACAGTTACCCATATTCCAGTCCGCTGGGACTCCTACTTCCACCAAGAGGCATTTGTTACGCTCCTTCTCTCTCACTACTATGTTTGGCCTGCATCTTAATACCCTGATGTCAGTTAGTATCTCATGATCATATAGGAGCAGCACTTTATCATTGTCTTCTATTCCTTGTGGAATATGTTCCCAATGCTTTTCTGTTTCTAGCTCTATTTCATATTTCTTACACAGCTTGAAGTGGATTATCTTGCAGACTGCATTTGTCTGTCTGTGCAGTTTCCTCTGTGTAGAAGTATTTCGCATCCAGATAGTATGTGACTCACAGTCTCTGGGCTCTTTGAGCACAGTCTGCACATCCCAGTTTCATTTCTACCGTTAATATTTCTTTTGAACCAATTTGTCCGTAGTGCCTTGTCTTGTGCTGCCACCACCAGCCGTTCATCTTCTGGTCTCAGTGACCCTCTTACCAGGAACTCCACAGTTTTTTCCCTCTCCATGTATGCTGTTTAGCATCTCTTTGTATACTTTGCTGAATTTGTGCTCTTCCCACTTCTTCTCCTTTTCTTCTGATCTTTTCCTGTTATACCTTCTTTTTATGGTGCTTATCATTTCCATGAGAGGTTTATTTGCAATGTCTTCAAGCTGTTCGGGGCCTATGCCGGCGTCCACTAGATAATCATTTGGCTTCTTTGAAAGTGATGTTGTTCGAGGCTTTTCACGTTGATGGTCTCTTACAAATCTGACTAGCCTTCCTTCTCCTTCTTTTATGTACTGTGCTAATCCTATTTTTGTGGCTTTGTGCACTTGGTCTATTAGCTCAAGTCCTAATCCACCGACCCTCCTTGGCAGGTGTAGCCTTGGTGTGCATTGGTTTTTATATATGATATTATGTGCATGGAGCATTTTTCTGGTGATTGTAGCCAGTTTATTGATTTCTAGCTGGGTCCAATTGATTATGCCAAAACTGTATGACAGTACGGGTACTGCCAGTGAGTTTATGGATAGGATCTTATTTTTACTGTTTAGGTGGGATTTTAGGATTAGTTTTATTCTTTTTAAATATTTTTTCCGCAGTCTTTCTTTCATGATGTCATTTTCCATCTTTTCCGATTCTTCCATTCCCAGATATTTATATGTAGCCTCTTGCTCTAGTTCTTCTATCACGATATTGTCCACCCTGATGTTTTCTGATTCACACCTGCCTTTCTTTAGAGTGACAGTGGCACATTTCTCAAGACCAAACTCCATCTAGATGTCATCTGAGAACTTTTTGACCTCCTCTTCTGTTAGCTGGCTTTTGTTTGGGGCGTACAGTTTTAAGTCATCCATGTAAAACAAGTGAGATATTTTTGGGCTACTCTTTTCCCCTAGTCTCATCACGTAGCCTTTGTTTAGGTCAGGGGTGGCCAAAACGTCCATCGCGATCTACCAGTAGATCGCAGAACAATTATTAGTAGGTCGCAGAATGACCAGTAGCTTAGCCTAGCAACAGAGACCTTACATTTCACAATACTAATGAGCACTCGACCCGACCGCTACTACCAAAAATTAGCGTTCTTTATGTTATTACCTCCATTATCGGTAGCAACATTTATTTGTTTTATCTTTGTGTTTACCAGTCATTTAACAAAAAGTAACAAAGTTTAACTTTAATAATTCTGAGATATTTAATTAATGTCACAGAAAATGATACCGCTAACTTTAATTTCTGTCAAAATTTCATACCACGGTAAGCTGAGCTGTTATGAGCATGTGTCACTTAAGTGACGGGTCAATCATTTCGAATAATCGGTGGTGAAGGTCAGTCTCCAGTCCAATTGCATTAACACCGTTAAAATGAGTGCTGAACCAAGTGCCAAGAAACAAAAGACTTAGAACTTTCACAATGAATGGGAGACGGTATATTTTTTTACGATGAAAAATTCCAAATGTGTGTGTTTAATTTGCCATGCATGTGTCGCTTTCGTCAAAAAGGGGAATTTAGAGAGGCATTTTAAAACTATTCACAAGCGGTATGACAGTGATTTCCCACCTGAAAGTGAACTACGTAAGAGAAAAGTCAATGAACTTAAGTCTCAACTTAGTGCTCAGCAGTCTATCTTTACATGGCCTAGCACAAAATCGAAAGCAGCAACGATTGCATCATTTCAGGTGAGCCGTGTACTTGCGAAACACAAGAAACCTTTTCAGGATGGAGAAATATTCAAAGAAGCATTTACAGAGGCAGCAGAGTCGTTGTGTCACAATTTCAGTAATAAATCGGAAATATTGTCTGCTATTAACCAGCTTCAGCTATCCAGAAACACTGTGATGCGGCGTTGTGAAGTAATGGATGAGAATTTGGTGGAACAACTGAAGGAAGACATACATGACTGCGTGTTCCTTTCACTTCAGTTTGATGACTCGACAGATGTGATCGACACATCACAGTTATGCATTTTTATTAGAATCGTGTTTAAAGATATGACTGTCAAAGAAGAGCTGCTTAAAATCCTACCTTTAAGAGGGAAAACTCGAGGTGAGGACATTTTTCATGCATTCAGTGAGTTTGTTAACGACACACAATTCCCACTTCACAAGCTTGTGAGCATAACAACTGACGGATCACCTGCTATGACTGGCCGCTCCAGTGGGTTCATCGCCTTGTGCAAAAGTGACAAAAGGTTTCCAAACTTCTTTAATTATCACTGCATAATTCACCAACAAGCATTGTGTGGTAAAATGTTGAATATTAAAGAAATTATGGATATTTCCCATAAGATTGTGTTTTATTTGGGCGAGAAGTCTACAAAGGCGTCTCTTCCGGTCTCAGCTAGAAGAAAATAAAGCAGAACACACTGACCTTTTGTTGCACACTAATGTCAGGTGGCTAAGTCGAGGTAAATTCCTGCAGAGGTTTAAGGATCTCTTGCCTGAAATTAAAGATTTTCTGAAGTTAAAAGAAACATATTATGATACAAAGAGTTGGAAGACGAAGTGTGGCTGTTAGATTTAGCTTTTTTGACTGACACCACTGCTTTTCTAAATCAGCTAAACTTAGAGATGCAAGGTAAAAACAAAACTATTGTTGAAATGATTACCTCAGTGAATGCTTTTAAACAAAAACTAGAACTGGTATCCTCACAGCTGCAGCGACACCAACTGCGGAACTTCAAAAACATGATGTCAGAGCTGGAAAGTCAGGGGAAGGAATGCAACCAGTTTGACAGAGTTTGATACGTTGAACAGTTGCAGAATGTTATTTATAGACTTCAACAGACGGTTCCAAGACTTAGCAACACTAGAACCTGTAGCAACATTCATGTGCTTCCCATTTGGTGCAAACTTTGACATTGATGATAGTGCATCAAAAATGGCCTTATTGTTTAATATGGACATATCTGCAATCGAGAATGAAATTTTGACTCTGCGAAACGACATTCGAATTAAATCCAGGTCTTCAGAAGGAAACTTTTGGCACCTACTTCTTGAAGAAAAGTATCCGAATGTCAGAAAAAGTGCCATGTACTTGACAGCATTTTTTGGATCAACCTATCTTTGTGAGTCAACGTTCTCACATATGAATATCATCAAATCAAAATATCGAGCCACTCTGACAGGTGATCACCTGGATGCTTGTTTGAGACTAGCAATCAGCAGCTACAATCCGGACTACACACGGCTTGCTGATGCCATGCAGTGCAAATCATCACATCAGTAAAGTAAGCTCTTCCTATTCCAGTATACCTAATTTCTAATAAGTTTGGGGATTAAAATTTAATGAAAAATATATGTGTGTGTGTGTGTGTGTGTGCATTTGGCAATATATTTTATATTCACTTCATTTTATTCTTGGTTATTCTCTCTCTCTCTCTCTCTCTCTCTCTCTCTCTCTCTCTCTCTATATATATATATATATATATATATATATATATTAATGATGTAGGTCACATCCGCATCCGCATCCGCGGAACATCCGCACATTTTCTCGCATCCGCATCCGCACTTTGGACTGCGGATGTCGTGCGGATGTCGTGCGGATGTGGACCGTTGAGATAAAATGTCATTAATAAGCGGAAATTATCAAATTCTACTATATTAATAGAACTAGTTCATTGTGCGCAAAAGTGATGCAAGCGACAAGACGAGAGGCTGTTCTTGTATGAAGTTACTCTCTTGCAACCTACTTAGATCCACGTTACAAAGCTAAGTTATTTTCACCTAGTACATTAGAACGAGTTAAATCATCACTTGGCAAAGCAGTTGAAGAGCTTCAATCTCTTGAATCTGTCGCTTCGCCACCCACCAAAAGAATAAAAGTTTCAGTGACAGAACCAACACCTTCAACAAGCAAATGATTTGGTGCAAATGATTTGGTGCAAACTTTGACATTGATGATAGTGCATCAAAAATGGCCTTATTGTTTAATATGGACATATCTGCAATCGAGAATGAAATTTTGACTCTGCGAAACGACATTCGAATTAAATCCAGGTCTTCAGAAGGAAACTTTTGGCACCTACTTCTTGAAGAAAAGTATCCGAATGTCAGAAAAAGTGCCATGTACTTGACAGCATTTTTTGGATCAACCTATCTTTGTGAGTCAACGTTCTCACATATGAATATCATCAAATCAAAATATCGAGCCACTCTGACAGGTGATCACCTGGATGCTTGTTTGAGACTAGCAATCAGCAGCTACAATCCGGACTACACACGGCTTGCTGATGCCATGCAGTGCAAATCATCACATCAGTAAAGTAAGCTCTTCCTATTCCAGTATACCTAATTTCTAATAAGTTTGGGGATTAAAATTTAATGAAAAATATATGTGTGTGTGTGTGTGTGTGTGTGTGCATTTGGCAATATATTTTTATATTCACTTCATTTTATTCTTGGTTATCTCTCTCTCTCTCTCTCTCTCTCTCTCTCTATATATATATATATATATATATATTAGTGATGTAGGTCACATCCGCATCCGCATCCGCATCCGCGGAACATCCGCACATTTTCTCGCATCCGCATCCGCACTTTGGACTGCGGATGTCGTGCGGATGTGGACCGTTGAGATAAAATGTCATTAATAAGCGGAAATTATCAAATTCTACTATATTAATAGAACTAGTTCATTGTGCGCAAAAGTGATGCAAGCGACAAGACGAGAGGCTGTTCTTGTATGAAGTTACTCTCTTGCAACCTACTTAGATCCACGTTACAAAGCTAAGTTATTTTCACCTAGTACATTAGAACGAGTTAAATCATCACTTGGCAAAGCAGTTGAAGAGCTTCAATCTCTTGAATCTGTCGCTTCGCCACCCACCAAAAGAATAAAAGTTTCAGTGACAGAACCAACACCTTCAACAAGCAAATGATTTGGTGCAAATGATTTGGTGCAAACTTTGACATTGATGATAGTGCATCAAAAATGGCCTTATTGTTTAATATGGACATATCTGCAATCGAGAATGAAATTTTGACTCTGCGAAACGACATTCGAATTAAATCCAGGTCTTCAGAAGGAAACTTTTGGCACCTACTTCTTGAAGAAAAGTATCCGAATGTCAGAAAAAGTGCCATGTACTTGACAGCATTTTTTGGATCAACCTATCTTTGTGAGTCAACGTTCTCACATATGAATATCATCAAATCAAAATATCGAGCCACTCTGACAGGTGATCACCTGGATGCTTGTTTGAGACTAGCAATCAGCAGCTACAATCCGGACTACACACGGCTTGCTGATGCCATGCAGTGCAAATCATCACATCAGTAAAGTAAGCTCTTCCTATTCCAGTATACCTAATTTCTAATAAGTTTGGGGATTAAAATTTAATGAAAAATATATGTGTGTGTGTGTGTGTGTGTGTGTGCATTTGGCAATATATTTTTATATTCACTTCATTTTATTCTTGGTTATTCTCTCTCTCTCTCTCTCTCTCTCTCTCTATATATATATATATATATATATATATTAGTGATGTAGGTCACATCCGCATCCGCATCCGCATCCGCGGAACATCCGCACATTTTCTCGCATCCGCATCCGCACTTTGGACTGCGGATGTCGTGCGGATGTGGACCGTTGAGATAAAATGTCATTAATAAGCGGAAATTATCAAATTCTACTATATTAATAGAACTAGTTCATTGTGCGCAAAAGTGATGCAAGCGACAAGACGAGAGGCTGTTCTTGTATGAAGTTACTCTCTTGCAACCTACTTAGATCCACGTTACAAAGCTAAGTTATTTTCACCTAGTACATTAGAACGAGTTAAATCATCACTTGGCAAAGCAGTTGAAGAGCTTCAATCTCTTGAATCTGTCGCTTCGCCACCCACCAAAAGAATAAAAGTTTCAGTGACAGAACCAACACCTTCAACAAGCAAATCTATCACAGAATCTCTCTCAGTTTCTTGAGTCAAGCAGCAATGACGAGACCTACACGATGTCAAAAGATGTAGTAAAAATGATCGAGAGCTATCACCAAGAAAAACGCCTGGCTGCATGTGACAATCCTATTAGTTGGTGGAAAAATACGCAGAATATCTATCCATACTTGAGTAAACTTGCAAGGAAACATTTAGCCTGTCCTCCAACAAACGTACCAAGCGAAAGATTATTTAGCAGTGCTGGATTAATATATGATGAAAAGAGAAACAGACTGGCAGCAGAAAAGGCAGAAAAATTAATGTTCCTTAAGCATAACCTTCCTATAATTAAGTTTGAACATTAAACGATGAACATCTTAGTTTACTTTATTTTAATTACTCATTTATAAATATGCCTAATAAAACTTTAAACTTAATATAAATAGTTATCAAGCTAATTAAAGATCTCTTTCTATAAGGGTGGAGGTTGGGGAAAGAGGTCGGTGGGGTGCATTTGAGTCGGGTTCACGTCCCGCATCCTGGTAACACAATTATGGTTTCTAATTGTGGCTGAAACTCAACAAAATATAACGAATTTATTTGCAGACGAATTCACTAATTGATTTCTATATTAGTTAGATGCTTGATATTATTTTATATGTTCAGAGAAAAGTACAGCAATTATTGTACAATTAATTAATTATACTACATTATACTGTAGCTACAGCTCTCTCTATATAATAACTTATTATATACGTTAAACGCAACAAATCTCGAATATATCCTAAAAAATAACGAAAATGTAGACATCCGCATCCGCATCCGCATCCGCGGATGTTGAAATCAAACATCCTCATCTGCATCCGCATCCGCGAATGTGAAAAAAATGACATCCGCTACATCACTAATATATATATATATAACTGGGCTGGTGGATCGTATAGGGAGAACTTTGGAAAAAGTAGATCCCATCTCAGTAAATCTGGCCACCCCTGGTTTAGATTATTTATTAGTTGTCTAAGTGGGTTTAGCGCCAGTACGAACAAAAGATATATGTGCCTCTAAATGTAATTTAAAATCTCATACAAACATAGGATGCAGTACTGAGTGTGAAGAAATTCACATAGATTGCATATGTCGGAGAGATAAGAAAAAGTACCAAAAGAGGAATTACAGTTTTTACTTATTCAGAGGAGTGATCGTAAAATGTATATAGGTAGTGTAGATGTGCATGCCACATAAATTTTACAAAAGAGATACAAGAGGAAGCTCTCGGAACAAGTAAGTAAAGAAAAGAAAACCATCAATCGTTCCACTGAAGTTCAACCTTTGAGCTTAGTAAAAATTCTTCAGATGAAGAGAGTGACAATGGGATAATGGAAACTGAAGACTGGTTTTTAAAATACTGGAAGTCAAAGGTGAATGTCTTTGCGGAATGTTGCAATACGGGCAGATACTCGTAGATTTGGTGTATCAGATCGTGCTATTGCTTCTATTGCAACTGAAACTTTGATAGACGTTGGTATGATCACCAAAAAAGATGACCATCTCGCAATAGAGAGGAGTAAAGTGCGGAGAGAAAGAAAAAGACTTCGAAAAACAGTGAAAAGTGATAAAGTGAATCCTATTACTTCCATATACTTCGATGGTCGAATGGATCAGACTTTAAGTAAAGTGAAAGTCAGTGATAGGTGGTACAGTGAAAAGAAGAGTGAAGAACACTATGTAATGATTGCTGAACCAGGTGGAGAGTATATTACCCATCAGACACCAGCATCGAGTAAGGTTGCAGACATAGCAAATTCAGTATTGTCAGTCATTAAAGAGATAACTACAAAATGATATCGTTGTAATAGGCTGTGATAGCACAAATACCAACACTGGTTATAAAAGAAGTGTGATTCATGTTATGGAGAAAGCACTTGGTAGGCCACTTCAATGGTTCATTTGTATGCTTCATATAAATGAATTATCTCTAAGACATTTTTGAAACATTGGATGGTACAACATCTGGGGCAAGTACCTTTGTTGGTCCTATTGGGAAAGCCATTCAGTTTTGTGAAAACAATCCAGTAGTACAATTCAAACCTATAACTAGTGATAAATCACTATTATATCTGCCACAACACATATCAGCAGTATTTATACCGCATTATTTCAGCAATAAAAAATAGTACAATTGATGAACACCCTGCTCATGTAAAGCCAGGTCCTCTTAGTCATGCTAAATGGGTAACTCTTGCTAATAGGGTTTGTAGGCTTTATGTTTTATCAGTGAAACCAACAAAGAAATTTTACAATAACACAGTTCATTGTGACAAATTATGGTCCTAATTGGTTTGACATCAAGTGCAGACCTAATTGGATAGATGGCATAAGGCATGTGTTTTCCGCTATTAATAGGGTTAAGCATTTGCCTAGAGAATCAGTAGAAATTGTTAAGAAGTATATATCTCGAAATGCATACTTTGCTCACCCGGAAAATATTCTTCTGGCAATGGTGCGTGACTCAGCTCGAGAAAAACGTGAAAAAGCTGTAAGCAAAATCATGGATATGCGAAATGAGACTGGTCAAAATTTAGAATTGAGAGATTTCAAGTCCCTATTCTTAATTTTGATGCAAAGGACTGGGATGAAATAATTAATTGGAATGATACTAAACTAAGTGAGCCACCTCTTACAATGAAGCTAACAAAAGCAGAACTTCTAGCTATCAAAGGAAACGCATTAAATATCCCAAATTATCCCAGTCATACCCAGAATGTAGAGCGTTGTATTAAATTAGTGACGGACTCTTGAAGTTCGGTATTTGGGTCTGAAGCACGGGATTGTTTTATCAGAGCTAGAATGGCTTCACCTAGTCTGATGCCAGACGTAGAAACCAAAAATGTATGCCTTCTTTATTCGAATAGTTAAGGTTGTTTTTTGCAGTTACCATTTGTGTATTCATTTGCTGTGTTTCTATACTCTATATTTATTTAATAAAACAAATTAAAATAAGTGGTTATTTTTCTTTCCCTGTTTCTCTATGTTCCTTGCAACAAAACACTAAATTCGAGAATATCATTAATCCAGAAAAGAAAAAGTAAATAGAAATTCATTAAATAACCTGAAAATTATTTGCACAAGATATATTTTTAAGTTTTGTGTGGGTTATATCTATTTGTTTTCCCCATGTCATAGCCAAGAATCAGTTATAAACCACCTTAAATCCAGTTACAACATCCATTTCATATTCTCTCCAAAATGGGGCAGTTTTAGATACTCTAGAACAGGGGTTCTTAACCTCTGGGTCGCGACCCAAACTTGGGTCATTATATTGTCAGCTACCAGAACATCATAACCTTTAAATAAACCATCGAAATCAGCAATAATAGATCATTGCCACCTCCACAATCACCCACTGCTCCCTAACAATTTCAAAATTTTCAATTCAGCATACCAACCAACCGACCTCCGCATCCTCCAATCCCTATATATCCTTAGTACAAAACCAACCCTCAACGATTATAGTTCTGTCTTCAACTTAAACATAGCGAAATAATTCTTCTGAACCATCATTGAAAAAGAATTCCGCCACCACTGTTCGACTTTTAACATGGCTACTTCAACAGTCAACCATTCCCAACCTTTATGCAATTAGATCAAACTCCCCTCGTACAATAACCCGGTAAGTTTTGTTTTCAATATTCGTTTCACCTGATAACATTTGAGGGGTCCCGCGTCTTAAGGTACCTAAGCGCCAAAATTAAAATTCGCCAGAAATCGCCTCCAAAGTTCAGCAATATTCTGGCAATAGTATCTCTGTTATTAATTGAGCTAGAACGTTCATTTTTGGCTAAATTAGAGTTCTAAGTATGCTAATGAAGATGTTGATGAGTTTTTGGAATAGATTTTCATATTTTATATTTTATATATATATTTTTTAATTTTTTTATTTTCTTATTATGCCGAACTTTGGGTGCGATTTCTGGCACAGAATAGCGGTGAAAAAATTAGTTCGCTTCATAAGGTTTTCAACCATACTTCTAGTGTCGTAAGGTCATTATAACCCAAACCACGCGACAGAGGAAGGGTGAAAATAGTGATATCCATCAAAAACACGTTTTCGCCTGTGGTGGCGCTTAGGTACCTTACGACGCGCGACCCATCATTTATATATCTGATCTCTCTCCATTTTATGTAATTTTTTTTAACTTTAAATTATTATCATAAGACTGTACAAATATATTGTATGAAATCTTTTACCATATTTGTTCACTTTTTTATTTTTTGTTTCTTAGAACTGATGATGGAAATTGAATTTCAGGAACGTCTGACTAATAAAGGTGTACCTTCTTCTCGTCCTCTTATTCCTTACTATATATATATATATATATATATATATATATATATATATATATATATATATAACACTTTCTTATAAACAAATACTTTTCGGATCACCTGAAGATCAGGGTCCCCAGCCTTCTTTAGTTAGCCTTATAAGGCTAACTAACGAAGATGGGGGCCCTGATCTTCAGGTGATCCTATTTTTCTTTTATAGTTTTAATTAAGAATAATTACTTAAATCCTTTATGAAAATTTACTTAACGTTCAATATAATTGTTAATATGTTTAAATTAAATGTTAATTTAATTTTTTAAAAACGAGTGTGTTACTTAAACCTTCTCTGCTTCTTCTTCAATGTATATACTAAATTTAGTGCGGATTAGATGTGTATAAACGAACAGACAGACGGAGACACCTCATCATTATCATCGCTTACATAATATAATGTGATGATGGAGATGTTTAACCTCATTCGCAAATCTTAGGTCATATGACGGAGGGGACCTACAGCTTTACGTGGGCCCCCCCATATAACTACTCTCCAGACCCAATATCGCTTTACTTCGCTGATCGACGGGAAGCGTTGTTACGACACTGGCCACCACGTAGCCTCCTTTTCTCTCTCTCTCTCTCTCTCTCTCTCTCTCTCTATATATATATATATATATATATGATGAATAAAACCACGAAGGAAAGGAAACACAAAACGGTGCTCAAGCGCTTTCGTCTAATGACATCCTCAGGAACACTGAAATACATAAAAGGTTACGGCCTATATATAGGTTACAGAAAGAGAAAAAAAAAATAAATATAAATAAATAACATACATACACACAAACATATATACACACACATATATATATATACATACATATCTACACACATACACATATATATATATATATGCAATAAACGGAGAAGTAAAAATAAAACTTAAAAATTAAGGATTAGAGGATTAACAAAGAGGCATATCTTACTGAAAAATTGAATAATGCACGTACTGAAACTAACGATAGATTGATCAGTTTTGATGTTTGTTCATTGTTTACAAAAGTGCCGATTGATGATATGCTTGACTTTCTCTCCCAAGAATTACATAAGTATGACCTGCCACTACCTTCACACATTGTTTTGGAACTTATTAAGCTTTGCATTAAAGACTGTAAATTCACTTTCAATAACGAGTATTATCAACAAGCGTTTGGGATGGCCATGGGCAACCCCTTATCGCCCCTCCTCTCCAATATTTATATGGAGTTTTTCGAAATTACTTACATTCCGAGAATCCTGGCGGTTGGCATCCCTTGGTTGCGGTACGTCGACGATATTTTGTGTATCTGGCCCATGAATCGTGACCTGGATAACTTCCTCCTTCAGTTAAATGATCAAGTCCCCTCCATTAAGTTTACTTTAGAAGTGGAACAAGACAAGTCAATCCCATTTTTGGATGTGCGTGTACATAGGGAAAGCCAGGTTTTAAGTTTAGTATCTATCGGAAAACAACAAACAACTTGTCCTACGTACACTTTTACTCGGGACATGACACCCCCACTAAGAAGGCCATTTTTTCATCAATGTTTCTCCGCGCCCTTTGGATCGCCAGTCCGGAATACATCGACGCCGAATTGGAAAAAATCAACGGTATTGGAAGTGATCTGTGTTACCCATCTGCGTTTATGGAATCTTGTCTCAACAAGGCAAAACGAACTTTCTATCGTGTCAATAATAACACTCGTACTTTGTCAAAAAATATTTTAGTACTTCCATTTTTCCCGGGCTTTTTAGGCATTGCTAATGTACTTAAACTTTTGGATATTAATGTAGTATTTTCATATAACAATATTGTGAAAAATATCATAGTAAAAAATAGCCCTACCAATAATTCAGGCATTATCCAATGTGATTCCTTTTACATAGGTCAGACGGGAAAGGATTTGCACACACGTATAAAACAGCATCAATATTCCGTCAGAACAGGACAGTTGTCCAGTGCTCTTTTTGTCCATTTGTCAGAGTTATCCCACTGTATTGACTGGAATAATGCTTCAGTTTTATTTCATTCGAGCAACATTGTCAATAGAAATATTCTTCAGTCTGCCATTATTCAACTTTCAAATAACTTCAACATAAGCAAAGGTCTTTTTCAACTCGATCCTGTTGTTTTGAATTCCTTCAAAACAAACCTAGATAAAAAGGGTAGGACACTTAATCTTTGGTAAACTTGTAAGCTACTTTATTAACTTTTAATCTTCAATTTATTTTTATGTATATCGAAACTTGACTCTAAAAAGGCAAAGTGTTAAACCCGGGCGTATCTCCAGTATAAATTTGTATTATTTTTATAACTCATTTGATCTTGTGCTAAAAATCGATATGCCTCTTTGTTAATCCTCTAATCCTTAATTTTTAAGTTTTATTTTTACTTCTCCGTTTATTGCATATATATATATATATATGTGTATGTGTGTAGATATGTATGTATATAATATATATGTGTATATATGTTTGTGTGTATGTATGTTATTTATTTATATATTTTTTTTCTCTTTCTGTAACCTATATATACAGTAGGCCGTAACCTTTTATGTATTTCAGTGTTCCTGAGGATGTCATTAGACGAAAGCGCTTGAGCACCGTTTTGTGTTTCCTTTCCTTCGTGGTTTTATTCATCATAAATATTTTTCACGTGTTACTTTCGTGAAATAATTTTCATATATATATATATATATATATAATTATATATAATTATATTAATATTAATATAATTCAGTATTATTATCCACTCATTAACTAAATAATTCTAGTAGATTAGAGATAGATTAATTACACTGCTTAAAAACGTAAAACGTGACTATTAATGTTTCACTATATGTAATCGCTTATTAATTTCAGAAGTACATGTTAATCCTTATGAGATTAATTCGTTTTAATCTTTGAAAATGACACTAAATTTTGTGTATGAAACGTGCATATATTGTTGTTGTACTTCTTTATATATAACTTCATATACAGTATCTTTAAGTACGAGTATATATGTATGTTTATGTACATTGCGTGTCTGTACATTTATTTATTTATTTATTTACCCTACATCTAAAACGACCACTTAACATAGTGTAATCCGGTTTCCGTGAAATCATCGAGCGACATAAATCAAACTGAACTCAGTAAGTCCCCGGTTAACAACGGTGATGCGTTCCTGAAAACCACGTTATTGAAAATAACGTTAAGCGGACATCGTTTTACCGTAGAAATCTGTTATAATTGAGGATGCGTTCACAGACAAGGAAACTCGCAGGACTTATCTATTACAAAAAATACAAAAGAAACTCAAAATAAAGACAAAATATAACTTACATTATATATTAAATATAATAGACATAATATCTTTACAAAAATATACAGAAGACTCAAAATTAAATTATCTACAAGCCCATCACAGAACGAGACTAACTCTTCGAAGTAGAGAAGAACGCATCCAGAGTTGTTTGCCTCGCTTTTCTCTTCTTCATATTGTAGATTTCCTTATAACATTTGATAGCGTCGTCTACATTTCTTTTGACTTTCAAACTTCGTTCCATCATGGGATCCGCATCGGCAAGAAGCTACATTCCTTCTTCGATGAGTTGAAAGGAGTAGTATAGCAGCAAAAGGTTAGAGTGCAGGAATGTTGCAAGAGATTATGATCAATGTTGCAAAGGGGGTGAGGGTATGCAACAACTCAATGTTGCAAATGGGGGTGGGGGATGCTGCAGGTGCAACAATAGGGTCATGAAACTTGGAGGCGGCGTTATCCCCCAAGAGAAAGACAGGAGAAGGAGAGAAAGGAAGAGAGGTGTTCACCTGGCAGGAGCCAAGTGCATAATAAGACTTCAGCTGACCCGCCGTCCTCTTATAGGCTCATAATCAGCCAGTTGGCTTAGAAGGAGCCAAGGGGGAGGGGTACACCTGAAGGGGGAGAGGGGAGGGATCTTCCGGGGGAGAAGGAAGGATGACCTCCCCCCAAAGGGGTTGCCTTAGCCTAAGAGTGAAAGGATACACGGAGGAGGACTTTGGGGGAACACGGTGGGATGTCATAACCACCCCAAAGGGAAACTAAGCTAAGTCTTAACCTAAGAAGGGAAGGAGAGAGTTCTTTATTCGGCCGAAGTTCGCATCAAACTACCAGCTCCGAAGCCAAGCGGGTCTTATATAGATGATGGTTGAGTTGCCAGATACCATTTTTTATTTTAATTGTACAGGTATACATTATTAGGGTGAGTTGCTAGATACCATTTTAATTCGTTACCAAAGCATACAGACTTTCTCTTGAAAATCGAAATTGACAATAAGAAAATTATTATTAATTAAATAAATAGAATTTGCCTTCTACTGCACAAAAATAATATTATACGTACAATCGTCAAAATAATAGTTCAGACGAAATACACACACACACACACACAAATGAACAACTTTCTCCTTACCTTATATATATATATATATATATATATATATATATATATAGAAAGAATCATATTAACTGTGTCTATTTAATTTTGTCATTCCTTAAAGAAAGAATCATAATAACCGTGTCTATTTAATTTTGTCATTCCTTAATATATATATATATATATATATATATATATATATATATATATAAACGGATTTTCACCTTAAAGTGAATTAAAACAATATTAACATTAAAAAAAAATCACTAAACAAATGGATTAGCAAAAGAATTCGTTCCATTAACATATTCTCAAATCTACACACACACACACACACTTATATTAAATAATAAACAGCAAAAGAAATAAACACATTAACTGTGTCTATTTTCTTTTG
Source organism: Bathynomus jamesi (assembly GCA_023014485.1). Taxonomy (NCBI): domain Eukaryota; kingdom Metazoa; phylum Arthropoda; class Malacostraca; order Isopoda; family Cirolanidae; genus Bathynomus; species Bathynomus jamesi. Next base: position 137,578 of record JAJOZX010002286.1, read on the forward strand.
GCAATCCTTTCTTATGTATCAAAAACAGAAAAATATCATTACACACTTTTCATGTTCTCCTTACCTTATATATATATATAGAGAAAGAATCGTATTAACTGTCTATTTAATTTTGTCATTCAGACGAGGAGTGAGCGGTGCAGGTAACCAAGAGTTCGATCTAAAAGGTCCAGCCCGAGGCCTTTTAAAACCGCAAACTGGCGAGAAGGAATTTGAGTCAACTTGTTCTCTATCCAAGTGTTTGTCTTGTAAATAAAAAAAATGTTTTTATTCAAAGCGGTGATTATTTCTCTTTACTTGCAAATTTGTATGGCATCATCTTCTTAGTTTATTGAAATGAATGAATAAAAAATGGAAAGGTATATTATTACTATTATTATACATTTTTCAAAATTAACACACACACACACACACACACACACACACACACACACACAGATTTTTGTCAGAGAAAGTGAGGATCACGCACACGCGCACACACACACACACTATATATTATATATGTATATGGGAATGAACTCAGAATGGTCCCCTGAGTGACCCCTTGCCCACGTCGGGCTAGCATCATGAAAAAGAAAAACTATGGTATTTGTCATTTACCATTACTTATTCGGACTATAGTGGATTTAATTATCCCAGAAGAGTTCCTTGTTCCATGCACTGTCTGTGTGTATCATATATATATATATATATATATATATATATATATAGGGTGGTACAAATTACAGTAGTAATAATAATAATTAACTCCTTTTCGCCGAATTGCAAAGCTTAAGCTTTTCACCCCGCATTAGACCTACAGTTTAATGTGGAAACCTGACGAGAAATACATCTCGTCAGGGAATGATTGCTCACTCTTTCACATCATCTCGCTGATTTGTTCATTTTGACAATGGTTAAGCTTTTCACTCCGGCCTTAGAACTACAGTCTAACGTGGAAACCGAATCAGGAATACATCTCGTCAGGGAATCATTGCTCACTCTTTCACATCATCTCGCTGATTTGTTCATTTTGACAATGGTTAAGCTTTTCACTCCGGCCTTAGACCTACAGTTTAACGTGGAAACCGAATCAGAAATACATCTCGTCAGGGAATCATTGCTCACTCTTTCACATCATAATTTCAACATTTAAAATAACAGGATCATTTCTTCCCATCTTATTTTCAGTTTTGGGTCCTTTACTGACTAGTCGATTACATTAGTGATTACTGATCCGGGAATAGTATGATCGCAAAATGTGATATGCACAAAGACAAATTTTTCTATGTAGTAGCAATAATGTGGATTGGAGAGAACCAAGTATAGATACAAATATTGCCGCCGAATCAGAAATACATCTCGTCAGGGAATCATTGCTCACTCTTTCACATCATAATTTCAACATTTAAAATAACAGAATCATTTCTTCCAATCTTATTTTCAGTTTTGGGTCCTTTACTGACTAGTCGATTACATTAGTGATTATTGATCCGGGAATAGTATAACCGCAAAATGTGATACGCACAAAGACAAATTTTTCTATGTAGTAACAATAATAATTGACTCCTTTTTACAGAATTGCAATGGTTAAGCTTTTCACTCCGCCTTAGACCCACAGTTAAACGAATTGAAATTCAATAACTAAATACAATTTTTCCACACGCCTACGCGAGAAGTCAAACCGAATACATTAATTTTCAAAGTTGAAACTCAATCAGAAACAGATATCCTCTCGATTACATTAGTGATTATTGATCCGGGAATAGTGTTGCTGCAAAACATGGTAATGCACAATGTAGATTTTTTCTATGTAGTAATAATAATAATAATTAACTCTTTCTCGCCGATTTGTTCATTTTGACAAAGATTAGGTTTTTCGCCCGCATTAGACCTACAGTTTAACGTGGATTCAGAAATACATCTCGTCAGGAAATTTTCTATGTAGTAATAATAATAATAATTAACTCTTTCTTGCCGATTTGTTCATTTTGACAAAAATTAAGTTTTTCACCCGCATTAGACCTACAGTTTAACGTGGATTCATACCGTGGAAACCGATTACTCTTTTCTTTTTTAAAAAATATAATTAAAGGAATAAATATATTTATAATTTCTTTATTATAAAATCCTCTCGATTACATTAATGATTATTGATCCGGGAATAGTGTTGCTGCAAAACATGGTAATGCACAATGTAGATTTTTTCTATATAGTAATAATAATAATAATTAACTCTTTCTCGCCGATTTGTTCCCCGCATTAGACCTACAGTTTAACGTGGATTCAGAAATACATCTCGTCAGGGAATGATTGCTCATTATTTCACATCATAATTTCATCGAGATAATTCAAGCTCATATACAGGACCTACATTGTCTATAAGATCTGTGGCGCGTGGAACATGCGGTCTTCAGAAGATGTGAACATCTGCTCTGTGGATCAGTTCAAGAAAATCGATAACCCGAACCTTGCGATGAAGTTAATTTTTTCCATGGAACCGTAACCACTGATACATTCTCGGTACGGATTGCAATACTTATTCAGGTACTTCTTGTCCTTGTATCTCCCTCATGTACACCTTCCACATTGTGTCCAACAACACAGAAGCTCTTTCCAAAATTGCAGCAAGAAGATACAAAAAATGTAATGAAAAAGAACAGCTTCAGAGTTCATTCACACCATGCGTACACTTATCTTGTGTATACAATGTACACCTTCCACATTGTGTCCGACAACACAGAAGCTCTTTCCAAAATTGTTGTGAAGGTGTAATGAAAAAGAACAGCTTCAGAGTTCATTCACACCATGCGTACACTTATCTCGTGTACGCAGTGTACACCTTCCACATTGTGTCCAACAACACAGAAGCTCTTTCCAAAATTGCAGCAAGAAGATACAAAAAATGTAATAAAAAGAACAGCTTCAGAGTTCATTCACACCATGCGTACACTTATCTCGTGTACACAATGTACACCTTCCACATTGTGTCCGACAACACAGAAGCTCTTTCCAAAATTGTTGTGAAGGTGTAATGAAAAAGAACAGCTTCAGAGTTCATTCACACCATGCGTACACTTATCTCGTGTACGCAGTGTACACCTTCCACATTGTGTCCGACAACACAGAAGCTCTTTCCAAAACTGTAGCAAGAAGATGCAAAAGTGTAATGACAAAGAACAGCTACAGAATTCATTCACACCATGCGTACACTTATTTCGTGTACGCAGTGTACACCTTCCACATTGTGTCCGACACACTATTTTTCTTCTACGCTAGAGAATGCACATCTGAAATCCACGGCTTGCACCGCTCAACTGATTACGCAGGCGTAGAGATATCCCCAGGTAGTAGCAGGAGTCACTTTTTTAGGCGTAAATGGCTTGTTCAGGTTGAGTTGTCAGATACCACTTTTTATTTTAATTGTTCAGGTATACATTATTATGGAGAGTTGTCAGATACCACTTTTTATTTTAATTGTTCAGTTATACATTATTATGGAGAGTTGCCAGATACCACTTTTTATTTTAATTGTTCAGGTATACATTATTATGGAGAGTTGCCAGATACCATTTTAATTGTTCAGGTATACATTATTAAGTTGCCAGATTGTACCATTTATTTAATTAATTCTTAAAAGTTGGCTTAGAACTCCGCTAGTAGGTTTAGAAGGCGTAACCAGCCATTTGATATAATTGTTTACAACCAAAAGAATTAAATAAAACAACATTACATCATTCTGTTTATTATAAATATATAGAAAATAAATATACATTTGAATGATCAATTAAAAATAATAATAGTTTAAGAAATATGAACGAGGAATATGCATATATTATAATCAAAAAATATATCCGTCAATATAACAGTACAGGAGAAATATATATATATATATATATATATACACGCAATTATGGATATATTGAAAATAAATATACATTGGAATGATCAAAAATAAAAAATAAGAAATAATATAACCATCAACATAGCAGAAATATATACACACAACTAAATAAATAAATACATATACTTTATCTTCTACCGCGCAACATAAGAAATAATATAGCCATCAATATAGCTGAAATGTATACACACACACACACACACACACATATGTTAAATATATAAATATATTTCACTTTTTTTCAAAATACTAAACTCGCACTTAACCGAGTCTACAATTACATCATTATTGCTCTGCATTACGCAGTATACGCGGTTTAATAATATTTCGCCGCTTAAAGTATAGGGAAACCTGTACTCGATATGAAGGGCTTTCACATCGTTCAGTACTATTTTTGTTCCCACTTTACAACCGGTTGGTAAGTTATCTTTAATTACGTCTAGAATACAATCAAAAGCACGCACGAAGAGTTCATCGTTAGCCACATTATTAAACACAAGTTTATAAACACGCCTTTCCAATCGAGGGTTTATTTCTACCGACCCGAGCTTTTCAATCATGAACTCATCTTCACTCAACATAGCGGCAATTGAAATAATCTTCTAAATCGTTACGACAACTGCTCGTTATATAAATTTCGGTTTTAATGTTTTAACACTCCCTGAATACGCACCAGGCAGTTCCCGTCAGGGTAAATTTCATGAACTAAGCACATTTTATAACGGTTTTATTGTTTTACCACTCACCATTTCCACAAACTAAACGTCTTCACACTCCGGTGCACTATTTGAGAGAAACATATGACCATATTTTTCCTTTTTATTTGACAGATGATACTCGTCTCTAAAGTCTGCTAAAAACTCACGCAGAGCACTAGCCACAACCTCACTACGAACCTCATGATGATATACATTAATATAGTGATAAAAATACTTAAGATTGTCCATGATGACGACATTTACATTTTCAACCGAAGTGTACGAGTGCTCGGTATGGTGTAACATGATATAATACCGCTTGTTACACCACTCATCTACAAGACTCACTATCCATATCTGCTGCTTCTCTTCTGCACGCGTTGTTTCTTTTACTTCACGGTATATGTGAGACTTTATAAAGCTTAGCTCTACAGCATACTTCAATACATCGTCTGTGCAACGAAAGCCTAGAACGCTCTCACCAGAATAACCATAGAGTATTTGTACATCTTGCTCCTTCGCACGATCCAATGTGGTTTTAAAAGAGGCAAAGGAGGGGGGAATAGGAAGTTTTTCGGTATCCACCACGTTCATAAACGTTGAACAAGCAATATTAAAGGTAGCCATTTTCTTCTACGCAGGCGAATACACGTCTCAGCTCAAGGGCTTACTGCAATCAACTGACCACGCAGGGAATCCCAGGTAGTAGCATGACTGACGTTGCTGGTCTTCCAGTGGGCGGAGCTTAGAACTTTCACCTGTGCGCGCGCACACACACACACACACACACACCTCTGTATATATTATGTGAATGAAAATCAGAAAAAATGCCAAAAGTACATTAATTTAAAGCAATGAATTTTCTCCTTTTAATAGAATCAATTATTAAAACCAATATTAACAATATAAGAAACTAATTATTCAATTTCAGTTATTAAAACGAATCCAAAATATTAACTCTTAGAATGTTTTGTTTTAACATTATGTTGAGACGAGTAGGAAATTGAACCAGGAACGCCAAAGAATCACACCTGTTTAGCCCGAGGCCTTTTTGAAAGGTACGATCGAACGCAAAGGAATTTGGGTCAACTTGCTCTCTATCCATGCGTTTGTCTTCCTTGTAAATAAAAAAAATGTTTTTATTAAATGCGTTGATTATTTCTCTTTACTTGCTTGGCTTCGGAGCTGGTAGTTTGATGCGAACTTCGGCCGAATAAAGAACTCTCTCCTTCCCTTCTTAGGTTAAGACTTAGCTTAGTTTCCTTTTGGGGGGTTAGGACATCCCACCTTGTTCCCCCAAAGTCCTCCTACGTCTATCCCTTCACTCTTAGGCTAAGGCAACCCCTTTGTGGGGAGGTCGTCCTTCCTTCTCCCCCCGAAGATCCCTCCCCTCTCCCCCCTTCAGGTGTACCCCTCCCCCCTTGGCTCCTTCTAAGCAAACTGGCTGATTAGGAGTCTATAAGAGGACGGCGGGTCAGCTGAAGTCTTATTATGCACTTGGCTCCTGCCAGGTGAACATCTCTCTTCCTTTCTCTCCTTCTCCTGTCTTTCTCTTGGGGGATAACGCCGCCTCCAAGTTTCATGACCCCATTGTTGCACCTGCAGCATCCCCCACCCCCATTTGCAACATTGATCATTATCTCTTGCAACATTGCAACATTCCTGCACTCTAACCTTTTGCGGCTATACTACTGAAAGGCTTTATTTCCCCAGTTTTGGTGGTCAGAGTTCTAACAGATTCTGCCTCCTCTTCACCTAATTCGCCGTTATCTTCTTGTTCCATTTCTTCCAAGTCCTTGAGATCTTATTTGGAAGGTTCTTGATGGGAATCGAGAACTTCGACAACATCTTTGTCTTAAAGCTCGTCGAAACCTGAGCAGTATGACCCCAAAATGGTATGGTGCAATTGCAATGTTACAAAGGAGGGGATAATGTTGCAAAGGAGAATTGCAACAATGGCGAGGGTTATGTAACAAGGGGGTGGGGTAACCCCCTAAGTTGCATAAAAGGGGGAAGGGGTTATGCAACAAGGAGGTAGGGGAAACCCCCAAGTTGCAGTAAGGTGGGAGCTTTGGGAGGAGAAGAGAGGATGACCTCCCCTTAAAGGGGTGACCCTGACCTCTTTGGGGAGAAGTTGGAACGGCCTCAACCCCGAAAGGGGTATACCTAACCTAAGAGAGAGAAAGGAGAAGGAGAGTCTTTGGGGGAGAAGGTGGGATGGCCTCACCCACCAAAGGGGGTATCCTAACCTAAGAAGGTAAACCTTAACCTAAGAAGGAGAGAAGAGAACACATGTTTTCACCTGGACCACCAGACACATAATGCGAGCTCAGGGTACCAACATCTATTATATAGAAGGTCGGGAGTTGCCAGAGAGCACTATTTATTTATATATGGAGGGTTGCCAGATGTTTATCTTATTGATTTATTTATGTATTAAAGGTAAGAGAGAGATGCTCGTAATGCTTAGAGGGGTTGCCAGATAGTACGATATAATTTAATTATTTATTTCTTAAAGGCAAGAGAGAGAGAGAGAGAGATAGTCTCCTTAATTTTAAATTTATTAACTAAACTACAAGAAGCACTATTTACGAATAAAGCAAATTTTCTTTAGGAACATTATTGAATAAACATGTCCCCAATAATACATTGATTATCTTTCTAAACACTTCATTTAATTTGTACAAAAAGCAACTCACTTCCAAAAGAATGTCAGTCTTAATGTACCCATTCTCTCTCCCTGGGGATGCTGGGGATGTATGTGGTGGGCGTGTGTGAAAGTGCACGAGAGACTATAATTAAACGAATTAAAATACAAACTAAATTTGTTAACAGACAAAGAAAAGTCCCAAAAACACATGGTACAGACATTTGGAACACACATTCTAAAAATAAGTTACAAATGTGACATATAAAATTAAATATACAATGAAATTAGCTCAGAAAAAGTCTATACTCACCATATACGATATATATATACCGGGTGGCCCAATAAAAATGGCACCAATTTTGAGAAGTGATATCTCAATAACCATTGCAGCTAGGGACTTAAAAAAACAACCAAATGAAAGATACTTCTTTTCTCTTTAAATACTTATTCTATGGCTTGATGGTTATAAGCCCATATAATGCCCAAAATTGGCTTCCAAAAAAAATATACAAAAAAAAGTTGCGCATTTATATTTATTCCTTGATCCTAATTTTAAATGAAATTTTTCTATTCCAGACCCCTCAAGATGGGATTGAGAGAATCTGATAAGAACATTATACAAGCAGTACGTGAAGAAAAAGGATATTCATTAAACAGAATCCTTTACGAATTTCCAAATAGAAATTGGAAAAAAAGAACTGTGGCACATTTTTACAAAAACTTAAAGAAACCGGCAGCAGTCAACGGCGTCCGGGAAGTGGTCGACCAAGAAGTATTAGAACGCCAGAAAACATTGAAAAAGTAAATGAAATGGTTTTAAGTCAAGAGGAACAACCGGGAACAAGTAAAAGTGAACGTGAAGTTGCGAAAGAAACCGGGATTTCACGTTCATCAGTACAGCGAATAATTCGCTGTACTGATGAACGTGAAATCCCGGTTTCTTTCGCAACTTCACGTTCACTTTTACTTGTTCCCGGTTGTTCCTCTTGACTTAAAACCATTTCATTTACTTTTTCAATGTTTTCTGGCGTTCTAATAGTTTCTGGTCGACCACTTCCCAGACGCCGTTGACTGCTGCCGGTTTCTTTAAGTTTTTGTAAAAAATGCGCCACAGTTCTTTTTTTCCAATTTCTATTTGGAAATTCGTAAAGGATTCTGTTTAATGAATATCCTTTTTCTTCACGTAGTGTTTGTATAATGTTCTTATCAGATTCTCTCAATCCCATCTTGAGGGGTCTGGAATAGAAAAATTTCATTTAAAATTAGGATCAAGGAATAAATATAAATGCGCAACTTTTTTTTTTATATATTTTTTGTGGAAGCCAATTTCGGGCATTATATGGGCTTATAACCATCAAGCCATAGAATAAGTATTTAAAGAGAAAAGAATTATCTTTCATTTGGTTGTTTGTTTAAGTCCCTAGCTGCAATGGTTATTGAGATATCACTTCTCAAAATTGGTGCCATTTTTTTTGGGCCACCCGATATATATATACACACATTCTTAAATATTGTTACGGCTAAAGTAAATTTTCATTAAGAACACTACTGAATTAAACATGTCCCCAATAATACACTGATTATCTTTCTAAACACTTTATTAAAATTTGTACAATAATTAGTAAATCAAAAAGCAATTCACTTCCAAAAGAATTCCAGTCTTAATGTACTCCATTCTCTCTCCCTTCATCCGTACCACAGAGGAGGTGTTGGGGAATGTGTGTGTGTGTGTGTGTGTGTGTGTGTGTGTGTGTGTACGTGTGCATGAGAGAGACGATAATTAAACGAATTAAAATACAAGCAAAAATTGTTCAAAAGAAATGCGTACCATTTTGTAACAAGAATAAAATGGAAAATTGTAGTGCAGAGATACCAGTATTAAGATCTGTTATATATATCAGCGGCCTTAATAGTGAAAGACGTACATGTACGTTAGTTTCTCTTAGATGTGTACCTACGTAAAATGGATTTCTCCTCTTCTCTTGAATAAAAAAGAGTGTGTACATATGCGAGTAATCGAGGTGACCTACATCACAAACAGGGATAGTTGTTAGCCAGAGGCGATACCAACAGACACATCGGAATGCTAACGATTCTGACTGTCCCATTTTCTCTCTGAAGTTTTAGCTGCATCTTGTTTCTAATATATATATATATATATATATATATAATATATATATATATAGATAGTGACATTTTATTCTGAAACCATTTCTTTTTATATATAGGTCTATAAATAAATTGAATGACATAATTGACAGCTAAAATATGCAGAACCCATGTACATTTAATGTTGCAACTCATCATTTCTGTGTCTGACTATGGCGGTGAGGCTCTGGTTCGCTCCAGCATGCTGGCTTCTGGGTTGGGTGGGTACTTGCCTTGTTACTGAACGGAGGAAAAGCTATTTCTATTTACGTTATCGAACCCATGTCTCGAGTGTAGTCAATTTTAAGTCCTTAAGCCTATTCTCGTACGATTTGGACCTAAGCGACGGAATCATGTTAGGTGCTTGTCTTTGAACTCTTTCGATTTATTTTTTATTTCATTTGAACTTCTAACTTGAAAATCAGACGTAAAAAAATATAGGTGTTACGAAAGAGGATAAATAATCATCGTTCAAAATATCATCTTTCTCTTCGTCTATGAAAATCTTATAAAACACTTTCTTTTATAAAAACTTTGGTTTATCGACATTTGGGGTATCACTAATCTGTTCTCTTCTTGTTCCTACACCTGCAGGTACTTTTCTACAATTTTTTTTGATCCGCTTAACATCGTTCCTTGCTTTCTCTTTTATAGATTTTTCACCATTTTAGCCACGCTCTAACACAGCTTCCCATTGATCAGTGAAGTTAAGCGACGTAAGGTCTGGGTAGTAGTTGGACTGGAGATCGTGTCCCGATGATGGAGCGACCTATGGTTCGGATTCCATAACCAATGTAACTTAACCTAACCTAACTCATGTCTAAAATAGGAAAGCTGAGGTTAAAGCTGCTGTGAGTAGTATGAGGACAAAGAGACCGACAATATAAACCTCTTTATTTATTTTAAATTCACAAATGCTTCCAATTTGTCATTCTTCACTTAGAAATTAAATTTCTACAAAGCATAAAAAATTACTAATTAACTGCATAATGTACAATATTTAGTATATGTATTTCGCATGCTTTGTGGCCTACTTCTAAGACAGCTCCCCGTTGGATCATCGGTGTTAAGCGACGTTAGGTCTGGGTAGTAGTTGGACGGGAGACCGTGTCCAGATGATGTAGCGATCCATGGTTCGGATTCCATATCCAATGTAACTTAACCTAACCTAACCCATGTCTAAAATGGGAAATCTGAGGATGAAGCTCAGTCGATGAGTGCAAAAAGACCGACGTTTGTTTTTATTTATTAATACAAACAAATTTTATAAATTAGAAAAATAGAGAGTATTATAAGAGTACAAATGCAATCAAATAAGCACAAATAAAGTATTCACACTCATCTTCTGAGCAAAAAATCGTGCCAGAGTTGTAAGAATATTAGCTTTGTGGAAATATTTCAAATCTTATATAATAATGGAAAATAAAAATCTTATATATTACTGAAAAATACTTGAGGGCACCGTGACAGAGCGTGCGAGTGGGCAATTCACTCATTCACCTTGGGATGTGAGCATTGAAAATAAATCTGCGGAGAGAATAAACCAAATTTGATAAAGACACACCTTCATATGAAAATAAATCTGCGGAGAGAATAAGCCAAATTTGATGAAGACGCCTTATTTTTTTGTGAAGGTGACCAATCAGGACTTCATTGCCCAAAGCGTGGTTCCGTTATTTCGGTATTACGACAGCTGATTGGAACACATTTAACATAGTCCACACAGTTACACTGACAACCAATCAGCAAATTTACGAACCGCCTACTAGTCTTCGGGGGGGGGGGGAGTGCTTACAATTGGGAGTCATGCATATAAAAGTGAGTATTTTCAGCTGGAACTCACAACAGTTATTTTCACCAGTGAATAAACACACGCATTATGAGTCAGTCACAACAACTTTACAGTTTACCTGCTTTATGTGAAGATGGAGACACTGCCGCGGTGGCTATAATTAGTCTTTTTAACGCAACAGATCGGGATGGATTATTTCGTACACAAACATTTGATGATATTCACAATGACGCTACGTACGATCCGGCGCAAGGGAATGCAATTGAAATGTGAGTATGACAATTTATGTACCTGTATTTCTATTTTATTTTATTTTTGTGGCCTATATTTAGTCGCGAACTTGTTATTTATTTTAGTGTTCCTGAAGATGTCATTACGCGAATGCTCTTGAGCACCGTTCTATGTTTTCTTCATGATTATTTCATCATATTTAAATATATATGGAGGGGCTGTAGTAATTTAGTTTCATCTCATTACATTTTTCTTAAATGTTTCATCAAAATAGTAGGTATCCTCAATTTTTAATTATACATTAGTTTGCATTAATAATTAATAATTAATATTATAGTAAAGTCCTGTTTTGATATGTCTATTCATCAGAAATCGTTGAGTTTTTTAACTTATAACAATCAAGACTCCTTTGCAAGATTTAAATAATTTATAAAATTCCATAATAAATTAATTTAAAATGTGAAGTTATTCTGTATTTTCTCTTAAAGGAGTCACAAACTTCTTTGAGCGGTTCGAAGATATTTGATACCTCAGATTGTAACTATTTATATATATATATATATATATATATATATATATATATATATATATATATATATATATATATATATATATATATATATATATATATATATATATATATGAAAATTATTTCACGAAAGTAACATGAAAAATATTTATTATGAATAAAACCACGAAGGAAAGGAAACGCAAAATGGTGCTGAAGCGCTTTCGTCCAATGACATCCTCAGGAACACTGAAGTAAATAAAGAGTTCAAGACTATATACAGCTTACAAAAAAAAAAAAATATATATATATATAATAAATATAGAAACAAAAATTGTGGGAGGAGCATACAAATTTGTAAGGAAACTACCAATTTTAGCACTTTGCCCGAATTCAACACAAGATCAAATTTTATAGTTAATATCTGAATGATATATAGGTAAAAAATACATAAAAAAATAAAATCAAATAAAATATATATAAAAATAATAATAAATTGAAAAATAAAAATTGTTAGAGAAGCATACAAATTTATAAGGAAACACAACCAAAGTTTTAGCACGCTACCCTTCTTGTCTAAATCCATTCTGAACGAATTCAAAACAATGGGATCGAGTTGAAAAAGACCTTTTCTCATGTTAAAATTGTTTGTAAGTTGGATAATAGCAGACTCAAGAATATTTCTATTAACAATATTGCTAGAGTGAAAAAACTGAAGCATTATTCCAATCAATAGAGTGGGATAACTCTGACAAATGGACAAAAAGGGCACTGGACGACTCTCCCGTTCTAACGGAATATTGATGCTGTTTTACACGCGTGTGCAAATCTTTTCCCGTCTGACCAGTGTAAAAGGAATCACATTCTTTACAACCAATTTTATAGATAATGCCTGAATTATTGGTAGGGCTATTTTTTACTATGATATTTTTCACAATATTTTTATATGAAAATACTACATTTATATCCCAAATTTACGCATTGCCAAACGTAATTTTGTAACCTTTATTTCCCAACCGTGGATCCAACCTTTGTTTAATGAAATTAACAACGAGTTGCGTCGGAGAACTTCTTCACTTCGTAACATTTTGGTTTGCAAAATTAAAAGTCTCATTCGAAATAGTCAGTGGAGTAAAAAATCAAGCTCAAAGTGTGTTTTAAACCTTTCTTCGAAAAACATTAGTGATGATGCAGAAAGTGCCCTTTGATCCTTGGATTTGGTATGTCCTTTTTTATTGTTATAAAACCCTCTGCTTTACAAGTTTGTTATAGTCTTGCTTGTTTTGAAAAACAGTGTAATCTTCCTCAGTCTTTGGTTAACATAGTGAAAGGCCTTGTCTATAGTGCTGCGATTAGTACTTACGAAGATAACTTTCCTAAATGATTTCGCAATAGCCTCTCACAATTAAAAAAAGATGGTGAGCTCCATATTACTAAAGCAGACAAGGCTAACACCATAGTTATTATGGACAAAGTGGTTTACATTAGAAAGATGAACGAGCTTCTCCAGGACCCTGCCCTGCCACATACAGAAAACTTAGGAAGAACCCGCAGGATGACGTCATCAAATCATTCAATAGTGGCTTGAAACGCATTCTCAAAGATCATAAGGACTTAATTCCGCTTTTCATGTCCACTTCACCTTCTCTTCCCTACCTTTACGGTCTTATTAAAACCCACAAACCTGGCAACCCTATGCGCCCTATTATTAACTCGGTGGGCTCTTTTACCTATAAACTCTCCAAATGGCTTGTCAAAGTAATGTTCTCCATTCTCGGAACTATCTTTGATTCACATGTAAAAAATTCCATGGATCTCACTGAAAAATTGAATAATGTACGCACTGAAACCAACGATAGATTGATCAGTTTTGACGTTTGTTCATTGTTTACAAAAGTGCCGATTGACGATATGCTTGACTTTCTCTCCCGAGAATTACATAAGTACGAGCTGCCACTACCTGCACACATCGTTTTGGACCTTATTAAGCTTTGCATCAAAGATTGTAAATTCACTTTCAATAGCGAGTATTATCAACAGGTTTTTGGGATGGCCATGGGCAACCCCTTGTCGCCCCACCTCTCCAATATTTATATGGAGTTTTTCGAAATTACTTACATTCCGAGAATCCTGGGGGTTGGCATCCCATGGTTGCGGTATGTCGACGATATTTTGTGTATCTTGCCCATGAATCGTGACCTGGATGAATTCCTCCTTCAGTTAAATGATCAAGTCCCCTCCATTAAGTTTACTTTAGAAGTAACCAATTAACCAATATCTCAATATATATAAGAACGATTGAGGGAAAAAGTTTCCCAGTCGGTGATGGGAACTTGACAGTGAAGCTGCACTTTCGACGCACTGAGTTATAATGGACAAAAAGCCTTTCACCCTTTATCGATGGGTGAGATACCAGCGTGGTAGTGGACTTGGATCCATTTTTTCAACCATACTACGTACGGCTGTCTCTTTGCTGAAGAGGGGTGACAGATACCTCGGAAGGAAAGCGCTACAATCGGGTCTTAACACTGCACAAGACATATTGGCTGGTGCTAAACCTAAAGAAGCTCTAAAAAAAACACTTAAAACGTACATGGGATGAAATCGTCAAAGATGCAAAGAGAAAAATGTGTGATGGTGGGAAGAAGAAGAGGACTGTCCGGAAGAAGGGATTACCATCACGTGGCATTAAACGTAAAAGGATATAAAAAAAGAAGTGTTCTAAGTGAATGAACCCTATGTTTGACCAATTTTTTGACTGATATAAGCTAAGGACATTGATCTCATGAATCATAGTTTGTTTACTACTTGTCGAGAGAGGATGCATTATTTCTTACTCGTCATGGCACGCTTCATCCATCCGTGTAGTTCACAATGTTGTAAATTGGAGCTATCCCTCTTTGACATGCTCCCAACTCAAGTTTCTAATGAACACATTGACTTTATTACAATTAACCTTTTAAACACAATTAGTTCCCCGAGTACCCTTATGAAATTCGTGATACCCAGCTCAGGTCCTTACTTTTTTGATCCAAGCTGTGTGCACATGTAGGCTAAACTACGTATAGCCCATTCTGATGGAACGGACTGTGATGAAAAATATGCTGTATACCCTGAAACAAACTTTCTGCACTCCTTATTCAACCAGTGTGACGTATATTTAAATCAGGTCAACATATCGGCAGGCACGGGGTACTATCACCTACGATCCTATCTGGAAAATGTCCTCAACCTTTCCAAAGAAGGGAAGGATACCTTTTTAAGTGCTGAGGGGTATTATCAAGCTGAAGACGAAAGTAGTATAAAAAAGTAGTCTAAAATTCTAAAAAGAAGATATACGAGTGTTTTTGACGCCTGCATAGAGATTTCACATTCCAGGAGAAGTGCTTGTGAATGGGGGATATGAAAATAAAGCTCACCCGCACGAATCCTGAAATCTGTTTAAATCTGGATGCTGATCAAGAAGAGGGAGCAAAACCCGCTGTGGTTCACATTATGGAGACATACCTCCGCGTATGAGGAGTGAAATTAAGTTCACCAAAACAAATTGAGAAAAATTTACTACACGCCACAGTAAAATACCCTATTAACAGAGTACAGATCAAACTATACACGGTGCCAGCATGGTTGGCATCGAAACAGATAGAAAAAAACCCTGGGAAATCTACCTAAAAGGATATTGCTTGGAATGCAAGACGATAATTACGTGAATGGAAAATATAAAAAGAATGCCATTAAATTCGAGAATTTCGGCCTTAAAAATATAACTCTATACGTTAATGGCGTTGCGTTGGGAGGAACACTGGATACGGACTTTTCATCAGACGCTGTGTTACCGCTTTGCGCGCGACCATGTAGTAATCTGGCCCATATTGCAGGTGATTGTGATGAGCTTGGGATTGGTGTAACGTAGAAAGAATTCATTGATCACTTTAACCTTTATCCGTTTGCATCACACCTGACTTATCTGATAGCGTAAATACACGCTTAAGTCCACAACAGAGTGGAAACATCTCAGTCAGATTGGAATTCGCAAAGCCGTTAGACGCACCTATTAGTGTACTAGTATACCTCGAGTCACAAGCCCTAGTAGAAGTAGACAGATTTAGAGACGTTATTACTGACGTTTTAATTGGATGCGAATACACTTCAGAGAGTAATGAATAGTGAACGAATCGCACGTTCCAAATTTATCGGTGTGTTTGCGGAGAATGAAACATAGAATTTGCCAACTACGCGAGATTGCGGTAGTCTTATTGTGAACACAAATGTCATTGGTAATGAAGGGATTCATTGGCTTGCAATCTATTTTAAAAATAGGGACCGCATGTACTATTTTGATTCACTCGGCACTCAACCCTGGAGTGACCCTGTTATTGTAAAATTTCTCGATCAGTTGCATATCCCCGAAGTTTTGTGGAACCCCTTCCTACAAGGATATTTTAGTAATACGTGTGGGATGTACTGCCTTTCATTTCTCATGCATATGTCACGTGGTAAAGACTATAATTTTTAAAAATTATTCCACCCGTATCACACTCAACGAAACGACAAAATGGTATGCAGACAGATAAAAAGCCGTTTTCCCATTGTGCGTACTCGTTGTATAGTATGATGTTTTGTTCGTTTATATGTGTATATATATATATATATATATATATATATATATATATATATATATATATACATATCTGTAACCAATAATGTGTTTGTATATTCTGTAGTTTAAGATGGTTATTTTACTAAAAACGTGATTTCTTTTATTTAATAAATTGATGAAAATACATTGTCCCGCAAAAAAAAAGACCGAAACAAAAAAATACATTATTTCGTTAATGATGTGACAATCGTTGGGCTGACTGCTCGGTAAATCTCCTACCTCCGTATTCAGGTCCATGACATGGGTTTCTTCAATACGAAAAGATTGTATAACACACGTTACATCCTCATCGGATCTTAAAGGAGAAAGAATAATTCATCAGTTCATTCTGAACCTTTTTTAATAAAAACCTAAAACATATGCAGAGTATGTATATAGTACGAGTATTACAATGTGACGATATCTTTGAACCGCTCAAAGAAGTTCCTTTAAGAGTTAATTCCGAAAAACATTTGAATTTTTAAAATTATTTATAACATGCAAAAGATTGGTATAAAAAAAATTCAATGAATCAAAACAGGATTTTAGCATAATTGCAAACTAATCTATAATTGCCGGTACCTAAATGAAGAATTTTTAATGTGATGAGATGAATTACTACAACCCTCCATATATATGATGAAATAATCCAGAACAGTGCTCTTTCTGATAGGCATATTAAATATGTTTACGAATAATTGTCTACAAAAAATAAAATTACAAGCACTTACATTTCTACGGTAGTCCCTTGCGTCGGATCGTAAGAGGCGTCATTGCAAATATCATCAACGGTTTGCAAATAATTCATCCCGGTCAGCCGCGTTAAAAGGATTAATTGTGAACAACGCTACAATGTCACAATTTTGATATAAATCCGGTAAACTGTAAAGTTCTTGATTCATGGCGGAGGGAATGTTTATTCACTTGTGAAAATAACTACTGTGACTCCCAGCTGAAAATATTTCCTTTTATATGCATGACCCCCAAGCACCACCCCAAAAGAATAATAGGCGGTTCGTAAATTTAATGATTGGTTGTCAATGTAACTGGGCGGGGCTATGATAAAATTGCGTACCAATCGTAACACCTATATTATGGGTCCATGGTTTGGACGTCCTGATTGGTCGACTAATGGTGTCTTTATATTCTTTCCATAGATTTAATGCTTACATCGTGTATTACCACTTGCAGTCTCTACCACGACAATATTTAGAACCCACCCCTTTATGCAATATCCCTCACTCTTTTGCAACATTGATCAACATTTGCCATCTCTATCACGACAATATTTTACATTATTATTTTTTGCAGTCATACTATTTGATCCTCAATTTTTTCCCATTTTGGATAGGGAGATAGACAACTTCAGCGGCTGCAAGTCGTTATAGGAATATCTTCATCAGCCGCTCAGCTCAGTACCACAGGAAACAAAATTAGCGCCGCTACTCTTCATAATCCTGACATAGATCATTACCAGAGACAACATAGTAACATCCGATGAGACAAAGATCATTAGAAAATAAGAAATCTAGAAGATCTCTACAAGTAGAATGTTTTTGTGCATTATTATTTTTTGCGGTCATCCTATTCTCAGCTTTCCCAAGATTCCTGACTTGTGAACTTGGTTATATTATATATATATATATATATGTGTGTGTGTGTGTGTGTGTGTGTGTGTGTGTGTGTGTGTGTTAATTGCCTTTTACAGTCCCTACCACGATGGTTTCAAATATTTGCAAAATATATATGTTTGCGGTCATACTATTCGATCCTCAACTTAACTTTGATTAATGTATTCGGCTTGACTTTCTACTTGCCAATTCTCGCGTAGGAGTTGATTAAATTGTGTTTATCTCATGAAAGTGAATGTCTGCTTGGGTTGGTAGATAAATGGGCGCCCTAGGTATCCTAGTGGTTAAGACGCTGGGGTGCTGGTTGAGAGATCGAGTCCGGGCGATGACATTGTAATTTCACCCCGCCAGTGCTGCAGCTTAGTTCGGATTCCACGTTAAAGTGAAGGTCTAAGGCGAAGTGAAAAGCTTGAGCCTCGTCAAAATGAGCAATTCGGTGAGAAGGAAAACCGAGTTAGCTATTATTGTTACTACTGTAATTTGCACCACCATATATATATATATATATATATGTGTGTGTGTGTATATATATATATATTGTTGTTGCATATGGAAATATGATAGAAAAATCATTACTTAAAGGTTAATTTAACCTATAAATAATTTGGAAAACAATCACGTGATGGTTTATTTAAGTTCAGTTTTTAACTTTATTATAATAATAATAATAATAATAATAATAATAATCGGAACAATATTTGAAGTGAAGTGCGACAAAAACCAGTTTTGGAGATGAGAAGTGGTTTGACTTACATTCCATTCTCGCCTTTTGGATGACCTCCGAGTGTTACACGCTTTCTCCCCGACAAAAGTAGATAGACACTTTCTGTTTGGCTTTAGAATAAATGAAAGCGATTCATATCTTTCGAATTATAGGTAAATTAAATATTATTCTTATAGAATACTTAAAATATTTATTGCCAATTTAGTATACTGTAAAGAATGAATTGATATTAACATGAACGAATAAAATGTAAGAAATTGAGGTCGCATATTGTGTATATATATATATACAGAGGAATTACAAAAGTAAATAGACACTTTCGGTATGGCTTTAGAGTAAATCACTGTAATGACATGTGCGTGTATGCAACCGCTCTAAAGTACAAGATGTCAAGTAGCTATGTTTTTGAACCACCTTAGACCTACGGTTTAGACGAGAAATCTGTCACATGGTACGGAATCCATCACTAAATTTTTATTTTATTTTACTCATGTTGCAAATAGTAAGATAAGAAAAATGCATGGTGAGAGATGCTTGCTTGCATGCTTTCATATGGGGAGTTGGCTAAAGTTTGGGAAACTGAACAAAGAACGGAAAGTTTGTTAAAATTTATTGTTTAATATAAAAGTATGTATAAACTTCTCATTTAATTATTTTATCAATTACTTTAATTCCTATGAAATTTAATTATAATGAATATTAAGATGAACGATTTCTTTTTGCTAAGCCAATTGTCTAGTGTATTTCTTTTATTGATAATATTGGGTATCGTTTAAATAATTAGTTCTCTTGCTGAACAAAATTAAGGAGAAAGTCAATCTTAGCTTTAATAAATGAGTAGTTAAATTATATGGCGGTCCATATATAAAAAAAACATTATTTGGCAAATCAACCTAATAAGGTATACCTGAACAATTAAAAACACTATCTGGCAACTCATTTAAATAAAAATTAAGATAAATGGTGGTATCTGGTAACCGCCTCCATATATAAATAAGTGATATCTGGCAATTCACGATCCTCTATATAACAACTGCTTGGCTCCTGGACCCTCATAATGCGAACACCTCCTTTCTTCTTAGGTTAAGGCTTAAGTTAGGTTTCCCTTAGTGGGGTGAGGATATCCCACCTTCTCCCCCAAAGACCCCCTCCTTCTCCTTTCTCATCCTCTCTTAGGCTAAGGCTACCCCTTTGGGGGGAGGTCATCCTCCCTTCTCCCCCCTAAGCTCCCTCCCCTCTACCCCTTCGCAGCATTGAGTTGTTGCATAACCCTACCCCCTTTGCAGCATTGATGTTGCATAAGCCTTGCAACATTGATGTTGCATAACCCTTCCCCTTCATTCCATAACCCCCTACCCCCTGCATTGCATACACCTTGCCCCTCTGCATTGCACACCCCACCCCCTTGTTGCATAACCCCTTTGCAGCATCTTGCAATATTGATCCGCATTTGCAATTGCATTGCAACATTCCTGCACTCTCCCATTTTGCGCCCATGCTACTAACACTGTAAATGTCTCTGCAAACGTTTTATCCATTTCCAACATGAGATCGTCAATTACAATGACTGTATTTTCATTTCCTTTTAACGAATTAACGTCATATACACCTTTGTGGAAAAAAATATCAGCTTGGTACTCGTTGAACACTGATTGATACGTCGAATAGCACCATATAACTTTATGTACAAAATTTGAGAACATCTCCCCCTTATCTTTAATGATTTTAAGCATAAACACAGTTTTACCACATCCTGTAGGGCCACATATAATACATGTCAACGGGCTCGTGAACCTGAATTTTTCTACAGATTCCATTTCTAATACGTCACACCCCTAAGTGGGTCAATTACAAAATATAATACAAATTTAAGTGGTGTTCCTTATATTCTACAGTTTGTTTTTCCTCTTCTTCCACAGAACCGTGAATTAGATGAGTTACAGCATCATGTCCCCATCATCGATATTACAGACGACCCCGATGACAGTGGAGTTGTTATCACAGCCTCTACCATCGCTGACGAGCCCACACCAGTGACACCTGTAGCACCACCACGCGCAATTCAAAGCGGAGGCATAATGAAGAACCTTCATCGTCAGGTATAAAGCATGCCAGGAGTGCACCGGTTGTTAAACCCCTGTAATAGACCCCAACCCTCTACGTCTTACGACACAACCCCTACACTAGTACCTTCCTCAAATAAAAATGTACATAAATGGCATAATTTTCGAGTTGGTGCCCACCGCCACCCCCACCCCAGCCCTGACTAGAAATCGGATATATAGTCAGCTTTGACCCTGGATTCATGTATAGCAATGGTGTTGATCACGGACTACGGCGCGTAGTTGAACGTATTGTGGAGTTTGCCCTTCAGAACCGGGACGAACGTGAAGTCAGTACGAGGCTTCCTTCGGGTTCGGGTCATATGACGGGGATGTAGAAGATTTTTGGGCAGTAATACCATTTAGATGCTTGGCAACTGTAGATACAGAGTATATATTAGGCCGTATAATTCATACCTCTCAAAGTAGTACAGCCTTCAATATGGACAAATTCACGGTAGATATTGACCGTGTATTCCGTGTTGCGGGTCATAGTGCCACACCTTATACTTTAATTTCAATTCTCAGGCTATTTACAGACGGCATATAAACACCGATCGTGGTTACGGCTTCATAGCATTAGTATTGGCCCGTATGTTTACTGTGCTAAATACACGGGCCCAAAAAATTTGGTTGCCTACGATTGTGCAGCATGCTCTTAAACTGGTTTCAGATTGCAAGTTTGAGTTTGATTGTAATATGGGTCCTGAAGAGTTGAGAAGGGTGGAGCAGGAAATGAATGTTCGTGTAGTTGTATTTGGAATGGATGATCATCGTAGGACCGTGTACATTTCTAAAAGCAATGTGAAAAATCGTACAAAACCCATACTCATTTTAGGGCTGTCAGGGACAACGTATCTCCCCATCCTTAATATAAGGGACCTTTACGCGAGTTATGATAAAAGTCGAAAATATGGACGGCATCATGATTTGTGTAAGGGGTGTCTCAAGTTTGCGGAAGATATAGTGAAACATTGCAAGGATTTCCACATGGTATGTGAGCAGAGTAAAAGCTCCAAATGTGGAAGTCGTGTCGTTGAAGCTGAAAAGAGGGATTGTAATGTGTGTAGATGCATATTTTTCAATAATATCTGTTTTAAGTTCCATAAGTCAATTGGCACTTGTAGGAAAATGAGAATCTGTGAATGTGGTATGTTTCATATGATGGATAATTGGGGGAAATTCACACATAAATGTGATGAAATTCATTGTTCTACATGCCATGAGAAATATAAGGCGGATGGAATAAAGCATGTATGTTTTATGAAAGACGCTAAGCCTAAAAATAGAGAAACCAAAGACGTAATCCCACATCTACTTCTAAGCCAGACTATTTGCGATGAGTGCACGGAAGTCGAGTGTGATGAGTGTCACAAATATGGTGAACGGACAAACGTTTTTAAAACGATTACACAGGACAGTCCCGTGAAATTCTTTGTGTCCGATATTGTCAAGTTAACGGAGACGTTAAAAAAAATGACTATATTCTTGCCCATAACGGGACAAAATTTAACAAGCAGTTCCTTTATAAGGAACTGCTTGAGAACGAGTCATCTGAGATATTTACAGGTGATCCCTTGAAAAGAGGAAACAAACTTATACAGATGGAAATAAGCGGTAATGTACAGTTTAAAGACACTTTATTATTCACACCTTGTAAATTAGCCAAGCTACGCAGGGTAATGGGGTAGCCGCCGAAATTTCAAAAGTGTATTTCCCTTACACTTTCCTCATTAGCGATACTTTAAATTACGTATGACTACCTCCACCTAAACATTACTTTAACTATGAATGTATGAGTACAGGTTACCGTGAAGGTTTTGACAACTACTACAACAGTTTTAATGAATTAATCCTTACAATATAGCTGATGAATGTGAGCGTTATTGCGTGAATGATGTGCGCGTGCTTAGAGTATGTTTCCAGGTCTTTAGAAGGATGTACATAGAGAGTTTCAAATGCGATCCGTTGCAAGTCGCAAGTCGCCTCATTGTGCTTTACGGTGTTCAAGAACAATTTCATGCCTAAAGACGCCTTAGCCGCCATTCACAAAAATAATCCCCGCAGTTATGGGCAAAAGGCTATTTACTGGCTCATACACATACAGCAGCGGACAGGTGTACACATTAAGCATGCCCGCAACACGGGGAAGTACCCATTAAGGTTAATGGGCGTGTTTTTTGGGTTGATGGTCTAAGCGAATACCGTGCCACTGGTGAAAAGACTGTGTACTCCGTTAACGGCTGTTGGTGGCAAGGATGCCCCCCTTCCTGATTGTGGAATCATAGGAGATATCCACGGTAGATCTCATGCCGACAGTCTTACATGGAGCCGCACCCGCGATCAGCTTATAGGTACCCAGTTCATTCACAAAATTTTGTGGGAGCATGAGTATAATACGCGGATGGAAACAGATGAAGAGATAAACCGTGAAGAGGTAAACACGATCAAACGTTCAATGGTGCTGGATCCTCTCAAATACGGTGATAGCTTGTTCGGAGGGCGTACAAATCCCTTCAAGCAATACTTTCTGCCTACGGATAGCGTGAAACTGCATTACTACGACTTCTGCTCTTTATACCGCTACGTGATGAAAAGCAATCCGTACCCCGTAGGTGCACCTGAAAAACTGGTAGGAGTTCTCAGCAAATTTGAACCAGAACTATTTCGGTCTTTCGTTAGTAGGCGTGCTCCCCCCTCGCGATTTATGGATGCCGACCTTATCTGTCGTTATAGATCACAAGCTCATGTTTCCCCTGTGCGTTAAGTGCGCAGAGGAGAACAATGGGGGCTTGTAATCACACAACCAACCAGCGTAAGATCAGAGGCGTATATACAAGCCCTTAGCTGTTCCTAGCCGTTCGCCATGGTTACAGAATATTGAAGATATATGAGACGTGGAGGTTCCAGAAGCTACCCAACCTTTACACGCCATATATAAACACTTTTTTGAAGGATAAGGTAGAAGCATCAGGTTATCCGCGAGGAGTTGATACCGAAGTTGAAAAATCGGGTTATATTCAACGTTACCGTGACCGTGAAGGGATACAACTTGACCGTTCCGAAATTGTAAAGAACCCAGGCAAGCGCTTTAGTGCAAAGTTGTGTCTAAATAGTCTTTGGGGAAAATTTGAACAGAATACAGGCAAGGGGAACATTCACCTAGCCCAAAGTTATAAAGGGGTGTGGGATTATGGTAACGCTCCCGATATCATGGAGATCGTGAATTACGTACATGATAAAGTACAACATCAATGAATTGGTCACAGACACATCGCATATTACAAACATACCTGTAGCCAGCTTCACAATGGCATACGCACGCATCAAACTTTGGGAGCTATTGCATTCTCTTGGGCGGAGGGTTCTGTACGGCGACACATACAGTGTGATATTAACAGCGAGGGAGGGTGAATACAGGCCGCCTATTGGTGAATTCCTCAGAGTTAACTGATGAGATCAAGGTCCAAAAACTTATGGGATACGGGTGAGGGTGGGGGAGGATATGAAATATATCATGAAGGGTAAGGGTATCACGCTTAATCAGGCAAACCGACGGGTCGTTAAGTTTGACTCGTTGAAGGATCTAGTGTGCTTAGAAGAGGAGGGCGATCAACCTCCCCAACTGACTGTAGGGACCCACAATTTTCGGGCGCAGAAGCTGGGGGCCTGGTACCTATGATACCGTACCCTTTGGATACCATAATCCTTGATTGATATAAATATATATATAAATATATATATGTGTGTGTCTATTTACTCGTAAACGATATGTTTATTTTGTTTATTACATGTATATATATATATATATATATATTATATATATATGTACTTTGAGTAATTCGATTATATATCTATTAAATAAATCGTGTTTCAATTAGCGTTTTATTTTCTCCTTTTTGTGTGTGTGTGCCTGTGTGTGTGTGAGTGCGTATGTAAAGGAAAAGTCCTAAGCTCCACCCTTGTATGATCGACCAATGGTCACGTGACTCCTGCTACTGCCTGGGCATATCTCTACCCCTGCGTGCTCAGTTGACCGCTGCAAGCCCTGCATCTCAGACTTGTATTTGACGAAATCTCACGTAGACGAAAAATAGTGATGGCTTCCTTTAATATTGCGTGCTCGAGTTTTATGAAGTGGTATTCGATAAAGTTTGAAGATGTGGTGGAGACTGAAAGACTCCCTTTTCCTCCCTCCTTTGATATCTTTAAAGCTACATTGAACCGTGCGAAGCTTGTGGAACAAGATGTTCAAATACTCTACGGCTATGCTGGCAAGAGCATTGCAGGAGAGCATTGCGGGAGCATTTCGGGGTTCAAACGATGTATTGAATTATGTTGTACGACTAAACTTGATGAAAGCTTACATATACCGTAAAGTGGTTGAAACAACACGTGCAGAAGAGAAGCAACGGTTATGGTTAGTGAGCCTTGTTGATGAGTAGTGTGACAAGCAGTATTATGTCATGTTGCATCATATCGAGTACTCGTACCCTGCGGCTGAGAATGTAAATCTTGTCATAATGGAGAATCTGAAGTATTTTTACCACTACATTACTATATATTATGACGAGGTTTGCAGTGACGTTGTGGCTAAAGGCTTGCGTGAGTTTTAATAGAATTTAGAGAAAAGGATCGCCTGCTAAGCAAAAATGAAAAATATGGGCACATGTTTCTCTCTAATACTGCGCCAGAATGTGAATAAAATGTGTTTAGTTCGTGAAAATCCCCATGAACGAAAATGACTGTTACGAATGCCCGGTATAATGGGAAACAGGTATTCACATGATTCTTTCACGTTGGAACAACACCGTACACGATTCATCAGCTTATGGTGTGACACACTCTTTCACACATCCCGTCCAACCGATCCGCCCACCTGTGGCTCATAGTCATCTCAAAGCTTGAACCAACTGGACGTGCACTCCTCACAATAGAATACGATGGAGCTTCCTTTAAGCAGCATTCTCAATGCCGTGTACGATGTGTCGGTGAGAAAGTCATTGCGTTACATTGTGTTCAGGCGTAAAAACGGTGCCATTAACTATGTACTTGAAACGACTTGTAGACAAACAAACTCTGGTAAATAGAATGTTGTTTATTTAAGTGTTGAGGAGATGAATAGTCTTCGTGGTAGTTGAGAAGTGGAGCGATGATCGTTATAAAATACCTGAAGGTGTAGGTACAAGAGAACAGATTAGTGATACCCCCTCATATGCCATTGTTTGTACGTTGTTTACGCGAAACCGATTCATCCTCGACAGAATGTTTGAAATAGTCGGCTTCGGCAACCTGAAGCCTATATTAGACGTGCGTGTTACGGATATGCATTATTTTGATACGGTCTTGAATACTCATACACAGCTCTGCTAGACGGGTTTACCGAGTGTAGAACTGAACAAGGCGAGAATGGTCTGGAATAGGATACTTATTTAAAAGGTTTAGACTCTTCGAAATATTATGAACTTTGGTAAAAAGGACTTGAGCGGTAAAGGGCTGAGCTCACCTACACCGTTCACCCTGAAGAATTGTTTCTTTATATAATAAGCAGCTGTCGTTACGAATTAGAAGATTATTTAAACTGCCGCTATACATTGTGAAGAAGAGTTCACGATTGAAAAGCTCTGATCGGTAAGAATAAACCCTCGATTGGAATGGAGTGTTTATAAACTTGAATTTAATGATGATGCTGTGGCTAACGATGCCATCTTTGTGCGTGCTTTTGATTATATTCTGTCCGTGTTTAAAGATAACTTGCCAACCGAAGGTAAAGTGGGTACAAAAATAGTATTGAACGATTTGAAGGCCCTTTACATCGATTATAGGCACCCATATAACTTGAGCGGTGACATAATGTTAAATCGTATTTATTGTGTAGTGTAAAGCAATAATGATGTAACTGTAGACTTGATCACGTGCAAGTTTAGTATTTTAGTTAAATGCAGTAGGACATAAAGTGTTTGTATTTTGATATTTATATATTATTTTTTTTATTATATATATATTCTTCGTTCAACTTGTGTATTTCTTATACTATTATTATTTTTTATTGTATATATATATTCTTCGTTTATGCTGTGTATTTCGAATACTATTATTATTTTTTGAATGTATATATATATATATATATATATATATATTCATCGATCAACTTGTGTATTTCTTATACTAGTAATATTTTTTATTATATATATATATATGTATAGAAACGACGTAAGTATAGAGGAGTGTTCTGCACACGAGGAAGAGAAATAACAAACAAATGAAAAATAAGGCACCCGCCCGGGAATCGAACCCAGGATCTTCCGATTGCCGGTCAGACGTGCTAACCACTACACTACGGAGCCACGATAGTCAGAAGTTGTAATTCTCCTACATAGGGCAGAAACCAATGCCTTGAGAGGGCACCATCGCAAATCGTGAATATGTACATTTAACTGCAATGACCGCGCAGTATATTAACGTATAGAAACGACGTAAGTATAGAGGAGTGTTCTGCACACGAGGAAGAGAAATAACAAACAAATGAAAAATAAGGAGAATTACAACTTCTGACTATCGTGGCTCCGTAGTGTAGTGGTTAGCACGTCTGACCGGCAATCGGAAGATCCTGGGTTCGATTCCCGGGCGGGTGCCTTATTTTTCATTTGTTTGTTATTTCTCTTCCTCGTGTGCAGAACACTCCTCTATACTTACGTCGTTTCTATACGTTAATATACTGCCTGGTCATTGCAGTTAAATGTACATATTCACGATTTGCGAGGGTGCCCTCTCAAGGCATTGGTTTCTGCCCTATGTAGGAGAATTACAACTTCTGACTATCGTGGCTCCGTAGTGTAGTGGTTAGCACGTCTGACCGGCAATCGGAAGATCCTGGGTTCGATTCCCGGGCGGGTGCCTTATTTTTCATTTGTTTGTTATTTCTCTTCCTCGTGTGCAGAACACTCCTCTATACTTACGTCGTTTCTATACGTTAATATACTGCGCGGTCATTGCAGTTAAATGTGTATATATATATATATATATATATATAAATGTGTATATATCGTATATATATATATATATATTCCTCATTTAAACTGTATAGAATGAACTATTTTGATTGTGTATTTATTTTCTATATATTTCATGAAATTAATTCCAATAATTCTTCTAAATAAACAGAATGATGTAATGGTGTTTTATTTAATTCTTTTCGTTGTATATATAAACAATATTATTTAATTAAATATATATATATGTGTGTGTGTGTGTGTGCACCAAATAGCTGGTTACGCCTTCTAAACCGACTGACTGCTTAAGACTTCTTAGCCAACTGTCAAGAATATCTGCTTTAATTAAATAAATAGCGCAGTCTGGCAACTCAAAAAATAAAAATAATGTACACCTGAACAAGCCATTTACGCCTTCTAAGCCAGATTAAGCCTTTTAAACCAACTAGCGGATTATGCTAACTGGCGGATTAGGACCTAACCAAGTACAAAGACCAAGAGCCTTATTATACGTCTGGTGGAGCCAAGCGAAGGATGGTCTCTCTCTCTCTCCTCTCTCTCTTAGGTTAGGTTGATTCCCCCTAGCTTGTGGCAGCTGGGGGAGGAATCCACCTTGCTTCTTTTTTTTTTTTTTGGGCACCCTGGGGGTGGGGCAGAAACATCTGTGGGGGGGGAATCCACCTTGCTTCTTTTTTCTTTTTTTTGCACCCTGGGGTGGGGTAGAAACATCTGGGGGAGGGGGAAGTCGGGAAGGGGTCTTGCAACAAAGGGGAAGAGGACGAGTCTTGCAACAAGGGGAAGGGGGAGGGGTCTTGCAACATTTTCAACATTGCAATTGCACTCTACTATTTTTAGGTCATACTACTAACTTACTTCATGCGCCAAATCTGCCTCAGTGAATCCAGTGAAGTTGTGGACCGCTTCTGGCCAAATCCGACCCAAAAATGAGTTCATGCAGCCTTTGGAGACTTCGTCCGAAGCACATTTTATGTTCTGTAAGGCCTTATGGATGTTGTAACTTTTTCAAGAAGTCAGAACCGTTTCCTTGTCGTCCGCATCCGTAGCTTCAACCAGTTTTTGTAACGTTCTTCGTATGGAGTAGGCCTTAAACGCCTTAATGACGTCCTGGTCCATGGGTTGAATTAGCGAAGTCGTGTTCGGCGGCAAGAAAACAAGACGAAAATTTTTGCCAAAATCGCTTAAGTTTGGTGGATGTCTAGGTGCGTTGTCGATGAGGAACAAAATCTTGAAGTCCAAATCCTGGTCGGAGCAATATTTTTCCATTCAGGAATCGCGTAGTCGTTGAACCCACCGGTGAAAACTCTGGTAAAATTAAGGTTATGGAAGTTCTGACGTTTTTTAAATCGACTGAACCATCCGTGGCTGGCTTTGAAAGATTCTCCTGTCGAAGATTCTCCAGAGTCTTCCACGATGTCGTCATTAAGGTTCTTGGCTTTGGCA
Source organism: Bathynomus jamesi (assembly GCA_023014485.1). Lineage (NCBI taxonomy): Eukaryota > Metazoa > Arthropoda > Malacostraca > Isopoda > Cirolanidae > Bathynomus > Bathynomus jamesi. The sequence goes on from JAJOZX010002286.1 coordinate 167,037, forward strand.
GAAACAATGGCCAGGCTCAGTGGAACGTTCCGTTGATGTTGGTCTTCCATCCAAAGCGTAAGCCGTTCCTCCATCGTCTCCATAGCCTTAGATTTGATCGCATAGGCCGGGCAGAGCCCAAGCGATTGGCGGATTCTGCGGAAGCACGAATTTTGTCTTCTAATGTTCGGATGGTTCTCACAGTCGTCGCCGGTAAACCCAGATCAGCAGCGATGTTCGCGGCACGTTCTCCTTTATCAAAGTGATCAAGAACATCCAGTTTCGTGCTCAAAGGAATTGACTTTCTGGTCTTCTTAGGAGTTTCAATGCTTGAGGGTGAAGACGAAGCGGTTTTTTTTTCAGCCATAATGCAGGTAAAGATATTTTACCTGCCCTTTATCAGGCAAAAACTGATGAGAATTCTCTCCTGCACGCCATTTAAATACTGTTCAGCGCAGGGAGAAGTGACATCAGGCGGACTACAGCTTCGGTAATCCAGAATTCTCGAAACCACGTGGTGCCAAAAAAAAAGACTGGAACCCAGCAACGTTAAAGCGGATAATGATGACAACGTTGTGAGAAAATAGCCACAAATAGTTGACAACGTTAAATCGACATAACGTTAAGCGAAGGGACGTTAAGCGGGGATTCACTGTATATAAGTAATAATAACTCTGGCCAAAGAATATTTTTCATCAGATATAATTATGGGTGGGCTAGATAGCTGTTGGGACGCTAATTCCAAGTCTGTTTTCGGTTTTCCTCTAGCACGTCTAGTTTTCGAGATGAGACCGATCATAATATATATATAATAAATATAATATATATATATAGTATATATAATATAATACTATATATAATATGCGTCCTTTATACATGCAGCGGAGTATTTTGTCGTTGCAGCTAAGGTGTAAGTTTTTGCTTTACCGTTTCTGTACCCTCATGTATGGCATTTTACCGTTTCAACTTAGGCTTTCCGCAGGTTGTCTTGTGGTATTTTAGGTGAGAACAGTTGACGGCCACAAATTTGCAAACGTTGTACATGTACACTAGTGTTGAAAAATAATCGAAACTTTACAAACCGGTTTTTAATCGATCTGTTTTTGAAAACCGGTTTTAACCGGTTATGACGGAAAAGTATAGTAATTTTTAAAAGCCACAATTGAAAGGTACTGACTTTAACTCTTAACAAGCATAGTTTATCGCCTATTTTTTGGTCAAAAGAATGCAAAAATGCAGCATCATATGTATGCATATGAATAAGAAAATGACAACTTTGACATATTTTATTTTAGCCAAAATAATACATTATTCAAACAATTTAGATTTGAAATAATTTTTTTAAAATAAAACATCTATACTTAGAAAGAAATAAACTTCTTTTTGTAAAAAAATTATAAAGAATAAAAATAAAATTTATCTCTATTTTGGAAAAAACTGAAATAAAATTTTTTAATAAAAAAAACTTTACCTAGAAAACAGAAAATTGACTCTTCGTGTAAGAAAAAATATATAAATTAATTTAGATTTTATCCCTATTTTGGAAATGACATCTTAAGAAACAAAGGGCATTAAGGGTCTTATACTGCGAATAGGGCTTTAGTCGACTGACTCTACACTACAGCCTACATGATGAGAAACTGAAGATCGAGTTGCCAGATAGGCAAAAATTATACTGAAGAGCAGTTGCCAGTTTGTCACAATTTAACTTAATAGGTAATGTATTCGAAGTTATTTTTTGTGCGCTGTAGCGCGTAGCTGACGTTCGCGCAAGTTTGAGCCAAATAAAAATCAATCGATAAAACCGGTTTTTTCTTTCGGTTTTCGATTTTTAGGGGAATTTTACAAACCGGTTTTTACAAACCAGTTTTCAACACTAATGTACACCCTTTTATTCTTTGGCGTAACAGTCACATGTCTAGTTGTTTGTTGTGTTTTGTTTTGTTTTGTGTCGCCCACTCACATTTTATTTTTTTAGGTGATTTACATCAACCTACTCATCGATCATCATGCCTCGAAAGTGTAAAAATCACCCCGACAATTTCTGTTATGTGTGCGGCTTGTTCGCGACTAAATCACAACGGCGTACAATCACGAGGGATCTTCGAAAAACTTACTGGTTATACTTCGGCTGTCTACTAGGCGACCAACACAAGGCGTGGGCGTCACATGTTATTTTTACCGCTTGTTCGAATGGATTATGTGCCTGGTTGAACTAAAGGAAAAAGTCGATGCCGTTCGCTATACCCATGATATGGAGGGAGCCGAGAGACCATCATGGCGATTGTTACTTTTGCAGTGTTAACATAACTGGATTCTCCGTGAAGAACAAGCATAACATCGTTTTTCCGAACGTACATTCCGCGATCAGACCGATCCCTCACGATGACACGATGCCGACTCCGGTACCTCCACAGCATGGACTCGATTGTTTAGAAGACGAAAGGGAATCCGACGAAGGTGCGATTGGCGGAGATGCGGGACCTTCGGCCGATCTTGACTACACATCTGACGAAGAGCAATCGGAGCCGGAGAGGCTTACCCAAAACGATTTGAATGACCTCATTAGAGACCTAGCCCTCCCCAAAGAGAAAGCAGACCTTCTCTCCTCGAGACTCAAGCAGAAACACTTACTTGAGAAGAACGTCCGAATGTGTCACTATCGAAAACAAAACCCAAACCATGATTTGGCGACATTCTTTAGAGTAAACGGTCCGCTCTGCTGTTGCCATGATATCAATGGGCTTTTCGAGAACTTGTCACAGGTACACACACCATCTGAGTGGCGCCTCTTCACTGATTCCTCACATTGAAGCTTGAAAGCGATTCTCCTGCATAACGGGAACTTAATGCCGTCCATCCCGATCGCCCATTCCTTTCATCTAAAGGAGATGTACGATAACATGAATATACTCCTCGAAGCAATCCAATACAGCACTCATCAATGGAATATCTGCGGTGATCGCAAAGTCATTGATATGTTAATGGGCATGCAAGGACGGCTCACGAAATACTGTTGTTTCCTATGCCTATGGGACAGCCGTGCTACGCGGATCATTACATCAGACGTGACTGGCATCAAAGAAGCACATACGAGCCAGGAACGGGCAGTGTCCTTTGTGTTCCTTTAGTTGATCCAAAGAAGATTTTCCTGCCACCTCTCCACATTAAACTCGGCTTGATGAAAAATTTTGTGAAAGCGATGGGTAAGGCGAATTCGAGTGGGTTTCGTTACCTTGTTGAGAAATTTGCAAATATCACTGCCGCGAAATTGAAGGAGGGAATATTTGTGGGGCCCCAAATCAGGGAGATTCTGCAGGATAAAGGCTTTGAAGAAACTCAATGCCTTAGAACTGAAAGCATGGCAGGCTTTCAAATGGATTTGTGGAAACTTCTTGGGTAAACACAAGTCTCCCGCATACAAAGATGGAGTTCAGAAACTGCTCGATGCATATCAAGAAATGGGCTGTCGCATGTCCTTGAAAATACATTTTTTACATTCGCATCTAGATTTCTTTCCCGAAAACCTTGGCGCGGTGAGTGACGAACAGGGGGAACGCTTTCATCAAGACATCCAATCAATGGAAAATCGCTACCAAGGTTTCTGGAACGAAAGTATGCTGGCAGACTACTGCTAGATGTTGTACCGCGACGATCCGGACAAGGTTTACAAAGGAAAATCGTACTCGCAACGTTTTTAGGTTGGTGTACATTTCTTTTTATGAATAAAGTTGTATTTTTACTGTACTTGTAGTGAAATTAACACCAGTCATATTTCGATAACTAGATGTGCTAGAGGTCTAGCACAAAACTGGTCTAGAAAAGTGTGTATACATCTTTGATGAAAGAAAAAGTTCGATTTTGTCGACCAGTGTAATTAGAGCCTAGCTATATTCCACACGAGGATTTGAAACGTTCAGAGAACATGCTTACCTATTTAATCGTCAACGTTTAATAAGAATGTCTGTGCAAAAGCGTAGGTAAATGATATTAAACTCAACAGTACGAAGTGCAGCCAGCACTGTTTTAGAGAGATTAATGTAACTAAAAGTGTCTTAAAATAATCCAGGTAGCAAGTTATATTACACTAAAACTAACTTTTAAAATTATAATAAAGTTACTGTTCAGAAGTATGAAGCCTTTCTTTAAATAGGCTATATAGAAAACGTAATGGTTAATTTCTATATTAACGGGGTCACTAATATAAGCTTTTAATATTAACTTTAATTTATTATTAAATTTATTATTTATTATTAAATATGTATTTAGTACAAAACCAGAGCTTTTTGTATAAAATAGCTTATTTATATTTTTATAAATATTTTAAATATGCACTACTTTACTTCGCTAAAGATATAATGAGGCTGTATGCATAGGCGGTGGAACAGTGGGTGGGGGTGCCGGCGGCCCACTCTTTAGTTGGCCGAGGCCTCACTTGGCAGCGAAAATATTTTGCCATTTTAAACTTTGAAAAACAAGTTTTTCGAATTAAAAAGTAAGTAAACATTAACTTTGTGTTTGGGCTCTGTAGTAGGACCACTCAATATATTTTGTATAAAACCGATGAATAATGCAGTTTTGAAAATGGCGTCTGACATTAATGTGCGTCGTAAACAGCTGTTATTGAGTTTTTAACCGCAGAGAAGGAAGCAGTTGGAAATATTCACAAACGTCTACAAATCGTTTACGGAGATGCTGTTGTTGATCGAAGCACAGTTGGACGCTGCTCTAAACGTGTGAGAGCGTCGGAGAGAAGATGGGCTAGCCTCGATGATGAGTCACGCAGCGCTCACCCGGCATCGGCTGTGACATCTCACACTGTGCAACGTGCTAACAGCATCATTCGATCAAATCGGCGCGTCACATAGAAGGAGCTATCACTGAAGCTAGGAATTAGTGAAGGAAGTGTAAATACGATAATTCAGCAACTGGGATACTCAAAAGTGTGTTCACGGTTTGTTCCTCGCCAACTGACTGAAGATCACAAAATCAAAAGAAAAGAAATTGCTTCTGAGTCGTTGGTTCAATACGAAACAGAAGGGGATGACTTCCTTTCACGAATTGTGACTGGGGATGAGACTTGGGTACACCACTTTGAATCTGAAACAAAACGCCAATCCATGGAGTGACATCACACAGATTCCCCACGCACGAAAAAGTTCAAAATGGCTCCCTCTGCAGGAAAGGTTATGGCCACCATCTTCTGGGACTTGAAAAGGGTGATTCTGGTGGACATTATGAAGGGTTGTAGGTAAATTCGCCGCAGGAAACTTCTCCACAGGAAGAATTGCCGCAAGGAAAATTCTTCGCAGGGAAATTCGCCGCAAGGAAAATTCGCCGCAAGGAAAAAAATTAAAGCGATTTATGACAAAAAAAATTTCGAGATTTCCGGTGTAAAAATAAGTTTAAATGACGCTTAAGTAGCCGCTGCGCTATCCGGATGTCGAATTAAAAGCCCTTTAAAGGACTAATTAAATGAGACGGGATACATTCGGTCAGCCATCTTGTCGCTGCGATGCGTTCTGTGGGTAATACTAAGCCGCAGAACGCACGGTAGTGTGCGCGCAAAATTTTTTTTTTCAGCCAGACAGTTTGGGACATGGGTGCTCTACGGGGCCGGAGCTCCCATACCCTCGGACCTAAATTATACAACAGATTATTGTTTTAGAGTGAAAAATTTTACCCACCTTTCCTCTCCACTACTATATCGGAGGGGAAAGGGGTAGAGGCAATCGGCGACGCAGATTGGTACCTACATTTCCAATTGAAACTTACAACGTCAATGAAAGAACAGAGAACGAAATGCCTTGAACAAATAACAGCGTAGAAGAATTCCACAATTCCCTTCAAAGTTCTGTCACTAATATGCATCCAAATATCTGGAAAATAATAATATTGAAAAAAGAAAAAAGCTTCTCAAACAAAAAGAAAAGACAAATTGAGTGTGGCGATGATTCTTCTATGAAAAAAAAAGATATAAAGATGTGAATAAAAGGTTACAGCAACAAATAAGGAACTACAATTCAGAAAATAAACTCCATTTTTTGAGAGCCGTTGCAGTGAACCTCCATCACTTTTAATATGATTTTATTGATTTTTAATAAACATACATTTAATAATTTAATAAACATCGTTTTAATAAACATACATTTAATAAATTGATAAACATCGTTTTAATGAACATACATTTAATAATTTAATAAACATCGTCTTAATAAACATACATTTAATAATTTAATAAACGTCGTTTAAATAAACATACATTTAATAATTTAATAAACATCGTTTTAATAAACATACATTTAATATCCACCATTTTAGTGACAGTGTAACCCTAAGAAGTACAAAATTATGATAAATCGTTTAAAAAAAAATTTTCCTGCGGCGAATTTTCCTCGCAGAAAATTTTTCCTGCGGCGAAATTTCCCGCGGTGAATTTTTCTGCAGCGAATTTGCAGGTCATCATCATGAAGAAAGGACAAACAATCAACTCAGAGGCATATATTGTTACCCTACAGAGACTCCAGAGACGTATAAAGCGAGTTCGACCGGAGAGTAAACTGGAAGACGTCCTTCTTTTGCACATAACGCAAGACCACACAACAGTTTGCAAACAAGAGAGGCCATCACAAAAATGCGATTGACTGTGTTAGCCCACCCTCCATACATCCCGGATCTGGCACCGTCAGACTTCCATTTGTTTGGACCAATGAAAGATGCTATTCGTGGGAGAAAGTTTCAGATTGACGATGGTATTGTTGAGGAGGTTAAGAGGTGGCTCCAGCTGAACCCAGCTGACTTTTACCAGAAAGGAATAAAGGCGGAATAAAGGAGGAAAGCCGTAGAAAAGGATGGAGACTATGTGGAAAAATAAAAACTTGTAAAAAAGGTATGTAACTACTCGTGTACAAAATTTCTGGAACTTACAAGGAAACTTGGAAAGAAAAAAAAAAGGTGCGGCAAAATATATTGAGTGGCCCTCGTAACATATACACCACTGGCTGTATGTAAACAAATGCTTTTAATTACTTTTAAAAGGCAGTTTTAAAAGTGGTTAATGAATGCTCGTATTTCTCCATGTCAAAACTGTAATTTAAGTTTAATTACGATTTGTGAACGATTTTAAAATACTGAAGATTTAATTATATTTTTTATTGAACATATGCTCATTTCTTTTTATAAAATAATAAGATTTAAGTGGAATGACGTTATAAAGATCAGCTTCAAACGTAATTTTTTTTAAGTGCAGTAAGAGAAAAAAGTTTAAAAACATGTAAAACTATTATTTGTTAGGTTAGGTTAGGTTTAGTTGGTTAGGTTTACATGAACGCGAAAATTCGTCTTCATTCTACGACCTATCTTTTGTTTACATTCGTACAGATAAATATTTTAGTTACAATAAAAAAAAATTAGTACAGTTGTCCCGATATGTTTTTACCAACTTAATAAAAAAAGTGGCTTTTCTTTATGTCTAGTCTAAACATTTATCCACACAAATGTAAATAAAAGATAAATTGTCAAAATTTTGGCGCCAAAAAATTGACAATAATAATGAAAACAAATAAATGAATAAATGAAAAGATTAAATTTGAAACAAATAAACAAGTAAGTAAGGAAATAAACAATTAAATATTTTTTAAATATGCCTATACAATAGATATCTGTGGATCTCTAAAGAGAACAGCCTATTTTTCAGTGTAGATATTTTCTCATTCTGAACAATTATGAGCTAAATCATTTTGTCGTTAACTACTTTAGTTATCCCCTACAAAATTAAGATTTATTGCTTTATATTTCTAAGAATTCATATGACACTAATATTTTTGTCAGTTGCTTGCTTTTAAGAGATTGTTTCTTAACATTATTATTATTATTAAAAATATATTCGTAATTCTGTTGCTCTCTTGTTGGCAGGAACTTAAAGAATTTTCCTCACAGGGAAAGAGAACTTTGGTCTTTTTTCTTGTGGAAAGGTAATGACAGTTTTGTAGGGCGTTTGTTTGACACATTCTGGGATTCATAAAATCTCAAAAGTTCAAATCCCCAAACTACAGTGAGGCCTCGTTATTCCAACTGGGTAAGTCCGGTTAAGCCCGCCTATTCAACGGAAAGAGAGAGAGAGAGAGAGAGAGAGAGAGAGAGAGAGAGAGAGAGAGAGTGTTACAAGGAGTTATAATTTTTTTTAACTATTCTAGCAGCAGTAGAGGCGGGTACGAAATAAGGTTGAAAAAATACCTTGACACTGGAAAAGTAGCCAAGAAAATTTTACAAGAAAGAGAATATATATAAGCTAGCTCTTCAATTATGCTATGCACACATACAAGTCGTACACTAGATAACACCGTTATATAAACTAACTAACTAATATATTTGTGCTGATCTTGTATCAACTACTTGATATCATCGCAAAAGCCTCGAACATATGGTTTTGATTATATACAAAATATTTACAGCTCTGTTTACCGAAATATTGGTCCAACAAAGACCCCATGACCCACTTTAAACTAGCCCCAAAAGGATTAAGAGAGAGGTAAAGGTTAAACTCTTCATGTCTACACCCGTGTACGCGCAAAGCCATCACACTGGCAAAGTGATGAAATGCTTCTACAGGACAGGGGTGGAAACAGGAATTAAGAACAGAAATAAGTTTTTTCATACATGCCCTCACCCTTCACGTGCATCCAGCCACCTAAGAGAAAGAAGATAAAAAAAAAGAAATCGTGACGGCATAATCGCAACTCTACCTCACTTAATTCATGCCATGCATTTTTTAAAGTTTTTTTGGTTCGTTATAAAATTATGTTTTTCTACGAAATATTTCTCTACTCTATTCTTGGACATATTAAGAAAGCAGGGAAGTGTGTAAGTGTGTTTTCTATAATTGGATGTCTGTCATATGTATGCGTCTGCCAACTCTTTGAATGTCGACGAGTTTCAACTTGAGTTTCCCGCCGTGAAAGGTGTTTATGTAGCAAATGATATATTGAGTCGTATCAGTGGGAGGTCCTTGTATCTATCCCATGATAGTGTTTCGTAGGTGATCACCCGTTGTTACTACGGCGAATTCAAGAGTCTCCCACTTAAAGGTGATTATAAGGCAAGTGATAAAAAAATTAGTTGCTCTATGTCGGCCACAATCAACCAGAGACGTTTCTCTAAATTGAGAGAGAGAGAGAGAGAGAGAGAGAGAGAGAGAGAGAGAGAGAGAGAGTTACAAGGACAAGAGGAAGCCTCAAAGACCTTCCGGTCCACTCTGGGAGGTTCCTGTTATTAAACAAGTTTATTTTTCTTTCAACTATCCTAGCAGTAGTAGAAAACTGGATAGAAAAGTATAAGACTCTCTCCCCACCCTCCACTCCCACCCTGCCAGAGGCAGGTACGGAAAAAGGTTGAAGAAAGTACCTTGACCCTGGAAAAGTAGCCAAGGAAATTTTACAGGAAAGTGGAGAATATTAAAAATCTCTATAATTAGCATGCCCACAGTGACACCGCGCAAGCGAACTCCAGCAGAATTACGTTATGTTTTATTCTTAAACCATGAGAGTATTCAGTACTTTGTCTAGCTTAATTTTAAACACGTTTACACTTTGGCTGGAAACAACCTCTGAGGGAAGTTGGTTCCAGATATTAACTATTTTATAGGAAAAGAAATTCCCGCAGACAGAGGTCCTAAATGTCTTTAGTTCCAGTTTAAACCCATTATTTCTTGTCGGATTGGCATTAAGTGAGAATAAGTTTCTGTAATCTACCCTATCTATTCCATTGAGCCTCTTGAAGACTTGAATAAGCTGACCGCGCAACCTCCTCGTCTCTAAGGTAAACAGATTTAGGCGCTCCAATCTCCGTTGGTAGTTTTACATTCTCACTGAAGGGATCAATTTTGTATCCCTTGCTTGTACTCTTTCTAACCTTTCTATATCCTTCCTGATGGATGGAGACGAAAACTGCGCACAGTATTCCAGTTGAGGTCTGACTAGTGAATTATAAAGAGACATTACAGTCTCCTTGTTCCGGAACTGGAACTGTCTTTTAATATAACCTAATATTTTTAAGGCTCTCTTTTCGATTTCTGCACAGTGCCTCGACGGTTTCAGATCATTGCTGATATAGACTCCCAAGTCTTTCTCTAGATCGGTCTCAGTCAAGTTCCTCCCCAAGAGAGAGTAATCGGTCTTCAGGTTTTTATAACCTATGTGTATTACCTTATATTTGTCCAAGTTGAATGGCATCTGCTAAGTAGCAAACCATTCGCCCAACCTGTCAAGATCGTTCTGAAGCGTTCTTACGCCCTCCTCAGTAACTACACTACTTCCTAATTTCGTATCGTCTGCAAATTTGGATTGTACTTAGAAGCCCGACGTCTATATCGTTAATATAGATGATAAAAAGTAAAGGACCCAGAACGGAACCCTGTGGGACACCACTGGTGACGGCGCCCACTCCGAAGCCACTCCATTTATTACCACTCTTGCTTTCTATCTTTAACCAATCCTCAATCCAGTTGGAAACGAGCCCGGTGATTCCTAGTCCTTGATTTAGCTATCAATCTCGCGTGAGGGACTTGTCAAAGGCTTTTTGAAAGTCGAGATACACTATATCTATTGCCCTACTTGCATCGTACAGTGTATGCATATTATGGAAAAATTCTAACAGGTTTGTCAGCCAGGATCTATGTCGCCTAAATCCATGTTGAGAATAAAAAATTAGATTGTTAGATTCAAGGTGATACACAATACGTTTTGTAATGATGGATTCCAACAGTTTGCCGACAACTGATGTTAAACTGATCGGGCGGTAATTACAAGGATTTTCCCTATCACCCTTTTAAAAGATTGGTGTTACATTTATTAACTTCCAGTCAGTTGGAACTTTCCCTCAATCGATTGATTGTTTGAATATGGTTACTAAGTCGTCAACAACATTGTGGCTAACCTCTTTTAATACCCTTGGAAGAAATAAGTCGGGACTAGGTGATTTGTATTTATTCATCTTATCAATTAATTGCTGTACCTCATTTCTCGTAAAACTTATGGTCTCTACGGGATGGTCACCGTCATATGTAATCCGAGGACTTGGCACTTCAATCGAGTCTTCCTCCATGAAGACTGTAACGAAGCACTCGTTTAACGTATTAACTATATCTTTATCACCAAATTTCAGTCCGCCATTTCTCTCTTTTAGGGGACCTAGAATTTTTAATTGACTTTTTTCTATTAACATGGGCAAAAAATTCTTTAGGATTAACTTTACAGAGTGAGGCAACTCTAGCTTCTTCATCACGTTTGGCTGATGTAATTAAGGACTTAACCCTCCTACGTAGGTTTATATAGTTTCCTGATTTAGTCTGATTGGAATGTGACTTAAGTACTTTGTAAGCTCTATTTCTTCCCGTAATAGCTATTCCCGTAATAGCTAATTTCGTTGTTAAACCATTTCGGTGACTTTGTTGACAAGGAAACTATTTTAGTGGGTATAAAAGTATTCTGTAATATTCTAAATTCATCCCTGTACGAGCTCCAGGTGACATTGACATTCTCACTTATTAGAACTTCAAGTGTCTAAACTACTTCGGAAGTTTTCAAAATTTGCTCTGGAGAATTCCAGTCTTTCACGAGTCTCTTTGCGTGTATTAACTGGAACCCTGAGGTCAAACCTAATCAAATTATAATCGTTGTTACTCAAATTTTCACTAATAGTCAGGTTAGAGACTAGGTCATCTTCGTTCTTGAATATGAGGTCTAGTTTATTATTACCCCTTGTAGGACCGTCAACCCATTGACTTAATAAATTATCATCGGCAAATTCCAACAGTCTTGAGCCCTCAGCATCAGCTGTTTTGTTTTCCCAACTTATGTTACCACAATTAAAATCCCCCAAAATCACACTGATCTTATTATTCACTATTCTGCTTAATTGGTTATCCAAGTTTATATCCTTATCAATGGGGTAGTGAAGTGGGCTATATACTAGAAGTAGATTTAGGTTTAGATCAATTCCCAACATTTCATGAGCAGATACGATATTACTGTTTACCGGGTGAAGGAAGTCACCAGCATACAAAAGTACACTGCCGCCTTCCCTTCCGTTCCTATCTTTGTGAAACATTTTGTAACCTACCATTTCAAATTCTCCTACAAAATCCCTTGATTCAGAATGAATCCATGATTCCGTTATTCCTATGATATCAAAGTTCTCAGTTTTGACTAGCGCTATTAATTCCATTAGTTTGTTTCTAATTGACCTAGCACTGAACAGTACAGTTTTGAGAGATTTTAAGTTGTTATTTTTCCTAACTGGCCTGAGTCGTTTTTCGAAGCAGTTGAATCAACTACTGGGGGAGTAGGATGAACTACATTACTGTTGAAGGAGGACTAACTGATGTGGGAGGACAACTAACTGCTGTGGGAGGAGGACAAACTGCTGTGGGAGGAGGACTAACTGCTGTGGGAGGAGGACTAGCTGCTGTGGGAGGAGGACTAACTGCTGTGGGAGAAGTTTTAACAGTTGGGGGAGCAGGATCAATTGCTGGTTTGGGGGTCCTACTTTAAAACGATTATAAAAATTTATGTTCAGTAAATCACCAAACTTCGTTTTCCTCTTCTGATTAAAGAGTATCCCGTCCGAGCCAAAGCATTCCCCATTTCCGAAGAATGTAGGCCAAAAATCAACAAACTTTAGGCCTTTTTCCTCACACATGCGTTTAACTCTCTTATTTATGCTAATGGCTTTACTTAAAGTATAGTCACTTGCACGCATTCGTGGGAGAATCCCTACAACCATACCCATATCTGTCTTATCCCTAACCTTGTCGGTTAGGATCTTGAACTCTTTTACAATGGACTCTGTCTGCCGTCCTGTCCCTCCCTGAAAAACGTCATTGCCCCCAACATGTACAATGATGGGGCAACTCTTATTCTTGATATTAATTTTGCCTAATTCCTTATTAATTATCTGACTCGTGGCACCTGGAAAACATCGGCGTTTTCTCTTGGTCACGCGTCTTGCTCCGAAAAAGTCCCCTTCATTCCTTACCAGAGAATCCCCAATTAAAAAGGATTCCTCCTCTTCGTCGGCAAGTAAGTAAAACTTGTTTTTTATGGTAATGGGTTCCGAATTTATGTTTTGGTTTTGGTTTGGAGGGTCTTTAATTTTTGACCAATTGGAATTCTCGTTCCTCCGTCCTACGAGCCAAGCTTTGTTCTAGATATTCAACCTTACAGTTTATATATGCTGATGTGTTTTCAGTCTGATCTTGTCCGCTTGGTTAGATTTCCAGTGCTACGACCCGAGCTTCAAGCATTTTTACTAATTCCTTTAGCTCTTTAACTTCCTTTTCGTGGTTTTCTCTAAGTTTACAAAACAAACATATGCTCAGGGATGTGATGTTGCTGATATTACCTTCGGAGAAGCCGATACACCAATGATTAACTTTACATTTAAAGCAATCCGCTTTCAAGTTAGCTGGCCCTGTCATATTTTCTCTTTTTTTACGATACGTTACTTTAAATAATACAATATGTTACTTTTAAATAATACAATATGTTACTTTAATTAATATAACGGATGGTGAGGGGGGAAATGGTGAATGTGGAAATAAACACGTGTTACAGACTGTAGACGGAGTTGAATACAGAATTGAATGGAACCTGTGGGCTGCCGTTAATAACAATGCAGACTGATATTAATTTAAATAATACAATGCTATTTTAATTAATATAATGGTTAGTGAGGGAGAAATGGTGAAGGCAGTAATACAGAAATAAATAAGTACGCGCAAACGAGTGGCACGTGTTACAGACCGGAAGCGGAATTGAATACGGAACTGAATGGGATCTGTAGGCAGACGTTTATAACAATGCAGAATGATGTTACTTTAAATAATATAATATATTATTTTAATTAATACAATGGATCGTGGGGGAGAAGTGGTGAATGCGAGAAATGGACCTGCGAGAGCACGTGTTACAGACCGGAAACGGAAATAGACTCCAATATACAAATTGTACTATTTAACTCTTCGGAAAATTGAATCTGTAGCGACCGTCTAAAACAATGCAAAATTATTTCACGTTAACCTTACCAGAGAGAAACAGCCGAAAAATAGAATTTAAACAATACGAATTATGTTCGTTAATTGTAATTAAGAAACCGGAAAAGGAAATAAATTAAGTCTAATTAATAAAGAATAGTGCTTGGCCCAGCATCAATAATAAAGGAAATAATTATAATTATACTTATCTAACAAATTTTGTTAAATCAAACTTTGTCACAACACTTTCACACACCTATCGAAAAAAATACTGGAGAAACCACACAGCACGTCTGCCTCCGACGAAGTCTAATGAGAGAGAGAGAGAGAGAGAGAGAGAGAGAGAGAGAGAGAGAGAGTTACAAGGAGTTACAAGGACAAGAAGTGCCTCAAAAGGCCTTGTGGCCCATACCGAGGAGGTATGCCAGGGAAAAATTCCTACACCCTCAAATAGTGTGCAAGATTCGGTCTAACCTTCCCTTGAACTGATCCACAGAGGAACTGTTCACAACTTCTGAAGGTAACCTGTTCCACGTGTTACACATCTTATACGTAAAGTAATTCTAACACACACTAGTGCTAAACCGTTTCAAATCCAACTTCCAACCATTGTTGCTAGTTGAGTTATCATTCAAACTAAACATACTTCTAAAATCGACATCGTTGAACCCGTGTAAGAGCTTGAAAACCTCAATGAGTTGACCGCTCAGACTCCAAGTTTCCAGCGAAAACAAATTCAGGGTGCGTAAGCGTCGATTGTAGCCATATGCCTAACGGAAGGGATTAACTTTGTGGCCCTCGCCTGGACTTCCTCCAGCCTGTCAATATCTTTCCTGAGGGTGGGCGACCAGAACTGCACAGCATACCCCGGATGCAGCCGAACCAGGGAATTGTACAGAGAGAGCACAATCTCCTTGTTCCGAAATCGAAATTGCCTCCTCACATAACCCAACAGCTTCTGGGCTTTCTTTTCGAACTCTACGCACTGTTTGGTAAACGTAAGGTCGCCCTTTTTCAAATCAGTGGCCTCGATATTACTCCCTAACATCGAGAAGTCCAACTTGGGATTGGCGTAGCCAATGTGCATGACCTTACATTTACCCAAGTTAAACGGCATTTGCCATTTTTAGGACCACTCTCCTATCCTACGTAGGTCCGCACGCAGTTGCTTGATCGCTTTGGGCGTTCCAACATTGGCACCAAGGTTGGTGTCGTCAGCGAATTTGCCGATACTACTGACGATGCGAGCCCCAAAACGGAACCCTGAGGAACCCCGCTAGTGATCGAGGTCCAACCCAAGCTAGCCCCTTTAATTACAACCCTCTTTCGCCTATTCTTCAGCCAGTTTCCAATCCAGCTACCTACTTCCCCATCGATACCCAGAGCGCGGACTTTGGCCATTAGACGGCGGTGAGGTACCTTATCAAAGGCTTTCTGAAAGTCGAGATAAAGAATATCAATCGCCCTACTCTTATCGTACTCACTCCATATGACGAGGAAAACCTCGAGCAGGTTGGTGAGACACGACCTATGCCGTCTAAACCCATGTTGGGAGTCCCCAAGCAGCTTGTAGGAATTCAAATGGTCATCGATCCTATCCGCTATTATCCCCTCTAATAATTTACCAACAACCGAACAACCGAAGAAGTGAGATTAACGGGACGATAGTTCCCTGGACTTTCTTGATTCCCTTTCTTAAAGAAAGGGGTCACGTTGGCTTCCTTCCAGTCACCAGGCACCTGTCCCGTCTCCAACGATTTGTTGAAGACTGTAGCCAGGTGGGGAGTCACCTGGCCGCCCACTTCCCGCAAGACTCTGGGGAGGAACTGGTCTGGACCAGGAGCCTTAAACGCGCTTAGTTTGTCTATTCTATCGGCAACACCTGTCGTTGTTCACCGAACTCTATCCAGGCCAGTATCGTCGTGCCTGACGCCTGGCTCGGGGATGATGCGGGTGTCCTCCCTGGTGAACACTCCCTCAAAGTACTCATTCAGCACATTAGCGATGTCCGCGTCGGAGGTCCGCAGCGCGCCGCTCGGGTCCTTTAACGGGCCTATCATGCTTCTAATGGGCTTTCTACTATTAACACAACTGAAGAACTCCTTATGATTCCCCTTGCAAAGGCTTGCCACCCGGAGTTCTTCGTTACGTTTAGCTAGCCTAGCCTTCGCTTTCGCATCCCTGCACAGGCAGACATACATCGCCGCCCACCTCTAACCCCATCTCACCTACGCTATCCCGGAGGCCAACAAAGTCCGCCCGTCGTAGATCGAGCTTACTGCCTCTCGAGTTACTACGCTTCACCCGAGGGACGCAGACACAGAACCTAATCAGACCGTGATCACTCCCGCCCAACGACTCGTCAACGGTGAGGCCAGTGACGAGGTTGTCTTCGGTCGTGAATATTAAGTCTAGAACGCTTTCGCCTCGTGTAGGCCCATTGACCCACTGAGTCAGGAAGTTCTCATCAGCAAAGTCAACTAGCCTCCTCCCTTCGGCATCAGCAGTCCTGTCTTCCCAGTTTATGCTGCAACAGTTGAAGTATCATAAAACTACACCCACCCTGTCCCCAGCAGCTACGGAGTTCGGTGTACAGGGTTGTATCCTCCTCAAGGAGGAGATGCGGAGGTCTGTACACCAAGATTAACCTATAGTTCGTCCCTCCGAGGTTCAAATCGAAGCCAAGCAGCTCCCGTTCCGATCGGAACTGGCAGTCAACCGGACTCAACGTGTCCCTGACGTATATTAGTACCCCTCCCCCTCCCCACGGGTGCGGTCCTTGTGAAACATTCTATACCCGGAAATCTCGAACTTCCCAACGTAGTCCCTACGATCAGTATGAATCCAGGACTCGGTGATCGCAACGATATCCTGGTATTCTGATGCTAAGAGCGCCCATAGCTCGCAAAACTTATTCCTAATCGACCTAGCATTAAAAAGCACTGCACGGAGGGAGCCTTCCCTATTCTCACCGCCCCCAAGCACGATTCGTTTCCCGAACAGCCAGGGCTGTCGGGAGTTGAAGAGCCCCTCACCAACAAGGGGGCAACTTCCGCAGGAGCCCGAGCCCTCTCCAACGAGGAAGGAGGGTCACTCACCTGTACATTAGGGCGGGTCGAAATTTTATACTGAATAACCACGCATTGCAACGGGTTTCTATGGCTCCGAAAAGCCTTCTGATAACTTTTTTTACTGTGCGAAGTGCTGTAGGGGTAGCACAATTTTGGGGTTTTTTGCCTCTCATGTCTTATACTCTGACATATAATAACAATTTTTCCTGGTGTTTTAAATCCTAATGCAATGATGCAAAGTTAAATGCTAATTGAAATATGATATATAAATGAAACAAAATGTGTTGTTATTTATTGGCAATAGCCATTTAGCAGCATTATATTAAGATTTTAAATTATAGACATATTGTAGAAGGTATAGAAAAGGTTAAAATTTTTAAAAATGAAGCAATGTTACAACAAGACGTTTTTCTAAAGTGATCTCCCTTCACTTTTCCTGTAAATTCTTACTTCCATTGCCCTAGATTGTAAAAGATTTAGAATAAATTTTTGACGATTTTCATAGCCATATTGTTCTTCTGATGCTTTTATCACGAGACTGACAGCGCTCTCCAGTTTCTGACCATGACACGGATATAGTGGAATCATCAGTGACTCGGCATGAGCTTTGATAATGTCACTGTCGCTGAATTCATTTAGCAAAGGTGGTGGATATATGGCTTCTCTCTCTCAATCAACCAATTCGGTGTAATCTTCTGCCTTTAAGTTGAGTGTTTTAGGAAGTTCAAAGTTTCTCAGTTTGGGGGAAGACTTTCTGGCCTCAATTATTCGTTGGATCACAATTTCTCTCATTGTTGTCTTTAATCCGTTATCATTGCTAAAAGAATATTTTCCGGTGTGGCAAAATAGGAATTACGTTTTAAGACTGGTTCCATAATGTTTCGGAACTTTTCTTCAATATTTCTTACCAGTTGTGTAAGGTACCAAATATTTATGGCTCCATCGATCGCTTTTGGATGTGATTTAATTTGGAACCACCCGGGAGCATAGCACTGCATTATAATCTTCACAATGTCTTTGAAACCCTATTCTGGTTTCAATGTTGATACATACAATCTTAGAACACGATTAGCCCGAGTGAGCCATCGCGCATGATGAATATTTCCAGGAGATTTCGAACTCAGGTTTTCGGGAACGCTGCCCGATTGAACTGATAAGCAGATGTCGTACAAGTACTTCTGATCCTTGCTGAGCTCTTTTACATCAGCAGGAATTTGTTTTATTCTTCCAGTTACTAGAGTGAAATTAACTATTTTTATTTTTGTCAAATCCTTTTTTATCGCTTTGCCAATATCACCCTTGAAACTGTCTGGTCCACTAGTCTGCCCATCAATTGCTTCGCATACATGCCTGAAAGGCAATTCATTCATGTGGAGCTGGCATACTAACCACTGCAAAGATCTATCTAGCTGAATCTCAATCAATTTAATCACACACCAATTTTTCCTGTATTTAATGCTGTTCCATCACATAGTAAGGCTTTCAAACTGTCATTACTGTCTGTATCCAAAATCAAAGTCAAAATTTCTTCTGCTATGGATCGAGCTGTCCCTTTATCTGGCATGAGATGGTTTACATATAAACCTCCAGGCTCTTTGACAATGGTGTAGTGCTCTTCTTTTGTTTTACCTCCCCGCGTTAATGTATCAACCTTCTACCATCAAATCCTATGCATTCTAGATGTAAGTTTTCCGATTTTGCCTTAACAATATTTGTTTTACCAACTCGCACTCTTTCTCTTTCCACTTTTTTCCTATCAAGCATGTTAGATTCATTCAAAATTCCCATGTCTTTTAAAGCTGCATTTACAGTGCTCTGCAGCTGACGCGATAGCGATCTGCAGTAATAGCCAGCTCATCATAACGGTATCTGTTTTGTTCATGATCTACTAACTCCAGTTCAGGTTTAAAATCATCATTTTCTTCAGTACTTGCATCCACTTCCATATCACCTAAGATGTCTAAACTTCCAGAAATGTCATTGAAAGAAGCCTCCATTTTATCTCGAGCTCTTTGTTGAGCTCGTTGTTGCGCTTCTCGTCTAACTTCACTTCTTCTTAATGCAGACGTTGTAGCTCGATCAATTGGTCCCAGTTGATTTCTGGGTTCTTTTTGTCCTATGAAATATTCCCATTCTTGGACTGGAATTCTTTCGATACACCTGCACTGTGACCTTTCTCTTTTTTTTGTCATAGCAGTCGCAACTGCATACGTCAAACATATCATCAAAAGTTGACAACTTTGTGAAGAATTCCTCCTTTCTTCTGTTTTGGGGTATTTTATTTAATTTAGATGCTGGCATCATCAGTCGGCATACTTTCATGAAGATACCTTCTGTACCAATGGTAGGAAATGAAAATCGGTTCCAGATGACTTTAATATCAGTAGTGACAATCCTGTAACATTCGTTGGCACTACATGAACCTTTACCCTCAGCATCTTTTATTTGCCGAACCAAAAAACAGTGCCTCACTACATCAGCTTTTGAAGGTATCATGGCAGGTGGAAATCTAGTTGGCTGGCCAAAAGCAGAATTGGCTGTCTTGCTACGTGTGGCCACTTTTTAAGAGACAAATACTTAAATCATAAATCTCTATCATCTGAAAAGAAAAAACATGATTAGAAAGCTGATCGCACAATATATAGCATATAAGTAAGTCAAAGGAAAAAGATAACAAGGGCTCCTCAAATGGGTAAAGGGGGTACTTTGTGTGACCCCTAGGGGGAGGGTAGCACAGTACTTATTTTTTATGTAATGATAAGGATATTAAGTGGAAATCCATGCATTGCGTGGCTTTTGGATAAGTTATTCTTTGTGTGTTTCGACCCATCCTACTGTACATGGACGCACCCTTCATTTGAAGGTACCTACCCTACCGCCTTTGAGGAACAGATCGTTGCCACCAGCGTGGACAACGATCGCACTCCTCCGACTAGCCACGCGCAGCTTCTCTAACTCCTTCTTAAGTGCGCCGTTCCCAGCCCGGGTAAGCACCTTACCTTCCTCCTGTCCCGGTTTGCAGAAGCAAAGTACTTCTCCTGGCCCCTGATCTGTGAGTCCCCAATCAAAACGGTGTCTTCCTCCTTCGTGCACAGGAGACTAAAGCGGTTGGAGGTTCTAACAGCGGCAACCGAGGTCTCAGACTTCGGCTTCGCAGCCTTCTTGCCCGATACCTTTCGATACCCGACGCCACCCGTAGACTCAGCCGCACTTACAGTACCCGACCCACCCCGTCCGACAGCTACATCCTTCAGCTTCTTTGGGCCATCAGTAGGCCCCTCCCCACCCTTTTTCTTTATCGGCCCCTTCCCACCCTTTTTCTTTATCGGCCCCTTCCCACCCTTCTCTATCGGCCCCTTCTTTGCGCCCTCCCCTCCCTCCACCTTGCGTCGCGGTTCCATGCACTCCACGTGGGTCGCTGGCAATTCCTGACACTGAGTTTGCATCCCGGCCCCCGGTTGCACCTCTACCCTTTCTTCGTGGTCTCGAGCTCTGTCCAGTTCGCCGCTGGACCGCCTTTCCAGGGCGGCTATCCTATCAATAAGCTCCGGAGTGTAGGGCGCAGCCGCATCAGCAACCGCCGCGCCTCCAACAGCCGATCTGGACGACTGGAGCCGCCAGACCCTCTTCTCTAGCTTCTCGTACAACTGCATGAGTTCGCAAAAGCGGCACATGTTGGAGTGGTTGATCTTTTCGAAGCAAGCTTCTTTGCAGTTCGTCACCCACTGGTTTACTCCACACCTCGCGCACTCAGCCTTCAGTTTCTGCGGTCCAGTCATTGTAGCTTATTTTCCTAACTCCGAATACACTGAATAAAATAAAGCGTTCTAGCAACGAAAACTATCGAAAACTTTCTGACCAGTACATGAAAATGGAGGGGGTCGGTGAATTCTTCCCGCGCAAGCCGCATCCGCCAATCTGCCAATAACGTTCATCCCCTCCAGAAGACTACACCTCTCACTCCTGCCACACCGACCAAGGGTTTCCCCAGGGCCGGACAGTTCCAAACGTGTCGCAGCTACCAACTGACAAACACTCGCGACGCAGGCGTCATGGATTTCCCGCCAGGAGCGACGGCGAGATGCAGCTCCTTACTAAGTCTTACTAGCCACTCAAAAACGGCCAGACTCTTAAAATCAAGTGTTCAAGGGATATCCCACCAGACCTAGCAGCTACCCTCGAGCCTTCTCGCTGGCCTGGCAGCCAGCTGGGCAGTAAAGCTCTCTCACCCAAGGGCAGTACAGCCAACCACCAATTGGTCACCAAAGAACGGTCGCAGGGGGCTGGTCAGCCCATTACGCGTTAGGAATGGGCTTAACGGGGCACTAGCCACACTCCATTCATCGCGCCCCTACGCCTGGGATCCCTCAATCCCAGTCTCTCACGACCTACGAGCGTTAAATGGTGTTATTTATAGAGGTTCTAAAGCCTCTCTTCCTACGCATGAGGTAGCAGTAGGGTCCTTATAGTAAAAGTAGAGAAAAAGACTTAATACTAAAAGAATTTTTTTGTTTTGTTTTGTTTTTGCAGTCAGTCAGAGGAAAGCATCCTTAACCTAAGCTAAAAGGACAGAGTAGGGATGGGATATGGTCCCAGTAACCTACGGGACAGGATTGTACAATAGACTTCACCCGCCCTCCCGAAAGAGAGAGAGAACCTTAAGGAACTGGCAACCAATTTCTCTAGGGTCCCACGACTAGGGACCGGAGGGCTGTCATACCCCAGGTATAAAGTTATAAAGTTCACAACACCCAGAAGAAATGTGCATAACCTTTATACCCCTGCGGAGGGAGAGATAGCGAGAGAGAGAGAGAGAGAGAGAGAGAGAGAGAGAGAGAGAGAGAGAGAGAGAGAGTTACAAGGAGTTACAAGGAAAAGAAGTACCTCAAAAGGCCTTGCGGCTCATAACGAGGAGGTACCAATGGCAACGGGTGCCAGGGAAAATTTTCTACACACTCAAATAGTGTGCAAGATTTGGTCTAACCTTTTCTTGAAATGATCCACAGAGGAACTGTTCACAACTTCTGAAGTTAAACTGTTCCACGTGTCACAGATCTTATACGTAGAGTAATTCCCACACACACTAGTCCTAAACCGTTTCAAATCCAACTTACTTCCAACCATTGTTGCGAGTTGGGTTATCAACTTATCATTTAAACTAAACATGCTTCTAAAATCGACATCGTCGAACCAGCGTAAGAGCTTGAAAACCTCGATCAGTTGACCGCGCAGCCTCCGAGTTTCCAGCGAAAACAAGTTCAGGGCGCGTAACCGTCGATTGTAGCCCATATGCCTAACGGAAGGGATTAACACTGTGGCCCTCGCCTGCACTCGCTCCAGCCTCTCGATATCTTTCCTGAGGGTTGGCGACCAGAACTGCACTGCATACTCCAGGTGCGGCCGAACCAGGGAATTGTACAGAGAGAGCACAATCTCCTTGTTCCGAAACTGAAATTGCCTCCTGATATAACCCAACAGCTTCTGGGCTTTTTTTTCCACCTCTACGCACTGTTTGGTAAACTTATGGTCGCTGCTGATTAGCACACCCAAGTTCTTTTCCAAATCAGTCGCCTCGATATTGTTCCCCAACATCGAGTAGTCCGACTTGGGATTGGCGTAGCCAATGTGCATCACTTTGCATTTACCCAAGTTAAACGGCATTTGTCATTTTTCGGACCACTCTCCTATCCTACCTAGGTCCGCACGCAGTTCCTCGATCGCTTCGGGCGTCCCAACATTGGCCCGAAGCTTCGTGTCATCAGCGAATTTGGCGATCTGACTGACGATGCCACCGTCTATATCACTTATGTAAATGATAAACAACAGCGGCCCCTAAACGGAACCCTGAGGAACCACACTAGTGACCAAGGCCCAACCCGAACTAGCACCTTTAATTACAACCCTCTGCTGCCTATTCTTCAGCCAGTTTTCAATCCACCTACCTACTTCACCACCGATACCCAGCGCGCGCACTTTCGCCATTAGCCGGCGGT
This sequence comes from Bathynomus jamesi, assembly GCA_023014485.1. Lineage (NCBI taxonomy): Eukaryota > Metazoa > Arthropoda > Malacostraca > Isopoda > Cirolanidae > Bathynomus > Bathynomus jamesi. The sequence continues at coordinate 190,109 of JAJOZX010002286.1, forward strand.
GAGGTACCTTATCAAAGGCTTTCTGAAAGTCGAGATAAAGTATATCAATCGCCCTACTCTTATGAAACTCACTCAACATGACGTGGAAAAACTCGAGCAAGTTGGTGAGACATGACCTATGCCGTGTAAACCCATGTTGAGAGTCCCCAAGCAGCTTGTAGGAATCCAAATGGTCAACGATCCTATCCCATATTATCCCCTCTAATCATTTACCTACAACTGAAGTGAGACTAATGGGACGATAGTTCCCTGGACTTTCGTGATCCCCTTTCTTAAAGATAGGGGTCACGTTGGCTTCCCTCCAGTCACCAAGCACCTGGCCAGTCTCCAAAAATTTGTTGAAGACTGTAGCCCGGTGGGGAGCCACATGGTCGCGCACCTCCCACAACACTCTGGGGAGAAACTGGTCTGGCCCAGGAGCCTTAAACGCGCTCAGTTTGTCTATTCTATCGGCAACGACTGTCGCGGTACATCGAACACTATCCAGGCCAGAGAGAGAGAGAGAGAGAGAGAGAGAGAGAGAGAGAGAGAGAGAGAGAGAGAGAGAGAGAGAGAGAGAGCGAGAGAGAGAATTAATAAATATATAAATAACTTGTTTGTACTCGTATGTGCTGGTGATTCGTTAGATAGCAGATGGAAAGGGATTACCACATACAGTATATATATATATCAAGGGAAAACTGATGCACGAAAGCGTTGTTCCCTGCATAAGCAAAACCAAACCACCGCTTCATCTTTAAGGACTGGACCGGAGACGCACTATAAACGATTCCTTGCGGCCAGGAGGGTGGGTGGGTGGCAGCGTGGGCGTGCTGCCTCTCTGGGCTGCGGCCATAAGTGTATGTGAGGGCCCTTTAACCTAACCTTACTCCTTAAATACACCTCAAACTTTTCACTAAGATTTATTGCACACAAGCTGGTACAAAATTTCTCGTATGGCATTCAAAATTTCGAATGCTATTTGTTAACCGTAAGAAGTTGCACCAGGGGAGCAGCTAGACTTCTAAATCTGTAGAGATAAGAAAATTATTGGTGGAAGGATGAGGGGGCAATACTGATTTTGTGGGATGAATATAGCAAATGTAATAACTGTAACCAACTTGTAGTTGAGTACATAATTTATTTTTCAATTCATTTTAAATGTGTCATTCTTTTGCAATTTTTTCACATTATTACAATATTATGATTATTTCATTTTTAGTTTGATATCGGCAACTTTTTGAGAGCTAGAATTTTTGGGGATGCAGTTGCCGTTCCATGCACACCCAGTGGTTGGCACTATGTATAACTACTCTGCTGTTAAACTGTCTTCACATAACTGTAGGAATAGTTCAAGCCCAGATCATCGAAACAAAGTCCTCATTCTCTATAACAGCTACGTCACCTTGCACAGTTATAGCCTTTATAAACTCTAATAATCATATCTAATGCGTTTCTCAGTATCGAGAAATATGAGTCAGTAGCGGATGAAAGGCACAATAAAGTAGATTCATTTTCTTTAAGGTACACGGGTTTCAGTGAACCGCATGATCTCCTTTAGGTGCAAACACAACAGATAGGCAAGAAGGCAATTTCATATACTGTATACAGATGTAGAAGCACAACGGAAATTCCTTTTCCTCGCCTCTCTCACATGGTTTGGAGAAGTAAACAAGGCTATAAAACCCAAACACGTGGGCAGGAACAGGTCCACAAAGGAAACAGATTTTGTTTCGTTTCCCAAAATTCCCGCCAGGGGACGTAACTAAGGTCTGTAAAAACGCGAGTCCCCTCTCAAATCGCTCTCATTTTCTCATTTTTGCTCTTTGCTCAGGCCTTACTCAGCACTCACTGTTCATCTCCAACCTTCGTCATGTATCATAACTCTACTCGCTCTCCGACCCGCCGTCCTTCAAAACTCCGTCCAATCATACACGAAGCTGGATCATCTCCTTTGAGGCTTACTAGTATGTCATCCCCCCGGAAGCATCATCACTTCTGCAAGATTCAATCGCCGTCAATCGTCCGGCTATGGCCTCGCTCAACATTTACCAATTTCTACCTGCGAATCTTCATTTCCTTTCAACGAGTATTTCGTCAATTAAACAGGCTCGTAGGCCCTTCCGTCTTCAGAATTATCTTCGTCGAAACCCAGGTCTGTAAACCTCACACAGGTTACTAGCACATTTGACCTACCGTTCATTCCGTCGTGCTAAACAACTTTTGCGTAGCCTACAAACTCAATATACTCTTAGCCTAACCTAATAGGTCCTCTTCAAAAGGTTTTCAATACCGTAGAATCCAGCTCGCCATTTACGACCCAATTAGGCCTAACCGCTATTGTAACAAATACCGTATTGTTATTGCGTCAGTTATTACTTACTTATCTATTTCATTACTGTACCTGTACCATATTGTCATTACCTCAGTTATTATTTACTCGCTCGCCATTATTGTTGTGTTCAATACCGTGTTCAATACAACACCTTAATTAGTGTTTTTTGTCATTATGGTAGCATTTAACTCTTATACTGTATAATACAGTCGGGGTGGAAGAACTGGAGAGACGTATCAGGGGTGCTCTGTGATAAGAGGGTCCCAGTGAAACTGAAGGGAAAGGTATTCAAAACAGTGGTGAGGCCGGCAATGTTGTATGGAATGGAGACTGTGCCAATGAAGAAGAGCAATGAAAGAAAAATCGATGTGGCTGAAATGAAGATGTTGAGATGGATGTGTGGAGTGACGAGGAGGGATAGGGTCAGAAATGAGCATATAAGAGGGACAGTGAAGGTGGCGGAAGCATCTAAGAAGGTGCAGGAGGCCAGGCTGAGGTGGTATGGACACGTCAGGAGAAGAGAGGAGGAGTATGTGGGGCGAAGAGTGCTGGAGATGGAGTTGCCGGGACGGAGAAGAAGAGGAAGACCGGAGACGAGATGGAGGGACTGTGTGGTGGCGGACATCAGGGAGAAGGACTTGGAGGAAGACGTGGTATACGACAGAGGAGAGTGGAGAAGACGAACCAAAAACAGCGACCCCATGTAAAGATGGGATAATAAGCTGCGGAAGAAGAAGACTGTATAAAAATAATTTCTTATTGTTAATAACACTGGCCAACAAAATGAAACTTTTTTCCTCATCACAAACATGATCACACTTTTCTTAATGCAGTTTTCGCGCTGATTCCGAATCTGGTTTTATTGTTTTTCTAGCATGTATAGTTATATAGATACACTGGTTTTGATATTTTTAAGTTTTTGATATTGCTATAAGAAAATTTATGGATGCATAGATCACACTTAGGAATGCTAAACAACAAATACATCATATACCTTATTCAATGTACTTATAAATAAAGAATATATACATTATTTTATTAAAAGCGCTGTGAGTGTGATTTCCTTTTGTAAATTTGGCCTGGATTGTCACGATACAGCATCCAACAATGGTCCGCCATCATGCTTTCATTCCAATATCCTTGGTAGCCCTTCTCCATCATCTGAATATCTTGATGAAAGCGCTCTTCTTGCTCGTCACTCACTGCACCAAGGTTTTCAGGAAAGAAATCTAAGTGGGAATGCAGGAAGTGAATTTTTAACGACATTCGACACTCCATTTCTTTGAAGGCATGAAGGAGGTTCTTGACTCCATCCTTATACGCAGGTGACTTGTTGCTTCCAAGAAAGTTTTCACATATCCATTTGAACGCCAGCCAAGCCTTCAATTCCAGCGGACTTAGGACTTTTTCAAATTCAGTGTCATTCAAAACCTCCCTTATTTGTGGCCCAACAAAAATTCCTTCCTTCAATTTTGCTGCAGTAACCTTCGGAAATTTCCTTGAAAGGTATTGGAACCCTTCAGAATTGACTTTACCCATTGCTTTAACAAAATTCTTCATTAAACCAAGTTTAATGTGAAGAGGTGGCAGATAGATCTTTTGGGGATCCACTAAAGGGACAGACTGGACATTGCTTATCCCTGGGACATATGTATACCTAAGTGGCCAGTCACTTTTGGTGTAATGTTCTATAGTGGCGCGACTGTCCCACAGGCAAAGGAAACAACAAAATTTTGTGAATCCTGACTGCATACCCATAAGCATTCCTATAACTTTTAGATCTCCACAAACATTCCATTGATGACTGTCGTATTTGATTGCCTTAAGTAGTATATCATATTGTCATATGTCTCTTTTAGATGGACGGAATGGGCAATGTGGATGGATGGCATTATATTACCATTATGCAAAAGAACTGCTTTCAGGCTTCTCTGCGACGAATCAATAAAGAGGCGCCACTCAGATGCCACATACGTCTGAGATATGGCTGTAAATAGTCCATTGATGTCATGGCAATAACAAAGAGGACCGTCGACTGAAAAGAATGCTGTTAATTCAAAATTCCGCTTTCGGTAGTAACTAATACGAACATTGTTCTCAAGTAAATTGTTCTCCTTTAGTCTTGAGGCGAGAAGCTCTGATTTCTCTTTAGACAGCGATAAGTCTCTAACAAGATCATTCAACTGTCCTTGGGTTAACTTTTTAGGCTCTAAATGTCTACCTTCAAAAGTGTACTCTGGTTCTGTAGATGGTCCGGAAACGCCAGTTGCACCTTCATCACTTTCCATGTCATCTATGATAGAATCTAGCCTATCACTTGGGGGAATTGGAATGGGCAATGTTTCATCATGTTTTACTGGTCTACGTGCTGAATCCAAGTTTGGATATACAATCTGGTGTTTGTTCTTGGCAGAAAACCCCATTAAGTTCACACTACAAAAATAACAGTCTTCATGATGATCTCTCGGCTCCCTCCATATCATGGGTATGGCAAATGGCATTGAAGCTTTCTTTTGTTAAGCCAATCACGTAATCCATTTGAACAGCCAGAACAGATTGATGTGGCGCCCATGGTTTATCTTGGTCACCTAGATGGCAACCAAAGTATAGCTTGTATATTTTCTTAATGTCGGTTGTAATACTTCGTCGCTGTGTTTCAGTTGTCAACTGGCCGCATACGAAACAGAACTTGTCGGGGTCATTCTTACATTGTCGAGGCATGTTGACTGACCTGAGCAAACTATAAATTAAAAAAAAATGTACACCAACTTGACACAAGTTCTTGGACTGGACTGATCTTTTGACACACAAAGCACGGCGTTGTTGCCTGAATCACAATGCTGCTAGACGTAAAAGCTCACACCTGAAATACATAAGATGTATAATTAAGATAATTGAAATAAATAAGATGAATAAACTAAAAAAACACAATAAAATAAACACAATCAAATGTTGAAATATTAGTATTTTGCCTATTTAAAATGGTTAAATCTGTGTAGTTATATATATGCCTTCATCTTGAAAACTATACGTGCTAGAAAATATATGAATGCAGTTTTGGAATCAGCGTGGAAAATGCTATCCAGCCACCACAAATTTTACTCTGATGAAAAATCTTTGTTGACCAGTGTAATCATTCATTGTAATATTGCACAATTACCGTATAAATTATTGTTAATTATTGTGAACAAATAATTCATTTATTTTGATAATTAAACGAAAAACCACAAAGTCATTTTTATCTCTTTTCTTAAATATTACTTATTTGATCTGAAAAGATCTGGTGACCCAATAACATTTCATTTCATTCTTCTTCTGCATATTATAACGGGCCTTTTTTTATGCAGGAAGCAGGGACCAAGGGCAAATGCCCGCAAAATCGCTCCCACCCCCCTCATAGAAGAAGAAGAGAGCCAAAATCAAGGTCCGGGGTTTTCGAGATGCCTAGACACTCTGCGTTTGAAAGATGGGAGGTCATAGAGAGGAGGAAAGATGGAATGAGGAAGATCTACAGATCTACAGAAGCTAAGGCTAATAAGACCATAAGATCCACTCTAAGGTTAGCCCGAGAGAAAGGAAAGAGTAGGGGGTTAAGAGAAGAGAATAAGGGGTTAAGTGGGTTAACATTCATTCAGAAAAAGAGAAAAAAGACTCACCATCATCATCCGCAGGCCACTGCCGACAAGTCAGTAAAATAGTCGGAGAGAATAGGAAAGATTGCAGAACGGCCCTCTACTCGATTGAGAGGTAGAGCCCACTCTGCCCGAAAGGGAGTGAAAGATGAAAAGAAGTAAAATAAGAACGCTTACAAACCATGCAATACATCCTTAAGTTAACCCTTTAACGATCAGTATACGTTTCTTTGAACTTAAAAGTTTAAGTTTTATTGTTATTTACAATTAGATATTAGTAACTATAGTCACTTAAATGACCCATTTTTGGGTTAATTTTCCGACAACTAAACGATACCTGTATAAACATGTAAATGTATTTGTAGAAACGTTGCATCATTGTACAATTTATATTATTATTTCCGTGGGACAAATATGTCCCGTGGTCCTCAAAGGGTTAAGAACAACACATTCTTAACTCAAAGCAACACATTCTTCCAGCTGTTGCAGACCGATCCTCTACTCCATAGGGAGGTAGAGGATGCAGCCCACTAGGCTGGAAAGGCATGAAAGATGAAAAGAAGTAAAATAAGAACGCATTACAAACCATGCAACACATTCTGAACTCAAACACTATCATACCATGCAAATTACAGACATGCAATAAAGAGAGTTACAGACATGCAAATAAGGAGAGAAGAAGAAAAAAAAGTGGGTTAATTTACTCAACAAGTTACAACTAAGTTCGTGTTAGTCTAATTTTTTTTTTTTTTGCTGGCATATCACACGCTGGCATGTCACAAACTGGCATTAGACGTCAACAGACTCATCCCCGATTACCACCCACAGAGCTCCTGTTGCCAATTTTTTTTTACTTTAAACAACGTTAATATTTTTAAAATGCTTATCTAGACGGTTTTTAAACACATTAACGCTGGTAGAGTTTACGACGGGCGCGGGAAGATTATTCCATTTATCAATTACTTTAAACGTAAAGAAGTTTTTAGCGATATTATTAATGAAACGTCTGTCACGCAACTTAAATCCGTTATTACGAATATTGTTATTATCGAAAGTGAACAGTATGTCAAAATTTACGTTATCGATGTTATTAACGATTTTGAAAACTTCAATAAGCTCCCCCATTAATCTCGTAGTTTCGAGTGAATGCAAGTCTAACTCTTTAATCCTATCCTCATAAGGCTTGTTGCGCAATGACGGAATTAGTTTCGTGGCACGACGCTGAACCCTTTCTAACCTATCAATATCCTCACGCAAATACGGGCACCAAAACTGAACGGCATATTCTAAATGAGGCATGACTAAGGACTTGTAAAGGGGCAATATAATATCCTTCGATTTAAATTCGAAATTACGCTCTATGAAGCCTAACATCCTATTAGCTTTTGCACAAGATTGTCCCAGAGTTGACCGGGTGAGTAGATGAAAAATTGAAAATACCAGTTAACTCTTGCGTTAGATAGTTGGACAGAAAAGGAATGAAAAAGTGTAGAAAGTCTGGTGCTGCGTGCTCTCCTTAAAGGAGGAGGCATGAAGTTAGAGAGTTCAGAAGAACAATGTCCATTATAATAGCGATAGTAAAGAGAAAGTGAGGTTACATTGCGACGAAGAGAGAGAGATTGAAGATAGTGAGTAAGAGGCGGGTAATTGATGAGACGAAAAGCGTTTGATTCCACCCAGTTAAGTACGAATATGTGGGTTGAGCCACCCCCCACATGAGAAGCATACTCCATACAGGAGCGAACAAGACCCCTATACAGAGACAGCAACTGAGTTGGGGTGAAGAAACCGCGGAAGCGGTACAGCACACCTAACCTCTTAGAAGCTGTTTTAGAAAGAGAGTATATGTGATCTTTCCAGGAAAGATCAGGAGAAAAAGAAACGCCAAGAATGTTAAGAGAAGAGGAAGGATTGATTTGTGTGTTGTTGAAGGTAAGAGAATAGTCTTACGGAAGACTGTGACGAGTAGACAGATGGAGGAACTGAGTTTTTGAGGCATTGAAAGCCACAAAGTTTTCTCTGCCCCAATCAGAGATAGCAGAAAGATCAGAGGTTCGGTACTCCATACCCGTCCGAGGCGAATCATGGAATCATGGAGTGACTGTTGAGAGAGACGGTTTGTGAAGCGAGTGGAGAAGTGAAGAGTGGAATCATCGGCATAGGAGTGAATAGGACAGGAAGTGCGACTTAATAGGTCATTGATAAATAAAAGGAAAAGAGTGGGTGACAGGACAGAACCCTGAAGAACACCACTGTTAATAGCTTTAGGAGAAGAACAGTGGCCATCTACACCCGCAGCTATTGAGATGCAGTAAACTGATTTAAATGCATGAAATTAACATGTAAAATGTAATTGTTTGAAATATAAAATACTAGTTGACATCATGGAGAGAGATTTGAAAATGCGCTGAGGCCGGAAGCATAGGCAGTCCCGTGGCGGAGTATTTAGAAGAATGTCGTTGTGGTGTCAAAAAATGTAATTTGTGATTTAAAGTTAACTATGATAGAAGCTCTCCCCACGAACCAATGTTAAAATTATGAATTTATACTCCCTTTCCCCAGTCACGTTTATCGTCTTAATTAAAATAAATTGGTAAATAGTGAAAACTGTCGTCATTCGAAATCCTCCCTCTTCGTTACTAAATGGCTCGCCATACAGACCGTGTTAAGGCGGCCTCACTATCCTTTTAAAGAATACAGAAATAAGTGTAAAGCAGTAGAAAGAGTGCGGATAACGTTAGATTAAAAAAATAGTAAATACAAATCAAAGACGTTTCAAGACATTAAAAATTAATACCGTATTACAATTATTTTCCATTAAGAGTTGCACAGACTAAGTTATCTTAGCATCTTACCAGTGATGGAAATGGGGGGGGACACGCGGGTACACGGCGTGTACCTACTTCTCAATTTGCAGTTGTAACTGATGGAGCATCAGCAGAGGCGTCAATTGGGGGGTGCCGTGAGGGGCGGTTGGCCCCCCAAGCTCACCAGAGGGGTCTCCAAGGCCCTCCAAATAATAGTTTCTTAAAAAAAGGCACCTAATATTTTGTGGATTACCAATATAATAAATTGTTTTCAGTTTAAATTTTAATGTTTTGGTTGATGATTTTGCAAAAATGAAGTCTAGAAAATATTCTCTACTACATTAGGTGAAATAAATTTCATGATTTATTGCTTAACTTAATAATTTGATAGTTAACTGTAAATAACCAGTATAGCTGATACCATTTAATAATTCTTGTTTATATTAATTTGATTATAAAGTACATTGTGGGTAGCATTTAATAAATTTTGACATGTGAGGGGCCTCTCACTGCCTTCTTCGCCCCTCCCCCTAGCCAGTTTGAAATGACGCCCCTGAACATCAGTAATGGTGGGATGAAAATCAGGGGTTGCAAAATTATTTCTTGATAACTTATATATGTCATCATTATATATATATATATATATATATATATATATATATATATATATGAAAATTATTTCACGAAAGTAACACGTGAAAAATATTTATGATGAAAAAACCACGAAAGGAAACACAGAATGGTGCTCAAGCGCTTTCGTCTAATGACATCCTCAGGAACACTGAAGTAAATAAAGAGTTCAAGATATATATACTATATAGGTCAAAAAAAAAAATATATATATAATAAATATAGAAATAAAAATTGTGGGAGGAGCATACAAATTTGTAAGGAAAAACTACCAATTTTAGCACTTTACCCTTCTTGTCTAAATCCGTTCTGAACTAATTCAAACCAATTTTATAGATAATGCCTGAATTATATATAGGTCACAAAAAAATAAAAAAATAAAAAAATAACTTGAAAAATAAAAATTGTAAGAGGAGCATACAAATTTATAAGGGAAAACTACCAAAGTTTTAGCACTCTGCCTTTCTTGTCTAAATCCGTTCTGAACGAATTCAAGACAACAGGATCAAGTGGAAAAAGACCTTGGCTCTTCAATGTTTCTCCGGGCTCTTAGGATCGCCAGTCCGGAATACATCGATGCCGAAATGGAAAATTCAACGGTATTGGAAGTGATCTGTGCTACCCACCTGCGCTTATGGAATCTTGTCTTAACGAGGCAAAACTAACCTTCCATCGTGTGAGTAATAACACTTCGCACTTTATCAAAGAATATTTTAGTACTTCCATTTATCCCGGGCTTTTTAAGCATTGATAATGTACTTAAACTTTTAAATATTAATGTAGTATTTTCATATAACAATATTGTGAAAAATATCAGTTAAAAATAGCCCTGCCAATAATTCAGGCATTATCTATAAAATTGGTTGTGAACAATGTGATTCCTTTTACATTGGTCAGACGGGAAAGGATTTTCACATGCGTGTAAAACAGCATCAATATTCCGTTAGAACGGGACAGTCGTCCAATGCCCTTTTTGTCCATTTGTCAGAGTTATCCCACTGTATTGATTGGAATAATGCTTCAGTTTTGTTTCACTCTAGCAACATTGTTAATAGAAATATTCTTGAGTCTGCTATTCTCCAACTTACAAATAACTTTAACATGAACCAAGGTCTTTTTCCACTTGATCCTTTTGTTTTGAATTCGTTCAGAACGGATTTAGACAAGAAGGGCAGAGTGCTAAAACTTTGGTAATTTTCCTTTATAAATTTGTATGCTCCTCTTACAATTTTTATTTTTCAATTTATTTTTATATTTTTTAATTTTTTTGTGACCTATATATAATTCAGGCATTATCTATAAAATTGGCTGTAAACAATCCATTTGATCCCATTGTTTTGAATTCGTTCAGAACGGATTTAGACAAAAAGGGCAAAGTGCTAAAATTGGTAGTTTTTCCTTACAAATTTGTATGCTCCTCCCATAATTTTTATTTCTATATTTATTATATATATATATTTTTTTGTGTGGCCTATATATAGTCATATAGCTCGAACTCTTTATTTACTTCAGTGTTCCTGAGGATGTCATTAGACGAAAGCGCTTGAGCACCATTCTGTGTTTCCTTTCCTTCGTGGTTTTTTCATCATATACAGTATATAAATATATATATATACACACACACACACAATATATATATATATATATATATACATATATATACATATATATATACACACACACACACACACACACACACACATATATATATATATATATATATATATATATATACATATATATATATATATATATACATACTGTATATATATATGTTCAGAACGGATTTAGACAAAAAGGGCAAAGTGCTAAAATTGGTAGTTTTTCCTTACAAATTTGTATGCTCCTCCCATAATTTTTATGGGAGGAGCATACAAATTTGTAAGGAAAAACTACCAATTTTAGCACTTTGCCCTTTTTGTCTAAATCCGTTCTGAACATATATATATACAGTATATATATATATATATATATATATATATATATATATATATATATATATTATATATATATATATGTTATGTTATAATGTAATGTTATAATGTTTCAGACCAACAAAGACCCTAGGATCCACTCATGGCTGGTCTACCTAACTGTGTTCGTTAGGTATATATATATATATATATGTGTGTGTGTGTGTATATATATATATATATTTATATACTGTATATGATGAAGAAACCACGAAGGAAAGGAAACACAGAATGGTGCTCAAGCGCTTTCGTCTAATGACATCCTCAGGAACACTGAAGTAAATAAAGAGTTCGAGCTATATGACTATATATATTATATATATATTTTTTTTTGTGACCTATATATAGTCATATAGCTCGAACTCTTTATTTACTTCAGTGTTCCTGAGGATGTCATTAGACGAAAGCGCTTGAGCACCATTCTGTGTTTCCTTTCCTTCGTGGTTTTTTCATCATATACACTATACCTTATGAACCTTATGAACATTATGTTGTTTCGTGCGATACACACACACACACACACATATATACAGGGTGTCTCAATATACATGCAACCCATGTCACTGCTAATAATTCTGCCAATATTAATGTTCTCGTTCTATTTTTTCAGATTTGAAGAGAGGAGACGATAACAATAATAATTATCAATCAAACTGCCTTGGACAAAGGAGGAAAAATTTTTTTGCGTCACTACTTATTTGGAGACGAAATCATTCAAAACTGTGCAAGCGAAATTTCGCAGGAAGTTCAACTTCAACAATTATCCCCAGAAAAGACAAATTTATCGTTGGGCACACAATTTCAAGCCACAGGATCAGTAAACAATCTCAACAAGAAAGCAGAAACACCCAGATCTGGCAGGAAGGTGACTGCAAGATCTCCTGACAATGTGAATGCGGTGAGAGATTCTGTCGGAAGGAGTCCGAAAAAGTCAATCCGAAGACGTTGCCAAGATCTGGGTCTTTCACGTGCGTCAGTGCAAAGAATCTTGATCAAGGATCTTCAGCTGTACCCATACAGGATCCAGATCAAGCATAAACTCTCACCAGCTGACATGGCAAAACGTGTTGTGATGTGCCGGTGGTTCGAGAACAAGATCGAAGAGGATCCTGACTTTCTTGATGATGTTTGGTTCAGCGACGAAGCACACTTCTTGCCCAGTGGGTATGTCAATAGCAAGAACAATGTGTTCTGGGGCACACAAGCCCCAGACGAGGTGCTTCAGAGGCCCTTGCACTCTGTGCAGGGTGTCAGGGTGATTGACAACTTCGCTCGTCGGCTTCAAGTGTGTCTGCAGCGCAACGGCGGTCATTTGGAACATGTGCTCTAATAAATGTATCCTTTGATCTAGAGACCTCAAATCTTCAGTTTTTAATTGTTATCATATCAGCTTCCAGGAAATGTAATCTTTTTTGGAGTTTATTTTCTGAGTAATAAATTATTATCATGTCAATGGGTTCCACCTATTTTGAGACACCCGGTATATATATATATATATATATATATATATATATATATATATATATATATATATATATATATACACACGAGGGCCACTCAATATATTTTGCCCCACATTTTTCTTTCCAAGTTTCCTAGTAAGTTCCAGAAATTTTGTACACAAGTAGTTACATACCTTTTTCCATCCTTTTCTACGGCTTTCCTCCACCTCGAAACAAGGGCCTTTATTCCTTTCTGGTAAAAGTCAGCTGGGTTCAGCTGGAGCCACCTCTTAACCTCCTCAACAACCCCATCGTCACTCTGAAACTTTCTTCCACGAATATCATCTTTCATTGGCTCAAACAAATGGAAGTCTGAAGGTGCCAGATACGGGATGTATAGAGGGTTGGGTAACACAGTCAAGCGCATTTTTGTGATGGCCTCTCTTGTTTGCAAACTGTTGTGTGGTCTTGAGTTATCATGCAAAAGAAGGACGTCTTCCAGTTTTCTCTCCGGTCGAACTCGCTTTATACGTCTCTGGAGTCTCTGTAGGGTAGCAATATATGCCTCTGAGTTGATTGTTTGTCCTTTTCTTATAATATTCACCAGACTCACCTCTTTCATGTCCCAGAAGATGGTGGCCATAACCTTTCCTGCAGAGGGAGCCATTTTGAACTTTTTCTTGCGTGGGAGTTTGCGCGATGTCACTCGAACCAACGACTCAGAAGCAATTTCCTTTCTTTGGGCTTTGTGATCTTGAGTCAGTTGGCGAGGAACAAACCGTAAACACACTTTTGAATATCCCAGTTGCTGAATTATCGTATTTACACTTCCTTCACTAATTCCTAGCTCTAGTGATAGCTCCTTGTATGTGGCGCGCCGATTTGATCGAATGATGCTGTTAGCAAGTTGCACAGTGTGAGATGTCACAGCCGATGCCGGGTGACCGCTGCGTGGCTCATCATCGAGGCTGGCTCTCCCTCTTTCCGATAATCTCACACGTCTAGACCAGCGTCCAACTGTGCTTCGATCAACAACAGCATGTCCGTAAACGATTTGTAGACGTTTGTGGATATTTCCAACTGTTTCCTTCTCTGTGATTAAGAACTCGATAACAGCTCTGTTTACGACGCACATCACTGTCAGACGTCATTTTCGAAACTGCGTTAACCATCGGTTTTATACAAGAGCGTTTAAAAGTGGTTTTATTCAAGGAGCGGAGGTTCAAACTGGAAAAAACGGGTTATTTATGTGAAGCGCAGAAAGTTCAAACTGACGGCCCAAAAGACATTTCAGCCCTATGGCCTATTATTTAGCTAAGAAAAAAGTGTGGGGCAAAATATATTGAGTGCCCCTAGTGTATATATATATATATATATATATATATATATATATGTGTGTGTGTGTGTGTGTGTGTGTGTGTGTGTGTGTGTGTGTGGTCCTTTTTCCAAGCGTGTACTTAGTTCCTAAAACCCATTTCCATCACTGCATCTTACATAGCCTAAGCCTAAGCTATCTTTAACATGGCGGATACACGGCTGACTTTGGAGCAGAAGAACATTTTGAAGTGGTACTGGAAGTATGAAAATGTAAAGGAAGTGCAGCGTTTCTGGATACGAGAGTATAGTACAGTAGCTTCCACTCGGACAACAATTAGTCACACACGTGATAAATTTGAAAAACATGTAACTGTTTGAAATGTGAATAAAATCGAGTGCTGGAGAAAACGGATAGTACGAAGTGAAGAAACGTGAAAACTGTTATAACGGCGTACCATTGTTCTCCAAAAAGTCAACAAGGCGCTGTGCACGTCAATCAGGGATCGGTCAACCTCAGTTCATCGTATTTTAAAGGAATTAAAGTGGAAACCATAGAAACCTAGGCTTTTGCATGCTCTTAACGAGAATGATCAGGAGAGAGGAGTTTTGCGAGTGGTTCACTGCTTTGAGTAATGAAGATTGTTCATTTGAGGATACGATAATTTGGTCTGATGAAGCTACTGTCAAATTGAGTGGCCATATAAATCGTCACAACTGTGTGTTTTGCAGTATAAAACCCAAACATTTATGTGGAGAATCATGTTAATATGCCAGGCCTTACGGTGTAGCCTGGGTTTTCTTCTCGTGGCATTGTTGGGCCATTCTTTTTCAATAGTACTATAACAGGTCAAAATCACTTGGAAACGCTGCGTAATGATGCCGTTCCCGCAATATGACATCTGTATGGGGACCATGAAGTTTATTTCAGGAAGATGGTGCACCGCCACATTCTCACAGATATGCTGAAGCTTTTCTTGATACAGAGTTTCCTCGGTCGTGGATAGATCATTGTGGAACAGCTACTTAATATCCTCCAAGATCATCTGCTCTTACACCTCTGGACTTCACTCTGTGAGGATACCTGAAGGTCAAAGTGTATTGTACTAACTCTCAAAATGTGAAACACTTACAAAATGCGATTGTTCGGGAAGATGTGCCGATATGTTTTGGGACGTTGCGCCGCATGTTTGCGTGTGAATTATTATTATTATTATTATTATTATTATTATTAATCCAAGTCGTAAGCCCCACTGGAAAAGTTAAAAACAAACAATCCAAGGGTTCCAGCAGTGGAAACGGCTCAGTAAGAAAATAATTATAAACAATGCTTAATGGCATTCACTCCCAACATTAATGTGAAAAAAAAACTACTTTACAGACTATAGTAAAAAAATATAAAATGTGCCAATATCTTATAAACTGGTTTTATGGACTTAGCGTCTTTTCGAAATCAGCTCTTCATATATATATATATATATATATATATATATTGATGAATTAATTTCTCTTAATGAGGTGTGGAAAATTTGGGAGTACCGAAATGGAAGACCCACCTAATCTTAGATAAGCCATATTGACATTCAAAAATAATAACAATAAAAGTAAATCAGAAGAACTTGAACTCTTGCTGAGAAAAATTAAAAAGACACCAACGAAGAAACAAATATGGGATGAAAAGAAAAAAGATCCCATAGCTAGAAATGGCAACATGGTTTTGGGAAGAAGAAGAAAAAGATAAGAATAATAAGGAGAAGGACAGGGAGGGGCTAGAGACGAAAGAAGCCGGAATAAAAAAGTTCATTACTGGTGTCAAGAAATGAAATTTATATACGTTTTCAAGGTAAGAAGTTCATAAATTTCCCTTCGGTTATTAAATGTAGGTTAAATAAGCTGACATTTCAGCTGTAATTGTTTAACAAAAGAGTATGGAAGTCCTGTTTATGGACACATAGCTAGGCTGGTTCATCTTTAGCCTAGGTCTTCCATCTTCACCGTAGCCTAGGTTGTGTTTAGGCTACTCTGGTTGGAGCAGGACCTATTTTTTCCATATCTAGAATAGTGGCCCGTGTGGGGAAGGGTTATTTGCTATAAAAACCTTAACCTTGAATAAAATAACAAAACAGAATTTAAAAAAAAAAAAAAAAAAAAATTACGCCTTATCAAACATTTTGACATCTGAACAGAATTTATTCCATGTTTGGCTTTTTCAAATATTTACTACATATAAATAATAATAAATTATGAAGCCCTAACTAAAAATAAAAATAAGAAATAATTCAAATACTTCAAAACTTATCATTTGGCCATAAATGTGGTAAAATTCTAGAATAAGGGTAATCC
This sequence comes from Bathynomus jamesi, assembly GCA_023014485.1. Lineage (NCBI taxonomy): Eukaryota > Metazoa > Arthropoda > Malacostraca > Isopoda > Cirolanidae > Bathynomus > Bathynomus jamesi. The sequence goes on from JAJOZX010002286.1 coordinate 206,564, forward strand.
GAAGCCTAGCCTATTTAACCAAAATAAAGCTTAAGTATTGTATACATAATATAAAATAAAGCTTATTTATAGAGTTGGAAGGGTTTTAGGATTTTGGGGACTTATTTTTGGAAAAACAAAATAAGCAAGATATGGCTGAATGTGAAGCAATTGAGGCAAAGATTAAATCATTAAAAAGGAAGCGATCAGCAAGGAAGGGAGTCATTACCAGGCTTTTAACTAGCTTTAATAGAAAAAAAAATCCAAATAAAAGGGATTATGATACTATTTTGGGTGGTTTAAATAGAATTAAACAGGAAATAATAATTATAGACGAGGAAACTGTTACAGAAACTGATGGGTTAAATGTTGGCGAAGAGACATATACAGCACTTTTGTGTGAACAAGAACAGAATATTTTTGAAATAGATTCTCACATAAATGAATTATACGTTGCTTTAGTTAATCTACCAAATAATTTAGAAGCTACAAATCAAAGTTTGATTGAGGCCTTCAGAAATGTATCCATTTCTAATGATGACAATAAACAACTAAAAGTCAAGTTACCAACATTACAAGTACCATTATTTGAGGGTGATCGAACAAAATTTGGCAACAAAGATTATATACCTGATTTTGACAAATTCAGTTATCTGCTTAATTATTTAAAGGGCCCAGCCCTAAAACTGGTTGTTGCCTTACCAGCAATAGGCAGCTCATATAAAATAGCTCTCGAATTACTAGAAAGAAATTTCCTAAATAAAAAAGAAATAGTAAATGATTTAGCAATAAAATTAAAAAATATAAAACCAGCCAAGGATAACCATCAAGATCTGTACAATTTCTATTGTGAAATTGAATGCATGTTAGGTCATCTACAAAATAATGACATAGATCTAGAGAAATCAGCATGGTTTATCCAAGCTATAATATTTGATTGTTTACCTACCCAAATTAGGGATATTTTCCAAAGAATAACAGGAAATACATACCCTACCCTTGGTGAAATAAGGAATGAATTTCCAAATGTTTTGTCAATGTACAAATCTTCAAAGATTAATTCACAAACAAAGATTGATTCACAAATAAACCAAACAAAGAAAATTCAAACAAAACCAAAGCCACAACAACAACAAAAAGACGATCAGTACAAAAAGTGATAGGTCTAACTCCTACACTACAAAATTTTAATGTTACGACAGAATTTGTACGTAAGTGTAAATTTTGTTCGGCTGATGATCACAATAGCAGACGATGTACTAAATATGTAGACTTAGAATCCTGGATAAACAGGTGTTCTCAGTTAAACCTTTGTACTAAATGCACAGCTGCAGGACATACTAACAAAGACTGCAAAACAAAAATAAGATTCAAATGTGTTAATTGTGAAAGTTTAAATCATGTCTCTTGTCTTTGTGATTCATTTAAAAATTCAAATAAACAAAACGCAAAGAAAAATGAAAAACATTTAATGGACATGTATCAATAAATAATGTCAATAAAAATTCTAGTGTACTCCTACCTACAATAACTTTAGATTTAAAAAATGAAAAAGGTGGGACAACTCCTATAAGATGTCTAATAGATTCTTGTTCCCAACAAACATTTGTAGATCAATCATTAGTTAATCAATTAGGCCTACAAACTCATAAAAATGAACAAGAATTGTGTATAACAATATTTGCCAAAGAAAATGGACAGAAAGAAAAATATAGTACAGTCAATTTAGATCTGGATATACCCACAGAGAATAAAACAACAAACATAGAAGCAGTAGTCATTGAACAAGTTGGTCAACAAAAATTTAAAATACCAAATTTAAAAGTAATACAACAACTTAAAAAGCAATATAAAATTGCAGATAGAAATTTAAATGATGATATAATAGATAATGTTCAAATGTTAATTGGAGCTGATTATATTCACTTAATTCAGAAGGGCATAGTCAGAATAGGAGATGGGATTGCTCTAGATACTCACTGGGGTATAGCTCCACTGGGACACATAGATAAATATAAAATAACAATGAAAAATAAAAATATATGACTAACAAACTTGCCCTATTATGACAAGGTCTTACACAACTCAAATAATGACATAAATACTGAAATATTAAATAAATCATTAACAACTGAAGAATTAGATAAAGGTGTACAACAGCTCTGGCTATTAGAGTCAGTGGGGGTGCAAGATGGTGATCATACAGATGAAAATCAATTAATGGCTGAAAATTTTGAAAACCATCATGTATGAAAATGGCCATTATTCAATTGAACTACCTTGGAAGATCAATAGTCCAAAATTAAATGATAATCTAAAGGTAGCTAAAGGTCATCTCTATAATTTGATGAAAAGATTAAAAAATGACAAGAGAATTAAAATGTATGATGATGTTTTCAAGGACCAGTTAGAAAAGGCTTCATTGAAGAAGTTAAAGATCACCCCTTTAAAAAAGACAACTGCCATTATCTTACTCACACAGGAGTCTATAGAAAGGATGCACCCACAACAAAACTTAGAGTTGTGTATAACTGTAGTCTTAAAGATGGCAATAAGCATAGCTTGAATGACTGTCTCATAGAGGGGCCTAATCTTATTTCAGACCTTGTAAAAATCCTTCTAAGATTTAGATTAGATGACTATGCAGTTCAAAGTGATATAAGCAAAGCTTTTTTGAGAATTCATCTGAAAAATAACTATGACAAAGATCAACTAAGATTCTTGTGGTTTAATGATCCATATGACTTAAATAAAGGGTTTAAAACATTTAAATTTAATGTGGTTTTGTTTGGAGCAAATGCAAGTCCTAGTTTACTGGCTTTAACCATCAAACATCACTTAAATTTGTATGATGAAAATGATTTAACTGTTCAGTTCTTGAAAGATCACTTCTATGTAGATAACCTTGTAGGATCAACCAAAACAGAGTCAGAATTAAATGAAGTTTACATAAAAGCAGATAAAATAATGAAAGAAGGTAATTTTGAATTAAGAGAGTGGATCACAAATAATGAGAGACTAAATCAAAAAATAAAATCAGAAGACAAAGGATTAACAGAACCAACAAACAGGGTGAAAACATTAGGCATGATCTGGGATTTGAACTCAGATTCTAAAGTTCATGACTCACTCTGCACAAAAGGCTACACCTTAGATACAACAGCTAACACAAAAAGAAAGATCTTATCCGAAAGTTCAAAAATATTTGATCCTATGGGTTTACTCCTTCCTTCTACTATCAGATCCAGGGTTCTTTTACAAGAATTTTGGAAACAGAAAGTAGACTGGGATGATCCTATAACCAATAAACAACAAGATAGCTGGAAAAGGTTAGCTAAAGATCTCAATAATCTACAAAACATAAATATTCCCAGAGTTTGTGGACACAGAGATACACCTCAAACCTTGCATGTATTTGGTGATGCCAGTGAAAAGATGTATGGCTGTTGCGCTTACCTTGTAGGTGAGGATGGCAGTCATTTGATCTATGCCAAGGGGAAAGTAACACCCTTAAAACAAAAGAAAACTATTCCTCAGCTTGAACTACTTGCAGGTTATCTAGCTGTAAAGATAACAGGATTTCTCCATGAAGTCTACCATATATTTGGCTTGACAGTCAAATCTGCTTGGCATGAATCAATTCTGATGAGTTAAACTCAAAAAACATCTTTGTCCGTAACAGATTAAGAGACATTAAAGAAGCTAGACAAAATTTGGACATAACCTTCAGATACATTCCAACAAAACAAAATCCTGCAGACTTTCTTACAAGAGGATTATCCTGTAAATTACTAAAATCCAACAAAAATTGGTTTCATGGACCTGAATTCATTCAGGATGAAACAATGTGGCCAGCAGAACAAATTAATGTAAAACTTAACATGATAACCACAAATAAAGTTGAGCCACTATTAGATTATAACAGTTATTCTGACTTTGGCAAACTTGTAAGGGTAACATCTTACTGTCTCAGATTCATTCACAACTGTTTAAAGAAAAAAATAAACAAAGAAATAATGATAATGAAATGTATACAAGTCTAGCTACCAAATATTGGATTAACCACATACAACAAACAGAATACAAAAATGAAATAGATTTTTAACAATTGGTAAACAAATGAACAAAGTACCCTCTGTGGTAATAAACTTGAATCTTTACATTGACAAAGATGGCTTATTAAGATGTAAGGGTAGATTAAACAAATCACAAATCACATATAACAGTAAACAACCCCTTCTTCTTCCTAGGTTCCATCACATTACAACCCTAATTATTAGAGAGAAACACAATGAACTTTATCACATGGGCGTTCCACAAACATTAAATGCCATTAGAAAGTTGTATTGGATACCCAAAGGCAGAATGACTGTAAAGACAGTTTTGAATAACTGTGTCACCTGCAAAAGGATTCATTCCAGATCTTTCAGGAAGACCAATCCTCCTGATTTGCCAACAGAGAGAGTCACCTTTAATAGGCCTTTTGAAACAGTTGGCATAGACTATACAGGAAGTTTGACTGTTGGTCTGGGAACAACAGAACAAAAAATGTACATCATACTTTACACATGTTCATCTTCTAGAGCAGTCAGCTTAGACGTAGTGAGTGATCTCTCCGCAGAATCATTTGTCTATAGCTTTAGAAGATTTTGTGCTAAGCATTCTGTACCCAAAATTGTTTGGACAGATAATGCAACCTATTTCAAGGCTGGTGAAAACAAATAAATGACATATTACAAAATTCACATACCATAACATATCTACAAAATAACAAAATAAAATGGAAATACATCCCTGTTGCATCACCATGGTATGGAGCAATCTGGGAAAGGAATATCCAAACAATAAAGAATTGCCTAAAGAAATCAATAGGTAAAAAACAAATTGAATTCTTTGAACTTCTCACTCTCATTAGTGAAATTGAGAATGTTGTCAATAACAGACCTCTTACTTATGTAGGGGATAATATTAATGATGTAGAGCCTCTCACCCCAAATCATTTGATTAAGGGAGAAGTCATTAACCTTCTACCTGATTACAATATCTCCTTGGATGATCCACCTTGGAGTGATAATAATCATGATTTGCAAAATAGATTATCACAAATAACAAATATAAAAACAAAATTTAAAAAGCAATGGAGTGATGAATACCTTGTTGGGTTGAGAGAAAGACATAAATATATACAAAACAAAGACTGGGTTAATAAATTAGGGTAGGAGATGTAGTTCTAATTAGACAAAATACACCAAGACAGTGTTGGCCATTAGGTAGAGTTTTAGAACTAAAAACTGGGGAAGATGGATTAACCAGGGTTGTAAAACTTAAAACTGCTTCAGGTGAAACTATAAGAGATGTATCACTCTTATACCCCCTAGAAGTAGGACCAACTACTGTTAACAAAAATGATCATGATGATGAATCTATAATAGATTCTGATGATGATCAAAATTTGACCCAAACTATACCAAACCTAACCTGTTCAATAAATGATGTAACTAGTCCTACTACTACAATAACCTATACCACAAATAGTAGACCACAACGTTCAACTGCTCTACGAGCTAGGCAGATGTTACAACAAAAGATAAGGGCTGGAGTATTGTAATATTTCCTATGGAAAATAAATAAAATGCAACACCCTTTCATTTTGAAAGGGTGAGGACTTTATAAAATGCTACACTTTTTATATTAAAAAGTGAGGAAAAACAAAAATGGAATAACAAATAAAACATAAAATATAGGTAATCTAAGATGGGTTAACAAATATTAAAGAAAAAATTGGGTTTCACATGCAATTTTTCCTTTCTGGCTGGCCCCAATGTATGGAAAATTTGGGAGTACCGAAATGGAAGACCCACCTAATCTTGGATAAGCCATATTGACATTAAATAATAATAAATAAAAAATAACTCAGAAGGAGAACATGAACTCTTGCTGAGAAAAATTAAAAAGACACCAACGAAGAAACAAATATGGGATGAAAAGAAAAAAGATCCCATAGCTAGAAATGGCAACATGGTTTTGGGAAGAAGAAAAGATAAGAATAATAAGAGAAGGACGGAAGGGCTAGAGACGAAGAAGCCGGAATAAAAAGTTCATTATGGTGTCAAGAAATGAAATTTATATACGTTTCCAAGGTAAGAAGTTCATAAATTTCCCTTCGGTTATTAAATGTAGGTTAAATAAGCTGACATTTCAGCTGTAATTGTTTAACAAAAGAGTAGCCTAGGTTGTGTTTAGGCTACTCTGGTTGGAGCAGGACCTATTTTTTCCATAGAGGCAAGCGTGGGATGCTGTATAGATGACATGAGAATAAATAACTCGGTCTTTGCCGATGATATGGTGTTAATAAGCCCGTCAGTGAAAGGTCTGGATCGCCTTATAAAAATTTGTGAATCATATTCTCAGATCCATGACAGTAATTTTAATGTTACTAAAAATAAGGTTATGCAATTCTATAAAAAAAACCAATAGAGCAGGCACAAGATTTTAAATATCTGGAAGTCAAACTATCATCAGCTCCCTGAGTGACGGCTCGCCAATAAGGAAACAATATCGAAGTTACTGTGCTAAGGCAAACATGATTGTAAGGAACTTCAAATTCTGTACAAGCGGAGCTAAAGACACTCTTTTTCGTACTTTCTGCACTAATATTTATGGGCAGAAACTCTGGGTTAATTATAAAAAAGGCTCCTGCAGATCCCTCAGTTTGCTTTACAACAGATCTTATAGACTGCTACATAAGTTACCTTCAAGATGTTCAGCCTCTCAAATGTTCGTTAACCGCAACGTTCCGATCCTACCTGAGGTAACAAGACGTGCCCAATACAGTCTAATGCGGAGAATTAAAAACTCAGAGAGTCCACTTGTCTAAGCTATTCACCAGTCCTGCTTTGTCTTCTAGACTGTAGACCTCTTGGTATGAAAGTGTGTCTACAGTAGGGTGGCCCAAAAAAATGAAAGTTGAAAATATCTTTCTCCACAAGGCCATCCGTGTTCCATATCAAAATGTAAGAACTCATGCCAAAAATTAGACAGATCATACAATATTTAGAGGTCGCGACCAGTTCCTATATTTTTAGGATTTGAAACAAAAACACAATATCAATGTTTATTTCAAAATTTAAAGTGAACAGCACAGAGCACATGTAACGCAAAAATATACTAGAACACACATTTCATAGCAGTTAATACGACTGCACTAAATCCTTGTATATCAAACAAACAACGTCACACCCGTTACATTTTCTTCGTCAAAGCCAACTTCGTCGGAACTGGCAATCTTTTGCGGTGGCTGGTGACGAGTCGCAGTAGGTATTGTTTCTGGATCTCGTCTTTCGTCAGCGCGGTATTGTAGGACTGAATAAGAGCGACTCATCGTTCCGCACAGTCGTTGGCGACCTTGAGGAGCCTGCACTTAGCCTTAAGTAACTGGTAAATGGGGTCTGTCAGCCAGAGGGAGGGAGGTTTTGACAAGAATGTCTTGGCTTCATCTTGTCCTTTCATGGAGAGTATATCGAATATCTTCAAAGACCAGCTCGTGATGTATGACGCCAATGAAGAACGATGATCGAACAGAGTCCCGTCCAGACGTCTCAAGAGTTTTTGGCTTGAGGGACGTAAGAAGTTGTCAACCATAGCTGCTTTGGTGATCTCGTCGAAGAGGGCGAGAGGCGCGAGGTGCTCAGAGAAGTACCACAAATGGCGATAGAAGGCCTTAACAGCCGCCTCCCTGATGGCACGGTCAGGATATTCATGGAGGAGAGCAATTAGGTTTAAGTCGTTGAGCTCCTTGCCAGAGCCTTCTCAATTAGGGTGCACGCGCCCATATTCAGCCCAGTATTGGTTGCCGTTGTGTCGAAGACTACTCCCTGGATCATGGGTTTGAGGTTCCATTCCTCCAGCGTTTGGATACATGCATTGCACTGCTCCTCTCCCGTCCCGCCTGCCGATCTTAGGGACGGCAAGAAGTTGCTCTGTTTCACCAGCAGTCACTAAGATGGCGACGCGATCCACGAGCTTTTTATTGCCGGCGATATCTGGAAGCAGTTTACCGTCCCAGTGGAGAAGCAGTGGGCTGTCCGGCGAGAAAACAGCCTGTTGAGCAGTTGCTACCGCCTCAAGAGTGGTCACCCGCGCTCGCTGAATGGTGTTCTGGGATAGCGCCACAGACTCCAGGCCATGACCGAGCGCTTGAGTGACGGATCCTAAGACGAACATGGCAGCGTGGTCAGGGAGTTTCACTCGGTCGAGCGCGGCGGCTACTTCCTTGGTCACAATGGTCTGCTTCGATTTCTTATTCCTTGGCTGATCTTGACTGGATGTTGATGGAGCTTGGAAATCATCTTCGGACTCCGTCGATGTGGAGGAGCTACAGATGTCAGCAATGGCGGAACTAGACGGAACAGCCGTATTCGCCTGTTGGGCGCTCAACATGCTTTTTTCCTTTCGAGCACTGGCCTGATCACTCCTGAGGCGCTTGCGAGTCTCCTTGTTCGTCAAGGTCTTGTCGATCCCGGACATACTCGCGCTCGAGGGATCCTGCTGTTGCATCCGCAGGAACTGTTTGCCTTCTTCGTCCGTCATAATACTGAGGATGTGTTTTCGTGAGATGTCAAATAGTTTGGTGAGATTCTCCTTGAATTTTCTTTCCTTGATTCGGCACCCGTCTTTCGGTTTCAATCGGTTTTTCTTCAACCCACAATATTCTTCATAGAGCTTCCGAAGCTTGCGCACGCCGGAGTCCACCCGCTGAGTCGGAATTCGAGCCTTGTCCCAGATTGTCAGCGCTCTGTCTATGGTGACCTTAGCACTGTCACCGATTGTGGATCCCTTCTGGTGGTGAAACATGAAGTTCCTGAGAATAGCCCCCTTTGTTGGTAGGCCAGATCCCAAGATGTCCCGGTCCGGCTTACCCAGGAGCCAAACTTTCGGACTCCTCCTTGTCGTTGTCATGGTCTTGGCCTGTGGAATGGAAGATAAAATGGAAATTAGAGTTAAAGAACCTATACATATGTTTTATGTAGAATATAACAATTTTAATAAACTTTTATAAATTTAAATTTTTTTTTAATTTTTAACAATTTTAATAAACAATTCATTGTTCCAAATTGCTTATCAAGGTCAGTGCAGTAAATGAATGACAGAAAAACTAAGCATAGTGGTCGCCATTCACTGGTGAAAAGTTTAACTTGCCTTATTGGTGTGATTCACTGCGCGACGTAACCCAGATGGCAGGAACACAACAAAAACACGTCTACACCTGCCGAGACTTGGCGACCAACTGAGCTAGTGGGAAGAGTGCATTGCTATCATATAGTGATTCTTTGGATATAGGTTTACAGGCTACAGTGGCGTTGCTCGGCAAATATTTATTGTAGAACATAATGGTGACCCAAAATTACTGAAATTACGGAATATAGATATTTTTACCTTAAGGTCGCGACCTCTAAATATTGGCCGATCTTCCTGATTTTTTGCATGAAGGCTTCTTTTGTAATATGGAACAGGAATAGCCTTATGGAGAATAGCAATTCAAACTTTTAATTTTTCAGTTAATTTTTGGGCCACCCGAGTCTACAGCTTCACTTAACTCCTGCATTAGCCTTCCCATTACATGTACTTTTTATTTTTATGAAACTGCTATTACTATTTTATTATTATTATTATTGTTTCTCGTCTCCTTACGTGTATCACTGTTATTTCTTTGTTACCGTAGTCCTTTTTTGTTTTTGTTTTTAAAGTCACTGTTTAATTGGTTGTATCGTTGATTACCTTGATGGATACTGTACCTTTTTTTCTGTTGGGGGGGGGGGGGTCTGTCTCCTGCCAGTTAACAGCATTATTGTCATTGTCATTATCATCATTTATGTAGTCTTAGCAGTGGGTATATTTTTTTCTGTTATTATTGCTTTTTCAGTAGGTGTCTTATGTTTATCTCCTCAAGTCATAACTTTTAGTTTGTTTGTTTTTAAATGTATTATTGTTTGATTTATCTGTTATATTGACAAGCATATTATACTATTATACTAGCCAATCAGGTGAAGCCACGAATGTTCGTCCGGTAGGTTTGGAAAAGATCGTCTGCATTTAAATATTGTGTGTTTAACTCATGTTGTCATTCTGTGTGAGCAAGGCTTTGTGCCGAAACATAACGGAATATAACTCCATCTCTTATCTGTCTTTTTCTACCACCCTCAAACCGCTCATATTATACTATGTTATGGGATTTATATCTTGCCAATAAAACTTATCATTACACTGGTCAACAAATTTTGACTTTTTTCGATAACGTGTACGAAATAACCTGTTTTTTACTAAATCGGCTACGCTCATCACAAAAATGACAGTCAGAATGATGTAGCACGCACAGTTTTTTTTTGTTATCCTGGATTCTTTTATTTGTATGCAAAACATATGAACGTACATATCACTAATTACAGTTCGAAGTAATGACACTATTTAATGCGAATAATTTTTATTCACTAATAAAACATGTATTCTCACATTATGGTTGACAGAAATTACAAAAACACTAAGAAAAAATGGGAAAGTGAAAAAAAATGCGCTGCTCTAACTGAAAATTCAGTACATATGAACGGTTTCATCTTCCCTTTAGAAAAACCAACATTAGTCACCCATCATGGCTGAATCCCACCTTCCTTGATAGCGTTATTCCATCATACTTATATCCTGGTGGAACCTTTCACCTTCTTCATCACTAACGGCGCCCAAGTTGTTAGGAAAAAAGTCCAGATGGGAATGTAAAAAGTGAATTTTGAGTGACATCCGGCATTCCAACTTTTTATAGTTACGCAACAATTCTTCTACCATTTCTTTATAGTTCCCTTCTTTTTTGTTTCCCCAAAAACCCACGAACTCAGGATTTAAAAGATTTTCATGCAGCTAATTCAGTGGAGTTTAGTTTGAGATCGAAACTGTTATGCAAAGTTTTCTAATTTGCGGACCAGCAAAGATATCTTCTTTGAATTTTGCGTCACTTAATTTTGGAAAATTTTGCTTTAAGTAGTTAAAACCATCACTATTTTTGTCCAAAGCCTCCACAAAAATTTTTATTAACCCCAGCTTTATATAAAACAGAGGAAGACGTACCAACTGAGGATCCACTAATGGCGTATATTTAAGATTGTTTTTCTTAGGACAGAATTCTTCTCTCAATGGCCAGTCCTTAACAACATAGTGGTGTTCTGTTGCTCGACTATCCCATAAACAAAGGAAATAACAATACTTTGTAAATACCCCTTGCAGTCCGAGCAAAAGCGCGATGACCTTCAACGATGTTCCTTATATTTTATTGCATTCAGTATGTGAGACATATTCTCCTAAGTTTTCTTTATTCTAACGGCATGGGCCACAGTATTAAAGGCTTTTTGTTCCCATTATACAACAAAACTGTCTTTAAGCTTACTTCAAGCGAATCACTAAACAGCCGCTATTGTTCAGCGTTGTGTTGAAATCCCAGTTCATCCATCAGTCCATTTATGTCTAGGTACACACACACAAAGGGAATTCTGCATACCATAAAAGTCGACAATTTCTCATTTCTCTTTCTAAATACGGAAATCCTCGTACTAGTGGGGTGGATTAATATAAAAATCGTTCAGATCTGGCAGAAAGTGTGAAATTTGGCATGAAGTTGCCTTTAGCCATATAGAAACATTTCCAGGTTGGGAACACGCTGGGACTTCACTCTGGCGGTCATTTTAAGCAAATTCCAAATGGCTGCCTCGATTCCACAGCCAAAACCATAAAATACCATTGCTCAGGAGTTACTGGGCCGATTTTAATGATCTTGGGCTCGTTTCTTATACTTTTGAGGATGTCTGATCAATCTAACTGTTTCGAAATGTTTCGAGGTCAAGGTCACATGATAAGTCATGGTCAAGGTAATTTTTTTACCCTAAAACACCTATATCGCTCTATCTCTGAAACGGCTGGGCCAAATTTGATGATCTTGGGCTCGTTTCTGTCAGATTTCATAGCTCCGCGGTTGTGATTTTCAGGAAGTTACAACCTCGCGGTTGCAATTGCGGTTGCGGTTGTTTGGATTAAAGTTGAATTACCACTGTAACCTGTGTGAACTTATGGAGAATGAGAGCGATACCGGCAAATCAAAGATTAACGCGTTTTAGCCACACTGTCTGACTGCATATTCAATCATTATTCGATAGTCAAGTGTGTTTCTAGGGTGCGGGACGAGGACCCAACGCGTTATGCACCCAACCAACTACTTTCCCCAACCTCCGCCCATCTGAAAGTGGTTATATTTACAGTTACACAAAACTAATCAAGAACATTGGGCAAGGTCATCGTTAATACAAGTCAAGTTATGACACAGGGAGGGTGTCAAAACGGATTATACAATGAGAACACTAGGTAAGATCATCATTGTTAAAATAAACACCCTGGCAGTGGCAAAAGGAGGCGCAGTGTAAATGCGCTTTGTTGCATTTGCAGTTGCCAGTGCGTGATTTATTACAGCCACAGTGTCGAAGGATTGCGCAAGCCTTACTGACATCTGCAAATGTCGTCCAGAACGGCACCAACTTCTTCTGAGATGAGATCATCCATCCCCAGTCAGTAGGATCAGGGATCTCTTGATGAAGCCACAAGCGCCTGACCCCAAATGAAAGCTGCCTGAAGAATGGCTCGTCTCACATGTTGAAATAGATCTCCCTGAGTAGGTGGGATATTGTCGAGGGTTCTGCTCCCTCGTGAGAACATCTCCCTCCAGGCTTGGCTCACGGTAGCAGCTCCACAAGACTTACTGTAAAGTAGGACAATGAAACGTTTGATGACCTGCACAGGTACAGATTCCATGGTGAAACAGTCGGGATCACGCAATATTGCGAGCAGGCTATCCGTGAGTTCCAGAAAGAGCTTCTACACTTCCGAAGCTGTCTTCTGGCCAACTCCTACAAAGTACAATTTAGTTTCCGAACCTCTCAATACATGGAATAAGGGAAGCGCAAGTCCCAACTCTGGGCCGAGCTGCGACGCTAGCACGTGAATGGGGAAACATTGGAAGTGTTTTCCAGTCCCAAAAGCCACCCATAGTTCAGACAATGACAGTTCAGCGAACGATGAGATTACGACAACCACGACATCAGTGTCCACTGTGCGGAGGTATGCTTTATCATGGCCGTGCTGAGCTGCATGTTTGAGGTGGAGGATCATCCTCATGTCAGCTTCTTGATGGTTACACGGTTCCAGACCCTCCGTGTCACAGGGTGGTTGTGTGAGGACCTTTTCCTCTTGCGATGTGGTGAGTTGCACACCCAGGTCTTCCTCGGCTAACCGCTTACTCACTAGTGTGAAGAGTTCTGTTTTGTCCTCTGCATTTTTGAGGATGGCACTCCACTCTTTTCGGTTGATGGGAGTCTTGGAGTCAATTTTTTTCCTTGGACCATCTCCTCGATTCTCATGAGCTTGGTCTTTCAGGGTAGATATCTTAGTGTAGATATTCATATCCAGTCCATACGCTCCACAAAACCAGAGGCATAAGATCTTGCAAATGGCACTAGTTGCTTCTCCATATATTCACCGATCGTGTTCCCGGTTTGGGCGGGTTGAATAAAATGGACTACAGCAGGACCATCTTCATCTGGTTTTTCATTGACTTCCTCGAAGCATTTCAGAAGATCGGACTTCGTAACAGTTCGCAAACGACTAGCAACAGCTTATGATGGGGGTTCTTTTTGGTTTTCATCCATGAAAAACTCATCAATATCTGCATTTGGTCGTGATTGCACAGATAGGAACAACTGAGTGACTAATGCTGAGTTGTGTTTGAGAGCTTGACCTTTTGCATCTTTCTGTTTGTCAGGTACTTTTTTGAACGTATTCAGTCCTTTACGCTGGATAGTTTCAGTGATGGCTTTTGAGGCATCAATGAAGCGTGTCTTGACGAAATCATTGTGCATGGCAGATCCGATCTCATGAGCATCTGTTAACGAGTTGGTCACACATGCATCCATGACCAATTTAGTGTCAAGGATAGTAAGGTAAGCACTTATGTCACTGAAAGGGTTGGCATGCTCTTTTAGGACTCGCACCAGAGACTTCACTGTGAAAACGAATCTGGAGGATCTGTGTCTCTTCGTGATGAGAGGAGGAGCTCGACATGTGGTGCCATGACATGAAGTCCTCATAAGTGGAGATGATGCCTGCGCGCTGAGGAGAAGCTAGCATCCATATGAGGAGGGCAATCGGCTCGTCGTAAAGGCCAGATGCACCTCCATCTCCCTTGATGTGATCGTTTGAGTGTTCATGTGATTGGTCTTTTGCCATCATGGAATACCGGTTCTCTGACTTCTGTACAACGAAGTTGCCTTTCATAAACTCTTGGTACACTGTTGGATGTTTGTTCTTCAAATGTATGAGGTCTCTCACGTGTATTGGCAGCTACCGTTCGTAGTTTGGATGGTCGAGAGCGAAACACCATGGGGTTATCTCACCAAGCACTTGGACATAGAGTTCAAAATTTCCCTCTCTCTGAGACCTGATGAACCTGCAGTACATTAGTTGGAGATACTTTGTCTGTGCCTAATATTGGACTGTTGGATATGCTGCTTGTCCTTGTGACACTGAGTACACCTCTTCCCTCAATATGTGAAGAGCAGCAAGGGACACTTAATGTGCATATCGAGTTCTTTTCACGTTAGAGGCACTCAACGCCGAATGAGCACGAGCAGGTGATAGAACGCCTGCTTCAGCCAACGCGTGATCCCACCCTGAGCCATCAAGCCACTTGCCCAGGATCTCCTGCAGCACCATCTCAATGTGAAGTCCTCACATCATCACAACGTACTTGTCTTCACCAAGTTGCTCTGGGTACTTCCATTGGATTCGTTTTGCCAGACTATACAATGGTTGGTCCATGCCAATGGCGAGGGTTTGCCCTGGATTTAAAAAGTCGATTCCATCTTTTACAACCTCCATTGAATGTTTGATCATGGATGGGGATTGCGCTTTCTCTACAAAGAGTGGTAAAATCCCGATCTCATAGCATTGTATAGCATTGTCTTTCTGAAGGCTAGCGTTATAATCTGACCAGGTTATGACGTCTCCCACCTCAATTCTCTCCTTGTCCAGTATGTGAGACACATGGGCTAACCAGGCCTCCTCCTTCACGATGGACCCTGGGATTCTGGACGCTCCTGGAACAACCGGCTCATTGCAAGGGGTCATGAAAATATCTGTGTTGGGTAGTTCAGTTGGGGGTACTAAAGCATAGGAAGCTGGTAGAGTGAGATTTTTCCGATCACTGGGAGTATCAGCATTACCGGAACAGACGTCACACTTGACTCCCTCGTTAGAAGTGCTCAAATGATTTGTTAGGGATATCATCGTACCACAGAACTCCGAACGGACAAATTTGATCGTTTCTTTTGATTGATATTATCCACATCACCTGTAGTGAGGACATTTCTACGCATATTCGTTGGAACAACCACACCATCGGAGCACCGACAATTCAGCGCAGGACAATTCAGCGCCGACAATTCAGCGCCGACAATTCAGCGCAAAGACAATTCAGCGCAAGACAATTCAGCGCCGACAATTCAGCGCAAGTCAGTACAGTTAAAAGTTTAGTTAAAAATAATAAAAATAAATCGCAATAAATAAAAAAGAGAAAAATTTGTATATTTATATATATGCTAAATTGGGTCTGTATCGAAGGAGTGACATTTCAAAGGAGTGACATAACAAAGGAGTGACATAAATACCGTAACGAAGGAGTGACATAACGAAGGAGTGACAAATCGGAGATAAAATTCAAAGGAGTATAATTATTAAAATTTTATTTAAAAAACAAAATTTGTTAGAATTGTTAAAATTAAGATTTTATTTCAAAAACTAGAAACCTAACCTAACCTAACCTAACCTAACAGTTGCAAGCCTCTCTTCCCTCTGGATTTCTTCTTTCTTCTTCTTTGTTGGTATTTTCGCGCTGAATTGTCTTGCGCTGAATTGTCCTGCGCTGAATTGTCGGGTCACGGCACCATCTTAGCGGAATTGGTTGGATACACTAATTGCCAAATCCAACTAGACCTCCGATACTCTATCATAAGATATTGACAACCCAAGAGATAAGTGATTTATGAGCTGCTTTGACCGACCCTGGTTTTGCAATTTCAACTCAACAGAGGGGTGTGGGTGTTTCACGTTCTTTGGAATGACGCTTCTCATTACTGGTAGGCTCAACAACACGCTTTACAATATTGTGGACGATAAGGTGAGACAACGTACACGCAACCTTAGCCCTAGCACCCTCAATGGAGTTCTGTGACTTAATACTAGGGCCTAGCAATGTCATTTTCCTGAATGCAAACAGAGGAGGAGGGATAGATTTGAGGAGGTAGTTGTCCGCCAACGAACCTGAGAAAGCCTCTAGCGGATTCTGAAAGATGTGCCTCCTCAGTATATTTGGTGCTTTAACGAGGATCATCGCCTCGTCATCGCACAAGGTGGTTTCGCTGGAATGAGACAGCGCAGATTCAACGGTATCACTGTGCGTAATCAACACGTCTCTTCCTGCAAGTTCAGCAACTAATCCTGGCAATTTTTCCATCAAGCGCACCTTCAGTCTTGTAGAATTGCGTGTGGATGTGCTGGTACACCCCAATTGTGTCAACCTTCGTCATAGAGCTTGTAAAGTTCCCTCAATTTGCGAACTTGTCCTTTACACTCACTAGCATTCAAATTTGACTGATGCTGCTTGTCGATCAGCTGAACGGGCAAGGGTGTATAGTTTTGTGTGGCAGGTCTTATGGTAATATGCATCCATGGCATGCATATCACATGCAGTCGCTAGTCTTGCTAACAGTTGGGAGTTGTTCGTTTTTGTGGCTAAGTTCCTGACTGTGATAGCAATATCATCAGTTGATGCTTTGATAAGTTTTGCCTTCAATTCAGTATCACACAATATGCACTGGGGCTGCTCACGATTGAAAGATGAAACGAAACTGCTGCGTGTCTTTTTTGGACTGGGAATTTCCTCATTAGAACACTCTGACTTCACTAATGCCCGTTTCTTTCCTCGGTCAAGCTTTTGGGCATTACATTTTCTCCTGCAATTTCCATAAATGACAGCCTTATTCTTCAACAACGTACTTTCTATACCTGAACCATCATCCAAACGTCTAATATTCATGGAAATGGCAACGCTTTGATCACATCAAATGCTGTCAAATTTTCAGAAAATGTTTTGTACACACCTTTATACCCATTTTCAGTTGGGCATGTCAACTTATCATTCCGATTTGGCATAGACAGCAAAGTTTCCAAATAGTGATCCGAGATAGAATTGTGCTATCAACTGAATCACTCATAGGTTGACGGTCACTTGGCGCAGCCATGGTCAACAAGTTGTTCGACATCAGATGTCAGTTGGAGCGACAGGGGGCATCACCTGAAAGAAAGAAAGTCTGAATGCAAAATTTGAAAGATATTTTGGGTCATAGTACATTATCATTTTATGACACCAGTCATTAATTTTGAATAATAATTTTTAATCAAAATTTTAATAATAATTATATAGATAATATATATGTATATATACTAGGGGCATTCAATATATTTTGCCCCACCCTTTTGTCTTAGCTAAATAATAGGCCATGGGGCTGAAATGTCTTTTGGGTCGTAAGTTTGAATTTTCTGCGATTCACATAACCCGATTTTTCCAGTTTGAACCTCCCCTCCTTATATAAAACCGCTTTTAAACGTCCTTGAATAAAACCGATGGTTAACGCAGTTTTGAAAATGGCGTCTGACAGTGATGTGCATCGTAAACAGAGAGCTTTTACCGAGTTCTTAACCGCAGAGAAGGAAACAGTTGGAAATATTCACAAACGTCTACAAAACGTTTACGGAGATGCTGTTGTTGATCAAAGCACAGTTGGAGGCTGGTCTAAACGTGTGAGATCATCGGAGAGAGGGAGAGCCAGCCTCGATGATGAGCCACACAGCGGTCGTACGACATCGGCTGTGACATCTCACACTGTGCAACGTGCTAACAGCATCATTTGATCAAATCGGTGCGTAAAGTGTGAATACGAAGTGTGAACACAATAATTCAGCAACTGGGATACTCAAAAGTGTGTTCACGGTTTGTTCCTCGCCAACTGACTGAAGATTACAAAGCCCAAAGAAGAGAAATTGCTTCTGAGTCGTTGGTTCGATACGAGACAGAAGGGGATGACTTCCTTTCACGAATTGTGACTGGGGATGAGACTTGGGTACACCACTTTGAACCTGAAACAAAACGCCAATCCATGGAGTGGCATCACGTAGACTCCCCAAGCAAGAAAAAGTTCAAAATGGCTCCCTCTGCAGGAAAGGTTGTGGCCACCATCTTCTGGGACATGAAAAGGGTGATTCTGGCGGACATTATGAAGAAAGGACAAACAATCAACTCAGAGGCATATATTGCCACCCGACAGAAACTCCAGAGACGTATAAAGCGAGTTCGACCGGAGAGAAAACTGGAAGACGTCCTTCTTTTGCACGATAACGCAAGACCACACAACAATTTGCAAACAAGAGAGGCCATCACAAAAATGCGCTTGACTGTGCTAGCCCACCCTCCATACATCCCGTATCTGGCACCTTCAGACTTCCATTTGTTTGGGCAAATCAAGGATGCTATTCGTGGAAGAAAGTTTCAGAATGAGGATGAGGTTGTTGAGGAGGTTAAGAGGTGGCTCCAGCTGAACCCAGCTGACTTTTACTGGAAAGGAATAAAGGCCCTTGTTTCGAGGTGGAGGAAAGCCGTAGAAAAGGATGGAGACCATATGGAAAAATAAAAACTTGTACAAAAGGTATGTAGCTACCAGGGCTGGGCGGGTCTATCACTTTCGGGTCGGGTCCGGGTCTGGGTCATTTTTCTAATTTACTTTCAGGTCCGGGTCCGGGTTCGGGTCATTTTTCTAATTTACTTTCGGGCCGGGTCTGGCTCCGGGTCGGACCCGAAAGTTCACTTTCAGGTCCTGTCGGGTCTTTCAGTATATGACCCGGGTCTGGGTCGGGTCCATTATTAAAAATGTAATAATTATGATCTGGTATAGGATAGGTAATAAGACTGCTACCGTAGCTACATTAACATGTTTCCTGAAACATAGTAAAACATTATATGGCTATAAGGTAGTAGCCTAACCATATACTGTACATTGATTAATCCGATTTTGGAAATGTTTGAAAGTAGGTGTGTTAATTGTATTAATATTTAATAGTAACTAGGGTATAGTTATACATGCATTGCTAAGGGGCAAAGTACGATGTATGATTGCTCTCTTCAGCCCCCTTATCCTAAATTTTAATTAATTTTGTGAAAACAAACTCTATATTTTTTTGAGTGAACTCAAACGGAAATTATCATCTTCTTGTATTAAAATTAAATACTTTGTTTATCTTAGAAAACAAAAATAAAACCGATAATATGAAATAATTAGTCATTTGGTAGTAATATTGCCTTTATATTTTGAGGGCAACATACTATATTCTGTGAACTCCTTTAAAACAGATATTGATATAGCGGCATAGCCTATACTTATTTCTTCTAGAATCTAGATAGAAAGTTGTGGCAAGACAGGAAAGAGATTTCTGAATTTTTAACTGATTTTTTTTATTATATATATATATATATATATATATATATATATATATATACACACACACAGTGCTTAATTTGTAAGTGAAAAAGAAGTGGAACGCAGGTGAAGCCCTCACAGTTAGGGGGTCTGGGGGAGCGCTGTAAGCTCCCCCAGCCCAGCGGGTTCCGGGGCGGCGTCCCGGAAACCAACGCATTTTAAGCGCTTTTTCTGCGAAAACTGCGCAACATGCAAATGAAAGTTCTTCGAATACAGTATTATTTTAAAGAAAAAGTTAGACTGTGATTGCAACATCTAAGTGAAATGTTATTTCATCTAAGTGAAACAAAATATTATATGTATTTGAAACAAAATAAAATTGCTTTACTTACATGCTATTGCTATATATAGGAAGTTGATAGAATAATCACATTAATTTCCACACACACTCCAAACTTCTTTCTGCTTGATCGACTAGTTTTCGCTTTCTACTGTCTGTATTTCGTTGGATTTTAAATTACAAAATTACGTTGCTGACCTTTTTATTAAAATAAAACCCTTTTTTTTAATTAGGTTTTAAAATAAAAGTAACGGAACGGCGTTCCGGAGCGTTCCGTCACAAATCAAGCAGTGTGTGTGTGTGTGTATATATATATATATATGCGCTTCTTAACTAAAATATTTTTATTAGGACTATTCTACACTATTTTATTTGAGAAAACTTTATTCCCCAAAACCGTTCGATCGCAAAAACAATACTGCGTCTAATAATGATTGCGAAAGAGAATTTCTTTGCGGGTTCAGAATGAAGCTTAGAGCGGAGAACAATCTTTCAACGCTAACTTGTGTGCACGGAGTAGACAATGCTACCAAGGCTGCCTGTTTTAATTCTCCTCCCATTTCCATCCACCATTTCATGGGATCTTGATGGATCAGTTTCCCAGCTGAATCTCTCTTTTTCGCGAGGCGAGGACATTTTTCAAACTGTATCACACCCGCATCAAACTTCGCACTCGGTGACACAGTTTGAATTCGTCCTTCCTTCTGGAGAAGTCTTTCCTTTTGTCGCAATTCTTTTTCAGTCGGGTCCGCGGCAGAGGTCTCGTCCGAAGAACTTTCTTCCTCTGCAACTATATTATTTTAAAATTACAATCATTACACTAGGCAACAAATTTCAACTTTTATTTTGTTACAGACACGTGAACTACTGATTCCTACTAAAGCGCTGATGCTGATTTCAGATCTGATATCAAAATTTCTCTATCACGTCCAGATTTTGTGTAACCGAAAACCCCTATTTTTCATTTTTTTTCTCACCCGCTTCTATTACGAAAGCCGTCTAAGCTACTTTTCCGTGCCACGTTTTATGTTAAGCATACTTAAATAATTAGTGAACAGGGATGTCTTTCCTCCTTTATTCTGGCTTAAGACAGACAGCGGAATTCCGCTGGCGGAGTTACCACCCCTGCCCAACCATCCACCCAAAGCGCGTTAGTATTTTGTTGTTACTACTGAAAGGCAAATTCCTGTTCTTAAGTGAAACTTTGGTGTGTCCTCTTCCTTTGTCGCTTGTAGGATGACGAGCTCTCCTTCTGCAGGAACCAACAATAATCTCCCATCATATTTGGGTTGAAATTACCTTGGTATCTGTTTTCCATAACTGAGATCTGTTGGTGGAAGCGCTCACCATGCTCGTCACTTACAGCCCCAAGGTTGGCCGGGAAGAAGTCAAGATGAGAATGCAAAAAATGAATTTTCAAAGACATTCTGCATCCCATTATTTCATAAGATTTAAGCATGTTTTCTACGAGTTTACGGTGGTTTTCAGCTTTGTGGTTTCCAAGAAAATTTTTGACAACTTCAACGAAAGATGTCCATGCTCCTAGTTCATTCTCATTTAGGTTAGATGGAAACGATGAGTCGTGGATGACACTGCGGATCTGTGGTCCAGTGAAAACTCCAGCTTCTAGCTTAGCATCTGTCAATATTCCTTTGAATTTATCCTTTAAATATTGGAAACCACTACCTTGATGATCCATACCCTTCACGAAATTTTTCATAAGGCCAAGTTTAATGTGAAGTGGTGGAAGATGTACTTTCTGAGGGTCAATAAGTGCTGGGTGTTTCACATTGTATTTACCAACAACATGTTCAGTTCTAGATGGCCAATCATGTTTTTTGTAGTGGTTCTTGTCATCTCTGCTGTTCCATAGACACAAAAAGCACATATGCTTTGTGTAGCCCAACTGTAACCCAAGAAGTAATGATACAACTTTAAGGTTGCCACAAATATTCCATGTGTGGTCCTTATATTTGATGAGTCTTAGCAGCAGTTTCATCGATTCATAAGTCTCATTAAGGCCAGTGGCATGTGCTACAGGTATTGAAGGTTTTTCAATGCCGTTGTGCAGTAATACAGCTTTAAGGCTAGCTTTACTAGAGTCAATGAACAGTCTCCATTCTTTTGGATCATAGCGACAGCCAATCCCTTGCATCAGACCACTGATATCGTGGCAGAAACAAACGTTTTCTTCCTGTAAGTAAAATGATGAAAACTGCAAATGGCGATGGCGGAAATGGGAAACTTTGGTGTTTGGTTGGAGAAGATTAAATTCTTGAAGTCTTGAACCAAGCAACTCTGCCTTTTCTTTTGGTAATTCCAAATCGCGCACTAAGTCATTTAACTCCGCTTGACTTAACAAATGTGGGGAAATATTTGCATCTGGAACATATATGCCATCTTTCCCTGTTTCTATATCACTAGCAGAATCTTCAGATGAACTGCTGTCTGTTATCGTTGCTGGTGGAACTGGTGGTGGATTTGTTTCATCATGTGGTACTGGTTTCATTGCTGATTCGCAGTTTGGGTACGTGATCTTTGATTTGTTTTTCTTTGTGAAACCAGCAATCTTTGTCAAACAAAAATAACAATCATTGAAGTGATTTTTCGGCTCACGCCAAACCATGGGGACTGAGAACGGCATAGCTTTTCTTTTACCATTCATCCAAGCTATTAACATTGCATTGCACTGTGCACAGCAAATATGTGGTGCCCAGTCCCTCTGTTGGTCTCCTAACTTACAGTCAAAATAACACTTGTAGGCAAGTTTAATCTTTGTTGTTATGTTTCTACGTTGTGGCTTAGGTGTATATTGTCCACAGACAAAGCAGAAGTTGTCTGGGTGATTTACACAAGCACGTCTATTTGATGCCATTTTGAATTACCATACAATATCTGAAAAAACGTAGAAAGTAATTATTACGATGTGCAAAATAAAAAGAAATACACACCGTAGTACAAAACAAATGCTATAAAAACACACAAGTCACCACAACCTGTCACTTGCTCATCAGCAGAGAGCTTCAACAACCGTTCTGCTTGACTGTCACGTAGCGACTGACCGTTGGGCCGTTGCCCGTTACTATGCTCTTGACTCAGTGTTGCCAACTCGGGATAAATTTTATTTATAAAATTGTTCGAATTTGTATATAGTTGGCAAAAAAAATTGCTTTAACCTTGAAAAGCAAGTTTCATATTACTGGCATTAAGCCGATTAAAACCAAAATCTGGACGTGGTAGAAAATTTTACTAAAAGTGATTTGCATTTTACACAAAATCTAGACGTGATAGAAAAAATCTAATTATAGATTTGAAATCAGCATACCGAAATTAGCTAGGAGCACCTATTTGGTCTTCTGTAACAAAATCTTTGTTGCCTAGTGAATTATCAATATTTCTGGCAATAATAATACTGTAATCATAACGAATTACGATGTAATGCAACCATAAATTATTGATGCTAATTAATAAACATAACAGTGCATGGAGTGAATGCATTATATATATATATATATATATATATATATATATATATAACTACATTTCTTTTTTTTTTTACACGGAGAGATGAGAAAATAATAATCCCCTACTAAAGACCCTTATCATCCCCAAACTAGAATGCTACTCCCTGCTAACTTCCCTTTATAAGTAAGGAAATATAAATCAACTTGAAGGAATTCAGAGAAGCTTCACTTTTCCACACTTTTCAATTTGGCATGCAGATGTTTTATCAATATTATTATATTTAAAATAGTAATTTGTAAAGCTAATTTTTTTGCTACCACTCCCCACCGAAAGAAGACCTTGTAAGGCATTGCAAATTCAAATAAACCGCAAACGAAGCACTGGAGACCAACCAATGTACACAGTACACAACTCACAAACAAACAATAAAATATATTAGGATTAGGCTATTCTTCTGTCACCGTTAACTCTCCACTTCCAGTGAGTCATTTGGAGTGTGGAGTGATAATTCAATACATTGTTGCCAAATCTAAAGGCGCACACATAAATTTTGTAAAGTAAAAACCCGGCTATGCGGGTCCTTCACTTTCGGGTCGGTTCTGGGTCTGGGTCAATTTTAAAATTCACTTTCAGGTCCGGGTCCGTGTCCAGGTCTTTTTCCTAATTCACTATCGGGTCAGGGGCCGGGGCCGGGTCCTATCTCACTTTCGGGTTAAACCCGGGTCTGGGTCAGGGTCAGGGTCCGACAAGCCAGCCCTGGTAGCTACTTGTTTACAAAATTTCTGGAACTTACAAGGAAACTTGGAAAGAAAAAAAAAGATGGGGCAAAATATATATATTTTAGATGCCTAGAATGGGAAGATGAAAAAATCTCCCTTATAACGAACGAGAAGCAACTTAATGGGATAAAAATTTCTGCGAAAATTGCATGACCGAAATAAACTCTTTTTCAGTATTTAAAGGAGAAAGAGACTACGAGAAGAAAATGAAAGAGGAAAGTGGGAATAAAGAACAGAGGAAAACAGAAGACACGAAGAAAGGCGAGGTAGAAAAAAATCAAATACCGTCACACAACCAGGCCGAAACCATGCAGGCGAAAGAGAGTATAAGACAGCAGATGGTATAAGTGTAACGAAGGATATTAACACAAATAGCACAAATAGGAAAAGACTAGCAAAAGATCGGCGCTACGCGCCGATTTTGATAGATCTGCGGTGCTTGGACCTTCGACCCAAACCGAATTGTGAACCTACGGCGTATTTTATTTTGAACATCAATAGCCCTTTATCTGGATATCGTTCCCATTCCTCTCACCTTGGGCCTCAGTAATTGGGGTGCCTGTGGCCCTCCAATTACTGGCGAACCAATTATTCGGTCAATAAAACAACAGAAAAGAACGCAGCCATGAAAATCTAAAACTTCACAAATCTTGATACGATGAACTCGGATGTGAAGCTCAAGATTTTCATGACTGCGTTCTTTTCTATAGTTTTATTGACCAAATAATTGAACCGACAGTAATTGGGGGGTCGCAGGCCCCTAATTACTGGGGGTTCAATTATTTGGTCAATAAAACTATAGTCATGAAAATCTTAAGCTTCACAAATATTGACACAATGTGAAGCTCAAGATTTTCATTACTGCGTTCTTTTCTATAGTTTTATCGCGGTGCTGGGGGCCCTCTGGCCCAGTAACTGGTGTGGGGGAGGGGGGCTGGTCACACATATATTTTCGTTAATTACTCATCACCCCAACCCACCATACGAAGTTTGGTCGAAATCGGTTCAGAAACGTAAAAGTTTTTTCTGCTGACAGACAGGCAGACACATTTTTTCTAAATTATAATAGTAATGATGCCCGATTAGGTTAATTAAATGGCCGGTTAGGTCAACTGAATGCCCGATTAGATTAATTGAATGCCCGGGTACGTTAATTGAATGCCCGGTTAGGTTAATTGTACACCCTTCACGATTGGTTAGGTTAAGTCATGATATTTTCGTTAAAACCAACAAAAATATCAGACTTAACCTAACCAATCGTCAAGGGCGTACAGATGACCTAACCTGGCATTCAATGAACTTAACCGGGTATTCAATAATAGCGGAGCGACCTGGCTTTGCCGGGGTGGATATTGAACGCTATTATATATATATATATGCCCAGTTAGGTAAACTGAATGCCCGGTTAGGTTAACTGAATGCCCAGTTAGGTCAACTGAATGCCCGATTAGGTTAATTAAATGGCCGGTTAGGTCAACTGAATGCCCGATTAGATTAATTGAATGCCCGGGTACATTAATTGAATGCCCGGTTAGGTTAATTGTACACCCTTGACGATTGGTTAGGTTAAGTCATGATATTTTCGTTAAAGCCAACGAAAATATCACGACTTAACCTAACCAATCGTCAAGGGCTTACAGATGACCTAACCTGCCATTTAATGAACCTAACCGGGTATTCAATAATTTTACCATAGGTTTCGTAATGATTTTGATGACGTCATTTAATGTTTTGAAATTAATTACTGAATTGCTATTTTCTTACTTACAGCGACAGGCATAATGATATTAGGATACCTAATAGAAATTTTGTAATATTTTAAAGTGGGGAAAATAAATAATTTTCTAAAAATGATCTTCAACTATAAAAGCGCATCTAATCAGATAACTTAATTAACGTATTTCTATGACAACTAAAAAAATAGAATGATAAATTAATATCCTATGAAGTTGTTTGTGTATACGTAAAATTATTTGAACAAAAGCCACCGTAATAAAACGCACAAAAGTCACGGTAAATAATTTCGAGTGTGGCTCGTTTAACTTTAAACTCGTGTTTATTTAAATTGCCCGTTTTAATTATGTAATTTTTTGTATTGAATCGATAAAGAAATCTTTTGTGAATCGAAAAATGTTAAAATTATAACAAATATCAAAATATTTTGTATAAAAATCATTGAATTTTAAAAATATCAAAATATTTTGTATAAAAATCATTGAATTTTAAAAATGCATGTTTCTTTTTAGGTTTTTGCAAAAAGTTCTTTATGAATTTTAAAAATATATACTTTTTTAAATTGAATCGATAAATAAATCTTTTGTGAATCGAATGATATTAAATGTTTAGTAAATATTGACTTATTTTGTGCCAAAATTATGATTAAAAATGAAAAATTAAAAAAATGCGTGTACAGGCATGGGAAGAACTGTACCCTAAAAGGGGGGAATGAATTATTTTAGGGAATTTTTTTTAGCATGGGCACTGCACAATAAAAAGACGCATCGAATGGTGAAAACCGCATTGTTCTACACTAATTGTAGCGACCTGTAGGTGTGCGCAAAAAAACTGTTACATATATATATATATATCTATCTATATATATATAAGGCCTCATTTCTGAAATAGTATATTAGATACGAGGGCAATCAAGAAAACGGAGTGAAACTGTCTCCCAATAAGGAGCACAAAACAAAGGCCACGAGTAAATATGGGGAAGGAATTACATACAGATATTATATAAAAGATAATTGCAGATTTAAAAGAGGACAATGTATACAGGGTGTCACGTAAGTCTGGAACCATAGGACAAAATGATAAAAACGGCAATAAGAACGCCGAAGAGACTTTTGGGGACTGTTTGTGAAGTGAGCGAGGATGGTAGCGGCTGTCATCGTCAGTGGATGTCCTCGGAGGTCCACTGCGTGGTTTATCTCCTATGGATCCCGTTTCCCTGAATTTTGCTACAAATTTGCCGACACAGCTGTGTGTTATCGGCGCGCGGTCCGGATGCAATCTGTTAAATTCCTCAGCGACCTCCCTCTGACTCCGACTTCCTACGCGCAGAATTACCTGGATGCGTTCTTCCTTACTCAAAGACATCATGGGCACTTGCATAAACGGGAAAACATGAATTACGTATTTTACCCTATGGTTCCAGACTTATAGGACACCGTGTATATGAACAATGAACATCCCCCAATATGCAATTTCTTCTATAATAATGGTCATTATAAATTTGGAGACAGATGCAAATTCTACCACCCGGACATCTGCAGGACTTACGCAAAATATGGAATCTGCATATATGGGAAAAATGCAACTATCAACATCTCCCGACGGACCCAAAGAACAAAGGACAAAGTTTAAATGACAATAGGAATAACAATAACAATAGGAATAACAATAACAGAATAAGCGAACAAAAAAAATTTCAACATCGCATACACGATACGGCTGCCTAAATGTCATCAAACGCATGCAGTTGACACAGCTGGAAACTCCCGAGCCAAACCGCTTCCGTTCAAGAAGCTACCAGAACAGGTAGGCGGAAACGGATCTCTCTCGGAGGATCATAGGGCAACGAAACAAGCTTAAAATGCACAAGGGCAACGAAAAAAAAAGAACATAAATATTGTCCTGGCTAATATTCAAGGAATAAGACTAAACCAATCACTCAACAAAGTTTCGTACCTGAAAGGATTTATGGACGAAACAAGGGCGGATATCGAATAACTCACAGAAACTCATCTTAAGGATTGCCAAGGAAATTGTAAAAACTGCGAATATTGTATTGATAAGAAAGAGATAAACATAGAGGGCTTCAACTTACTAAGAGCGGATGGAACAACGAGACGTAAAGGTGGCTGTGCTATGTATGTACGAGTACATGAAGGTCATACGACAGAGACGATAATAAGTAAATCAAACAGCTTTGTGGAACTCCTAGCAGTGAAAATAGGAAAACTAAACGTGATACTAATTAGTGATGTAGGTCACATCCGCATCCGCATCCGCGGAACATCCGCACATTTTCTCGCATCCGCATCCGCACCCGCATCCGCACTTTGGACTGCGGATGTCGTGCGGATGTGGACCGTTGAGATAAAATGTCATTAATAAGCGGAAATTATCAAATTCTACTATATTAATAGAACTAGTTCATTGTGCGCAAAAGTGATGCAAGCGACAAGACGAGAGGCTGTTCTTGTATGAAGTTACTCTATTGCAACCTACTTAGATCCACGTTACAAAGCTAAGTTATTTTCACCTAGTACATTAGAACGAGTTAAATCATCACTTGGCAAAGCAGTTGAAGAGCTTCAATCTCTTGAATCTGTCGCTTCGCCACCCACCAAAAGAATAAAAGTTTCAGTGACAGAACCAACACCTTCAACAAGCAAATCTATCACAGAATCTGTCTCTCAGTTTCTTGAGTCAAGCAGCAATGACGAGACCTACGCGATGTCAAAAGATGTAGTAAAAATGATCGAGAGCTATCACCAAGAAAAACGCCTGGCTGCATGTGACAATCCTATTAGTTGGTGGAAAAATACGCAGAATATCTATCCATACTTGAGTAAACTTGCAAGGAAACATTTAGCCTGTCCTCCAACAAACGTACCAAGCGAGAGATTATTTAGCAGTGCTGGATTAATATATGATGAAAAGAGAAACAGACTGGCAGCAGAAAACGCAGAAAAATTAATGTTCCTTAAGCATAACCTTCCTATAATTAAGTTTGAACATTAAACGATGAACATCTTAGTTTACTTTATTTTAATTACTCATTTATAAATATGCCTAATAAAACTTTAAACTTAATATAAATAGTTATCAAGCTAATTAAAGATCTCTTTCTATAAGGGTGGAGGTTGGGGAAAGAGGTCGGTGGGGTGCATTTGAGTTGGGTTCACGTCCCGCATCCTGGTAACACAATTATGGTTTCTAATTGTGGCTGAAACTCAACAAAATATAACGAATTTATTTGGAGACGAATTCACTAATTGATTTCTATATTAGTTAGATGCTTGATATTATTTTATATGTTCAGAGAAAAGTACAGCAATTATTTTACAATTAATCAATTATACTACATTATAGCTACAGCTCTCTCTATATAATAACTTATTATATACGTTAAACACAACAAATCTCGAATATATCCTAAAAAATAACGAAAATGTAGACATCCGCATCCGCATCCGCGGATGTTGAAATAAAACATCCTCATCCGCATCCGCATCCGCGGATGTGAAAAAAATGACATCCGCTACATCACTAATACTAATATAGACCTCCAGAATCCCTCCATCCCCCAATATAATGATCTACGGAGACTTTAACTTCCCATTTATAAAATACAAAAAGGTGGATAGGAATATATATATATATGTACACACCAGGACAATGGGTACACAAGAGAAGACCAGGATCAAGCAAAATGTTTGTAGATGGCTCTCACAAATGAGTTTATGCTGACACAGGAGATAACAGAAAATACCAGAAAAAATAACTGCCTAGATCTGGTATTCACGAACAACACGAACTTGATTGCTGATATAAAAATAACCCCAACCATTAGCTCAGACGTCAGCTTAATCGAGATGACAAATATGACAACATTAAAAGCCAATACACATATTGAGGAAAGAAGCAAATTTGGGGCCTTTAACTTAAACTCCAAAACTATAAATTGGGAAGCAATCAGATCGCACATGGCCCAACTAGAGTGGAGAACAGTTTTAGAGAATAAAACAACTGAAAAAATGCTAACAACCTTGGAAGAAAAAACGCTGAGAATTTTAGAAAAATATGCTCCGAAATCTCATCCAAAAGGAAAGAGGAGCTGACTAGAGAGGCAAAAGAGAAGAATATTCCGCAAAAGAAAGAGAGTGCAGGCGAAGTTAGTCAACTGCGGAGATAATGCCAGGAAAGTAATACATGAAAAACTGGAGGGTATCGATAGGGAAATACAAGTTCTGATTAAGAACCGTACAGAGAGGGAAGAGGAAAAGGCGGTAGAAGCAATAAATGAAAATCCAAAATACTTCTATAGCTATGCGAAAAGGAAAACAAAAATGCGCGCCGCTATTGGACCCTTAAGGAAGAAAAATAATGAACTAACCGACGATCCAAAAGAAATATCTGAAACATTGAGGGCCCAGTACAAGGGCCCTACAAGAAGATGTAGCGAGAGCTATAGGACAAATGAAACCACATTTAGCTGCAGATCCGGACAACTGGAACGCATTATTGATTAAAAACTGTAAAAATGAAATAGCTACACCTTTATACCGGATATGGAGAAGATCCCTAGACATTGGGGAAATACCGAGCATCTTGAAAAGAGCAAACATTGTCCCTATATATAAAGGAGGGGACAGATCTCAAGCAAAGAAATACAGACCAGTGTCATTGACGTCCCACCTCACCAAAGTATTTGAAAGAATAGTTAGAGGGAAAATTTATGATTTCTTGGAGACACTGGAAAGCTTCAACGAAAATCAGCACGGATTCCGATCAGGTAGATCATGCCTATCACAACTAATAGAACACTATAACAATATCCTAGATGCACTGGAAGGCAATGACAACTCCGATGTCATATACACAGATTTTGCTAAATCTTTCGACAAATGTGATCACGGTATAATAGCACATAAAATGAAATATATGGGAATAACAAACAGGCAAAGTGGGAAAATGGATAGAATAGAATAGCATAAAATAGAATAAGCTTTTTTAATAATAATAAAATAAATACATTTTTTCAATTTACAATGACATGAATAATTGTGAAGCTCGACTATTTATTTAATTTAATTTGGCCCTTAAGCTTTAGGCTTTACTGGGCTCTTATTAAAAATAAGCAGCTAGTTGTTATTAATTAATAATAATAAATAAATAAATAAGTAAATAATATTAAACAATATTAATGGACAATATTAAGCAATATTAGTGGACATTAATCGTAGATTTTTGTTAGTATGCAATTATTAATCGGGATTTCAACTTGGTTTTAAACAAATTTACATCCACAATATTTTTTATATTGGCATGCAAGTCATTCCATTGTTTCAATCCAATGAAAATGGGTAGTTTTTGAGATGAAGACAATCTAAATTGAGGTATAACAAGCTTTGATCTATTTCTGGTCTGATACGAGTGGATTTCTTGATGAGTTACAAAATATCTATTTGCCCATTGCAAATTAATGATTTTGTTCTTACACTTGTATTTAAAAATAAAATGTGCCAGTTTGGTTATGTCGTTGAGCTTTAGTAGGTTTAGCTCTTTAAATAATGCACTAGAATGATCAAGGAAATCAGCATCAGATAATAACCTTATTGCTCGTTTTTGGATGACAAAAATACCATTTAACCCTAGAACACAAACCTCGGGTGAAAATCACCCCACGATATTTTGATCACGTGACCATGTTGTGGGGAGTGGTGGCAGCCACCTGCCTTGCCCAGTAGCTGCAGTGCGTGTTTAGCCGTGGTCGAGAGAGGTAGTGGTTTAAGTGTCGCTCGCTTGATTTTT
This sequence comes from Bathynomus jamesi, assembly GCA_023014485.1. Classification (NCBI taxonomy): domain Eukaryota; kingdom Metazoa; phylum Arthropoda; class Malacostraca; order Isopoda; family Cirolanidae; genus Bathynomus; species Bathynomus jamesi. The sequence goes on from JAJOZX010002286.1 coordinate 238,282, forward strand.
CCTGTAGAGTACATTTTGGGTGATTTTCACCCGACGTTTGTGATACAAGGTGCAATTATTAGCGGGTGGAAATCTCCCAAGGTTTGCAGTGGTGTACATATTCTGGTTTGCTATTTACGTTATTTTTCTTTACAGGCATTGACTATGACATTCTAGGTGTACTAAAGTGCTATTACTATTGCAAGAATCATGTCTAATAAACAGGTGAAGTATTACGCAAGTGATGAGCTTGAAAGAATTATGAACACAACTGGGGAATTACCTGATTATAGTGAAACTGATGATGAAGAGAATGAAGATGACCTAGAATATGAGGTCATGTATGATAGTGACATTGACAAAGAATATGTACCTGAACCAAGTGAAAATGATGATGAGAGTAGTCATAGTGATGAGGAGACCAGACGCCGTGTATGGAAAAAACCACGGCACACGTCTACACCAGCCAAGCCACGCTCGCCCCACGTGACAGCTAGGCCTATCACCAGCCGCCATGTGTTCGACCCAGACCCTGGTGCCTCTACGTCTGCTGCCTCTCCTGATGCCCATGCTGCCTCTCCTGATGCCCCTGCCGCCTCTCCTGATGCCCCTGCCGCCTCTCCTGATGCCCCTGCCGCCTCTCCTGATGCCCATGCTGCCTCTCCTGATGCCCCTGCCGCCTCTCCTGATGCCCCGGCTGCTCGTAGGGGAAGAAAAAGGCGCCCTGATGAGGACGACGATGCTCCCTCAGTCGTTGACTTCCACACCAGCACCCTGGCAAGCACTTCTGGCTTCAGGTGGAGTTGCCGGCCACAGTCTCGTTCGTCGATGAGAACTCCATCACGGAACATCCTTCCATCCGGCATGACCACAGGGCCAACAGCGGAGGCACGGAGTGCTGACACCCCAATCAAGTGCTTCACGTTGCTGTTTGAGGACCAAATCATCGACGAGATTGGTGAATGGAGCAACAAGCGAATCCACTTGCAGGCTGCCAAGTACGGCCGGCAGACTGGAACACACTCTCGAACAGAACCAGCCGAGGTGCGTGCACTTCTGGGGGTTATCATCTTCAGTGGCTGCCAGAGGGACAATCATCTATCAACATCAGAGATGTGGAACCCCTGCACTGGCGCAGCCACATACCGTGCGGCCATGTCTCAGGGTCGATTCGAGTTCCTACTGAATTGTCTGCGTTTTGATGACCCTGACACACGGGAGGAGAGGCGGAAGACAGATAAGTTCGCAGCCATTAGGAAGATCTGGGACAACTTTATAGGAAATTGTGGGAGGATGTACGTGCCTAGCGAGAACCTGACTGTCGACGAACAGCTGCTTGGTTTCAGAGGAAGGTGCCCCTTCCGAATGTACATCCCCAACAAGCCGGCTAAATACGGGATCAAGCTTGTTCTTGCCAATGACAGCAATAGCAAGTACTTAGTGGGTGCGATCCCTTATCTGGGGAAGGATGGGACAAGACCCATGCAGGGCATCAACCTTGGCCATTACTACACCAAGGAGCTGACCAGGCCATACCACCAGACACAAAGGAATGTAACCACAGACAACTGGTTCACGTCTGTGCCCTTAGTGACGGACCTCTTAGACTGTGGCATGACCCTTGTTGGAACGGTCAGGGGAAATAAAAAGGAGATAACGTCGCAGATGAAGGAAACGGCCAGTCGCAGGCTAGGGTCAAGTGCATTCCTTTTCACCAAGGAAATGACTCTGGTGACATATATCCCAACAAAGTCCAAGACCAAGAAGAAGCTCGTCTTGCTGTTGTCTTCTATGCACACACAGCCAGCCCTGGGACCCACAGGAAAGCCGGAGATCATCGAGTTCTACAATCACACGAAAGGTGGTGTGGACACATTCGACCAGATGTGTGCCCACTACTCCTGTGGACGCAAGACCAAGAGATGGCCGCTGTGTGTGTTTTATGGGATGCTGAACACCTGTGTACTCAACTCCTGGGTCATCCACAATGAAAATGCAATTAGGACAGGTGGCAACAGGATCATCAGGAGGAAATATATGCAAATATTGGCACTGGGACTCATCACGCCCTGGGCAGAGAAGAGGCTCGACTCGCCGTTCCTGTCACGCCCCCTCAAGACACTCATCTGCACAATCTGCAACCTCCCTTCACCTGGCACTGCTGCAGGCCCGGCAGGCACGGTGGTAGCAGAGAGTAGTGGTGCCTTGGTGCGCTGCGTTATGTGCCCTAAGGAACCCGACAGGAAGACGCGGCACAGGTGCCGCAAGTGTCGTGGACCTGTGTGCCCTCGCCACTTCTGCCCTGTTTGTGTTGACTGTGTATAATACCAGGTAAGTTATAATGTTCTTTGAAGTTGTCTGCAATGAAAAAGTTTTCATAAATGATGAATAAATATCTACAAAAAATATTTAGTGCACATAAGTCAGTTTTCGCCTCTCAAAAATTTCCATGTTTTTGTCTATCTCCACTACAGTTCGTAGCGATCCAGGAGGCTTGTGGCTGCGCCAGCTGAGGCTCTCATGACTCGGGTGACTGTAGGCCAACGCTCAACTCTGCAGCTGCAGTATTAACTTCACAGTAGATTTTAACGTTAGGTTAGGTAGTATTAAAGCATTGTGAGTAAGGTTTATCTAAGTTACCCATCACAGTACTTACTTTATGTTTTTTTAACTTCTTATAGCAGGAAATTAAAGTACAAGAGTTATATTTTCAATTTATTTCTATACATTTAATAAAGCACGATTAGAACTTTTTATATTAATTTCCGAAAATGGGTAAAATTCACCCGGGGTTTGTGATGGTGTAACCCGGTCCTAGGGTTTGTGTTCTAGGGTTAATGCGTTATTAGCGGAGTTTCCCCAAACAAGGGTGCAGTATGTTATATAAGGAAGAACAAGAGTTTGATAAAGAGTCAATAAAACTGGTTTAGGGATTACATTTCTAAGTTTAAACATTAAAGCAACGCTCCTTGAAATCTTTTTCGCGATCTATAATTTCCTCAGAGAACGTCTACAGGTCATCAAAATTCAAGGTATATCATCAGAATCGGAAGTACACAGCTCAGTACCACAAGGGACAGTACTGGCCCCACTCCTGTTCATTACCATGCTAACAGACATAGAGAGTGGAGTAAACAGCAACAGGAAAGTAACATCCTTTGCAGACGATACAAAGATCAGCAGAAAAATCAGCGATGTAAATGAAGTGGAGGCATTGCAGAGGGACACAAACAAAATATATAAATGGTCAGAAGACAACAACATGGCATTTAACACCGAGAAATTTCAGCTCTTGAGATATGGTAGAAAAGAGGAATTTAAACAGACTGCATATTATGTTCAAGATAGACAGGAAATTCAAAGAAGCACGAAAGCGATTGATCTGAGAGTAATAATGACCGATGATGCGAAATTCGAAACACAATATCAGATAGCGATAAATAAAGCAAAAAGAGTCGCGGGACAAGTACTAAGAACGTTCAAAAGAAGGGACAAAACAGTAATGATTCCCCTGCTGAAAATACTGATTATACCAAAACTTGAATACTGCTCAGTTTTGACGTCCCCATATAAAAAGGAAGAAACTAATAAACTAGAAGAAACGCAGAGACACTTCACAGCCAAGATTGATGGCTGCAAAGAACTCAACTGCTGGGAAAGACTACGTAAACTAAATCTGTACTCCCTAGAAAGAAGAAGAGAGAGGTACACCATAATTTACATATGGAAAATTATCGAAAAACTGGTACCAAACCTAGAACTAAACCCAATTACCATTCAAACAACACTGGAAAATAGGAAATGCAGAATGTGTAGTGTTCCCAAATTAAAGGCCCGACAAGGGACCTCCTCAACATTGAAAGAAAATAGCTTGGTTGTCAGGGGGCCAACATTTTTTAACCAGCTTCCAAAGGACCTCAGAAACGTTACAGGGGTCAAAGATGAAGTCTTCAAGAGAAGACTAGATGCCTGGCTCAGGACAGTACCAGATGAGCAGGGTGTACCTTGCTATGTACGGTGGAGAGCGCAAGAAAGCAATTCGCTCCTCCACCAAGCCAGACCTAGAGGCGGGGCCACCAGCTTGACCTTTGTGTGAAGAGAGACCAACGCACAGAACAGCAACGAGGTTAACGAGGTGTATATTATATATATATATATATATATATATACACACATATATATATATATATATATAATATATATATATATATAGATACACATTATATACAGTGTGTGTGTGTGTATATATATATAAAACTCTGCCTGGAGGTGGGCAAGCCAGCCCATTTCCCAGCCGTGTCCCAAGCCCGGATAAAAGAGGAGGGTTGGCATTTAGGAAGGGCATCCGGCCGTAAAATTTATTGCCAAAAGTAGAGAGGTTGGCATGCGGACCAAAGAAGACTCAAGAGAGAAGACTGGCATGGTATGGGCATGTAATGAGAAAGGACGAGAACTACGTTGGGAGGAGGGTGTTATCTATGGAAGTGCCCGGGAGGAAGAAGAAAGGAAGACCGAGGATGAGGTAGAGAGATCGCATCAGAATGGACATTAGCGAGAAGAACCTGACGGAGGAGATGGCGCAGGATAGGGCGGAGTGGAGAAGTATCCGCAACAGCGACCCCATATAAATGGGACTAATAATGCTGCAGAAGAAGAAGACAGTATATATACTTGATTTTTTTATTCCATAAATCTAAGTGCACATTGAAATAATTTTTCTCTCTTTTTTTTTTTCAGATAAAGAAATTACTGTAGATATCCCTCAAATGCCATTCTCTGATGAAGATAAAATAATTATTAAGCATTATAGGCTTAATAGGGGATATGGAAGGGATAAAACATTTGCAGGATTTTCCAATGAAGGATGGACACTGGGCGGACTGGTTACGTTGCTGAAAAAAAATTGATGCTACAGGCAGTACTGTTCGAAAAAAAGGTAGCGGTCGTCCAAGGAGTGTTAGAACGGAAGAAAACATTGAAGAAGTTTCTTTCCAATTTCGAACAGTCCTGATTTGAATCCTGTTGATTATGGGATCTGCGAAAACTTGTCAGAACAAGTTCATCGTGGTAAGAAAATCAGAAATGTTAACCACCTGAGAGATGTTCTGATTGAACAATGGGCCGAATTCCCGCAAGACCAGATTGATTCAGCAGTAGATCAATTTAGACCAAGACTTCGAAAAGTAATAGAAGTTGGAGGAAAACATATTGAACAGTATTTTTAGTATGACATTTTAATAACAATTTTATACTCGTATGAAAGGAATTTTTGGTTGTATAATATAGATATTTTGAGTATTTATGGTATCTTTACATTCTATTTTTGTTTATGTGCTAAAAATAAAATGAGGTCTATTCAGCTCTGCTAAAAATTTAAAGAAATGTTGTCAGATAACGTTAATTTATTTTGTTAAAGTTTTATCAAAAGTTAAAAGAAATTATTGAGTTTAAAAGGAAAAGTATGAACGCATGTTTTTTTTGGTGAACCCTGTATATATTATATATATATATATATATATGTTTTAAATATGTATCTTAGCGAAATTTCATATTGCAGCAGAAGTAGAAATGACACTGATTTTCACCTTGTCATTCACCGTAGCCGCACGGTTACATAACATTGGGTTTGAATAATGATTACCCTAAATTTTAGTACTGAATACTACGTGGGCCACTCAATATATTTTGCCCCACCTTTTTTTTTCTTTCCAAGTTTCCTTGTAAGTTCCAGAAATTTTGTACACGAGTAGTTACATACCTTTTTTACAAGTTTTTATTTTTCTACCTAGTCTCCATCCTTTTCTACGGCTTTCCTCCACCTCGAAACAAGGGCCTCTATTCCTTTCTGGTAAAAGTCAGCTGGGTTCAGCTGGAGCCACCTCTTAACCTCCTCAACAACCTCATCCTCATCCTGAAACTTTCTTCCACGAATAGCATCCTTGATTTGCCCAAACAAATGGAAGTCTGAAGGTGCCAGATCCGGGATGTATAGAAGGTGGGCTAACACAGTCAAGCGCATTTTTGTGATGGCCTCTCTTGTTTGCAAACTGTTGTGTGGTCTTGCGTTATCGTGCAAAAGAAGGGTGTCTTTCATTTTTCTCTCCGGTCAAACTCGCTTTATACGTCTCTGGAGTTTCTGTAGGGTGGCAATATATGCCTCTGAGTTGATTGTTTGTCCTTTCTTCATAATGTCCACCAGAATCACCCTTTTCATGTCCCAGAAGATGGTGGCCATAACCTTTCCTGCAGAGGGAACCATTTTGAACTTTTTCGTGCGTGGGGAGTCTGTGTGATGTTACTCCATGGATTGGCGTTTTGTTTCAGGTTCAAAGTGGTGTACCTCAGTATCATCCCCAGTCACAATTCATGAAAGGAAGTCAACCCCTTCTGTCTCGTATAGAACCAACGACTCGGAAGCAATTTCTTTTCCTTTGGCTTTGTGATCTTCAGTCAGTTGGCGAGGAACAAACCGTAAACACACTTTTGAGTATCCCAGTTGCTGAATTATCGTGTTCACACTTCGTATTCACACTTTAGACGCCGACTTGATCGAATGATGATGTTAGCACGTTGCACAGTGTGAGATGTCACAGCCGATGCTGGGCGACCGCTGCGTGGCTCATTATCGAGGCTGGCTCTCCCTCTCTCCAATGATCTCACACGTTTAGACCAGCGTCCAACTGTGCTTCGATCGGCAACAGCATCTCCGTAAACTATTTGTAGACGTTTGTGAATATTTCCAACTATTTCCTTCTCTGCGGTTAAAAACTCAATAACAGCTGTTTACGACGCACATCACTGTCAGACGCCATTTTCGAAACTGCGTTAACCATCGGTTTTATAGAAGGGCGTTTAAAAGCGGTTTTATACAAGGATGGGAGGTTCAAACTTGAAAAATCCGGTTATTTGAAGCGCAAAAGTTCAAACTTACGGCCCAAAAGATATTTCAGCTCCTTGGCCTATTATTTAGCTAAGAAAAAGGCTGGGTCAAAATATATTGAGTGCCCCTAGTGTATTACGCATTATTATGCGCACTGCACTCTATTATTTTGTGTTTTGGTAATAAAATCACTTACTTGTATTTTGAAACCGGTCAAAATTGATAAAACACTACAACAGAAATTTCACCATTCACTAACTGAAGCGTAATGGCGACTAACTTACTAAGCCTGAATTATGCTTTGGAAGGGCCCGCACAAAGCCATCTATTATAATTTTTTTAACTAAAATAATGAAGCCAGATAACAATTTGCTCAAAATGTCCGCCCTAGATCATGAACATCGGCCCAGTAGTTCCTGAGATATGGCATTTTATGGTTTTGGCTGTGTAATCGAGGCAGCCATTTTGAATGTGCTTAAAATGGCCGCCAGAGTGACGACCCAGCGTCTCCCCACCCTGGAAATGTTTCTATATGTCAAAAGGTAACTTCATGCCAAATTTCACACTTTCTGCTAGATCTGAATGATTTGGGTGTATTTTTGTATTAATCGACCCCCACTATACCTTCAGCCAGCAAATTCCATTGTTGCAACCTTGATCCCAAAAATTCTGTTTGTTGCTTTGAAAGATTTAGATCACGTTCTAGGTCATTAAGCTCACTTTGCTCAATTAGGTGTGATGCTGGCCGATGCACGGTGTAGTTAGTGTGGGCTTCGGTGTGAGTTGCTTCGTTGAAAATCATTAGTGATGCCGAGCCACGTGGTGGGCGTGCGTGGTGTGGCTAGCGTGCTTTCGGTGTGCGGCGGCCTTTAATCGGTGGTGAAGATCTTGTCCATGTGGCACTGGCTTCATTGTTGAAAGAATGTTTGGATATTCAATTTTATTTTTGCTGCTCCTCGAAAAACCTGAAATTTTCGTAAGACAGAAATAGCAGTCTTCAAGGTGGCTGGTTGGTTCACGCTATATCATGGGAACAGCAAACGGCATGCTGCTCTTCTTTCCTTTCATCCATTGAATCAGGTTTACATAGCACGATATGCAGCATACATGCGGTTCCCAATTTTTGTCCTAATCTCCCAAATGGCAACCAAAATAAAGTTAATAGGCTTGTTTTACTGTTTTTGTTATATACCGACGTTGTGATTTTGCTGTAAACTGTCCGTATTAACAATATGAACTTTTATTAAATTTAACTCTCTTTTCACTTTAAAGTCCAATTTATTAAAAAAAAACCGGTGGCAATCAAAAACACAACCGCTCTCAAAAGGGCACAGGTTATGACTGACGCCTAACATGTACGCGCTTGTTATGATACACCCCCTCCTACCCCCCTCTACCCTCCACTCCCGCAAACAGTCACTAAGCGATGCTTATTTTTTAGACAGTTCTATGAAAAGTGGTCATTAGAATTTTTTCCAAAATTGTGACGTGATGGAAACTTTTTATATTCAAATTTGGAATCAGCGTATCAGAATTAATAAAAAACATTAGTTTCCTTTTATGTTACCAAAACCTTGTTGACGTGTTATCATTATCATTATCATATACACTATATGCCATAATGGAATAAGGGCCCAGAAAAATGATTGTGTAAGGTTCGTGTTTAGGTATTATTAGCAGGATGTTTTAATCACTGGAAAAGTTCGTCGATTATGTCTTGATTAGCTTGTGCCCGTGATACATCAAGTTGCGATCAAAGTGTGAGGTCAGCCATTCAAAATCTTGGGCTGTAAATGTCTCGCTTTAATTGATTCACGTCAAATATCATTATGAGAATGGCTTAAAACGCTTAATGAATCTTGTTTGCAAACCATAGATACGACCGTGAATTTCTTTATCTACTGAAACACCTTCGAACAACCTACTCGGACAACATTGCAGGAGGGGGAATATTTCTGGTTCTATGTAGAAGGAGGATAGTGTACTTTGCCACCCGGAAAAAAATGTGAAAGATTACACAGGTCTGCAAATGAGAGCTTTGTAAGAGTTGTTTTCTTACTAATAACTGATTTTATATAATTCAACTAAGCTGATTTCCAATAAGGTGTCCATTTTTTCTATCACGTAAGGATTTTCTGCAAACTGGAAGGGAAGAAACAACAACCTAAATAAATATTACTTATTTCAATTTAGATTAGGTACCTATTTCGCTTTGTTATACTAATTACAAATGCAAACAACTTTAAAAAGAAAGAAGACTATTAACGTCAATTACCTATTTATCTTTATTTGTCCTGAGTTTTCTTGTGAGATCTATGCCTTCCAGTCTCGAATGTACGCGCTGTTCCTTTTCTTTTATGTAATAATTCTGGAGTATGCCGTCTCAACATCCAGCAGTAATCAGCCATCATGCTGATGTCCCACCTTCGTGATATGTTTTCTCCATTTCTTTGATGTCTTGGTGAAGTGTCATTGACGTCCCACCTCACCAAAGTATTTGAAAGAATAGTTAGAAAGAAAATATATGATTTCTTGGAGACACTGAAAAGATACGACGAAAATCAACATGCATTCCGATCAGGAAGATATGCCTATCACAACTTATGTATAGAACACTATAACAATATCCTACATGCACTGAAAAACAATGAAAACTACGATGTCATATACACGGATTTTGCTAACGCTTTCGACAAATATGATCATGATATAATAGCACATAAAATGAAATATATGGAAATAACAGGCAAAGTGGGAAAACGGATCTACAACTTCCTCAGAGAACGTCTACAGGTCGTCAAAATTGAAGGTATATCATCATCAGAATCAGAAGTACGCAGCTCAGAAGCACAAGGTACAGTAGTGGCCCCACTCCTGTTCATTATCATGCTAACAGACATAGACAGTGGAGTAAACAGCAATAGTAGTAATATCTATAGTCTCCTACGGTTAACCAATTTATTGTTACCGGTTTGTAGCATAAAGATGGCACTATAATAATGATAATGGTTAATTGATTGATAATGATTGATTGTTAATGATAAGGCTGGAGTCACCATTTTATAGTCACTCCAAGGTCACCAATTTATAGTGGCCTACGGATCACCGATTTGATGTGGCTAAGAAAGCAGGCTTAATATAATTTATGAATGATATTGAAATTAAATAATTATGGGGTCACCAATTTGGGCCTACTGCCCAAATAAACAATATATAATAAGGAGAGAGACATTACTTTGTTGTTTTGTGTTTAATTAGGAAAATAAATAAATTATTTGTTCACAGCGATTAACAGTTCAATAAAGGTAATTATAGTAATTAACAATTATATAACGGCATTTAAAGTATGCAAAATATGACTGATTCTTAGCAATAAGGAAATGGTTATACAGACTAATTGTTAAGTAATTACACTAATTTCGATAGGCTACTGAGATATGCAAAATGGAACACAGAATAAATACTGAAGCCTATTGATAACTGAAATAATGCACGTACGGTTGGTACAGTAAGTGAATTAGGTCGTTAAGACTGAAATGCATAAAAGATCACATAAACACTGAGATGCAAGATAAGTAAATTACACGAATGAACATAATAATAGGGTGATACAGATACAAAATTACGGTATTGGTACAATACTTGAATAGGCCTACTGCGGACTTAACGCGAGAGTTAGTTTGACCGGTACTGGAACACTTTAGGGCCTACGTGATTAGGCAGAGCTTGTGGAAGCACGACGTAACAAAACACTGTATCCAGAGTGAGGGCCGAAGTAGCTTACCGCGATGATGAACTTGGAGACTGTAGGCCTAGGTGAAGGTTGACCGTATTGCGTTTCGCTGAAGATGAACTTGGAGACTGTAGAGGGCCTGTTGAAATACTTGTTGAACGGGCGCCGATCGAGTTGTGGTGAAGGATGAGTGAAAAACGAAATGGGTTCGTGGCTTGTAGCTTAATAGGAGGTTTACGGACCTGGGCCTCGAAGGCTGTTTCTGTAGTCAGTTGACAGCCGGTAGAGATTTGATGCAGAGGGGCCAAGGTAAAACGCCTACAGCAGTGATGTTGTTCCTTGCAGGATGGAACTGTAGAGCCGCCTCAAGTGTTACTTCTTTCTTGAATGGTTGAAATGTGACTTGAAGGACTGAGGCCGGCTGGGGTCGAAACCGCGCTGCGTGAAGAGAGTAGATTCACGAGGAGAAGGTAACGAGCGGAGTGAGATTGTAGAGAACCTTACTTGATCATAGACTTCGTGTAGGCTCGACCGGAGCCTTGGGTAGTTTGACGAGTGGTACTACTGACGAAGGTGCTGGGAGTGAGACGTGACGACCAAGACGAGGAAATGGCAAGAGAAAAGTGAGCGGAGCGAGTGATTTGAAGAAGCTGCATTTTATAGGCCTTGGTGACGTCCTCTGGTGGTCGCTTCGGGAACTACCACAGAATCTGTTTCCTGTGTGGGCCAGTTTCATGCCCACGTGTATAGCCTTTGTTTTGATTCCATGATGTTTGAGAATGGCGGGGAAAAGGAATTTCTTTGTCTGACTGTTAGACATCTTTCGCAGACGAAACAGAGATCGGCAGAAAAATCAGCGATGCAAATGAAGTGGAGGCCTTGCAGAGGGACATGAACAAAATATACAAATGGTCAGAAGACAACAACATGACATTTAACACCGAGAAATTTCAGCTCTTGAGATATGGCAGAAACGAGGAACTTAAACAGACTACATATTATGCTCCAGATAGACAGGAAATTCAGAGAAGAACTTTGTTTTCAAATCTAATAATTATGTTAAGCGTAGAATTGTTGAATCTAGTCTTATAGGCTCTATACATTACCCTCCAAAAATCCCCAGGCAACACAAGTACATCCATCAGGTTAAAGTTGGGTCGGAGGGGTCACTTAACTATCTTCTGAGAAGAGGATGGGAAGGTTCAGTCAGTTAATCCCTGATAATTAACTTCCAAGTGTATAATATAAACTCTGTTCTCTGTTTATACGGTCATTACCAATTGAGAAGGGCTCGCGAGGAGCCGAAACTGTATTGGTGTTAAGAAATAAAAATTTACGTCTCCCTGAAGAGTGGTTGCCTTCTCCATATATATAATATACATATATATACTGTATATGCAGAAAGCATGGCCGTGGACGCACGAGGTTGTGAAAATCGAAAATAAATCAAACGTCACGAATAGGTGTTTTTATTTATAAATAAATAAATAAATAATAAAGTAAATGAATAAACAAATAAATAAATACAGAAATGAATAAAACAGAATATTAGACTTAATTTGAAATTTTAACAATAATTCTGAAATAATTATTAAAAGATGACTCGAGTACAGTTTTAGGTATTGTGTAGTTATTAGTTATATAAAAAGCAACATGCAGTAATTAATATTAATATGAAGATCGAAGTTAATTGCAATATTTCACGTTCTTACATATTACTATTAATGCGAAACTGCGAAGTGATATACAATAAATCAAATCTCACGTATTACTGTTAGTGCTGTAATATCAACTAGCGACACATTATTGTGAGAATGTTTTGCTGACTAATGTTGTGCGTATAAACACGTACGCATGTTCGTATAAAATGGTAGAATTGAGACGCAATGATTCTCAATATAATAATATAAATTAAAAGATGTTTTCCGGTAATCGGTCTCGAAAATTTAAAAAAAAACTATACGCACGTGCGTATAATGCGTATGCCTAGTTACGCCACTGGAAAGAAATAAAAACGAGGCGATTAGTATAAAAGTTGACCATAAATATGCCGTCAGAGAGTTAAAGAAGCTATAGCAAAAGTTCTTCTACCGAACGGCAAAGAGCATCGGTACTCGGGATAGACAAAACTGAGGTTATAACGCCATCTTTGATCAGTTTCTATGCGGAGGTTTGTTTTCACGAGAAGTGCATACCTTCTGAAAATAGACATTTAAAATATTTTAAAGATATTAGGAATTTCAGGGTTATCAATGTAAACAATCTCAGAAAATAAGTTTTTACTGAATTATTTACCAGTGACTAGAAAAAAAATCTGTTCCATGCTTTCTGAAATACCATTCGCAGTCTTTCGTACACCATTTTGTATTCACATTATCATTCCACTATAGATGTATTATCTTCCAGCTATAACTGGGTTTCCATCTTCGCACATTCATACGAATCTCAATCGTTTTATAATTTTTTTTAACCGAAACGGAATCTATTCTCATTCCCATTCGCAACAAATGAATAGTTGAATAATTATTTATTAATGAATAATGGTGATTATGATTAATTTTTTATATTAGAGTAGCTGATAAAAGTTTAGAATATTAGATTACAAATATGTAATTGGTGGATTGTAATGACAATTTAAAAAGTGAAAATAAACACGTTTCCTAAATAATGACTCCGAACAAAAAATGACATTACAACAAACAGTGGCCCAACCTTACTTAACCTAATCTAGCCTAACACTGCAGATAATACTTAGTGTTTGATTTAAAAACAAAATGATGAGGGCGAATTCAACAAAACTGCAGAGTAATTCAAAAGTCCATATCTATTGTGTAAACTGCATAACGAGAATTATTCTTTTGAAAAAGCAGTTGTGGGAATTTATTTTTAATCACAAAACTTGTAAATGATTTGTTTAAGATGTTAGGAGAATAGTCAGTTTTGCAGAGGTGTAAGTAAGGTGGCCATTTGGATAGATGCTCAAAACTCAGTGACACTCGTGCAACACGAATTCAGATGTTATTTCGGTGTTTGCCAGAACTATACGTACCACATCAAAAAATTCCAGAAACCGGTTCCGTCATGGACAAACCTCGCAGTGTTCATCTCGAAAAATAGAGAACATCAAGTGATCGAGGAAAAGTATTCTGTTAGTCAGACCAAATCCATTAGACGTGCAGCTTTGAAAGTGGAAATACTCACTCTTTCAACTTATGCTCAAGAAGGACATTAAAATAAAACTATACAAAATTTGGGTGGTGCATGAGTTACGTGATGTGGAGCAAGGACAAAGAATGGACTTTGGAATCACACTGTATAATTTAGCAAATTTTGCAGTCAGTATAAAATTAGAGCTTCGCCTGAATCTTCATTAATACGAGAGCACTCATGCATACATTCACGAGTACTCTCGGAAGTACTCTTGTTTTTAAGATACTGATGGCGATGAATTTTCGTGTGACGGATTTCACAGCGATGTATCTTCGTAACGCTGAAAAACCTCGCAATGAAATATATGTATAAACAATATATATATATATACAGTATATATTATATATATATATATATTATATAATATATATATATATATGAAAATGAAACTGAAATGAAAATGAAAAGGTTTATTGGCAGACTATAGTCCATATTTCAAATATTATTAATACAATGACAGTTCATATACTAAGGATAAAAATATATACAATTGATTAGAAACAATACTGCACTGTCGAAGTTAAGTGGAGCTACAGACAGACGTTTTCGTACCAAGAAGTCCATAGCTTAGAGAATAAATGGCAGGACTCATGGATAGCTTGGATGATCGGTTTGGTTGATTTTTTAATTCTTTGCATTAGACTGTATTGAGCACGTCTTGTTACCTCCGGGAAGCTCGGGACATTGCGGGTAGCAAACATTTGCGAAGCTAAGCATCTCGCGGGTAATTTATGTAAGCGTCTAAAAGACCTGTTGTACAGCAAATTTAGGGTTCTGCCAGAACCTTTTTTATAATCCACCCAGAGTTGCTGACCGTATATATCACTGGTATGCATATGAAATTTTTTTGTCTGCTGTGAGGGTTTTTTTCAACTCATATAATTCGACCATGCTGAATTCGAAAATGACATTGGTTTTCCTCAATCAGGTCAGGTTTTTTCTCTATTGGCCATTTATTATAAGTCCAATTTTATCCGCAAATTTATTGATTTTTTTTAGCTTAAACACTGTAGATACGAGTAATATTATAAGAACACTCGTGAAAAATGTAAACATTGTGTGAATAAATACTTTTATTCATACAATGAATATGGAAAAAAGTTTATTGAGGAAGGAATGAAGTTTTTTTGGCTTTCCGTCTGTGTTTTTCTTCGGGCACGTCTCGCTTCAAACACCAGCAATAGTCCGCCAGCATATTGATATCCCAGTTTCCCTGGTACCTCTCTTCCATTATTTCGATATCTTGGTGAAATCGTTCACCCTGTTCCTCACTATAATCCCCGCAATTTTCAGGAAAATAGTCCAAGTGGGACACAAAAAGTGCATTTTTATGGACATGCGCGACCATGAGCTTTGAAAGCTTCCATCAAGTTTTCGACAACGGACTCGTATTCTGGACTTCTACGCTTGCAAGAAAATCAGTGACAACTGATTTGAATGCCTGCCAGGCATTCTTCTCAGTTGGAGTCATTGCGTTTTCGAACTGAGTATCCTTGATCAAAGTTCGAATTTGAGGACCATCAAAACCCCAGCATTTAGTTTAGCATCAGATATATGAGGAAATTTACTCTCGAGATATCGGAATCCTGAACCCTCCTTATTCATTGATTTGATGAAATTTTTCATCAAGCCCAGCTTAATATGAAGTGGTGGGAGCAACATTTTTTGTTGGTGGTACAAGGGGCACTGAAATGACATTATGCGACCCAGGTTCAAAATTCTCTCTGGATGCCCATTCACGCTGTGCATAGTGCTTCTCATCCGCTCAGCTATCCCATTTGCAGAGGAAACATGGGTATTTCGTGTATCCCCCTTGCATTCCCAATACAAATGCCACAATCTGAAAAAAAAATGAAAATATTTAAAGAATTTAGAGAATTTGTTCTATCAGATAAAAAAATCTATGCATTGGACTGTATCACTTCTGTGGGGAAGTTAAGTGTTCTTATACGCTCTCAAATAACCTTTGGAAAAACAACATAGTCAATAGCAATAGTTTACTTATGATATTAGTATTACCTTCAATCTCCACAATCCTCCAGTTAGTTGGTCGTATACGAGAGCATCCAGTAAAATTTTCATGTTATCGTAGCTCTCAGTAAGTTGAACGGAATGTGCTACAGGGACTGATGCAACCCTATTCCCAATGTTGAGAAGTACTGCTTTCAAACTTCGTTTAGACGAGTCTATAAATAGCCTCCCTTCTGACGCGTTATATGGCAGGCCCAAGGATTCGATTAGCCTCAACATTGCAACAGTACACTAAGGAAGAGGTATTTTCGTGACTGCAAAAAACTTGCGGAATTCTTCCTCTCGTTTCCTATCCAGAGAATGTTGTTCCCGGAGCCAGCAAGTTGTCCCTCTCGAAGTCGTGAGCGCAAGATCTCGGCAGCTAATTTGGAAAGTCCTAAATCCCTCGTAAGATCATTAAGTTTGGCCTGGTTGAGAGGCCTCGGCTCATTTGAAGCGGTATTTTGAGGTCTATACGACTGGGACTGGTCATTGGCATTGGTCATTGATTCATCATCAGAATCATCGAAGTCCAGGGTTTGAGGTGGGTCGGGTATTGGAATTCCAGGACCATGGGGTACAGGTCTCATAGCAGAAGGAATGTCAGGGTATACAACAATGTGTTTATTCTTCTTGTTAACTCCTGAAAATAGAAACACAGAAACATGGATATAAAACTCGCATATGAAATAGAAGAAGCATTCAGATAGTGGCGGCTCGTGAGAGAAGGCTGCGGTCTGTAAGATATGAAATAGGTCGATGGAGTCTGTATATTTTCTTTCTTTTTCATTCATATTGTCCCTTCGGGGACAATATGAATGAAAAAGCAAGAAAATATACAATCATTGTATATGTAAATGTAACTTGTATAACAATATGTATGTGTAAATGTATTTTCTATAACAATATGTATATGTAAATGTATGATTACCATTATGGTGAATATTATGCTATATATGGTGAATATTACATTATGGTGAATATTACAGTATGTCAAGTTTCATACGAGGATTTCAAAATATTTAAGAAAAATAAATTTATAAGCCCACCTTGGAGGTTTGTCATGCAGAAATAGCAATCTGTCACGTGATCCTTTCCTTCTCTCCAAATCATGGGAATTCCAAAAGGCAAAGATTTCGCTCTGCCTTTGCTCCATCTTCTCAAATTTTCAATGCACGTCTTGCAGCACATATGAGGGGCGAAATTTTTGTCCTGGTCCCCTAGCTTAATTCACAAATTTAGTGATTTGGGACTGGTTATTTGGCATGGTAACCGTCCCACATATGTAGCAGAATCTATTGGGATCATTTTTACACGCTCTATTCATTATGAAATATTTTATCTATATGCCTGAAAAGTAAAAAAAGATATTATACAAGTGAAACAAGTGATGATAGATGTTACTGTTCCAATTCCGCTTTGACAAAATCACGAAAAATTCTATTTTACTTATGAGGCCATAGCCGGATAACCTGAGCTGATTGAGAAAAACGGATTGCAGATTCGAAATCAGCAGGAACAACTCTATAAGAATCACTTACAAAACCCTTGACAGCAAAATTGATGCATACCAGTGTATTACTGCAGAAAGTACGAAAGAGTGTCTTTAGCTTCACTTGTACAGAAACGAAAGTTCCTTATGGTCATATTTGCTTTAGCACACAGGCTTCGAGATTGTTTTCTTATATCCGAGTCATCACTCAAGGAGCTGGTAATAGTTTGACCCAAATACTTAAACTCTTGTACTTCCTCAATTAATTCACCATTCATTTTAAACCTTATATCAGCTGGCTGATTACAGCTTTTAGGATGAAATTGTACAACCTTAGTTTTTGTAACATTAAAAAGAATATCATGTTTCTGCGAATACACTTCGCAGACATTTAGTAGCCGATCCAGACCTTTAACAGAGGGACTTATTAACACCATATCATCGGCATAAACTAAGTTATTTATCCTTGTGTTGTCTATACAACATCCCACTGTTGCCTCATTAAGTGAAGCAATTAATCCGTCAATATACACATTAAATAGCATAGGGAAGAGCAGGAAGCCTTGTCTCACCCCGCAAGAGGAGCCAAAACACTCGGATAGTACATTGCCCCACCTAACAGTGAAAGATTGGTGGGAATACCAAAATTTCAATAAATTTACTATGTACATGGGAACCTTCCTGTCTTCTAGTTTTGCAATTAAAATATTGTGGTTCACCCTATCATATGCCTTACTTATATCAAGGAAACAGCTATACATGGTTGAATTACTGTCAATGTATTTAGATATTGTTTCTTTAAGTACATAGATACACAGGTCAGTTGAGTGGGACCTTTTAAAGCCAAACTGATTAGATGTCCATAGGTGATCATTTAATCGGAGTAACAAGTGTTTTTCTAGTAGTTTCGAAAAGCAGGAAGCGACAGCAATAGGCCTGTAATTATTGCTGGACAGAATGTCTCCGTACTTATTTTTGACTAGGGGCAAGATGTATACCCTCATGAACTCTGCAGGGATATGATATCGCTATGAGCAAGCATGGCTGATAGGAGGAATGATATATGCAGACATACTACGTCATTTGCATATTTTATGTGCTCATTCGGTAAGTCATCTACCCCTGACGCAGAACCAGTCTTTAACTCTTTAATTAACCTCTTTACTTCAGAAAATGATATCAAAATATTTTCCCTTGTCCCTCCCACAATCGTTTCGTTGCAATCTATCTTAAGATTATCCCTACTCACACTATTAAGAATGTTAGAGTAGTGGTTTTTCCACAGCTTTGCAATTTCATCCTCCCCCGACACCCCATCGATTGTCGGAGGGAGGACATTTTTGACACCCGTTTGATTCTTAACAAATTTCCAAAATTTGTTATTATCGTTATTTATGCGAGCTTCACAGGCTTTTCATGCTCGAATAGACTCTTCTTCCTGTTTACATCGCCTTATGGCCGCCTTGTACTGACCCCGACTTCTACACATATTCATGTATACTGGTCCTAATCTGGGTCTACCATGAAAGCACCACAAATCATAGGCGTCTTTCGATTCCATCTTCAGGGGAGCAATAAAATCATTCCATCCAGGAATAACCTTAGTATGATAGTTGTAAGATTTAATCAGGGGACTTCCTGCTTCTCTTAACAGGGATATTATCTTACTATAATACCTATCTATGAGTTTACAGTGAGAATCATTTGAGTAAGGATTAATACAGGGAAGGTGCAAAATTTCTAAATTATTAAAGACGTGAATTGTTCTGTCTTTGTATTCTATTCTCTGCTGCATATTAAGATTGGACCAATCGACGCGATTATTCTTACCTATTGAGTTCTTGTTAAGTCGTGTTGCGCATAAATTGGTAACGTTAATTAATATTTCTAATGGTCTATGATCAGAAAGAAGGAAATCATGCAAAATATGAACTCTAACAATTCGATCCTTTAGATTATTACTAGTGAGACAATGATCAATCCACCTGGTGGTACCACTCATATCGCTAACGTATGTAAAATTACCACTGGCTACCCCTAATACATCTACATCACTTATACTTAAATTAGCCGACTCGCACATGTTACCCAATTCTACAAAGAATTCCGAGTTCACGTGTGCGTTAAAGTCCCCCATTATTATACAGTGAGAATATTTGGGGTTATCTGATAATGACTTAATTTTGTACAGCAAATCAATGTATTCATCTAGATTACTCCCGTTGTTGTATGATAAATAGCAGTTTACAGTTAATATGCAATCATTGTTCACTTGTAATTCAATGCCTAACAACCTTACATTATCGCTTGTTAAAAATCTTATATGTTTTGACAAATTTTTCCTTAATCAGAAAGCAACACCACCAAAAGGCCTACCTTACATTAATTCATCTGCAGTGCTCCTGCAGGAGTATCAAATCTGCACTGTCGCAGATTTTATGAACATCTACAGTTGAATTCCTCACTGATCTTACATTATATGAGACTATTTTCAACAAATTATCTGCCATGACTGATAGAGAATTTATTATTAGTAAGATTATTATTATTATTAGTAAGATTATTATTATTATACACAGTACAAATTTCAGGCATTACCATTAGGGTGCCTATTATTATTATTATTATTATTATTATTATTATTATTATTTTGCCTGTTATCAAATCTCCTGGAAAAGTGAATAAACTCCTTAACAATAATACTGTCTGGCCATTGACTCATATTGTACGGGTATGTCTGTATGGACAGTAAAGTCGTAGGCACCCGTTCAAGCTCTCGTGGCTTGTCTACCGCGCGCTTTGACACATATTTAGCGAAGCATTCAAGCAACGTGACCAGCTACTGCCCGAAAAATACCAGTAGACCATCTTCGATCGAAATTTTCGTGTGCCAAGACCCTGCACACGTAAATTTCTCTTCTCTTCCGAAACTGTCCTGCGCCAAGTCCATGCGCATTCGGTTCCTCTCTTCTTTCTCTTCGCTTCCGAAACCATCCTGCGCCAAGTCCATGCGCATTCTGGTTTCTCTTCTCTCTCTCTCATTGGTGATCGATCACCTATCCGGTCGACTAAACTCACTTGATGGAACTCGGATTCAACTTGGTTGACCCAAATTGAGCCTTGCAATTTGGAAAAAAAAAGTTTATTCGAAACGTTTCTGTACTGCTTATCATTTCATTTTTAATTTATCGAATTTTCTCGACAGTTCACTTCGAAACAATAACTACACATTTGCTCTGGCGAAATTCACGGAAAAATATAAAAAATTTCGCAAAAATTTAATCAAATCTAGCTACCAATAAGGTCACTTATGGCAGTTACAGCAGAGAAGATAAAAAAAAGTCATAAAACGCTAAACAAAATTGTACAGTATAAATATAAATGCGCCCATACATAGTAACTGTTAGTATAATTTAAGAAATATTATTGTTCAAACTATCGTCAGAAATCACCTCAATACCTCTAAATACAAAAGACAAAAATGAACCCCAGAAACTTCATGTCATCCATTCTCTGACAATCATGAACCCTCTTGCTTTGAGGAGGAGCACACAAAGACGCCACAAAAACGTTACTGGCTATCCCGAAGGCTCCATTTCCGAGTGTACACTTGAGTCAATGTTTCAAATGCATTAGTTAACTCCGACTGAAGGTTTAAACAATAATAATTTTCTAAACAGTTATTAAAAAGTAAAGAAAATTTAAATATTACTACCAAAAATTATTTTAATACAGTAATTCCAACTTGAAACGTCAAATTTCATATGAATTGAACTCGCAATTCGCAAATTACATCTGAGATACAACTCTCTCCTTCAACAGAAACCCCAGTATGGTTTGCAAATCACAGAAATCTCAGTAATTTATCGTTTCCAAGTGAAACTACAAATTTGCATAGTTATACTAAATAAGAATAGATCATATGCACTAAAAAAATACACGCACCCACTGTAAACTAAAACAACACTGCATAATTAAGAGCGGTCGCTTTGTTTGTAAGCGAACCTCTATACAAATATCCCTAACCGAATGAAACTGCATTATATCCTGACAATTTTGTAATTTTTTCTATGCAAACGCTCGAACTAAAAAAAAAGACATTTTTCATTTCTAATTCCAAATTAAAATATCAAATTAAAACATCCTTTTTAGAATACAATCTAAATTTGAACTAAACATTTTACCATTGTCATTGAACTGGAAAGAAAAATAAAAATCGGCCTACCTGTACAAATAAAATTGATTATTGAATGAATTCATAAAACGTAAAGAAAATTTTCTACACAAATTTCTGTAATTCAAAAAAATTATAATTTCCAGATTTAGTAAAATGTGTACCGTAACTCACATTGGCCGCCAAAATAAAAATAAAATTTACTGCTGCACTTTTAGGCCTATAATTAATAAGTTCAATGTTATGCGCGGAAAGAGCTATTAAGAATTTAAGTCAACATTTGTGCTTTTTAAAGAAAAATCCTATGCTTATTTATGTTAAACCAATTAAAATTTTGTTAAATAACTAAAAATTTACTACTCAATAGACATACCGTAATAACGGTTTATCTCCGAACAATATTTTACGATAGGCCTACAAGAAATTCTTCTTACGTACGATACAATAGCCATCTTACCAAATATGTCGGAATTGTCGTGAAATGAATCGAAAGAAACAGAGAGAGGAGGAAAAAAATAATCAGCTTACCTACCAAAGGTTATGGGTATATAAATATATGTAATTATATATAAAACTAATAAATACGTATTAGTTAATAAGTAAGTATATAATTAATGAGTATATAAAAAATACAAAAAAAACTTATAAAAAATTTTACAACACAATTTCTCTATTTCAGTTAAACGAATTCTGCTTATTTTGAAATTTAACACAATCCTATACGGCGACTTATAATCTGACAAATTTAATATGTTTAAGATTACCTTTCGACTGTCAATTAACTGTAACTTAACCTATATAGCGCGAAGCGAGCGAAGCAAAAAGCCCGTAAATCTATATAAACTAAATAATCCTATTATTATATAGAGGCAATCGAAATATAATCAAAAATCTGCTAATGAAACCCAGAAAATTTCTCACAAATTTTCGCTAAAACATTTTGAAAGGACCATATAAAATGTGTATCATACTGTATTTAAACTAACAATTCACTTACGTACAAATCATTATTCTTATTATTATGATTATTACAATTATCACTAATTCCAAAAGTTTTAAACAAAAAGTTAAAAAGGTAAGCTGAAAGAGTAGAAGAGATGAAAAAAAAAATTGAGTCTCCAGGCAGCACGATAATTTTCAAACTATATCCTCTCCGACCAAAATGAACGAAATTTAACGTAATAATGACTCGCAATATTGAGTCGGACAAACGAAAAGCAACGGAACTGGACGAAACAAATTAAATTCTTAGGCGCGAAGTTTATCAGGGACGCTATCAGGACGCGAAGGCAAGCGCCATTTTTAAATTTTATTTACAATGAAATTTTAAGGCATGAAAATCGAAATTTGCCTGCAAACGGGTAAACTTTGCATTTAGATATTTTAATAATCGAAATAAAATATTCATTAACGCTATTTGTTATTATACCGGGTTTTAAGAATTTTAATCGAAATACTAACACGTGAGTAAGCCTCACAAAATATGATGTAATCCCACCGCTCGCCACCAGATATAGTGAATATGTTTTATTATTTATTATCTTCATTATTTACTCTTCTTTCTACTTTACTATTTCTCTATTTATTCTCTATCGGCTCTTTCTTTCATTTATCACTTTGTTTCTCTACACTCTTTTTGCCGTATCATATATATATCATGGTAGCGCGCATAGACTGAAACCGTTACAAAACGAAGGGGGGAGGGGGAGGTATATTGATACTCTTTATTAACACTTATTACGTTTTATTAATTTCGAAAATGGTTTAGTTAATTAGAGGATATGCGAGTATGACATTTATATATAATAATTTAGGTCGGAGAGGAACACAAAACAATTTGACTTTAAGATCACATGGCTCTAAATCTTACATATATCGCGTCCGCCTCAAGACTAAACCGTTATAGGGTAGTCCACTCTCTGGGCCTATTCAGGATTACCAACCCTACCCATTTTAAACAATTTACAATCTAACAAACATGCTTTCTCGTAATCTCATAATTATTAGTAAATGATTTACATTAAACATTATCTTAATTAAACAAAACAGAAATTTATATTCTTAACTAAGCATTACTACACAAAGGTTAAAGGTTATATTACGTTCTTAAAATAATCGGGTCTTTTCGGTTTGAAGCGCTGTGAAAAAACAAAAGAAAATAATATTTGTAGGTAGAAAATGTATATATTTGTAAAGAAAAGTACATTTTGTGGTGGAATATATATATATATATATTATATATTATATATATATATATATATATATATATATAAGCAGATTCAGCCGCCAGTTCTGGGGGGGCCAATTCTTGCATTTAGAAATTTGGCATCTTGACAGTAGTAATGTTTGTTTATATGATTCTCACTGTAAACTCATAGATAGGTATTGCCATGATTTAGTATGGCCCCTACTTAAATCTTATGACTGTCATAGTAAGATTATCCCTGGATGAAATGATTTTATTGGCCTCTGAAGAGTGAATCAAAGGATGCTTACGATTTATGGTGCCTTCATGGTAAACCGAGATTAGAACCGGATTACATGTACAGTGGTGTCCGGCGAATTTGTCTACAACAATTTGTCTAAAGATACAATTCATCTACAACAATTTGTCTACAACAATTTATCTACAGCAATTAGTCTACAGATGCAATTTATCTACAATAACACTGGGGAACAAATTTTAACTTTTTTTTGTTTCTTGGACGTGAACAGATCGGTCTTATAGGATTTGTTTCCCTGATTCCGAATATAGCCGTAGAATTTCTCTATCACCCAAGGTTACTGAGAAATTTGTATTTTAATATTTATTCAAAAAGTGTATAGAAGTTAGTAAAAATACGAGGGAGAGGGTGTTGAATGTACGTGAAAAACACATACACATGTGAGGTGAAGGTAAACAAATCAAACAGCACAGTCGAAGTTATTATATTAGAAGTAAAAGAACTGAACCTAACCATTATGGACTTCCACAGACCACCAAACACCACAAAAAGTGAATTCCAATTTGCCACTAATGAAATACAAAACATGTTAAAATTACTTGAAACTTCAGCAACAAATTTGCGATTTTAATTTCCCACTCATAACATGGAAGAAAAATGACGAAGTCATATACTTTGAGAAGTTTCATGGCAACATTACAAAAGATGATAGAACCCAAGCAATAATGCTATTAGATATGATAGAACATTACGCCCTTACTCAGGAAATCTGGGAAGCCACTTGGAAAGAGAACATTTTCGATTTAATTTTGACAAATAGCAATGAGATAATAATAACTAAAAAGGTAACGCACACAAATTTCTCCGACCATAAACTAATCGATATACAATTGAAATTAGCACCTAGAGGTCTGTAAACGCATCCCAGAGAGGCAGAAGGAATATTTGAAGGCTTAAGCATATTTTCAAAGAAAGTAGATTTACTCTGAAAGTGTAAATAAAGATTTAAAGGGAGTAAATTGGGAATTACTACTTCGCGAGAAGACTCCAGAACAAATACTAGGTATAATGGAGTTTGAAACCAAACCTATATTACTGAAGCATGTTCCAGAGAGACAAAAGAGAAAACGCAGCAAACTCGAGAGAAAAATCAGGGCACTATTTAGACAACGGAAGCAAACCGTAAAACATCTTCACAGATGCAAAACTGAAGCAAGGAGACTCAAACTAGAGAGGAAACTAGGCGAAATAGAAATGGACCTAAAGCAAATATTCATACATAAGACAAACGAGGAGGAAAACAAGGTAGCAGACAACATAAAAAATAACCCAAAATACTTCTACACTTTTGCGAAAAGGAAAATGCAGTGCAAAGAGAGTATTGGTCCGTTGATAGATGGGGAGCCCAAACACACAAATGACCCCAAAAAATATGAGCGAACTGCTTAAGGAACAATTTAACTATGTGTTTAGCACCCCTAAGTCAGAGATGAAAGTAGAAAACGCAGACGAATTTTTCGACATTGATACAAATCAGCCAAGGACAAATTCTGGCACAAACCTATTAATGGACTTTGAGTTCTCGGAAAGAGATGTAATTAAGGCTCTATCACAGATGCGAGACAATTCGGCACCAGGGCCAGACACATGGAGTGCCACATTTCTGAAGAAGTGTAAAAAGAGTATTGCCAAACCGCTATACTTACTATGGAGGAAATTACTCGACACAGGACAAATTCCACTGCCATTAAAGAACGCGAACATTGCCCCTTTATTCAAAGGTGGTAACAGAACAATGCCCAAGAATTATCGGCCGGTAGCGCTCACCTCACACCTTATAAAGTGCTTTGAACGTATAATTAGAAGCGAAATTACATACTACCTACAAGAAAAGAACTTATACAACCCAAATCAATATGGTTTCAAGGCTGGAAGATCATGCTTATCCTCTTTGTGTGTTTTTCTGATTGAATTCGTTTAAAGATAACTCACCATCCGAAAGTAAAGCGTACACAAAAATAGTATTGAGAGAAATGAAGGCCATTTATATAGATTACAAGTTTCCTTATACCTTGAGCGGTGAAATAATATTAAACCGCGTATACTGCCTAGTGCAAAGCAATAATGATGTGATTGTAGACTCGTTTACGAGTGAGTTTAGTGTTTTGCGCAGTAGAACAAAGTGAATGTATTTATTTCCAATTTATTTAACATAATTGTGTGTATATATATATATATATAATATAATACATATATATATATATATTATATATATATATATATATATATATATTTATAGGGTGTCCCATAAGTCCGGCATCATAGGAGAAATTCATATTTTTATATTTCTACAAACCATAATTCATATTTTTCTCTTTCTACAGCCATAATGTCTGTGAGCAAGGAAAGAACTAATCCAGATAATTCTACTCATAGGAAATCGGAGTCGAAGAGAGCCGCTGCTGAATTTTACAGACTGCATCCAGACCGCGAGCCAATAACACAGAGTTGTGTTAGCAGACTTGTTGCAAAGTTTAAGGAAACAGGATCCATAGAAGCTAAACCACGCAGTGGACCTTCAAGGAGGTCCACTGACGATGATACAGCGACTGCTATCCTGGCTCATTTTAACAGAAGTCCCAAATAAGTCTCTTCGGCGATTGTCCGCCGAGACAGGAGTGTCGAAAAGTAGCATCCATCGCATTCTTCAGGCTCACAAATGGCATCCATATAAACTTCAGATCCTACAGAAATTAAGCGAAGATAATCCCGACCGGCGGATGGAATTTTGTGAATGGGCTACGGAACAATATGCTCGGGATGCCAATTTCCCGTCCACCATTCTGTTCAGTGACGAGGCTGTTTTTTATGGAAATGGTGAGGTAAATCGACAGAACACCCGCTACTGTTTCGAAACAACCCTCACTGGTATACCTCTTCGAAGGAACAAGGTGCATCTCAGGTGATGGTATGGTGTGGCATTTGGAAGGATCGCATCATAGGCCCCCTTTTTTTCGATGAACATGTCACTGGAGGCACCCACCTACGTATGCTCAAGGAAGAAGCATTTCCCAGTGTCTTGAACAAAGAAGGAAATTTCCCAACATGGTTCCAGCAAGACGGCGCTCCTGCACATTACAGCACCCAAGTAAGGGAATACCTGTACCAACAATGCCCTGGTCATTGGATAAGACGTCGATGGCCTGTGGAATGGCCAGCTAGAAGCCCGGATCTCACGCCACTAGATTTTTATCTCTGGGGCCACTTGAAAGCGCTGGTATACGCAGATAAAATTAGGAGTGTTGAACACTTGCGGCAGCGCATTATTGGGGCATGTAACACCATTACTCTTGACATCATTCACCGTGTGCTTGCTGACTGGGTATCACGTCTGAATTTGTGTAATGAAAACAATGGTGGACATATTGAGCACGTTCTGTAAATAAAAGCTTTTGTTTTGCCTTTTTTATTATTTTTCCTATGATACTGGACTTATGGGACACCCTGTATCAGACCAACAGGAGAAAATATTGGAAACACTGTGTCGAGGACAAAACATACATGTAATCTATACTGACTTTGCTAAAGCCTTCGATAAATGTGACCATGGAATTATAGCACATAAACTTAAGAATACAGGAATTACTGGAAAGCTGGGAAGATGAATATTTAATTTCTTGACGCAAATAACACAAAGATTGGTGGTAAATGGAGTCAAATCAGGAGTCTCGGAAGTAGAGAGCTCTGTCTCACAAGGAACAGTATTAGCTCACTTGCTGTTCATAATAATGATTGCAGATATTGATGCAGATATCAGTGACAGTATTGTATTATGTTTCGCAGATGACAGAAAGATATGCAAGGAAATATTGAACGAAGGTGACATATAAAGATTACAAAACGACATTGAAACATTATTCCAGTGGGCAGAAAACAACAATATGAAGTTCAGTGAAGAAAAATTCCAACTTCTAAGATATGGTAATAACAAGGAGTTACAGAAAAATGGGTGCAAAACTCTGCAAGTCAAACAGATAACACCAAATCCACAAGTCAGGGATCTTGGAGTAATACTGTTGTCGGATGCAGAATTCAGAGAG
This sequence comes from Bathynomus jamesi, assembly GCA_023014485.1. Classification (NCBI taxonomy): domain Eukaryota; kingdom Metazoa; phylum Arthropoda; class Malacostraca; order Isopoda; family Cirolanidae; genus Bathynomus; species Bathynomus jamesi. The sequence goes on from JAJOZX010002286.1 coordinate 266,304, forward strand.
CACTATAATATCAAAATTACAACAGCTATAAAAATAATGAGAATCATCTGGAGGAGCTTCCGCAACAGAAAAGCAAACATCATGCTCAAATTATGGAAGAGTCTAATCCTACGAATAATTGAGTATTGCTCAGTACTCACAAACCCATATAGAAAACGAGACATTGCGAACATTGAAGCTATACAAAGGACTTTTACATCTAAGATAGAGGAAATGGAAGGTGAAGACTACTGGTCTCGACTACAATCCCTGGAATTCTACTCTCTCGAAAGAAGGCGCGAGCGGTACACAATAATATGCATATGGAAAATACTTGAGGGCTCTGTACCTAACCTTAGAAATGAAATAGAAACAAACTGGAATGAGAGAATAGGCAGATTTTGTACGGTCCCAGCTGCGGTGGGACAAGGGGCCATGAAAACGAGGATGGAAAATACCCTCAAATACGAGGCGAAAAGCTTTTCAATGTCCTACCAAAAGAAGTGAGGAATCTCCAGCACACCGACCTGAATAACTTCAAGAACCAGCTGGACAGATTCCTGTTCAGAGTCCCTGACCAGTAGGGTGTTCTAAGTTTCACATAGTAACAAATGCTGGAGTTTTGATTGTGAAAGCATGTGTTTTCCCTCCTTTTTGACAATTTTGATTATTTCGTAATGTAAATATTGTGTAATTCAAATTATTCGAAATGTTATGTGTAACCCAAACTTTCTGTATATTTTGATATGATAGACATATGAAATTGTCATTACTTTGAATAATTAAGTCTTGTACCTATAACAACACAACCTTTTATCTGAGCTTATAGGAAGATATTAAGAATTTCAATTAACTTAATTTTATGTAATCATAATCAGTAGGCCTATCCAAATTTCAATGACATTTCTTTTGTTCACAGGTCCACAGGATGAGTCAATTGGGTCAGAAAGAAATCAGAACCTGAAGCAAATCAAGTTGTCACCTAAGTCATTTGGTGGGGACTGGGCGGGAATTTCCCCCTGCTGAGCTGCCCACAGCCAGAGATCTGCTGAGGTATGGTTTGTTGAGGAGAGAGATGAATGAGGAAGACGGGAGGAATTACCCAGTTAATGACCTGATTAACAACGGCATTGTTCCAGTGCTACTGGCCAGGGCTAAAGTGAAAGCACTGTGGGATGAGGCAGTGAAGGTGTCCATTGGCAATGTGAAGCTAGAGGTCAAAGATAGGTTCATGATGAAACTGGGCAAATTGGTGGACATCCTGACCTGTCACTGTGTCATCAGGAGCTGCAGTGAGCTTGGGTGCAACCCTGTCTGCAACAGTGAGGTTCACATTGACTGCAGCTGCAGGAGCGAGCAGAAGATACCAGTGCAAGAGCTTGCCTTCATTAAAGGTCAGAGAGAAAAGGTGGGAAGTGTGGGGGCACACAAGATTGGTCTACCTGATCACACTGAGACAAGGAGACAGGAAGCAGTGCTGCAGAGACAGGAGCAGAGAACGAAGGTCGAGGAGAAGAGGAGGAGGAAGGCAGAGGAGTCAGCCAAGAAAGAAGAGGAGTTGAGGGAGGAGTTACTGATGGAGATGCAGTTGGAGGAGACTGGAGATATACTGGAAGAGGCAGGGAGGAGAGGGGAGGACGAAGACTTCATACCAGAGGCTGCGACAACTTCTTCCTTGCCTGTGGCTCAGAAGAAGAAATACAACACTGAAGATATCACCAACATAGCTCTGGCTAGCTTGAGACATCACACTGGGCTGAGAGAGAGTGCAGAGATTGCCACTGCTGCCTGGATTGATGCTGGTCTTATCACAGAGTTTGACACAGCACTGGTGACTGATCACAACAAGGTGAGGAGGGCTCAGGAGAGACTGACTAAGAAGTTGGTCAAGAAGTTTGATGAAGAGATTATGGAAAATGGCACCACCTGTATCTTCTTTGACGGGAAAAGAGATGACACCAAAGTGATGATGGAAGCTGAGGGCAGTGACAGGCAGTTTCCTGGCCTCATTAAGGAAGAACACTACACAGTGTGCATTGAACCAGGTGGGAAATATTTGTAGCATTTTGTACCAGAGGAAGCTGCAGAGGAGAGAAGTCATGCTGAGGTCATTGCTGATCATCTGGTGAACTGGCTAAGAGAGAGAGAGAGAGAGAGAGAGAGAGGAACAGACCAGACCCTTTTGGCCATAGGAGGTGAGAGTACTAGTGTGAATACTGGCTGGGAGGGAGGAGTAATGCATTATGTGGAGCCAAGCTTAGCAGGAAGTTCGTGTGGATTGTCTGTGACTTGCACACTGGGGAGCTGAGTCTCAGACACCTGGTGACTGCACTGGATGGCAAGACATTGAGCAACAACAAGTGGTCTGGGCCCCTAGGGAAGATGTTAGACACTGCCACTGAGCTGGAGATCAACTCAAACTTCACGAGGATCACTGTTGGTCCTCCTCTACCCCATCTCAGTCAGGAGGTAGTCAAGGACCTCAGCACAGACCAATCATATGGCAACAGAATCATCACTGCCATCAGATCGGGGGAGGTACCTCAGAGTCTAGCTCTCCTGGAGATTGGGGCCAGTCTGTCACAATAGGTGGGTCACCACGGTTCTAAGGTTCTGCAGATTGTGGATTTCCAAACATGGGCTGAAGGGTAGGAACCTGAAGAATCTGAGGATAATTGTGGAATTCATAGTGGGAGTCTACTTGCCAAACTGGTTCAACTTCAAGTTAAATCACAGCTGGGTGGAGAGTCCCAGGCATGTACTGTACCAGCTGGAGCTGCACAAAAGTCAGAAGAAGGAGGTGATAGGAATAGTGATGCCTACAGTGAAGAAATCAGCCTGGTATGCACACTCTGAGGCTGTGCTCCAGGCCACGCTGTGCACTGAGGTGGAGGAGGAGAGGAGGGAGGTAGTGAAGAGGATACTGGAAATCAGAGGTGAAGGAGATGAGGACACACAGGTAGGAGACTGCAGTGTCAGATCCAGGAAGACTCCTGACATCAACCCAGATGCCACCAAACTCTCGAAGCTTATTGACTGGAAATATGGCGTGACTGAGCCTCCTCTGACCTGCTCCCTCACCACTGCTGCAATCAAGGAGTTTCTGGATAGACCAATGGAAGTTCCTGCGTGGTCCACACTCACACACAGTCAGTAGAGAGGTATGTAAGGATGACAACTGAAGCAGCACAACATGTTTACTCACAAGAGAGGAAGGAAGCGTACATCAGTGGCCAGGTGGCCAGTAGGGAGCTCATGTCCAGGAACAAGAGCAAGGCAGACATGGCATCCTTGGCAAAGTTCAAGAAACCTATCTATATTTCTAAGTTTTTATATTGAAATACAATCAAAATGTCTTTCATTGTATGTAATGTACGTAAAATGTAGTTATATACAATAAAAAAAATACTTGCAAAAATTGCTGATTTTTCGTAAACTTCAACTTCAAATATAAGTAGCTAGGATTGGTCAAATTTCGATCATATTTCGATTTAGCACATAAAAATGCATCATTTGGTCACTAGTAGTCTTTGAAAATCTAAAGTTTTCACTTTGCTCCCTAAAATTGACACACCCTACTGACCAGCCATGCGTGGCTGGCTACGAGGGCAGGAGGAGATCAGAGAGCAATTCCCTCCTTCACCAAATCCCGCAAGTGGATCCAGGTTTCATCTCCAGTGATAATGCGCTCCAAAAAGTTATCACCTTCATTAAGATACCGCGCCAAAAGACGAGAGCAGAAGTCCATACCTGGATCCATCACTATAAACCAGAAAGCAAACGACAGAGCATGCAATGGAAGCATCCAACATCTCCCGTTGCAAGGAAGTTCAAAGCGCAGTCGTCAGCAGGTAAAGTTATGCTAACACTGTTTTGGGATACACGAGGCCCTATCCTTGAACATTATCTAGAGCGTGGAACTACAGTAAGAAGTGCATCGTATTCTGACATGTTTCGGAATGAGTTAAAGCAAGCAATTCGCACAAAATGGAGAGGGACATTGTCGGAAGGTGTTATTCTGTTACACGACAATGCGCGCCCTCATACCGTTGCACAGACTAGAAAATGCTTTCAAGAACTTAAATTTGAAGTTCTCGACCATCCAGTCTACAGTCCAGACCTAGCACCTTCGGATTTTTACCTATTTTGACCACTAAAAGACGCTTTGAGAGGTCAGCGATTCCAAGGCTATGATGACCTGAAGGAGGCGGTGCATGACTGGCTACGCACACAGCCAAAAACATTCTTTTGTGATGGCATTAGGAAGCTTGTAGATCGTTAGACTAAGTGTATTGAGAAACAAGGAGACTATGTTGAGATGTGATGTGTTTATAATCTATCAGATGTGAAAATAAAATTGTGAAAATAAAATGTGCGGATACTTATTGAATTACCCTCGTATATGACTTAACGCCAACAAACTATCCCTAAATATTTGGAAAAAAACAGCTTATACTCGTTACGCGTGTGAAATCGGCCAAATTTCTGGGTATTACCCTCGATTCAAACTCTCATTCAAAGAGCACAATGAAGATTTATGCAACACATTAATCAAGATCTCATCCATAATTACGAAAGCAGTTGCAGCACTCCCAGTACAAGCTCCTCGATCCATATACTTCACCATACGGCATACACCTACAATACTGCATTAGCGCTTATGGAAGAGCACGTCAATATTTTATACAGCCATTGATGGTAATACAGAAAAGAATAACTAGAAAAATCTTTCAATCAAACAAGCATAATGAAAGCACAGATCAAAATGTTTCTCGAGTTAAAAATCCTGAAAACTATGATATTAGAAATCTACAAACTAAACATTGCCTTTTATATATATATATATATATATATATATATCAAGTCGTCCATAATGCTGCACCAGAAATCATCAAACACAAAATATCAGCTTCCCAAACACAACACCAATTTAACACAAGACACTCAAACACGTACATCAGAAACCGAATTGCACTCTATATTGTGCGACTAGATCCTTATCCTCCACAGGACCAAACATCTAAAACACCCTCGATCAAGAGATAAAACAATGTAGAAGTAGAACATTAAAAACCTTCCAAAGACTGGCAGTCAAAATCATCAAATCATCCAAGCCATGACATTGTATCTATCCCTTTTCTTATTTCCATATTAAAAATTAATCTATATTCCTTTACAGCAAAGCAAAAATAATAATGGTAATAAATGATAAGATAAAAGTCAGTATGTGCAAGAACAACATTAAGATAATTAATCAATTAGAAAAGTATTTAATATTTAATTATTTAATATTTAATATTTTCAGCTTCTTAAATCTCAACAAATATGAATGTGTAATTTTAACTGAATATCAACACGCATTTGTAAACATATGTCAAAAACTTACTGCAGATAACCCCTATATACTTTATCTCTCTTCGTTTTTATATCTTTAAAACTATTGTAAATAACCTCATTACTCTGAATTATCTAATAAGATTTACGAAATAACCCCATTCTGCCAATAAAGCACTAAATTTGCTTGTTAATGGCATTTCTATGTTATGTATGTATATGAAAGGATTACTGTCCCATTTATCTTAATGCATATTAGGCCATATACATATATAATGTATGCGGGTGCGTATTTATGGATATACAGTATACAGTATATGTATTTTATATGTATTTCTTGTTGTATGTGATGTATGTCATCACCGCGTGTAAATAAATAACAAATTGTATTAGTGATATTATTACTATTATTATTGTTTTATGTATGTACGCTAATTATGTTTAGGAATGCGTTAACTGTCGCACTATTATTATTGTTATTATTATTATTATTATACCTTGGTTCTGATTCCGCCCGAACTGTTCATTCTGACGAAGGCTAAGCTTGCCACTCCACCTTAGATCTACAGTTTAACGTGGAATCCGAACCACGCCCCATCAGACGCCCAGCGTCTTAACCACTAGGCTACCCAGGGTACCCATTTATCTACCAATAATTTTTTTTTATTGTGTAGATGGATGAACAGCTGGGTTTTGATATATACACACTGTGTGTTAATATGTGTTACCCTCTTTAAACCTATTGTATGCCTTATACTTGAAGCACAAAACAATAAAAATTAAAAATTGAAATTGAAAATTGAAATTTATCGTATAAACTATTGATCTGCCAATAAACGTTTTCATAAGAGGTGGCAAGCAATTATTGCGACCCCCTGCACACATGAAACTAATAGAGGTACAAAAAAACTGATTGTTGCATCTTTTAGACAATTTAATTTTACGTCTAATCAAAACCACTCAATAGTTGGTGTTGCCTCCTTGTGCTTGGCGGACGGCTTCAAGTCGGCAAGGGTAGGAGGTGAGGAGAGACTCGAAAAGGTTAGTGTCGTACTCAAGATTTCGGAGGATTGTTTCGATGTGCTGCTCCATGGTCCGGCGGCAGAATCGGATGGCTGGTGGTTCAGCAAGCATCAGGGATTCCACTCGGTCTTTCAGGATGGATCCTGAACGATTCTGCCGTCGGACCATGGAGCAGCACATCGAAACAATCCTCCGAAATCTTGAGTACGACACTGACCTTTTCGAGTCTCTCCTCACCTCCTAGCCTTGCCCACTTGAAGCCGCCCGCCAAGCACAAGGAGGCAGCACCAACTATTGAGTGGTTTTGTTGAGACGTAGAATTAAATTGTCTAAAAGATGCAACAATCAGTTTTTTATGTACCTCTATTAGTTTCATGTGTGCAGGGGGGGCAATCATTGTTTGCCACCGTGTATATACTATATACACTTATATATAGTTTTTAGTCCAGTTTGTGTATAGCAAAGCTAGGGTAATACCATTATAACTATGACTGATACAGGGAGATCTGTGCTGCCTGAGGTTAGAAACACAAACTTGGGATATATATATACTCTTAAATAATAATATTAGTACAGGAGAAATCTATATACATATTTGATATAGGCATAATCAAATACATACTTATATACACGTACAGTACTGGAAAAATTATTATGGATTTTTCTAAAATTTCGCTTTTTTGTGTTTGAGGGCAATTTAAATACATATTTACAGGATAAAACACATTTATTTTGACGTCTTAATGCAGATACGTCATATTAGTATTTAGTTTGGCCCCCCTTAGCTGCTTAGCTGATAATAGTGCCTGCACTCGTTTTGGCATACTAAGAATCAAAGTCTGGAATAAAGTTTTGATTTTAGCTGAGTGAAACCAGACGTGTATGAGTCGTTCATTGAGCTGCACTTTAGTAGTAATTGGTGTTTGATGAATCTCATCCTTCAATTCATCCTATAAAGTCTCAATAGGATTCATGTCCGATGAATTACCAGGCCATGGGAGCAATCTGACGCCATTTTGTGAGCACCATGCTTCATTTCCATACCAATCTTTTGTTTGACGCAGTAAACGATCTCTCGATTTTATAACGATCTTCACCCCACGTCTCAACTATCACGAAGACTCTACTCATCTCCTCAACACTCAAATAAACAACATTACGTTTACCAGAGTTTGCTTGTCTACAAGTCGTTTCAAGTACATAGTTAATGGCACCGGTTTTACGTCTAAACACACGCAATGACTTCGTTACGGACACATCGGATACGGCATTGAGAATGCTGCTCAAAGGAAGCCCCATCGTTTTCTATTGTGAGAGTGCACAACCAGTCGGGTCAAGCTCTGAGATGACTATGAGCAACCGGTGCGCTGTTTGGCTCGGGGACAAGTTTAGAGGAGTGAGTCATACCAAGCGTTAGTGTTTCGTGTACGGGTTTGTTTCAGCATGAAAGAATCATGCGAGTACTTGTACCCATTATACCGGAGAATTTCTGATACATGGGGCAAAATCGGTTTTAATGTTTTATCGGAATGCGCACAAGATGTTCATTTCCACAAACTAAACACATTAACAATCCGGCGCACTATTTGAGAGAAACATGTGCCCGTATTTATCCTTTATGTTTAACAGTCGATACTCGTCTCTAAATTCTATTAAAAACTCACACAAGCCTTTAGCCACAACCTCACTGCGAACCTCGTCATGATATATGTGAATGTAGTGGTAAAAGTACCTTAGTTTGTCCATGATGACAAGGTTTACAGTCTCAGCCGCAGAGTAGGCGTTCTCGGTATGATGCAGCATGGCATAATACAGCCTGTCACACCACTCCTCAACAAGACTCACACCCAGACCCGTTGTTTCTCTTCTGCACGCGTTGTTTCTTTCACCTCACGGTATATGTACGCTACGTAGTCCATTACATCGCTTGTGCCGCGAAATCTGGCAATGCTCTCGCCAGAATATCCATAGAGTATTTGAACATCTTGTTCCTGAAGCTTCGCGCAGTTCAATGTAGCCTTAAAAGTTTCAAACGAGGGAGGCTAGGACGTCTTTCAGTATTCGCCACATCTTCCGACTTTATGAATACCACTTCATGAACGTCGAACACGCAATATGAAAAGTCGCCATCACTATTTTTCATCTACGTGAGAATTCTTCAAGTATACGTGAGATCCAGGGCTTGCAGCGGCCAACTGAGTACGCAGGGGTAGAGATATTCCCAGGTAGTAGCAGGAGTCACGTGACTCTTTGATCTTACAGTGGGCAGAGATTATGACTTTTTCCTGTACATACGCACACACATACACACAAAGGAGGAAATGAAATCGTAATTGAAACATTTACATATTCAAATATACGTAATAAATAAACATATCATTAACAATAGACATACATATGACATTCAGGTACTATAGTACCCAAAGGGTACGGTATCATAGGTGCCAGGCTCCTAGTAACGTTTCCTATAGTGTTACGACACACCTTTGTGCCCCTAAGTTCCTTCACGCACCCCAGTTTCTGTGCCCGAAAATTGTGGGTTTCTACAGTCAGTGTTGGGGAGGTTGGTCACCTCATCTTCTAAGCACACTAGCTCCTTCAACGAGTCAAAGTTAACGACCCGTCGGTTCGCCAGGTTAAGCGTGATGCCCTTCGCATTCACGATATATTTCAGCTCTTCCCCCACCCTCACTCGCAACCCATAAGTTCTTCGCCCTGTTGATACAAAGGAGTCAGCGTATGCACCATCACCATACTCATCTTTGATCTCGTCAATGAACTCTCCGAGGAATTCCCCAATAGGCGGCATGTATTCACCCTCCCTCTCTGTGAATATACTCTATCTGTCTCAGCGTACAGCACCCTCTGCCCAAGAGAGTGCAATAGTCCCCAAAGCTTGATGCGTGCATATGCAGTTGTGAAGCTGGCTACAGGTATGTTTGTAACACGTGAGGTATCTGTGGCCAGTTCGGTGATGTTGTACTTTATTATGTACATGTTACCAACATTCATGATATCCATAACCTCTTTATCGGAGGCATTGGCATAATCCCACACCTCGTTATAACTTTTGGCCAAATAAACATTCTCCTTACCTGTATTCTGTGCGAACTTGCCCCAAAGACTATTTAGGCATAACTTTGCACTAAAGCGCTTACCAAGGTTCTTAACAATTTGGGCCCGGTCAAGTTGTATCCCTTCACGGTCATGGTAACGCTGAATATACCCAGATTTTTCACCCTCGCTCTCAACCCCTCGCAGGTAGCCTGATGCTTCCACCTTATCCTTCAGAAAAGTAATTATATACGGCGTGAAAAGGTTAGGTAGTTTCTGAAACCTTCACACCTCATATATCTTCAATATTCTGTAACCATGGCGAACGGCTAGGGACAGCTTAGGACTTGTATATACAGTGCCCGCGGAAAGTATCCGATCACCCTTGAAATTTGTATTTTTTACATAAAAAACAATGTTTAAATGTATACTAACCTTATATTAGTATTTTGTCATCTGTCCTTTGGTTTGGATGACTTGTTCTAGACGTTTTGGCATGGATTTAATCAAGTTTTGACAAACTTCCACTGATATTTCCTTGCACCATACCTTTTTGATGGCCTCTTGTAATTTTTCGACTGAGCCAGTGTCGTGGCATTCAACCTTATTTTTATTATTAGCCACAGATTTTCTATCGGATTGAGATCTGGACTATTACCAGGCCAATCCAAAATATCAAATTTATTGTCAGTAATCCATTTTGTCACTATTTTGGCCCTGTGACATGGTGCACCATCATGCATGTATGTTTTTGTCCTTTGGATTGCCATTGCCATTGGAAGTTTATCCTGTAGCATTGCTAAATACCGTGCACCATTCATAGTTGTGTTCTTCGGAAGAAAATATAAGTTTCCACGCCCATAGTAACCGAAACAACCCCAAACCATCACACTTGGAGGGTGTTTCATTGTCTTTAGGGTGTATTTAGGGTCCATCCTATTTGAGCCAATAGGCCGGCGAACCTTTTTGGACAACTTCTGAATGTCAAAAATGTCGACTCATCGCTAAATAAAACCTTCTTCCAGTCATCAACAGTCCAATGAATGTATTTTTTACAAAATGCGACACGTTTTTTACGCATTTTTTCATTAATGAACAGTTTCTTAGCAGCATGGCGAGATGGTAATCCGAGTTCTTTTTGGAGCCGCTCCTGGATAGTTCGTTCAGAAACACCAGATAACAAATTATTCATATTAAATTTTATTTCTTTCGCAGTTATTGTTGGGTTTTTCAATACTAAACGTTTCATAAGTTTGTCTGTTCGCGAATTTGTTTTTCTCGGTTTGCCAGATCGTTTTTTAGGGACTGGCGTGGTTAGGCCACCATTGTTCTTAGCCCGTGAAACCCATAAATTAACGGTACTTTGGGATATGTTTAATTCCTTAGCTATCTGTCTCTGTGATTTCCCACATGCATGCAAAGCAACAATAGCACCTCGACAATCACTCTTAAGTTGTTTTTTAGCACACATTATATATAAATTTTATTTACACCACTTTCTGTAAAAAAAAAAAAAAATATCAAGAAATTTACACAAACAGTGAAATCTGACAAATTTGAGACACAGCCCCCGCAACGAAGGCTACCAGAACACTAATTTGAGAATGCGTTGGATAGCTCTCATATCAGCGAGCAACCTCAAAGTTACCAGATGTCGCTAGAACAAATAGAAAGTGAATTACGTGTCTCTGAATATCAAGGGAAAATATTGTATTTTCTTGAGTGATCGGATACTTTTCGCGGGCACTGTACACCTCTGATCTTCCGCTGGTTGGTTGTGTGATTACAGGTCCCATTATTCTCCTCTGCGCACTTCACGCACAGGGGGGACATGAGTTTGTGATCTATGACGACGAGTAAGATCGGCGTCCATAAATCGCAAGGGGGGGGGAAGCACGTCTACGAAAGAAAGACCGAAATAGTACCCGTTCAAATTTGTTGAGAACACATCGATGGTGGGCAGGTCAGGTCCTACAAGTTTTTCAGGTGCACCAACGGGGTACGGATTGTTCTTCATCACGTAGGGATATAAAGAACAGAAGTCGTAGTAATGGGGTTTCACGCCCTCCGTAGGCGGAAAGTATAGCTTGAATGGGTTTGTACGCCCTCCGAACAAGCTATCACAGCATTTGAGGGGATCCAACACCATTGAACGCTTCATGGTGTTTATTTCTTCGTAGTACTGTCCCAGAAGACCTTGTAAGTGAACTGGGAGCCTATAAGCTGATCACGGGTGCGGGTCCATACAAGACTATTGGCAGGAGATCTACAGTGGATATCCCCTACGATTCCACACTTAGACGTAGGCATCCATGCCACCAGCAACCGTTAAAGGAGTACACAGTCTTCTCACCAGTGGCACGGTGTTCCCTTTGACCATCACCTCAAAAAACACGACCAGTGACCTTAATAGTTACTTCTCCCGTGTTGCGGGCGTGTTTTATATATACACCGATCTGCTGCTGTATGTGTATTAGCCAGTAAATAGCCTTGTGCCCAGAACTGCGAGGGTTGTTACTGTGAATGACGAGTAAGGTGTCTTTAGGTATGAAATTGTTCTTGAACACCTTAAAGCACAATGAAGTTTCAGGGTTTGGGTAAGTTTCTATATCGTAGTACACGGTCATACAAAGTCTATTTTTAGGCTTAGCATCTTTCATATAACATACATGCTTCACTCCATCCGCCTTATATTTTTCATGGCATGTAGGACAGTGAATTTCATCACATTTATACTTGAATTTCCCCCAATTATCCATTGTGTGAAACACACTACATTCACAGATTCTCATTTTCCTGCAAGTGCTATTCGATTTATGGAGCAGAAAGAATTTCTTATTGAAAAATGTACGTCTGCACACATTACATTCCCTCTTCTCTGCTTCAACTACACGACCTTCACATTTGGGGCCCTTACACTGCTCAAAAGGTGACATTCCTTACAATGCTTCACTATATCATCCGAAAACTCGAGACATCTCTCACACAAATCATGATGCCGTCCATATTTTCGACTTTTATCATAACTAGTGTAAAGAGCCCTTATATTACGGATGAGGAGATACGTTGACCCTGACAATCCTAAAATAAGTAGAGGTCTTATACGATCCCTCACACAGCTTTTAAAAACATACACAATCCTACGATGATCATCCATTTCAAACACAACTATACGAACATTCATTTCCTGCTCTACCTTCTCAGCATTTCAGGGCCCATATTACACTCAAACTCAAGCTTGCAATCTGAAGCCAGTTTACGAGCTCGCTGCACAACCGTAGCAACCAAATTTTTTGCGTCCATGTATTTAACACAGTGAACATATAAACTAAGACTATTGCTATAAAGCCGCAACACGATCGACGTTTATATGCTTTTGGTAAATAACCGGAGAATTGAAATTAAGAGTATAAGGTGTGGCACTATGACCCGCAACCTGGAATACTCTGTCAATATCTACCGTGAAGTTGTCCATATTGAAGGCTGTATTATTTTGAGAGGCCTGCATTATACTCCCCAAGATATATCTATATCTACATTCTGTTTCTACATCGGCCAACCTCGTCGTGACTTCACGTTCGTCGCTGTTCTGAAGGGCAAACTCCACAATACGTTCATCTACGCGCAGCAGTCCGTGTTCAACACTGTTGCTATACAGAGTTCGAGGGTCAATCCTGACTACGTACCGATTTCTAGTCAGGGCCGGGATGGGGTTAGCGGTGCGCACCAGTTCGAATGTTATACCTTCCTCTGCAGCACGAGAAGCTGCTGATGTGGAGGATGTACCCGGAATTGAACAGGAATAAGGGGGGTACAAATTTAATTGAGGAGGAAGCTAGCGTGGAGGTTGTGTCGTAAGACGTAAAGGGTTGGAGCTCCATTACTGGGAGTCTAGCAGCCGATGCACTCCTGGCACGTTTCATACCTGACGTGGAAGTTCCTTCATCATCGTGCCTCCGCTTTGAACTACCACGTGGTGGAGGTGTCGCTGGTGATGGTTCGTCAGCGGAGTCTGTAACCACAACTACACTGTCATCGGGGTCGTCTGTAATATCGATGATGGGGTGCTGTACCTCATCGTCATTCACGAAGAAGGAAAAGAAGAATATAAGGAACATCACTTAAATTTTTATTATATTTTGTAAATGTTCCACTTACGGGTGTGACGTGTTAGAGATGGAATCTGTAGAAAAATTCAGTTCATAAGCCCATCCACATGTATTATATCTGGCCCTACAGGATGTGGTAAAACTGTGTTTATGCTTAAAATCGTTAAAGATAAGGGGGATGCTCTCAAAATTTGTGCATAAAGTAATATGTGCTATTCGACGTATCAATCAGTGTTCACCGAGTACCAAGATGATATTTTGTTCCACAAAGGCGCATATGACGTTAATTCGTTAAAGGAAAATGAGCATACTGTCATTGTAATTGACGATCTCATGTTGGAAATGGATAAAACGTTTGCCGAGATATTTACAGTGTTCTCCCACCATCTTAACATAGGCGTATTCTTCATCAATCAGAATCTATTTTTAAAAAATAGATACCTGCGCGATGTGTCGTTAAATACACAATATCTAGTCTTATTCGCACAACGTAGAGATGTGTCACAAATTGGGGTATTAGCCAATCAAATGTTCCCGAATTAGCGTAAGGAGTTTTTAGAAGTTTATAAAGAAGCTACAAGTCAACGTTACGGATATTTGCTTTGTGACCTTCACCCGCGAAACACGTTTAGGGTGCTTCTAAGAACGAGTATATTCCCAAACGCGCCTGAAACGTTGTATATTCCAGAATGACAAATACGCTGAAGAAATACCATGAATTAATAAAAATCTGTCAATGATTGTCCCGGGCATTGCAGCAGATGTTTGTTAAAAATATCGACTCGGAATTTTTAAAATGCATCTGTGAAATTTGTCTTAAGGTTATAAAATGTAATGTATCAATGAAATCTCCTCACAAGGCTCGTCTCCGTTGTTACAAGAACATAATACGTACACTCGCTCGTAAAAGTCAAACTGTGGGGAAGAAAAAACGAATTATTGTACAAAGAGGGGGATCATTCCTCCACATCTTATTTTCAGTTTTGGGACCTTTACTAAGTAGATTATTATAATGAAGAAAGTGGTAGTGATTCCGCACAAAGTGTATGCTTCACTGCAAAGTTCAAAGAGTCCAGACACGGTTCTAGAACCCCATAAAACAGGCTTAAAAGAATGGAAAGCGAATTGATAGACTTATTAAACAGTGAAAAGTCATCTGATGAGAAAAGGATCTTGTACCAAGAGGCTCTGCAGAAATTTCTTCATGAGTACGAAGATTATAAGAATCCGATAGAGCTCCCTGTGGTTATTAGGCACAGCGAGAGCAACGATGAGCATGGCGACATAGGACCTGTGTCCGACGTTAGAGATGACCAACCAAAGAATAACGGAACGCAACACATCGAGTATATATTAAAAAGCAGTCTCCCACATACATTGAGGAATAAAGGTTTAAGTCTTTATAATCTATTGAGTGAGGACCCCATCATACAGTGGACCGATACAGGCGAGGTCGTTGTTGAAGGAACAACGGTACAGGGATCGAATATCGTCGACATTGTCCATGATCTGGTGAGAAAGTGGACAGGCCCTCTCCATCAGGATGGAAGCATATTAAAGCAAGACTACAACAAATAAATATCCCCAAAACATTGATAGGAATTCTGAGTAGGTTAAAAGACCTGGAGCAAGTCTCACATGTGCCACAACTGAGTACGCCATCACCACCTCCAACGGTAGCATCTCTGAAGAGGAGAAAGAAGAGACCAAACAACAACGGTCAACCCTATCCACCTGTCTCTATAATACGCAAATGGCTAACATATTAGGAAAACGCTATTATGACATTTCTGACCCCGCCTCCTATGGCGGTTTTAATAGACTGTACAGTGGTGTTTGCAATGATGGAGTAGGGAAAAAAGATGTTGAGAGGTTTTTGCGGGAGCAGGATGCTTATACACTTCATAAGCCTGTGGGAAAAAGGTTTAAAACAACGAGGACAACGGCGGCTTCGATTGACTCTATTTATCAAGCAGATTTAACAGACATGCAAAGATATTCAGTGTATAATGATGGCTACCGCTACTTCCTATTCATAATAGATGTATTCTCTAGATATCTGTGGCTAATTCTACTGAAAAATAAATCGCCTGAAACAGTTGCTAAAGCTACCAAAACGCTGATGTTTAAAGAAAACAGGGTTCCAGGCTATTTTTGTACGGATATGGGGAAAAATTTATTGGCCGAGCTTTTCAGAACATGTTGGCAGAACTTAGTATTACTTACTACACTAGCATTTCTATACATAAGGCCTCTTTAGCTGAAAGAGTTCAACGCACCATAAAGGAGCGCATGCCTCGCTATTTTACACATAAAAACACATACAGATATATCAACAGTTTGGGATCATTGGCCTCGTCATGCAACCGTTCACACCATCGCGGGATTGGGACAACACCTAACGAGGTTTTAGAAAGAGATACCCACTCAGAGTGTGAGTTGAGAAGAGATATTCGTAGAGCACCGCCACACTGTACACGTTTCAAAATCAATGATTATATAAAGCTATCGCGTTCGGGAAATAAATTCGCGAAGGGATTTGAGCAAGGATGGACACGTGAGATTTTTAAAGTTAGTGTTATGAGATCTAAACGCGAGATAATGATGTATTACGTTGAAGATTTGAATAGGGAAGAAATCGCAGGAGGCTTTTACCGCGAGGAGTTGCAGAAAGTGACATTTAATTTAGGAAACAATCTGTTTAAAATTGAAAAAATTTTAGGCAGCAGAGGTTCAGGAAAGAGAAAAATGTACCTGGTGAAATGGCTACGGTACCCAGAAAGCTTCAACACCTACTGTATATAAAAGCTGATGCAATAATGAAGCTTAAATAGTATGCAATATGGTGCCTAACCACTTCTATGTCACACTGTCGTCCTCTTCTTCGCTGTCTGTACATCCTAACAACACAATAGCCAACTTTGTAACAAACTCCATGCGCCCAGTGAATTGGAACGTGATTCGTATGAGGTGGGGTTATGCGAAATTCAGCTATCCACCAGCTTCTTAAGTACTGATTATGAAGAACCCGTTTTTACGGTTCTTAGAGATCGTGAGGAGTGTGAAAAGGCAGTGGTAATTAGGGATGAAACCATGCTTATTGCCCGGAGTGGGGAGGCCCTGTATTACACTAGAGTAGTAACACTAGGCCCGGGTCGTTATGGTGCGGCCAAGGATGTTGTGAGAGAGTTAAACGGAAGTTTAAAAAGCTCAAATCTTACGGCTGATTTGTTACACGAAATCGTAAACAAAGAAACCCTTGCAATGCTCTGACCCTAAAATCACGGGATAATAGAAATATTAAAAACAAATGATTGTTCCAAATTATAACCGAGGGGCGATATGGAGTAGCGTTCCAAAGAGATACCTTTCACGAGGCACAACATGACTTGTCCAGCTTAATGTATCAGTTGAAATTGGAGAAATTGGATGTTGGCTATCCATCCCCAGACATGTGCTATATTTACAGCAATACCGTGGAGCATCAATTTTTTGGGGATACCCAGGCCCGTTTGCTGCACATTGCACACATTCCCAACCATAGAGGGAAGAGCTTGAGCATTACATATGACAAGCCCCATTATGTGAATGTTGCGATTAATCTATTAACCAATATCTCAATATATACAGAGTGTTTCAGGAGGAAAGGTCAATACTTCGGGAGGTGATAGTATCGGTCATTGTGAGAAAAAAAGTTCATATGAAAATGTGTCTAATTCTGAATAGTTACGGAGATAGAGCTGTTTGAATTTGATCCGCGCGCAGCTCTTCCTCCCCCTTCCCTCCCCTATCACCTTGAACCATGTAAGCTGTAATGTAAGCATGTAGCATAAGCCAATCGACAGCTGACTGTTGTGAGTGACAATGTTTGGTGTTTGAAGCAGTGTTAAAAATGCCACACAACTTCACACATGCCGAATATACAGATATGGTGTATGTCTACGGTTTTTGCGATGGAAGTGCAACAGCTGCTGTTGCAGAATACCGTCGACGGTTTCCGAAGAGTGTTTACCAGGGTTTCCAACACATTGCGTGAGATTGGTACACTTCCCAGCGCTCATGTTTCATCTGAACGTGAAGGTCAACAAGATGTGGATGAAGTGGAAAACATTCTTCATTTGGTAGAGCGTAGTCCTACTACTAGCTCACGAAGAATTTCTACACGTCTCGGTGTACCACACACAAGAGTATGGCGAACATTACGTGAGGAAGGCTTGCATCCATATCATGTACAGCGTGTACAACACCTTCAACCAGGAGACGCTGAAATGCGACTGGAATTTTGTCATTGGGTAAACGCTAATCGCCCGATTGCTTCGATTAATACTGTTCACCGATGAAGCTACTTTCACCCGTGACAGTATCAACAACACTCGTAACTCTCATCGGTGGTCAGACGAAAATCCAAATGCCACTGTGGAAACAAATTTTCAACATCGCTTCTCTGCCAATGTGTGGTGCAGTATCATCGATGATCAGCTGATTGGCCCTGTTGCTTTAGAGAATCGTCTTACAGGACAAAGTTACTTAGAATTTCTGCAAAATGAATTGCCAGGACTATTGGAGGATGTTCCTTTGGCTACACGTGCTGGTATGTACTTTCAGCATGACGGAGCTCCTCCACATTCTACCCGTCTGGTGATGCTATACCTAAATCAAACTTTCCCTGGTCGATGGATCGGCAGCGGTGGTCCCATTCAATGGCCACCAAGGTCTCCAGACCTCTCTCCGTTAGATTATTGTTTATGGGGATGGATGAAAAGTCAAGTTTACAAAAGAAAGGTGGATACACGAGACGAATTGCTCGCGCGCATTTTGGATGCTGTTGCCCGCATAAAGGAACGTCAAGATCAACTCAGACGAACAACACGCGATCTTCGCACACGAGTTGCAAAGTGCATTGAGGTTGACGGTGCGATTTTCGAAAACGTATTGTAAACTGTAACAAATTTGTCATTTCTGTATCTGATACCACTCAAAATGCCAATGTTTAAACATTAAATGTTAGAAACAGTAATTGGTTTCTCTTTCTTGATTACCATCAACAATGCTTTTGTATTTGTAGATTCAAACAGCTCTATTTCCGTAACCATTCAGAATTAGACACATGTTCATATGAACTTTTTTTCTCACAATGACCGATACTATCACCTCCCGAAGTATTGACCTTTCCTCCTGAAACACTCGGTATATATATATAATATATATATATATATATATATATATATATATATATATATATATATATATATACAGGTTAAGTCAAATATTACACTGGGGAACAAATTTCAAGTTTTTGTCTATTGAATTAGATTTGACAGTTACTTCTAGGTAATTTGGGTGCGCTGAGCACGAATCTTTACTCGGTTTTGCTCTATCAGGTCCTGATTTTGCTCAACACCCCTCCTCTTTCGTCGTATTCATAAAAAGGTTTTTTTCTCAATACCCGCTAAGTCTTTTTGCAGTTACACATTATGCAACTAGGTTTTTATCTAGGTATTTGTACCTATTGTTATGGTATTGTTGTATTATGTATATTTTTATATGTAACACCCTAAAAATATTTTTAATTTTGTCATTTTTAACCCATTTTAATATTAGTAAATTAAGCTAAAAATATCATAGAATTCTAAAATTTTCTCGAGCGTTCCTGTTCTCTGTAGAGTATTCTAGAGGGACAACTAAAATATATAAAAGCGACTCGTTTCCAGAGTTAATCAGTCAATTCAATCAGTCAGTCAGTCAGTCAGTCAGTTGAGTTAGTTAATTAAGTTTGGGCATTAACATAATTTTGAATTGGCATATGATTTAGTGAGTAATTTTGTCATCGTGATTTAATATAGTTGAATTAATTAGACGTAATTTATAATGTACCTACTCATCCGTGTTTCTAGTTTAATTTCATAGATTGTAAGTACCTATTTCATAATAAGTACATATTTAAACTAATTTTTGTGTTTATATTTCAGATTTTCTTAAATTTATATGAATTAAGGGCTTTAAATACCTTTACAAATTGGCAGAACAATCAAGCAATATGTCATCAAGCACTAGAAAGTTCAAGTGCAAAAACAACCCTGATTCCTTCTGTTATATATGTGGAAATTTTACACTTCCACATCAACGAGCAAATATAACTGACTTCGTAAAAAGAGCTTACTTAGCTTATTTTGGCATAAAACTGGGGGACCAAGATAAATCGTGGGCTCCACATAAAGCCTGCACTATATGCATTGAAAGACTGCGACATTGGACGAAGGGTTCGGATTCAAAAATACCTTTTGGAGTTCCGATGGTAAGTTTATGATTTCATAAAACTACGTAATTTAATCACTAGTATACTGTAACTTACCTAAATGTAATTGTAACTTAGGTACATAAACAAAAATTTACAGAAAATGTTTATAAGAATCTCAAATATTGCATAAGGTTGAAACACATAGAAATGTTAAATGTTTGGGTGATAACTTTTGATAAAATTCATAAAAACAAGTCTCTCGTCGCTTTTGTTAACGCTTTACAATTTTTTTTCCATATCAGGTGTGGCGAGAGCCTACTAACCACGAGACCGATTGCTACCTTTGCTTTGTCAAGACTTCGGGCTTCACTAAGAAAAATAAACATTGTATCGAGTACCCAAATTTCGACACCGCGATACGACCTGTGCTACATTCAAATGAGATCCCCATTCCAAAATTTAAGGGTCTGCCAACTCAAGAATTAGTTGAAGATGTTCCTGAAAATATTGTTATGCACTTTGAGGAGTCAGACACCGATTTTGACCCCAGCGTATTTGAAAGTCAAAACGATCCGCAAAAGTTTAACCAGGCCGAGTTGAATGATCTTGTAAGGGATCTAAATTTGCCAAAAAAGGCTGCGGAAATTTTAGCTTCAAGACTTAAAGAGAAAAACTTGCTTACTTCAAACACATACATTTCATTTTACAGAAAAAGAGAAGAAGAACTTGTTAAATATTTTAGAACAGAGGATAGTTTAGTATATTGCTGCGACATAGTTGGTTTGTTAAAGAAGATGGGGGTTGAGTCTTACGATGCAAATGATTGGCGCTTGTTTTTAGACAGTTCGAAAAGAAGTCTTAAGTGTGTGTTGTTGCATAATGGCAATCTATACGGCTCGATACCGATTGGGCACTCAACAAAATTAAAAGAAAAGTATGAACATATAGAAAAGGTTTTAAATCTTATCAAATATAGGGAGCACGAGTGGATCATATGTGTTGACTTAAAAATGGTTAATTTTCTGCTAGGACAACAAGGAGGGTATACTAAATATCCCTGCTTCCTTTGCTTATGGGACAGCAGAGCCAAGGAAGAACATTATTTCAAACAAATCTGGCCAGCACGAACATCACTTACTGTCGGAGAAAAAAACGTAATTAATCCACCTTTAGTGAGCAGAGATAAAATCATATTTCCTCCTCTGCATATAAAACTAGGCCTCATTAAACAATATGTAAAAGCTTTAGATACGAACGGCGAGTGTTTCAAATACATAACTTCAAAATTTCCAAGTTTAAGTTATGAAAAAATCAAGGCGGGAATTTTCGACGGTCCACAAATAAGAACAATGATTAAAGACAGCAATTTTCCTAATGTCATGAATGAACGCGAAAAAAATGGCTGGTTCTCATTCGTGGACTTGATAGAAAACTTTTTAGGCAATTATAGGGCAGATAACTACGAAGAAATCGTAAAAAAACTTTTAAGGGACTACAAAGGGTTAGGTTGCAATATGAGCATAAAAATGCATTTTTTGAATAGCCATCTTGACCAATTTCCAAGTAATTTAGGTGATGTAAGTGACGAACAAGGGGAGAGATTCCACCAAGATATCAAAATTATGGAGGAACGGTACCAAGGCCGCTGGGATTCCCACATGATGGCTGATTACTGCTGGTGCTTGAAAAGAGACCTGCCATCAACAAGCAAATACGCTAGAAAGTCTTACAAAAGAAAATTTTTGCCACAGTGAAAGCTTCATATCTGTTTGTTTTTTTATTTTAAGTCATTTCTATCGTTATAATGTAATTTTACTGTAGTTTGAACTGCTTGTATTCATGAAACTTGAAAAAAAAATTTAAGACATGACTTAATTTTTTAGTCCTAATTTGAAAAATCTGGAAAATGGCACATAGGCTGTCGACAAGAATCAGGACCTGATAGAGCCAAACCGAGTTGAAATTCGTATTCAGCGCACCCAAATTACCTAGAATCAAGTGTCAGATATCATTCAATAAAATACGTGTTGCCCAGTGTTATCTGCAATTTGTCTTGTCTTTTTTTCTAGAATTGTCTACACTGCTGATTGTTGGCGGCGCTGCAGCCACTGAGCTTACAGCTCGCTGCTTCGTGGGAGTGAGACCTTGACACTCAGTTGTACAGTTGTACAGTTGTAATCGCGCTGTAAACATGGTCGCACCACTTTCAACTTGCACCAAAGAAAAGCAGCGTGTTGTCGTACGTTTTTTTTGTGCGCTGAGGGTGTAAAAGGGGCTGAAATTTACAGAAGATTATCTGTACAGAATAGTGATCAAGTTTTGCCACAGCGGAGTGTGTACGAATGGATCGAAATGTTCAAAATGTCCGAACAAGTGGTTGATGTGGACGGCCGCTCTGAACCTTCTACGCCTCGGTGGTGTAGTTGTTAGCGTCGCTGACTATGAATCCATTGGCGCAGCACAACCCAGCTGTTCATCCTTCTACACAAAAAATTGGTTGGTCGATTAATGGGTACCCTGGGTAGCCTAGTGGTTAAGACGCTGTGCTGCTGGTGGGGCGTGGTTCGGATTCCACGTTAAACTGTATGTTTAAGGTGGAGTGACAAGCTTGAACTTCGTCAGAATGAACAATTCGTGCGGAAGCAAAACCAAGGTTAACCAAGGTGTGTGTGTGTATACATATATATATATATATATATATATATATATATATATATTATATATATAGTGAAAATAAGGTGTGAACTTTTACTTTATGAGAGGAAAATGACATTAATTTAATTTTATTTCGCACCATTTGCAATATTCATCTAAAATCCCTAATTTCATTCATCCTCTGAGCTCGACTAAAAATGTGGAGAGGAACTTTCCAAAAGGTGAAACGATCGAGGGAAAGAGGCAAAAGTGGAAATTTCAGGCAGTTAAAGCTACTAATTTAGATGAAAAGTGTAACTACGATGCAGAAACGTAATTCGTGATACGAAATTGCATTCATTATAATTTAAATTTAGGTACAAATGAATGAAAATTATTTTGTTTTCCATTTGTGTCTTCATTTTATCACGAGTGAAAATAATAATGATACAAACCTACGGGGACATATAAAAAAATCGGTTTCAAGCTCTTTCGTATAATTACAGCAGTACACCTCGTCAGGGAATGAAGGGAGAAAGAAAAAAAGAATATACGATTATGTATCTATAATATATAGATTCTATATATAGATAACAAAATAGTTAGGAAGGATGGACAAAAAATGAACGTGTACTAATTAAGCAAAAAAGGTAATTTAAGAAAAAATGGTCCTTTTTATAAGTTCTCGAACTGTTGTTGAAATTATTTAAAAAGTAAATAAACGCACATTCAACAATGTTCCTTTCAGTTATGGTTTATATTTTACTACAATTTTAGAATCTTTCCAATTAATACTATGATTATATTTATACATATGACATATGGTTAAACAACATATCAGAATTATTAGCGGTTGGTATTAAACTATTAAACGTCTTGAAAATCGTTTAAGCAAAGCTAAAATGTTTTATAATAGTGTAGTTCATAAAGAGTTTGATCCTAAAAATATCTTTAGCCTCCATTATTATGTAAATTTTAAACACTTTTTGACCTTACTTAGATTTAATGTAGTTTTTAATAGTTTTTAATTCTAAAACTGCTATTAAATGTCGCCCTGTAAAAAATAGTCTAGATAATGCAGTTGGTTGCCAGTAGTATGGTGGTGTATTTGAGGAGGAGGTTGAAGGGGTGGGGGATGGGGTTGGGAGATGGTGGAGGGGGAGGAGTACCCCCAAGTGAGGAAAGAGGGAAAAGAGGGCTTCCAGTAGAGCAAAATTTTAATCCCTGATAAGATCTTAATCCGTTAATGGCCTTTGATTAAAAAAAATGATATATGGGATGAATTTTACACTTATATATATATATATATATATATATATATATACGAGCGCCAGTACGAAAGTAATGCCTCTTATTTTTCAGTTCGTAAATGCAATGACAGGCATTACTTTCGTACCCCTAGTATATATATATATATATATATATATATATATACATATATATATATATATGAATAGAAACGACATAAGTGTTAAGGAACGTTTCTGCACACGAGGAGGAGAGATAACGAATAAATGAAAAATGAGGCGAACCGCCTGGGAATCGAACCCAGGGCCTTCCAATTGCCGGTCCGTAGCATAATGGTAGCGCGTCCAACCGGCAATTGGAAGGCCCTGGGTTCGATTCCCAGGCGGTTCGCCTCATTTTTCATTTATTCGTTATCTCTCCTCCTCGTGTGCAGAAACGTTCCTTAACACTTATGTCGTTTCTATTCATTTATATACTGCGCGGTCATTGCAGTTATATGCATATATATATATATATATATATATATATATATAAATGTAACGTAATGGCTATCATTTAGAGGCCACCATTTTAAAAGATAAAAAGTAAAACAAAAAATTGAAAGTATATAAGGTTTAGAGGTACCTGATGTGATGCAACATGCTGACACATGCACACACACACACACACACACACACACACACACACCTAATTTATCCTAACCTAGAGAGCGCAAAAATAACAATCCTATCCTAACCTAACCTAACCTAACCGAATATAGCCTAACCTAGAGCCAGGAAGAAGAGAGCAAAAATCACTGTCCAAGGTTTTCGAGATGCTTGGACACTCTGCATTTAAAAAATTTGAGATCATAGAGAGGGGGAAAGATGGATCGAGGAAGATGTTTCAGAGTTGACCGGTTGAGCAGATGAAAAATTGAAAATACCGATTAACCCTTGCATGAGAGAGATGTACAGAAAGGGAATGAGAGTTTGGTGTCGAAAGTCGGATACTGCATGCTCTCATTAAAAGGAAGAGTTGTTCTTTTATCTTCTCATTTCCTTTAAAAAATGTACTTCATTGGTACTGTTGTTACTTCTTTTATTTAGAGTTTGAGCTGTTATTTCTTTTTCTCTTCTTTGAGTGCACTTAATGTGAAAATACGGGCACCCCACATTTAGACATTTTTTCTCCCTAATTGTACGTCTGCACATAGACGGGTGGCAATAGTAGCAGTTTGCTCCTTATCTGGAACTTCCAATCTTCATCATATAGAAAGATTTTTAGGGTGATTATATATGCATTTGGAGTCATATTTACACGAACCTGGTTTGTAATATTCACACATGGTAGGTCTTTTGGATTCTTATACGTTTTCAGACTTACCCTTCTGGAATTTGTGCGATTCAATCTTTCTCTTTTGTTCCAGCCCTACGCAACGGTTTTTTAGTCTTTGGTGTACTTTCGTTTGTACTCATGAAGTTACTCCTTCGTCTAGGTGTTCTTCAGCTCTTCTCTCTCATGCGTTGTTCTCAGTGCTCTCTACCCCATTTATGTTATTTTAGCGTATTCTGTACATCGTGGTGTTCCGTTGGTATACTAGTTGGTGTACGAGGGTGGGCTGAAAAATAATGCCTCTACTTGAATAATTCTGGGTTGTGTATAGGCAGCTAGATAAAACCGGTTTTGTGCTGTAACTTGATATCCCCACCCCATTTCAGATTGTGTAGAGGTAACCATATAAAACCGGTTTTGTGTTATAGCCTAATATAGCCTACATTCAATCCACACGTTGGTTCAGTATCGATTACAATGGAAAGGAGTAAAGACGTTCGCTTCAAGCAACGTGCCGTAATTGAATTTTTGACCGCGGAAAGTGTTGCTCCCAAAGACATTCATCGGCGAATGCAAGCTGTGTACGGCAAACAGTGTGTTGATGTGAGTACCGTTCGACGTTGGGCGAGGCAGTGTAAAGGAGGAGAAGCAGGTCAAGAAGATTTCTGAGACAAACTGCGAAGTGGAAGGCCTTTAACGGCAACCGACGAGTCTCATCGGAACTACGTTGACGAACTGATTCGTGGAAATTGTCGCATTAATTAAACCAAATGAAATTGCTGCAATGCTCGATATCTCCAAAGAGCGAGTGGGACGCATTATCAGTATTTTCAGTTACCAAAAAATCTGCGTCAGATGGGTACCTCGCATGCTCACTGCCGAGATGAAAACTGAGAGACTACGCATTTGCTAATAAAATCTGCAGCGCCTCGAAAATGAAGGAGATGACTTTCTGCACAGCATTGTAACAAGAGACGAAACGTGGGTCCACCATTATGACCCTGAAAATAAACGGCAATCCATGGAATATCGGCACAAAAATTCACTGCATGCAAAAAAACTCAGTTCAAAAATCGGCTGGAAAAGTGATGAAGACTGTTTTTTGGGTTATCAATGGTGTTGTTTTCGAAGACTTTACGAAAAGAGGGACAGCAATCAACTTCACACGTTATATTGAAACTCTAAAGAAGTTGAAAAAACGGATCAGGAGGGTTTGTACCCACAAAAACCAGTCATTGTTCACCATGACAACGCACGGCCTCACACCAGTGTTCAAACGCGAAAAGCAATTGAGGATCTGCAATTCACCGTCTTGCCGCATCCACCATATAGCCCGATTTAGCACCATACGATTATCACCTCTTTCCTAAACCTAAAGAACACCTCCGTTGGAAATCGCTACGAGTCTGACGAAAAAGTTAGGGCCGCTGTGAAATTTTGGTTTCGTAGTCAAAGCTCCGAATTGGTAGAGGGTGATTTTATAGAAAAGTAAATGTATCGTTTGGAAGAATAAACTCTAAGGTACATATCTGCCTTTGTTTCGATAAAGTCATTCAACCCATTCAAAATTTATTTGAGTGGAGGCATTACTTTTCATCCCACCCTCGTATTATTAGAATTTCTTTCCTCAACCAAACTTTGATCCATTTCCGTTCCTTTCTCAGCATTTTCCAGCCCAATTTGTGCATCATTTCTATTAATTGCTATGCATTCGATACAAACATAGCTGTACAGACCAAGGAGTTTATTGTTTATTTTTTTCATTACTTTTGTATCCTTTCTTCCAAGATTGATGCATTCGTAATGCTTAAATGCGTTGCATAGAATGCATTTCAGGCCCGTGGTTTTGTCAGTTTCCGTTTTGCAGTTGCGTGTACATGCAACGGCACACTCTTTAAGGTATAAATTGTTTTTGATCATCTTCCTGATTTTACAAAACTTTTCACATTTATTCTGCTTATTCTTATTTCTTACCCCTTTCTTCCTTTCTCTTCTTCCTTTTTTTTATTCTCGTCTGACCCTGCAACTGGTCACTTTTCTTCTTTTCGGAAAACTTAGACGTATAGAATTTTATGACCGAATTCCTGGTTTCCGAGCCTTTGTTTGCGTGTTAAACTTCCTGAGGGCCTTTAAGTGCACTGCATGTTTTCTAATTCAGATGTGCTTATATGTTTATTTAGTTGGCTAAACTATACTTTCAATTAATAAATTATCACCAGAAATGCATTAACAATTTATAACCACCACAATGCAAATGGCAAATTAAATCGCTGAATAATGAGTCACTTTTAGTTTAGTATTATGATAACTTTTTTCAACAAATGTTCAGGATCGACCCGTGTTCGAACTCTTTCCAGCATCCCTCATTCAGGGAATTTTTCTGGTACCCATTCATCTATCAACCAAAGGGAGGATGAAGAGCTGGGTGAGCTGCATGCCCGTAACCGATGGATTCGTAGTCAGCGATCCAAACCACTACGCCACGGAAGCGTATATATATATATATATATATATATATATAGAGAGAGAGAGAGAGAGAGAGAGAGAGAGAGAGTAGGTGTCCCCCGTAAAGTGTCCCTATTATTATTAGTATTTGGCCGTTATTTTACAATGGATGTATATTTTTTTATTAACATTTATTAACATAATGCTAAAAGACAAGCAAGCAAGCCCACCGGTTGGGAACCAGTGGACTATAACCAAGTAAGGCCATAGAAGGTCTTACTAGCCTTTAAAGAAAGCTAAGTCTTGACTAAACCTCTTTCAAGGCCTAGTCTACACGAAACCAATATGCTGAACCCTCAGGACTCGGAAAAATTCTGTGACGCAGGTGCAGAGGAGCTTTTGCAAAGAATATGGATGCACAGAGTCACCCGATAGAAGGACAATATCATAAATTGTTAGGAAACTTCAAGCAAAAGGAAATGTAATCAATCAGCATAAGAGTAGTCATCGATGGAGGCAACGATCCACAAGAACTGTGCAACACGTAAATATGCTTCATGAAATTATTGCGCGCAGTCCGCATAAGTAAATTCGACGTTTGTCAGCAAAAGTAGCTATTTCACGAACATCTGTGCAGCGTACATTTCGTATCGAAGTAAACCTTTTTCCCAACAAAATTCATTCACAAGCTTCACTAACTAATGTTCAGAAACAAAAACAAATGGAATTCGCAACATGGATGTTAGCATAGCTAGAAGAAGATCCTGAATTTTTGAAACACATCTACTTCACTGACGAGTGTTATGTACATCTGTCAAGGGAGATTAATAAACAAAGCTTTCGTTACTGGGAAAGTCATGCTGGCGCTCCAATAGAGCTTCCACGTAGTGTTACTAAATTCAACATTTGGATGGCTGTTGGATGGTATGGTGTAGTAGGTCCCTACTTCTTTGATAATGTAACTGGAAAAGTAGTAACGGAAACGCAAAATTTATATCGTCAGTTGCTACAAGATTTCTGCTTACTACAACTAATTATTTTGTCCCATAAAAGAAATAACTGCATTACCTCAGATTCATGTTATTTCAGCAGGATGGAGCACTTCCACGCACTGCTTGTGAAACCCGCAACTTTTTGAGAAAGCATTTTTCTGGGCGACTAATCTCCGTTCATGAGCCAGTGGAAGGGCCCCAACACTCACCTGCCCTCACAGACCCTGCCATTTTTATGTGGGGTTATATAAAAGGTAGGATCTATTCTACCAAGCCTAAGACACTTGAGGACCTAAAGACCAAAGTCTATGAGGTAATCAACAACATCTCAGTTAATCTATTCTCAAAAATTATGTCAGACATTTGTGTAAAGTTGAACATTGTGAAAAGAAATGGCGATATACTGAACACGTTGTTTAATTAAGGATAATAAACGCCTATGTTTTACTTACCTATTGCGTTTGTCTTTGTGTCTACATTATTTATTTCAGCTTAGAACATTTATTTAAAAATAGGGACATATTTTTCGGACCCCTGGTGTGTGTGTGTATATATATATATATTTATATAGGCCCCTCTCTCTCTTTCTCTCTCTCACTCTCTCTCTCTCTCTCTCTCTCTCTCTCTCTCTCTCTCTCTATATATATATATATATATATATATATATATATATAAAAGAGTGATCCAGAGAAATGGGACCCAAAAGAAACCCCTGTAACTCTTAAAGTATAAGTCCTTTTATAAAATCATACGCATCATTCGAAAGAGGATAGTTACAAGTTTGTACAGGATTGTATAGGTTTTGACAAGACAAGATAAGATACAAAACAAAATAAAAGTGTTAGTTAAAACTAACCCTTCAAGATGACTGCATGGACTGTGGAACAGCTGCGTTTCTTAACTGAGCAATATTATGAGCATGGAAGAAGTGTAGTTTCAGCTCAAAGATCTTTCAAGACAAATTTTCAGATGTCAAAATCACCTTCTAAGAGCTGAAACTACACTTCTTCCATGCTCATAATATTGCTCAGTTATGAAACGCAGCTGTTCCACAGTCCATGCAGTCATCTTGAAGGGTTAGTTTTAACTAACACTTTTATTTTGTTTTGTATCTTATCTTGTATTGTCAAAACCTATACAATCCTGTACAAACTTGTAACTATCCTCTTTCGAATGATGCGTATGATTTTATAAAAGGACTTATACTTTAAGAGTTACAGGGGTTTCTTTTGGGTCCCATTTCTCTGGATCACCCTTTATATATATAATTTAGGGTGGTCCAAAATTTGGGCTAAAATTTCAAAATAGTTGGAAATGCTCTCCACATGGCTGCTCTTATTCCTTTAGATGTGAAGTGATTTTGTGCAAAATATCTGTCGATTCAGTACATAATAAGAGGTTGCGATGATTTTCACATTTTCAATTAATTAATTAGCAAATCATTTTCTACCCACTTCATTTTTAGAGGACGTGGCAGTCACGCCACATTAACTCCACCCACCTTTCAGAGGATGATGCAATTGTTCGATTTCTTGTATAATGCTGTTTGTGAATGTACACTCTCATCCTCCGAAACGAAACAATATCTTCACATCACCAGATGTGGTTGCTGCTCTTGATCGCGTCAACCTTCCCGATCGAGGAGCAGTCTTCGTTGCTGGATCAGTCGCTCAAGCCCTGGGCTATGATATTTCTACAATGACTCTTTCACGCAGCTCCATCCGTCGTTCAAGAAGGCAAGCAAGGCAGGAAGCAGCCTCGATATGAAGGGCCTTCATATAGTTCAGTACTATATTTGTTCCCACTTTACAACCGGTTGGCAAGTTATCTTTAAGTATGTCTAGAATACAATCAAAAGCACGCACAAAGAGTTCATCGTTAGCCACAACATCAAATACAAGTTTATAAACACGCCTTTCCAATCGAGGGTTTATTTCTACCGACCCGAGCTTTTCAATCGTGAACTTTTCTTCACACCGCATAGCTACAGTTGAAATAATCTTCTAAGTCGTTACGACAGGTGCTATTATATAAAGAAATAGTTCTTCAGGGTGAACGGTGTAGGTGAGCTCAGCCCTGTCCCGATCAAGTGCTTTGTACCAAAGTTCATGATATTTCAGAGAGTCTAAACTTTTTAAATAAACGTCCAGCTCTAGACCATTCTCACCTTGTTCAACCCTACACTGGGTAAACCCATCGAGCAGAGCGGTGTATGCGTATTGAAGAACCGTATCAAAATAAAGCATATTCGTAATACGCGCTTCTAATATAAGATTCAGCTTGCAGAATCCGACGATTTCAAACATTCTGTCGAGGATGAAACGGTTTCGCGTAGGGACAAGAGCGTTATTATCTGAAGCATTCTTCCACATCAACCGTATATCAATGCATGGCCGATCGTTATTTATACACAACGTACATACAAGGACATATGAGGGGATGTCACTAATCTGCTCTCTTCTTGTACCTACACCTGTAGGAATTTTATAACGATCTTCACTCCATTTCTCAACTATCACGAAGATTCTATTCATCCCCTCGACACTTAAATAAACAACATTCCATTTGTTTGTTTGTCTACAATCCGTTTCCAGTACATAGTTAACGACACCGGATTTACGCCTGAACACGCGCAACGACTTCGTCACAGACACATCGTACACGGCGTTGAGAATGCTGCTCAAAGGAAGTTCCATCGTATTCGAGGAGCGCACGTCCACTCGGTTCAAGCTCTGAGATAACTATGAGCCACATGCAACGCGTCGGCTCGATGGGAGGAGTGAGTCACACCATAATCTAATGAAACGTGTACGGCGCTGTTCCAACATGAATCGTTGTATCCCATTATATTGGGCAGGTGTTTTGAGAAATTTTCCATCTGCGACACAGAAGTAATATCGGTTTTAATGTTTTATCACTCCCACTTCCCCGAATACGCACCAGACATTTTCCTTCAGGGTAATTTTCACGAACTAAACACATTTTATAACGGTTTTAATGTTTTACCACTCACCACACGTTCATTTCCACAAACTAAACATCTTCACATTCCGGCGCACTATTTGAGAGGAACATATGCCCATATTTTTCCTTTTTGTTTAACAAGCGATACTCGTCTCTAAAGTCTGTTAAAAACTCGCACAGGGCATTAGCCACAACCTCACTACAAACTTCGTCATGATATAATTAATATAGTGATAAAAATACTTAAGATTCTCCATGATGACGAGATTTACATTCTCAGTCGCAGGGCACGAGTACTCGGTATGATGTAACATGATATAATATCGCTTGTCACACCACTCATCAACAAGACTCACTATCCATAACCGTTGTTTCTCTTCTGCACGTGTTGTTTCTTTTACTTCACGGTATATGTAAGCTTTTATAAAGTTTAGTCCTACAACATAGTTCAATACATCACTTGTCCCACGAAATCCTACAATGCTCTCACCAGAATAGCCATAGAGTATTTGTACATCTTGCTCCTTCGCACGATTCAATGTAGCCTTAAAAGCATCAAAGGAGGGTGGAATAGGGAGTTTTTCAGTATCCACCACATCTTGACACTTTGCAGAATACCATTTCATAAACGTTGAACAAGCAATATTAAAGGTAGCCATTACTATTTTCTGTCTACGCGGGAGAATACACGTCTGATGTCCAGGGCTTACTGCGATCAACTGAGCACGCAGGGAAGCCCAGGTAGTAGCATGACTCACGTTGCTGGTCTTACAGTGGGCGGAGCTTAGAACTTTCTCCTGTGTACACACACACACACACACACACACACACACACACACACACACACAAAGGAGAAATTGAAACGCTAATTGAAACACGATTTATTTAATAAACGAAATATTCAAGGTGTATATATATTTACAAATACGTGTAATAAATAAGTTAACAATAGACACATCAAAGATTATATTCAAGGTGTATATATATTTACAAATACGTGTAATAAATAAGTTAACAATAGACACATCAAAGATTATGGTATCCAAAGGGTACGGTATCATAGGTACCAGGTAACTGGTAACGTTTCCTATAGGTGTTACGGCACACCTTTGTACCCCTAAGTTCCTTCACGCCCCACAGCTTCTGCGCCCGAAAATTGTGGATGCCTACAGTTAGTTGGGGCGGCCGATCGCCCTCATCATCATCCAAACACACTAGATCCTTCAACGATTCAAAGTTAACGACCCGACGATTCGCATGGTTGAGCGTGATACCCTTTGCCTTCACGATATATTTCATAACCTCCCCCACACTCACCCGTACCCCATAAGTTTTTGGTCCTGTTGAGACAAAAGAGTCGGCGTATGCGGTGTCTCCATACTCATCCTTGCTCTCATCAGTCAATTCACCGAGGAATTCACCAATAGGAGGCATGTATTCACCCTCCCTCTCTGTGAATATCACACTATCTGTATCAGCGTACAATACCCTCCGCCCAAGAGAATGCAATAAGCCCCAAAGTTTGATGCGTGCGTAGGCCGTTGTGAAGCTGGCTTCAGGTATGTTTGCAACCCGTGAGGTATCTGTGGCCAATTCAATGTTGTTGTACTTTATTATGTAAGTATTACCCACATTCATGATCTCCATGACCTCTTTATCGGGAGCATTGGCATAATCCCAGACTTCACTATAACTTTGTGCCAAATGAACGTTCCCTTTGCCGGTATTCTGTGCAAATTTTCCCCAAAGACTGTTTAGACACAACTTTGCACTAAAGCGCTTGCCAGGGTTCTTTACAATTTGGGAACGGTCAAGCTGTATACCTTCACGGTCACGGTAACGTTGAATATAGGCCGACTTTTCATCTTCGGTATCAACTCCTCGCGGATACCCTGATGCTTCGACCTTATCTTTAAAAAAAGCGTTTATATATGGCGTGAAAAGGTTGGGTAGCTTCTGAACCTTCACACCTCATGTATCTTCAATATGCTGTAGCCATGGCGAACAGCTAGATTCAGCTCTGGACTTGTATATACACCTCTAATCTTACGCTAGTGGGTTGTATGGTCACAATCACCATTGTTCTCTTCTGCGCACTTCACGCACAAGGGAAACATAAGCTTGTGATCAATAACGACGGGTAAGATCGGCATTCATAAGTACGTCTACGAAAGTGCATCTACGAAAGAAAGGCCGAAATAGTACCCGTTCAAATTTCTTTAGAACTCGTTGATGATGGGTAGGTCAAGCCCCACCAGTTTCTCAGGTGCACCTACGGGGTACGGATTGTTCTTCATCACGTAGGGGTATAAAGAACAGAAGTCGTAGTAATGGAGCTTCACACCCTCCGTAGCCGGAAAGTATAGCTTGAAGGGATTTGTACGCCCTCCTAACAAGCTATCACCGCATTTGAGAGGATCCAGCACCATTGAACGCTTAATCGTGTTTATTTCTTCACGGTACTGTCCGTCTGTCTCCATCCGTGCATCATACTCATTCCCACAAGACTTTGTGAGTGAACTGGATCCTATAAGTTGATCGCGGGTGCGGGTCCACGCAAGACAATGGGCAGATCTACCGTGGATATCTCCTGCGATTCCACACTCAGGACGGGGGCATCCGTGCCACCAGCAACCATTAAAAGAGTACACAGTCCTTTCACCAGTGGCACGGTTTTCACTTAGACCATCAACCCAAAAAACACGACCATCAATCTTAATGGGTACTTCACTCGTGTTGCGGGCATGTTTTATGTATACACCTGTCTGCTGCTGTAGGTGTATGAGCCAGTAAATAGACTTGTGCCCATAACTGCGGGGATTGTTTCGGTGAATAATGGCTAAGGTGTCTTTAGGCATGAAGTTATTCTTGAACACTGTAAAACATAATGAGGCTATGGTGGTTGCGAATTGCAACGGATCGCATTTGAGACGGTCTATGTATATCCTTCTGAAGGCCTGGAAACATACTCTAAGCACGCGCACATCATTCACGCAATAACGCTCACATTCATCAGCTATATTATAAGGATTACATTCATTAAGACTGTTGTAGTATCGGTCAAAATCTTCACGTTCATCTGTACTCATACATTCATAGTTAAAGTAATGTTTGGATGGAGGTAGTCCGACGTAATTTAAAGTTTCGTTAGTGAGGAACGTGTAAGGGAAATATCCTTTTGAAACTTCAGCAGCTACGCACATCACCTTGGGTAGCTTTGCTAATTTACAAGGTGTGAATAATAAAGTGTCTTTCAACTGCACATTACCTCTTATTTGCATCTGTATTAGCTTGTTGCCTCTATTCAAGGGGTCACCTGTAAATATCTCAGATGACTCGTGCTCAAGCAACTCCTTATAAAGGAACTGTGTCAAATTTTGCCCCGTTATGGGCGAGAATATACACAGTCATTTTTTTTAATGTGTTCGCTAGCTTGACAATATAGGACACAAAGAGTTTCACAGGGCTATCCCAGTAGGGCGGGTCATACTATGCATTTTTTTAAAATCAATGGAGAGGGGTGTTCAAATGACATATGTTGGTGAATAGAATACAATTCTGAAGAAAATATTTAATTCTGATAACCTTAACCTACATCATTTTGCAGTTGATTAATTATTATTAAATTGTTGATTATTTTACTATTGTAGTTACCCCAGAATATGTCTTCTCACGTTTTCTATCATGGCTGCTCACGTTATCTCTCATAGAGCATTGTTCTAACTAATTCATATAAACACATATAATGTAATTCATATAATAATAATAATATTTAAATACTCAAATAAAAAGGTGTGCCATTCCACTTAATTGTAATTATCATACAGTTTGGTATATGAAATATTTTGACGGTTTTCTAGCGCGCATAAGGCCATTTTCTGAGCCACCTTTCTCAGAGGCTAGAATGTAACGTTTCAGAACATTCTAAAACGTTTTGTGAAATATTTGAAGTGACTCATGATTTATGAAGCTATTTTACCACCTCGGCTTGCAGTGAGGGGATAGATTTAGTGATTATCTACTGCATTACAGACAACAGATAAATTAGCATTTTATAACATTTTGAAACCAAAAAAGCATAATGTGTTTAGCATTTGCAGATAAATTTGTTCTTGCCCATTTCAGCTCTTTTTTTAACCAAGAATTTTGCGCTGAAAAGAGTTAATACCTGTCTGTAGTGGATACTTAACTGTTGTATTATTGTTTTTATTTCAGTGTGAACTCATTAAGAAAATGGCTCAAGTTAGAACAAGGACGAAATCAAGTTCTCATCTGAGTAATCTTGTTGGCACTGGCCGGGAGCTGTTGGTGTCTGAACTGCCAACTGTGAGGGATATCCTGAGGTATGGCATCTACTTGAGGAAGCAAAGTGAAGATGACAGGAGGAACTACCCAGTGGACAAGCTGGTGAGTGACATCTACCCTCGTCTGATTTGTCAGTGGAGCAAAGCTAATGCTCTTTTCAAGCCACCTGTTATCAATGAAAAAGTGACCATCATGTCCAAGCTCAAGGAGGTCTGGAATCAGGCAGTGAAGTTTTCTCTTGGGAAGTGCAAACTTGATGCCAAAGAGAGGTTCATTGTCAAGTTAGACAAGTTCTTTGATATTTTGACTTGCAAGTGTCACATTACCAGTTGTGAGGGGGGAGGCTGTGAGGGCTGTGTTATCCAAGCCCACATTAACTGTTCCTGCAGCAGAGAGAAAAAGATTCCTGTGAAAGATCTTGCCTACATCAAGGGACAGAAAGAGAAGGTTGGAAGTAAGGGACCCCACCAAATAGGGGGCCCTGATCTACCAGAGCACAAGAGACAGGTGAGGACATTGAAAAGGCAGTGGATGGAAAGGAAGGCAGAGAAAAGGAGAAGGAGCAAGGAGGAAAGTGCTGCAGTAGCAGAGAAGGCAGCCAGGAAGGATGTTAAGAGATTTTTGGCAGATGGTGATGAGGATCTGGAATTGGAGAGAAGTGGTGATGAAGATGAGTTTGTTCCTGAAGTTGAGCTCTTCCCTCAAACTGACCCTGAGCCAGCAGCTTCGGCAAAGGTACAGAAAAACTATGATGAGATTCAAAACATTGCCCTTGCTAGTGTAAGGTATGGCATAGGGCTGAGGCCAACTGCAGCGATAGCAACAGCAGCTCTGATTGACGCAGGAATCATCACAGAAGACAATACAAGTAAAGTGATTGATAAGAGCAAGGTCAAGAGAGCACAGGAGAAGTTGATGAGAGAGCTGGGGGAACAGTTCGAGAAGAAGTGCAGGGAGGAGGGGGGGATCTCTTGCATCCTCTTTGATGGGCGGATTGACCTGACCAATGTGATGATGGAAGCTGAGGGCAATGACCAATCTTTTCCCGCAAAGATCAAGGAAGAACACTATAGTGTTGTTAGTGAGCCTGGCAGCGATTATCTGTTCCACTTTACCCCAGAGAAAGCAACTAAAGAGGAGTCACATGCGGAGAAGATTGCTAAGGTTCTGTTTGCCTGGCTGAAAGAGAGGGGTTATGATAAGACCTTGTTGGCCATTGGAGGAGACTCAACAAATGTCAACACTGGTGTGAAAGCTGGAGTAATGCGGAAGCTGGAGCTGCACCTGGGGAGAAAGCTGGTCTGGTTGGTGTGCAACCTGCACACTGTTGAACTTCCCCTGCGCCATCTCATTGTTGACCTTGATGGCCCTACTCTGTCAGACAAAAAATTATCCGGGCCAATAGGAAAGCTCCTTGATTCTGCTACAGACTTTGATATCAATCCAAACTTCACCCGAATCTCTGTTGGCCCTCCATTGATCAAGCTTCCTGACAAGGTCATTCAAGATCTCTCAACTGATCAATACTATGGCTATAAAATTGTCTGTGCAGTCAGGGATGGTACTTCCTGCAGGGCTGGCTCTGTTAGAGATAAGACCAGTAAACCACAGCCGCTGGCTCACCACAGCGAACAGACTTCTCAGGCTCTGGGTGTCAAAGCACGGACTTAAAGGAAAGAACCTGAATTCTGCAATTCATTGTGGAATTCATCATTGGAGTGTATTACCCATGTTGGTTCAACGTGAAGGTCAAGCACTCCTGGATCGAAGGGCCTAGGCACATCCTCTTTCAGCTGGACTGCCTCAAGTCCCAGAGAAAGGAGGTGCTGGATATTGTGATGCCAACTGTGAGAAGATCTGCTTGGTATGCCCACAGTGAAGTCATCCTCCAAACACTACTCTGCTCTGAGGATCAGAAGGAGAGGATTGAAGGGGTGGAGATAATCCTGGCCATCAGGGGAGAGGGGGACCCGGACACTCAGCTGGGGGACTCCTCTGTTAGGAGCAGAAGGACACCTGACATCAATTGTGATGCTTCCAGCATCGGTGACTTGATCAGCTGGTCAGAAGGTGTGTCAGAGCCACCTCTCACCTGCTCTCTAAGCACCTCAGAGGTGAAAAACTTCATCAACACCCCCATGGAGGTGCGCAACTGGCCTTGCCACACACAAAGCATTGAGAGGGTTGTTAAAATGGTGACTGAGGCTTCTGCTAAGTACTTCTCACAGGAAAGAGGGATGGAGGGATCAGGGCTCAGGAGACCAGCAGGAAGCTGATGTCCAAGTCTGAGTCAAAGCAGGATTTGTGCAACCTGGCAAAGTTCAAGATGTCAGGAGAATGATCTTTGTAATTATATCCAGTGATATACATGCAGTTCACCTATTAATAAATATATGTAAAGTTGATTTGGCCTTGTCAATATAAATGATTTACCTTATATCTTTTAATATATTACAAAGGGGTTCAAAATGGTAAAATTGGCAATTTAGAAATACAAAATGATGTAGGTTAGAGTTATCCTATCCAAAAAAGAAGCTCATATTTGAATTCCCCATGTAAAAACACATAATGTAGACACCCCTGATGGTAGGATTTCCTTCAGATTCATGTTGTCACCTGAGTACGACCCGCCCTACTATCCCAGGCACTCGTTTTAAAAACGTTTGTCCGTTTACCGCATTTGTGACACTCATCACACTCGATCTCCATACACTCATCACAGATAGTCTGGCTTACAAGTAAATGTGGAATAACCTCTTTGGTTTCTGCGTTCGTGTATGTTTCAATATCGTAGTACACAATTATACAAGGGTTATTTTTAGACTTAGCATCTTTCATATAACATACATGCTTTACTCCATCCGCCTTATATTTCTCATGGCATCTACGACAGTGAATTTCATAACATTTATGCTTGAAATTCCCCCAATTATGAAACATACCACATTCACAGATTCTCATTTTCCTGCACGTGCCAATTGATTTATGGGGCTCAAAACAGTTATTATTGAAAAATGTGCGTCTACACACATCACAATCCCTTACACAAATCATGATGTCGCCCATATTTTCGAATTTTATCATAACCCGCGAAAGGTCCCTTATATTACGGATGGGGAGATACGTTGTCCTTGACAGTCCTAAATAAGTAGGGACCTTGTACTATCTCTCACACTGCTTTTAAAAACGTACACAGTCCTACGACGATCATCCAGTCCAAATACAGCTATACGAACATTCATTTCCTGTTCTACCATTCTCAGTTCTTCAGGACCCATAGCACAGTCAAACTCAAGTTTACAGTCTACAGCTAGTTTACGGGCACGCTCCACTACCGTAGGCAACCAAATTTTTTGGGTCCGTGTATTTAGCACAGTGAACATACGTGCTAAGACCACTGCTATAAAGCCGCAACCACGATCGACGTTTATATGCCGTCTAAAAATAGCCTGAGAATTGAAGTTAAGAGTCTAAGGTGTGGCGCTATGACCCGCAACACGGAATACACGGTCAATATTTACAGTGAAGTTGTTCATATTGAAGGCTATATTAATTTGAGAGGCCTGCATTATACGGCCTAATATGTACTCTATATCTTCAACTGCCAAACGACTGAAAGGTATTACTACCCAAAGATCATCTACATCTCCGTCATCTGACCCGAATCCAAAAGACAGCATCGTCCTGACTTCACGTTCGTCGCAGTTCTGAAGGGCAAACTCTACAATACGCTCAACTATGCGCCGTAGTCCCTGTTCAACACTATTTCTATACACGAATCTAGGATCAACCCTGACTATACTGTATACCGATTTCTAGTCATGACTGGGGTGGGGGCATCGGTACGCACCAACTCGAATGTTATGCCATCCTCAACAGAGCGAGAAGCTGCTGCGGAGGATGTACACGGAGTTGTACAGGAATAAGAGGATATATTTTTATTTGAGGAAGGTACTATTGTGGGGGGTTGTTTCGTAAGACGTAGAGGGTTGGGGCTCTACTACTGGTAGTCTAACAACCGGCGCAATCCTGGCGCGCTTTATACCTGACGTGGAGGGCTCTTCATCATGTCTCCGCTTTGAATTGTCGCGTGCTACAGGTATCGCTGGTGAGGATTCGTCGGCGGGGAAGGAATCTGTGATCACAACTACACTCTCATCGGGGTCATCTGTAATGTCGATGATGGGGTGCTGTACCTCATCGTCATTCACGGTTCTGTGGGAGAACAGAAAAACAAGACTGTAGAATATAAGAAGTAGCACTTAAATATTTATTACATTTTGTAAATGACCCACTTCGGAGTGTGACGTGTTAGAAATGGACTCTGTAGAAAAATTCAGGTTCACGAGCCCATCCACATGTATTATATCTGGACCTACAGGATGTGGTAAAACTGTGTTTATGCTTAAAATCATTAAAGAAAAGGGAGAGATGTTCTCAAAATTTGTGCATAAAGTTATATGGTGCTATTCGACGTATCAATCAGTGTTCAACGAGTACCAAGATGTTATTTTGTTCCAGAAAGGTGTATAAGACGTTAATTCTTTAAAGGGAAATGAACATAGTCATTGTAATTGAAGATCTCATTCTGGAGATGGATAAAACGTTTGCCGAGACATTTACAGTATTCTCTCACCACCTTAACATAAGCGTGTTCTTCATCAGTCAGAATCTATTTTTCAAAAATAGATACATGCGCGACGTGTTGTTAAATACACAATACCTAGTCTTATTCGCGCAAAGTAGAGATATATCACAAATTGGGGTATTAGCCAATCAAATGTTCCCGAATCAACGTAAGGAGTTTTTGGAAGTTTATAAAGAAACTATGAGCCCGCGTTACGGTTATTTGCTTTGTGACCTTCATCCGCGAAACACGTTTAGGGTGCTTCTAAGAACGAATATATTTCCAAACGAGCCTGAAACGGTGTATATTCCAGAATGACAAAGAGGCTAAAGAAATACAGTGAATTAATAAAAATCTATCATCGACTGCCCCGAGCAATGCAGCAGATGTCTTAACGTTATAAATTGCAATGCATCAATGAAACCACCTCAGAAGGCTCGCCTACGCCGTTACAAGAACATAATACGTGCACTCGCTCGTAAAAGTCAAACTGTAGGGAAGAAAAAACTAATTAAATTATTGTACAAAGAGGAGAATCGTTCCTAACCATCTTATTTTCAGTTTTGTGCCCTTTACTGACTAGATTAATATAATGAAGAAAGTGGTAGTGATTCCACACGAGGTGTATGCTTCACTGCAAAGTTCAAAGAATCCAAACGCGGATCTAGATCACCGTAAAAGCAGGCTTAAAAGAATGGAAAGCGAATTGCTAGCCCTATTAAACAGTGAAAAAACACCTGATGAGAAAAGAATCTTATACCAAGAAGTTCTGCAGAAATTTCTTCACGAGTACGAAAATTATAAGAACCCGACAGAGATTCCCGTGGTTATTAGGCACAACACGGGGAACAATGGACATAGTGACATAGGACCTGTGTCCGTCGATAGATCTGACCAACCAAAGATTAAGGGTTCAGCCATACAGAACATCGAGCATGTATTAAAAAGCACCCTCCCACATACATTGAGGAATAAAGGTTTAAATCTTTATAGTCTATTGAATGAGGACCCAGCCATACAATGGACCGATACAGGCGAGATCATTGTGGAAGGATCAAAGGTACAGTGATCGATTATCGTAGACAATGTCCATGATCTGGTAAGAAAGTGGGATAGGCCCTCACCATCGGGATGGAAGCATATTAAAGCAAGACTACAACAAATAAATGTCCACAAAACATTGATAGGAAATCTGAAAAGGATAAAAGAACTGGAACATGCGACACACGTGACACAATTGAAGACGCCATCACCCCCGGCGGTAACATCTTTGAAGAGGAGAAAGAAAGGGTTAAACAACGGTCAATCCTACCCACGTGCCTCTAAAATATGCAAATGGCTAACATATTAAGAAGACGTTATTACAACATTTCTAACCCAGCCTCGTACGGAGGCGTAGATAGACTGTACCGAAGTGTTTACGGAGTAGGAAAAAAAGATGTTGAGAGATTTCTGCGGGAGCAGGACGCTTATACACTTCATAAGCCTGTGAGAAAAAGGTTTGAAACAGCCAAGACAACAGCTGCTTCGATTTACTCTATTTGGCAAGCAGATTTAACGGACATGCAAAGATATTCTCTGTATAACGATGGTTACCGCTATATTCTATTCATAATAGATGTATTCTAGAGATATCTGTGGCTAATTCCTCTGAAAAATAAATCACCTGAAACAGTTGCTTAAGCCACCAAAACGCTGATGTTAAAAGAAAACAGGGTTCCTGGCTATTTTTGTACGGATATGGGGAAGGAATTTATAGGCCGTGCTCTTCAGAACATGTTGACAGAGTTTAATATCAGCTATTACACTACCAATTGATTCGTCAGCCAGACTCTGTATGAACGGACGCATTGTCTGAGCTGTCTGATATTGCATCTACTTTTGCATATTGCTAAGAATCTTACTTTTGGAAAGTTTTGAATTTTATATACAGTACTTGCGTTTATATTCACATTGTTATAGTTAAGAATTAAATATTAGTGGTTTTTAGCGATTTAGAAGTTTTCATAGCGTGCCGGCTTAATTTAACTTAAACTTGTGACGGTTATAAACTAATTTTTAACTGCGCGATGCCGTCGCAGAAAGCGTCGTGTGTTAGGTGTAGGGTAAACCGGTGGTATTCGGAATTTAAAGATTATAACGGCGGTCCTATGGCGATTACCGAGAGATCAGTTTGTTTCTTTTGCGAGTTAAGGAGGAAATAGTTGACATAAAACGCAGTGTACGTGAGGTAACGGAAAGACTTGCAACGCTTGATGAGGGCAGGGGTAGGCTACGGTTGACGAAAGCCGAACCAATACTAACGTTGAAGACGTTAGTAATTTGAAGGGTGAGGTGCGTAACCTAGTTTCTAGTTTAGGTAGCTTGTCGGGAAGGTTGGATAGAGTTGAGGAAGGGGTTAAGGTTGGTCCGAGAGTAGTAGATCGGGAGGGATTTAGAGAAGGTAAGGGTGGAGCTAGGCCGCGTACGTTAGGTGATAGGAATCCCCCCCTATCGAGGTTTCGAACCCTTTCGCCCATTTGGAAAGGGACGTGAATGAGGGGGAAACTATTTTAATTGGGGACTCTTTAGTGCGCCACATGGACAAAGAGTTCGTTGAATGGCATCCAACTAAGAGGAGGAGGGTCTGTCTCCCAGGGGCCAGGGTTGACAGAGTTCGAGACGAAGTGGATAGGATTGACGTTGCCTCCCGTCACTCGATGTTGGTGAAGATGGTAGGAGGCAACGACTCGTATAGGCCCGATATGAGAGTACCTGACCTTTTGGAGAGATATAGGGGGTTAATTAGGTCCCTGAAGGCGAGGACAGTTAGGTCTTTAGTTCTAGGTATTACCCCTAGGCACGGGTTGGGTTTTAGGATTAAGTCAAAAACAATATTTTTGAATAATAAATTAGAAGAGATTTGCTGAGGAAAATGTACCCTTCGTAAAGCTGTGGTCAGAATTCAGTGATCCTAGCCTTTTTATAAAAGATGGGGTGCATTTTAGTGAAATAGGTAATGCTAGGCTAGGTAGGTTAATAGAAGAAAACGTGCGAAAGCTGTAT
This sequence comes from Bathynomus jamesi, assembly GCA_023014485.1. Classification (NCBI taxonomy): domain Eukaryota; kingdom Metazoa; phylum Arthropoda; class Malacostraca; order Isopoda; family Cirolanidae; genus Bathynomus; species Bathynomus jamesi. The sequence continues at coordinate 309,615 of JAJOZX010002286.1, forward strand.
AGGTCGAAGCCTTCTTTAAACGTTGTCGGTCCGGGGAACGCGGGCCCGACGTCAAAAATAGTTTAAAACGCCGGCCCGTGGTAAAAAATACCTTAAACGTCTTTTATTGTAACGCGCGTAGTATTAGAAATAAATTAAACGAATTTAAGGCGACAATTTATTCCGGCAACTACGATATAGGTGCTATCACTAAAACGTGGTTAAATACCGTGACACGGGACTTGTTGGAGGAACTTGATATACCGGGTTTTAAACTCTCTACTAATGATAGGTTACATATGTTTGGTGGCGGCGTTTTGCTGTACATTCGTAATTCCCTTAGGGCTATCGAGGTTAAGATAGATTTTCCGGCAGCAATTAACGATATGCGTTGAAGTTAGGGCGCGAAGTATTAGTTTTAATTTTGTTGTTGTTTAGAGACCTCCCGTTCAACCCTTCGACACCGATACTAGATTTTACTCACTTCTTGGTAACTTTATTGACAATCGGAATAGTATAATTGTCGGAGACTTTAACTGCCCTAATGTTAATTACGAGACTTTTACTGGTAATGGGGAGGGTTTGAGATTGATTGAGTTCATGGAGGATAATTTTTTACGACAGATAGTTACCAAACCAACGCGCGGTGACAATATTTTAGATTTGGTGATGACGAACAACGAAAATATAGTAGATAGTTTAGAAGTAGGCGAGAGTTTAGGATGTAGTGATCATCAAATTCTTAAGTTTAAGTTATCGATAGAAAACACTAATGATAGTAACGTAATAGAAGTCCCTGATTTTCGTAGGGCTAATTTTGATAGTTTTGCGGATAGGATGAGAGTAGTGGACTGGGATAACTTATTTATGGGTAATGACACAAATTTGCATTGGGAGGCGTTTAAAGAAAGTTTTATGAATATTGAAAGGGAGTTTATTCCTCGTAGGCCCAAGCGCGCTAGAAATCATGGTAGGCCCAAGTGGTGGACTAGGGAAATAGGCGAGTTCATAAACGAGCGTAACAGAGCGTATAGACTTAATAAGCGCAATGGCACGGCAGCTAACTTTAATAGATATATCGAGCTTAGACGTCAGGTTAAAAGATCAGTTAGGAATGCCAAGCGTAATTTAGAGATACTTATAGCTGCGGATAGTAAACATAATCCAAAAAAGTTTTTTGAATACGTCAATAATCGTAAGCCGATAAAAGATAACATAGGCCCTCTAGTGGATGTTAATGGCGCTTTGGCTTCTGACGCTCAGGCGATGGCGGGTATTTTCAATAACTTTTTTGCGACAGTTTTTACAGAAGACGTAAATAATGTCCCCGACGTGGACGATATCGTTCCATTTAGTAGCGAGACTATTTTGGACGCAATAACTGTTTACGAGGGTGAGATTGCGCATTATATCGATAGGCTAAAAGTTAGCAAGGCTCCAGGCCCTGACGCTTTTTATCCCAGATATTTGAAAGATTTGAAAGACGTTATCGTAGGCCCCTTAACGAAGATTTTTAATCAGTCACTCGAAACGGGATTATTCCTGAAGACTTCAAATTAGCTAACGTCACGCCTTTTTAAAAAAGGCGACCGCACGCTAGCAATTATAGGCCCATTAGCTTAACGTCAATTGTATAAACTTTTGGAATCCGTAGTTAGGGATCGTATCATCGATCACTTAGAAAGTAGAGATTTGATTAATAGTAGTCAGCATGGGTTTCGACGCCATAGATCTTGTTTAACTAATTTGTTAGAATTTTATAACGAAATAGTGCGCGAATACGATAGGCATAGAGCGGCTGACGTTATTTATTTAGATTTTAAAAAGGCGTTCGATACAGTTCCGCATAGAAGATTAATTGCGAAGGTTAAAGCGCACGGTATACGCGGTCAGGTAGCTAACTGGTTAGAGGAATGGCTTCGTGCTAGGAGACAGAGGGTCGTTGTTAATGGTAGTGAATCGGGGTGGTTGGATGTAGGTAGCGGTGTCCCACAGGGTTCAGTGTTAGGCCCATTGCTATTCGTAATTACATTAACGACATAGATGTAGGATTGACTAGTAACGTGTCAAAATTCGCGGACGATACTAAAATAGGCGGTAAGGTTGTTAACGAGGACGATAGAAATAGGCTCCAAGACGATGTAAATAGGATTATGGAGTGGACGGATAAGTGGCAGATGCAATTTAACGTAGACAAATGTAAAGTTTTGCATATAGGTTCTCGTAACAATAATTACACGTACACGATGGATGATAGAGAGTTAGCGAGCGTTGACGAGGAAGTAGATTTAGGCGTACGCGTATCTAAGGATTTAAAGTTAGGAACCAGTGCCTGGAGTCTTGCGCAAAAGCTAATAGGATGTTAGGCTTCATAGCGCGTAATTTCGAATTTAAATCGAAGGATATTATATTGCCCCTTTACAAGTCCCTAGTCACGCCTCATTTAGAATATGCCGTTCAGTTTTGGTGCCCGTATTTGCGCGAGGATATTGATAGGTTAGAAAGGGTTCAGCGTCGTGCCACGAAACTGATTCCGTCATTGCGCAACAAGCCTTATGAAGATAGGATTAAAGTGTTAGACTTGCATTCACTCGAAACTAGGAGATAAAGGGGGGAGCTTATTGAAGTTTTCAAAATCGTTAATAACATCGATAAAGTAAATTTTGACAAACTGTTCACTTTCGATAATAGCAATACTCGTAATAACGGATTTAAGTTGCGTGGCAGACGTTTCATTACTAATATCGCTAAAAACTTCTTTACGTTTAAAATAATTGATAAATGAAATAATCTTCCCGCGTCAGTCGTTCACTCTATCAGCGGTAATATGTTTAAGAACCGTTTAGATAGGCTTTTAAAAATATTAAAGTTGTTTAAAATAAAAAAAACAATTAATAACAGGAGCTCTGGGGGTGGTGGTCGAGGATGAGTCTGTTGACGATTAATGCCAGCTTGTGACATGCCAGCGTGTGATGCCAGCAATAAAATTTAAAAAAAAATAGACTAACATGAACGTAGATGTAGCTCGTAGAGTAAACTAACCCCCTTTTTTTTAACTTTACCTACTTTTTCCTTATACTCTCCTTACTTGTTTGTCTGTAACTATTTACTTGCATGTCTGTAGTTTGCATGGTATGACTGTGAGTTAAGACTGTGTTTGCATGGTTTGTAAGCGTTCTTATTTTACTTCTTTGAAAAAATTTTTAAAATTGAGAAAATTTTAGGAAGCAAAGGTTCAGGAAAGAGAAAAAATGTACCTGGTGAAATGGCTAGGGTACCCAGAAAGCTTCAACACCTATATAAAAGCTGAAGCATTAATGAAGCTTAAATAGTATGCAACATGGCTCCTAACCATTTCTACGTCACACTCCCGTCCTCCTCGTCCCTCTCTGTACACCCTAACAACACACTAGCCAACTTTGTAACAGATCTCCACGGACCCATTGAATTGGGTCGTGATTCGTATGAGGTGGGGATTTGTGAAATTCAGCTGGGCACCCTCTTTTTAAATATTGATTATAAAGATACAGTTTTTACGATTCTTATAGACATTGATGAGTGTGAAAAAGCTGGGTAACTCGGGATGAAACTATACGTATCGCCCTGACTGAGGTTGCAAGGTATTACAGTACAGTGGTAACACTAGATCCGGGCCGTTATGGTTCGGCTGAGGATGTTGTGAGAGACTTAAACGTAAGTTTAAAAAACTCAAATCTTACGACTGATTTACTATACGAAATCGTAAACAAAGGAAACCCTGCACATACTCTAATTCTAAACTCAAAGGCTAACAGAAATATTAGAGACCGAAGCGTTCAAAATTATGAAAAAGGGGTGATATCGATCAGCCTTCCAAAGGGAAACATTTCACGAGGCACAGCATGACTTGTCCAGCTTAATGTATCAATTGAAGATGGAGAAATTGGATGAAAGGTCTCAGCCTCCAGACATGTGCTATATTTACAGCAATATAGTGGAGCACCAGTTTGTTGGAGATACCCAGGCACGCCTCCTGCGCATTGCCAACATCCCCAACCATAGAGGAAGGAGTTTGAGTATTACATATGACAGACCCCATTATGTGAATGTCGCAACTAATCTAATAACCAATATCTCAATATATATAAGAACGATTGAACGTAAAAATTTCCCATTCGGTGACGGGAGCTTAACAGTGAAGCTGCACTTTCGACGCACTGAGTTATAATGGACAAAAAGCCTTTCACCGTCTATCGAGGGGTGCGATACCAGCGTGGTAGTGGACTTGGGTCCATTTTTTCAACCATACTGCGTACGGCTGTTCCTTTGCTGAAGAGGGGTGCCAGATACCTCGGAAGGAAAGCGCTACAATCAGGTCTTAACACTGCAGAGGACATATTGGCTGGGGCTAAACCTAAAAAGCTCTAAAAAAACATTTAAAACGTGCACGGAATGAAATCGTCAAAGATGGAAAGAGAAAATGCGTGGTGGTGGGAAGAAGAAGAGGACTGGTCGGAAGAAGGGATTACCACCACGTGGCAGTAAGTTTAAAAGGATATAAAAAAAGAAGTGTTGTAAGCGAATGAAACCTATGGTTGACCATTTTTTTTGACTGATATAAGCTAAGGACATTGATCTCATGAATCATAGTTTGTTTACTACTTGTCGAGAGAGGAGGCACTATTTCTAACTCGTCATGGCACGCTTCATCCATCCGTGTAGTTCACAATGCTGTAAATCGGAGCTATCCTTCTTTGAGATGCCCCCAACTCAAGTTTCTATTGAACACAGTGACTTTATTACAATTAACCCTTTAAACACAATTAGTTCCCCGAGTGTTCCTATAGAATTCGTGATACCCAGCTCAGGCCCTTACTTTTTTGATCCAAGCTGTGTGCACATGTACGCTAAACTACGTATAGCACATTCTGATGGAACGGGCTGCGACGACAAATATGCTGTATACCCTGAAACAAACTTTCTGCACTCCATATTCAACCAGTGTGACGTATATTTAAATCAGGTCAACATATCGGCAGGCACGGGGTACTATCACTTACGAGCCTATCTGGAAAATGTCCTCAACTTTTCCAAAGAAGCGAAGGCTACCTTTTTAAGTGCTGAGGGATATTATCAAACTAAAGACGAAAGTAGTATAAAGGACAAATTTAAAAATTCTAAAAAGATATACGAGTGTTTTGGACGTCTGCATACAGATTTCACATTCCAGGAGAAGTTGCTTGTGAATGGGGTGGATATGAAAATAAAGCTCACGCGCATGAGTCCTGAGATCTGCTTATATCTGGATGCTGATCAAGAAGAGGGAGCAAAACCCGTTGTGGTTCACATTATGGAGACATACCTCCGCGTACGACGAGTGAAATTAAGTTCACCAAAACAAATAAAAATTGAGAAAAACTTACTAAACGCTACAGTAAAATACCCTATTAACAGAGTACAAATCAAACTATACACGGTGCCAGCAGGGTTGACATCGAAACAGATAGAAAACATCGCCATGGGAAATCTTTCTAAAAGGATATTAATCGGAATGCAGAACCATGCTTCGGTGAATGGAAAATATAAAAAGAGAGCCTTTAAGTTCGAGAATTTCGGCCTTAAAATGTAGTTCTATACGTTAATGGCATTGCGTTGGGAGGAACATTGAATACGGACCATTCATCAGATACTGTTACCTCTTTGCGCGAGAGTATATAGTAATCTGGCCCATATTTCAGGTGATTGTGATGAGCTCGGGAATGGGGTAACACAGAAAGAATTCATTGATCAATTTAACCTTTATCCGTATGACATCACACCTGACTTATCTGCTAGCGTAAATACACATTTAAGTCCACAGAAGAGTGGAAACATCTCAGTCAGGTTGGAATTCACCAAGCCTATAGACGCTCCTATTACCTCGAGTCGCAAGCTCTAATAGAAGTAGACAGATTTAGGGGCGTTATCACTGACTTTTAAAATGGATGCGAATACACTTTAGAGAGTAATGAATAGTGAACGAATCACATGTTCCAAATTTATCTGCGTGTTTGCGAAGAATGAAGCATTGAATTTGGCAACTACTCAAGATTGCGGTAGTCTTATTGTGAGCACAGATGTCATCGGTAATGAAGGGATTCATTGGTTTGCAATCTATTTTAAAAATAGGGACCGCCTGTACTATTTTGATTCACTCGGGACACAACCCTGGAGTGACCCTGTTATTGTAAAATTTCTGGACCAGTTGCATATCCCCGAAGTTGTATGGAACCCATTCCGGTTGCAAGGATATTTTAGTAATACTTGTGGAATGTACTGCATTTAATTTCTCATACATATATCACGCGGTAAAGAATTTATAAATTTTGAAAAATTATTCGACCCGTGTCACACTCAACGAAACGACGAAATGGTATGCAGACAGATAAAAAACCGTTTTCCAATTGTGCATGCTCGTTGTATAGTATGATGTTTTGTTCGTGTATATATTTGTAACCAATAATGTTAATTTGTATATTCTGTAGTTTAAGATGGTTATTTTACTAAAAACATGATTTCTTTCATTTAATAAATTGATGAAAATACATTGTGTCTTCTTCCCCCCAAAAAAGATCAAACAAAAAAAAACATTATTTCATTAATGATGTTACATTCGTTGGGATGACTGCTCGGTATATCTTCCGTATTCAGGTCCATGACATGGGGTTCTTCAAAACGAAAAGATTGTATAACACGTGACAAATCCTCATCGGACCTTAAAGGAGAAAGAATAATGTTCATACTGAATCTTTTTTAATAAAAACATACACAGAGTATACATATAGTAAGAGTATTACAATGTGAAGATATCTTTGAACCGCTCAGAGAAGTTCATTTAAGAGGTAATTCCGAATTACATTTGAATTTACAAAAAACATGCAAAAGATTGCTATAAAAAAAGTCAATGAATTAAAACTGGATATAACTGTAGACTAATCTATAATTGCGATTACCTAAATGAAATGATGTACTTGACGAGGTGAATTACTACAACCCTCCATATATATATTATGATGAAATAATCCTCTTTCTGACAGTTCACGAGTTATTGACAAAAAAAATACAATAAAATTATAGGCACTTACATTTTTACGGCCGTCCCTTGCGTCGGATTTTAAGGAGTGTCATTGCAAATATCATCAACGATTTGCGTTGGAAATAATCCATCCCGGTCAGCCGCGTTAAAAAGATTAATTGTGAACAATGCTACAATGTCACCATCTTGATATAAATCCGGAAAACTTTAAATTTCTTGACTCATGGCGGAGGGAATGTTTATTCACTGTTGAAAATAGTTACTGTGACTCCCAGCTGAAAATATTTCCTTTTATACGCATAATAACAAGCACCGCCCGAAAAGACTAAGCGCGGCTCGTAAGTTTAATGATTGGTTGTCAATGTAACTGGGCGGTTCTATGATAAGTTTGTGTACCAATCGTACACCTATATTATGGGTCCAAGCTTTGGACGTCCTGATTGGACGATTAATGGCGTCTTTATATTCTCTCCGTAGATTTAGTGCTCATATTGTGTATTGGCACTTGCAAATCTCTACCACGACAATATTTGCATTTGTATCCATACTTTTCTCGGTTTTTCCCAACCCTCCCCTTTATGCAATATTGATCAACCATCACAACAATATTTTATTATTTTGCGGCCATACTAATTGAGTCTCAATTTTTCCGATGCATGTCGTTATAGGAATATCTTCATCAGAGTCGCTCAGCTCAGTACCGTAGGAAACAAAATTAGCGCAGCTATTCTTCATTACTCCGACATTAACAGCACAGTAATATCCTATGACACAACCATCATTAGGTAATCTAGAAGATTTTTATGCATTATCATGTTTTGCTGCCATACTAAACTCAGCTTTCCCAAGATTCTTATATTCTCTCCGTAGATTTAGTGCTCATGTCGTGTATTGGCACTTGCAAATCTCTACCACAACAATATTTGCATCCATACTTTTCTCAGTTTTCCCCAACCCACCCCTTTATGCAATATTGATCAACCATCACAACAATATTTTATTATTTTGCTGCCATTCTAATTGAGTCTCAATTTTTCGGTTGCAAGTCGTTATAGGAATATATTCATCGGAGTGGCTCAGCTCAGTAACACAGGAAACAAAATTAGCGCCGCTACTCTTCCTTACTCGGACATTAACAGCACAGTAATATCCTATGACACAAACATCATTAGGAAATCTAGAAGATTTTTGTACATTATCATGTTTTGCTGCCATACTAAACTCAGCTTTCCCAAGATTCCTGTTTTTATGCATTTGGTTTTATAATATATATATATATATATATGTGTGTGTGTGTGTCGTCCTCTCTCTCTCTCTCCTTTAATAAATAATATAAAATCAAGTTTTTAACTTCAGTAGTAATAAGAATAATGCTGAGAATATATGATGCGAGTGGAGAATTCCTCGAGCTGAATGGTGGAATTTAGGTTAAACGGATCTATGCGGTTAAGCTTTGAGGCCTTCAAAAAAGCTTCGGGCTAAACATGGTTGAACCTTCTCCGTACCTGCCTCCACTCATATACAGAGGAATGACAAAAGTAAATGAAATGAAATGAGTGAGATGATATGAGATTTGTGAAATGACATGAAAATGAAATTAAATTAAATGGTTTATTGTCAGACTATAATCCATATGACAATAAACAACTTAGCTGAGGTTATTAAAATAAATATTGTTTTTCTTATATATATATATATATATATATTTAAGATGTGTAATGTTATTTTTTCTGATGCAGTCTAATTTTTCAATCACAAGAAAGGAATGTCATAATTAAATAGACAGAACAAAGTGAAGGTGTTTATTTCCAATTTATTTATTATTTAATATAATTGTTTGTGTGTGTGTGTGTGTGTGTGTGTGTGTGTGTGTGTGTGTGTGTGTTTCACTTGTATTGATGTTTATACATTTTTTTTTTATTTTTCGATCATTCCATCGTGTTTATAGGACTGTCAAAAGTAAATAGAACGACGTTTATATAATTATTGTTTTTCTTATACAGTGGGGTGCAAAAGTATACAACACATAAAATATTGTTATTTATTACATTTCCAATAAATTTATAAAATTGGTATTTGGACATATCAATCCTAATTGAACACATAACGAAAGAAAACATACCAAATGTGGGAAAACAAATAATGTATTAGATATTCAAGAATAATCGAATAACCAGAAAGCAAAAGTATACAACACATAGAGACCTTATCACTAATTAATACTTTGTAGCATAACCTTTATTAGCAATAACCGCTTCTAAACGCCGTGGATAGTTGACAATCAGTTTCCTGCAACTTTCTACTGAGATCTTTTTCCATTCCTCAACGCAAATTAACTCTAAATCCTTCAAGTTTCTCGGTTCTCTTCCCATGATTTTTAACTTGAGCTCCCTCCACAAATTCTCAATGGGATTTAGGTCGGGGGACTGGCTAGGCCACTCAATTACGTTAATTTCGCGTTTGAGTAACCAAGATTTTGTGTCCTTAGCCGTGTGCTTAGGATCATTATCCTGTTGGAATATGCAATCCTGCTTCATCTTCAGAGCCTTGGCTGAGGTAATCAAGTTTTTCTCTAATATTTGTCTGTACACTGCCGAATTCATCTTCTCTTTAATAATATGACATTCCCCAATACCTGATGAGCTAAAGCAGCCCCACACCATTATACTTCCTCCTCCAAACTTCACTGTTGGGATGGTGTTATTTGGAGCATAGGCCTGGTTCTTCTTTCTCCAAACACGACTATGGCTGTTTCTCCCGAAAAGTTCAATTTTGGTTTCGTCAGACCAGAGAACAGTGTCCCAAAATTCAGTTGGCTTCTTCAAGTGTTCGTTGGCATACTTTAGCCGGGCCTGGACATGCGTAGCCTTCAATAGAGGAGTTTTCCTAGCCGTCCGCGATCGTATTCCTTCATGACACAGTGCTCTGCTAACAGTGTATTTGCTGACACTGGCCCCTGCGGCCTGTAAGTACTTCTGAAGTTCCTCTCGTGTAGTTTGGGGTATCTGGGTCACCATTCTTACCATCGTTCGGGCAGCACGTTCAGATATCTTGCGTGGACGTCCTGTAGGGGGCGATTGTGAGTGGTACCGGTGGATTTCCACTTACGAACAATGGTGCCGACGGTGCTTATTGATAAGCCCCAGCGTTTGGCGATGAGTCTGTAGCCAATTCCACCTTCATGGAGTTCCACGACTCGCTGTCGGACATCTTGGCTAATTTCTTGTTGTTTGACCATCATACAACTACTCTCCGTGAATGCTGCTACGTGAATGACGTGCTTAAACTTTTGCAATCCGTTGTAACTGCTGGTAGAACTCAATAGATGATTCTAGAATATTCTGGAAACGATTAGAATGCATTTCTTTTCATAAATTAGTATTAATTTAAATTCTAAATGTAATTTTTATATTGTGTTGTATACTTTTGCATCACCAATGTTAGCTTGTTTTAAATATTTTCTAAATATTGGTGTTTTTTTTAATTTTAACGTATTTAACTGAAAGATCGTGAAAAATTACATAGGATAGGTCACTTTTGCAGAATTTAGTGCACGGGAGTGAAGGTGTTTATTTTCAATTTATTTATTATTTAATATAAATGTGCGTGCGTGTGTGTGCGTGTGTGTATTTGACTTGTATTGATGTTTATACATTTCTTTTTATTTTTTGATCATTCCATCGTGTGCAAAGGACTGTCAAAAGCAAATAGAACGACGTTTAAATAATTATTGTTTTATATATATATATATATATATATATATATATAATATATATATATATATATTTTTTTTTTTTTTAAGTTCGGGAAGAACCGATTCGCCTCTATTTAAAAGGGCATATCTCAGCGGAAAAACAAAGAAAAAGTGAGAGGAAAGACAGAGGAAAAAGAAAGGGTGGAGGGGACAGTCGAAGTGGAAAAAGACCAAGGATGACAAGGACTGCAGGGTCGAGCCCCATCATCCTTGGGTGCTAGGGCCGGGAGGGCGCACGTGAAACCTCCAGGAACAAGCACGTACAAACGAGCACAAAGAGCACTCAAGAGCACGAGCTTAGAACCCCCTTGCGGGGCTATATATATATATATATATATAAAAGATGTGTAATGTCATTTTTCTGATGTAATTTGTTTTTTCAATCACAAGAAAGGATTGTCAAAAGTAAATAGACAGAGTTAATATTGGGTTTCGTTTTAATAATTAATTCTCTTTAAGGAGAAAGTTCATTTGCTTTGAAAAACGGTAACTCGTGTAAATTAAAATAAATGGTGGTATCTAGCAACTCACCCTAATAATGTATACCTGAACAATTAAAATAAAAAGTGATATCTGGCAACTCAACCTACCTCTATATAAGAGCTACTTGGCTTCAGAAGGTTCATAATGATGCGAACTTCGACGGAGTAAAGATCTCTCTCTCTCCTTCCTTCTAAGGTTAAGACTTAGGTTAGGTTTCCCTTTGGGGGTAAGGACATCCCACCTTCTCCCCCAAAGACCTCCTCCATCTCTCCTTTCTCTTCCTCTTTTAGGTTAAGGCAACCCCTTTGGGGGAGGTCATCCTCCCTTCTCCCACCGAAGACCCCTCCCCTCTCCCTCCCCTCTCCCCCTTCATTGCATACCCCCTCCCGCCTTCATTGCATACCCCCACCCCCTTTCATTGCATACCCCCTCCCCTTCATTGCATACCCCACCCCCTTTCATTGCATACCCCCTCCCCTTCATTGCATACCCCCCCCCTTTGCAACATACCCCCCTTTTGCAACATTGAGCATTATCTCTGCAACATCTCTGCACTCTCCCATTTTGCGCCCATACTACTGAGTAGAACAGGCCAAGGCTTGCATTTTGATGATTGATGACTGGAATCTTCGCGGTGAGATCAAAGGTCTCATATTTGACACAACTGCGTCTAATACTGACCTTCACAGGGGAGCCTGTACCATGATTGAAAAGCAGTAGGGAGGGAACTTGCCTGGATCGCTTGTCGACATCATATCCTTGAAGTCGTCTTGTCAAACACCTGCAACGCACTTCTTGGACCCACAGGTGGCCCGGAAATGACTCTCTTTAAACGTTTTCAGAAAAAATGGCCATCACTTCAGAAAGATTCCTTCATGAAGGCTTCAAACAACCTATTCAGAGATCCAAAGATGTTCCAGCTTCGAGAGGAAATGATCCAGTACTTCACAAAAGCACTGGAGTCTAAACAATGGCGTGTTGACTACGAGGAATTGCTACGACTCTGCCTCACCTTCTTCGGGTGCCGTGATGAGAAAGAAGTCAAGGTCCGCGCTCCAGGATCAACTCACCATGCACGCTGGATGGCCAAGGCCATCTACGTCCTCAGAATTTATATGTTCAAGCATCAACTACAGCTGACAGCACGTGAGACGGAGAATATCACCGAGCTCTCTGTTTATCGCCTTGGTCTATTCACGTTTTTGGAACGAGGCCCCCGTCGGAATCAACGCTCCTTTCAACGATATTCTACTTCTTAAAATCTTGCAAAAGTACCCAATTCAGACCATTTCCAAAGCATCAGCCACAGCTCTTCAACGGCACCTGTGGTATCTTGGAGAGCATCTCATCAGCCTTGCATTCTTCGATCCTAGAGTCGATGCCGAGACCAAACGGAAGATGGTCGTAAACCTCCAACGTAACTAGAATACCACTGTTACTCGTCGATTGAAGCTTGAAGGAAACACTAAAAATTTGAATTTGTATGAAATGGTCACCGAAAGGACCCTGGGAATCTTCAATCTGTTAAAGAAAGAAGGAAGGAAGGCAGCAGAGGATACCTTCCTGAGGACCGATCCCAATTCCTGGACGGAGGATGATTGCTTTCAAGAGTTTCGACGCATAGCGATCAATCTAAAAGTTGTCAATGATTCGGCGGAGAGAGGTATCGCCGTTACCAATGCATATAATACATCTTTGACGAAGGATGAAGAACATAAACAATTCCTCCTCCGATTAGTAGCAAAACATCGCCAAGACTACTCATCGTCTTCGAAGGAGTCAGTGATGAAGCGTTAATCTAAATAATGATGTATATTATAAACGAATGATAAATGTAATTTTCTATCAACCATATCATGTTTGTTTTTTAAAAATTAAAGTTTTCTTTAAGTTATTCTGTTTTCTAAAAAAAATAAGTTGTTTCTTTAAGATTTAATCTGTTTTCAAACAAATAAACTAGTATTTGCCCTTGTTTTTTTCATTTTTTAACCCAGAAGATCAATCAACTAGAAAATGAGTAGTAAAATGAAATTCATAGTGACCAGTAAATATCATTCAATTAGGCTGAAATTTGGCATGGAGATGTTTGATAGATATAGGAACAGGAGCAACCATGTGGAGGTAAAAAATTACAAAATTTTATTTTTTGGACCACCCTAATATATATATATATATATATATATATATGTGTGTGTTTGTGTGTGTGTGTGTTTGTGTGTGTGTGTGTGTGTGTGTGTGTGTCTGTGTGTTAATCGAAAAGGGTAGCGTTATTTTGTTGGCAAATATTTTATATCTCAGTCAACATTTCAGAACTTGAAAGACTACTCTTGAGATTAAATTTATTTTTTATGTAAATTAAACTTTAAAAAATGCGTATGCGAAAGAGATGAAAGGAATAAGTTTTAAAAGTTAAGAAAACATTATTCCCTAATATTTAATTCATAGAACTATTTGAAACTAAATTTTACCAACCAAATATTAGAAAATAGCATTTTGTTTACTTTTAAAATTACACATTTTTGAATCTATTGTGGGAGGAGCAAACACATTTTTACGGAAAACTGACAATTTTAGCACTTTGCCCAAAATTCAACATAAATTCAAATGGCTTGTTTCCAGCCAATTTTTTATAGTTATTGTCTGAATGGTACACAGGTCACAAAAGAATAAATAAATAAAAATAAATATAAATTGGAAAAAATTACAAAAAAATGCCTTAGTGATATATAGGTCACAACCGAAATAAACAAAGAAATAAACCAACAGATAAAAACAAAAATTGTAAGTGGAGTCTACAAATTCAAGCTCAAGAATTACATAACTATGATCTGCCATTACCTGCACACATTGTTTTGGAACTTATTAAGCTTTGTATCAAGGATTGTAAATTCACTTTCAATGGCGGGTATTATCGACAAGTTTTTGGGATGGCCATGGGCAACCCTTTGTCGCCCCTCCTCTCCAATATTTATATGGAGTGTTTTGAAATTACTTACATTCCAAGAATCCTGGGCGTTGGCTTCCGATGGTTGCGGTACGTCGACGATATTTTGTGTATCTGGCTTATGAATCGTGACCTGGATGACTTCCTCCTTCAGTTAAATGACCAAGTCCCCTCCATTAAGTTTACTTTAGAAGTGGAACACGACAACTCAATCCCGTTTTTGGATGTGCGTGTACATAGGGATAGCCCAGGTTTTAAGTTTAGTATCTATCGGAAAAAAAAAAAAATTTGTCCTACGTACACTTTTATTCTGGTCATGACACCCCTTTAAGAAGGCGATATTTTCCTCAATGTTTCTCCGCGCTCTTAGGATCGCCAGTCTGGAATACATCGATGCCGAATTGGAAAATATCAACAGTATTGGAAGTGAGCTGTGTTACCCATCTGCGTTCATGGAATCTTGTCTTAATAAGGCTAAACGAACCTTCTATCGTGTGAATAATAACACTCGCACCTTGTCAAAGAATATTTTAGTACTTCCATTTTTCCCGGGCTTCTTAGGCATTGCTAATGTACTTAAACTCTTGGATATCAGTGTAGTTTTCTCATATAACAATATTGTGAAAAACATCATAGTAAAAAATAGCCCTACCAATAATTTAGGCATTTTCTATAAAATTGGGTGTAAGCAATGTGATTCCTTTTACATAGGTCAGACGGGAAAGGATTTGCAAACGCGTGTAAAACAGCATCAATATTCCGTTAGAACGGGACAGTTGTCCAGTGCCCTTTTTGTCCATTTGTCAGAGTTATCCCATTGTATTGATTGGAATAATGCTTCAGTTTTGTTTCACTCTAGCAACATTGTTAATAGAAATATTCTTGAGCCTGCTATAATTCAACTTACAAATAACTTTAACATGAGTAAAAGTCTGTTTCAACTCGATCCCGTTGCTCTGAATTCCTTTAGAATGGATTTAAACAAATAGGGCAGGTTGCTAAACCTTTGGTAAAAATTTGTTTTTTGTCTTTTTTTCCTTATAAATTTGTATGTTTCTCTTGCAATTTTATTTTTCAATTTATTGTTGTATGCGTATTTCTTATATATATGTATATGTATGTGTATGTGTATGTATATGTATGTATATATATATATATATATATATATTATATATATATATATATATATATATATATATATATATATATATATATATATGTGGGTGTATATGTGTACATGTGTAGTTGCGTGTATTTCTTATTTTTTTTCTTTATATATCATTGAGGCATTATTTGTAATTTTTTCCAATTTATATTTATTTTTATTTCTTTATTCTTTTGTGACCTACGTATCTTTCAGACAATAACTATGAAAACCTTTGGTAATTTTTCCCTTATGTATATATATATATATATTATTCCTTACATATTGCGTTTATATTTCGTATGTATTTCTTATATATGTCGTATATATTTTTATAGTTCTTTATATTTCATCTCGGCATCATTTTGTTTTCCAATTTATATTTATTTGCACTTTTTTATTCTTTTGTGACCTATGTATGATTCAGACAATAACTAAAAAACCTTTGGTAATTTTTTTCCCTTATAAATTTGTGTGCCTCTCTTACAATTTATTTTTCAATTTATTTTTTGGTTTATTTCTTTATTTTATTTCTTTGTGACATATATATCATTTTGGTGTCATCTATTAAAATGATTGTAAACTTTCCTTTTGAGCTTGAATTTGTAGACTCCACTTACAATTTTTGTTTTTATCTGTTGGTTTATTTCTTTGTTTATTTCGGTTGTGACCTATATATCACTAAGGCATTTTTTTGTAATTTTTTCCAATTTATATTTATTTTTATTTCTTTATTCTTTTGTGACCTGTGTACCATTCAGACAATAACTATAAAAAATTGGCTGGAAACAAGCCATTTGAATTTATGTTGAATTTTGGGCAAAGTGCTAAAATTGTCAGTTTTCCGTACAAATGTGTTTGCTCCTCCCACAATTTTTATTGCTATACTTAATATATATAAATATATATATATATATATATGTATATTTACTTTTGTAACCTATATATTGTCTTGACCTCTCCTTTCACTCCAGTGTTCCTGAGGATGGTATTAGACGAAAGCGCTTGAGCACCACTTTGTGTTTCTTTTCCCTGCGTGGTTTTATTCATATATATATATAGATATATTTTTTTTTTATGCAGGAAGGACGGGCCACGGGCAAATGCCGCAAAATCGTCCCCACTAGAGGAAAAAGAGAGCCAAAATCAAGGTCAGGGGTTTCCGAGAGGCTTAGACACTCTGCGTTTAAAAGATGGGAGGTCATAGACAGGAAGAAAGATGGACTGAGGAAGATTGCTCCAGAGTTGACTGGTTGAGAAGATGAAAGACTGGAAATACCAATTAACCCTTGCGTTAGAGAGTTGGACAGAAAAGGAATGAGAAAGTGTAGAAAGTCTGGTGCTGCGTGGTCTCCTTAATTAAAGGAGTTGGAGAGTTCAGAAGAGCAAAGTCCGTTATAATAGCTATAGTAAAGAGAGAGTGAGGCAACATTGCGGCCAAGAGAGAGAGATTAAAGAGAGTCAGTTAGAGGTGGGGAACTGATGAGACAAAAAGCTTTTGATTCCACCCGGTCAAGCACGGCTCTGTGGGTTGAGTCACCCCACACATGAGAAGCATACTCCATACAGGGGCGAACAAAACCCCTATACAGAGACAGCAACTGTGTCGGGATGAAGAAACCGTGGAGGCGGTACAGCACACCTAACCTCTTAGAAGCTGTTTTGGAAAGAGAGTATATGTGATCTTTCCTGGAAAGATCACAAGAAAAGGAAACACCAAGAATGTTAAGAGAAGAGGAAGGATTGAGTTGTGTTGTTGAAGGTAAGGGGAAAGTCGTGTGGAAGATTGTGACAAGTCGACAGATGGATGAACTGAGTTTTTGAGGCATTAAAAGCCACAAGGTTTTCTCTGCCCCAATCAGATATAGCAGAAAGATCAGAGGTCAGATATCCCATAGCCGTCCTACGCGAATCATAGAGTGACTGTTGAGAGGAACGCCTTTGGTAGAGGGTGAAGTGAAGAGTGGAATCATCGGCATAGGAGTGAATAGGACAGGAAGTGCGAATTAAAAGATCATTAATAAATAAAAGGAAAAGCGTGGGTGATAAGACAGAACCCTGAAGAATACCACTGTTGATAGCTTTAGGAGAAGAACAGTGGCCATCTACAACCGCATCTATACATTGGCCAAAGGGGAAATTAGAGATGAAGGCACAGATAGAAGGATAGAAACCGATGGAGGACAGTTTGGGAATTAAAGATTTGTGCCAGACTCCATCAAAAGCTTTTGATATGTCTCGCCCAAGAGCAAAAGTTTCACCGAAATTCCGAAAGGAAGATGACAAAGAGTCAGAGAAATATACAAGATCACCAGTAGATCGTCCCTGTGGAAACGTTTTCCACAATTGGATGGGTGAGATGATTTTACTCCACGTATATTTATGTAAATGCATATATGTATATTAGGGTGTCCCACTTATGACGTTTTTTTCAGAGCCTTTGAACATACCTTTTTTCCTGTTAGAAATGGTTCACTTTTACTAAATATATCAAAAAAAGATTCAGTTTAACAATGTTGGGGTCTCCGACCCACCCCCGAAAATGGGCCCCCCTGAAAATGCTAGAAATACCCATTTTTTTGTATTGTAATCAACCTATTGTGTCCCACTTACGGCTTTTTTTTTAGATTTATTGAACATAGCTTTTTTCCTATTAGAAATGGTCCACTTATACTAAATCTATCAGAAAAAGATTCAATTTCAATATGTTATGGGTTAAGGTAGAGTAAAAGGCATTTGATCAGGTTAGTGGGGCTCATATTCTCAACTAAGAAAGGGACTTCTTTTATTTTAGCTAAGAAAGGCGCAATAGCAAGAGTTTATTGTGGAATTAACCATTTTGAGATTTTTCTTCAGGTATTTAGATAATAAAATATGTTTAATTATGAGGTATTGTAAGAATGAATAAAAATAAAGCTGTATTAAGAAACAATCCAACAAACTTCGACTCTTTACTTGGTGCATTAAAGGATGATCTAAGTGGCCAAGAGGGATGCATGCTGCCATCAAAAGGATGTTTTGAAGCATTTTTTTCTACCTCAGAAGAAATCAAATGCAAGACCCTAATATTTCCAAAGAGGAAAACATTTTGAATGTTTTGAAAAAAGTTCAAACAATTTGGGAAAAGGCGGGCATTCCATCAAAGGATGTCGTAAGACATAAAACCCCACGAGCCATGCTACTAAACTTAATAAAATTACATGAAACAGTAATAAAGAGCAAAAAGCTAAATGTTATGAAACCAAAAAACAAAGTTACTTGGGTCAGTTGAATGATCTGTTTGATATTTCTACACAAAACGTATTTCATGAGATAAGAACGGATTCCCTAAGAACTCAGGAACAAATTAAAGAGGACATAAATTTCCTAGAAGACCAAAGAGGGGAGAGAAGATGTGTCTTGGCCCTTTAGATAAAGCTTATGTGTCAAAAGTGCAAAGGAAAGAAGTCAGATTCGATGAAGAAAGAAGGCGACAAATGAAAGAAGCTGAACGAAAAGCATTGGAAAAGAGATCAGGCAATCCAACCATCACTGAGAGTGATGACACAGATAATTCTTCGGGTGAAGAATATTCTCCAGAACCCCAGCCAGGCCCATCAAAACCAAGACCAAGTAGTTTGCTTCACTCAACACCAGTATCAAACACAGCAGATCGTCTTGGACTCTCAATAAGGGAACGTACAGTTTTTGCATCAGTTGTCGCCGCAGAGTGTGGAAAAAAACATAGAAGAAATGAACATATCCAAAACTACTTCAACTCGAGCAGCTACAATATCAAGAAAAAGACCGTGGCAGGACATCCAAGGTGATTTCGTTCCTCCCCAGTATGTTCTGATCCATTGGGATAGCAAAAGGATCTGAAATTTATCAGGTGGAAAGGAGGAAAGATTGGCAATACTAGTTACTGGGGAAAATAATTTTAAGGAATTACTCTTCGTAGCAAAAATCAAAGACAGTACCGGATCAGCTCAAGCAACAAGCTTGTTTGAAACCATCTCAGAATGGAAGCTAGAAGACAAAGTGTATGGGCTAGTATTTGATACAACTGCCTCAAACACCGGATGGAAAAAAGGTGCATGCCAAAAGGTGGAATAACTTCTTGGAAAAAAATTACTGTGGATGGCAAGCCTTCATCATATTTCTGAGAGGATTTTGGCTACTTACTGTCTACATCAGAATATTTGGCAAAACTAATTCAACTGAAAATGAAGCCTTCAAGAATTTTAGAGAAAGTGTTTGGAAAAATATTGACACTAAACTGCTTCACAGACACCTTGAAATAAAAGATAGGTATTTAAGAGATATAAGAGAATCCAGCATCAGTTTCATGAATGATATTCTTAACCAAAAGAGTTCCCTTCCTCGCGTTGACTATAGAGAATTGGCAGAGACAATCCTCCTCCTTCTAAATGAAGTGCCTTCCAGAGGAATTCATTGGATTAAGCCAGGAGCCTTCCATCATGCAAGATGGATGGCTTCAATCCTTTACACCAATAAAATGTATGCCTTTTCTCACCAAGCTGGCTACAATGATGTCACTATTCAAACACTTGAAAGATTTTGTCAGTTTACATCCCTTTTTTGTGGAAAATATTGGTTGTCCTGTGCTAAATCATCCGACGCTCCTGTAAATGATCTTAGATTCTACAATGAATTGATAAAATACAAAAAAATAGACAGTGAGGTTGCCGAATCTGCCCTATCCATTTTTCGGTCATTATTGGTACTTGACTGAAGAGCTCGTCCCCATGGCTTTGTATGGCTCTGTTAATAATGAAGAAAAGGTTAAGATGGCCAAAGAATTAACAAAATATGATCCTCCTCAAAAGTTCACACCAGGTCAGCCTATCTTCCCTATTCTGAAGCAGGGTGTCAGACTTCATCGCCTCATAGGTCCAAGATCTTGGTACCTATTCAGACTTCTCAACTCATCTAGGGAATGGATTAAAAAAACCCATATTATTATGAAATGATGATTTTAGAAGAATGAGGGGGCTTATTTCGTCTGCCAAAATAGTAAATGACACGGCAGAGCGTTGCGTCAAGCTCATGCAAGATTTTCATGGTCATTGTAAGGATGAAAGTGAGTTTCAACTTTTGCAGGTCGTTGAACAAAATACAGTAGACATGCAATCCCAAACATGACGAAGAAAAATTTGGTCACTGCTCTGAGGTTAAAATGTAACTTATTTGTTTTTGTTTTTTATTTTAAGCTTTGTTTCAAGCGAATAAAAGTTTGTTCATTGCTTTAAGTGCAAAAGGTTCCTAAGATTACTTTATTTTGTTTTAACCTTTATTTTCTTATGTTAATGGTAAAGATCTTTTTTGTGTTATTTTTGAGAAATAAATTTAAAAAAACGATGGGGCTTTGTTAACATTGTCAAAAGTTTAAAGTATTTTGATTTATATAATTTTAACCTAATGTTAACCAAGTTGTTCCCACTTCGATTCGATAAGATGAATAAAGTTCTTACTCGTCTTATCCTTTCGAGGCCCATCGCCACAGAGCTGCATTGGGATGATGCTCTAAGGGGGCGGTAACACCCTACTACTGTTTCTTGTACCTTACTGAATAAAGCTTCGAATTACCTTTCTTTTTATATCAAATATGTTGATATTTGACAAAAATCTTGTTCATTTAGGTTGATTACAATACAAAAGATGGGTACTTCTAGCATTTTCAGGGGGGACCCATTTTCGGGGGTGGGTCGGGGACCCCAAAATTGTTAAACTGAATCTTTTTTTGATATATTTAATAAAAGTGAACCATTTCTAACAGGAAAAAAGGTACGTTCAATGGATCTGAAAAAAAATATCATAAGTGGGACACCCTAATGTATATGCACACTGCACAGTATGTGTTCTACTTTATTTTTGATATGAAAAAATTTCTTCGTTAATATAGTAGAAGTTTTACATGCCTTTGGGAGAAGCCAAAATACGACGATTCGTTCGTCGTTTGATTCGTTTGGGAATCCAGAGAGTCAGTCGTTGTTTAAATTCCATACTAATAACACTGTACAACAGCGAAAAACACCCGAAATGAGATCGTCATTTTTATGGCTAATTATATGCGTAGATTGCGAAAATAACACTCATTTATTTGTATCACCCACCGATTTTATGAAAATGACCCTATTTCATTGTATCATTTTGAGAACCACTGGTTCTCTGAACGCATCTTTTACATTTTGTTCAGCCATGCATATGCTGTGGTGGCGGTGTTCGGCTCTGTGTTTCCACTTTGATATTAAGAAACATTTCTTTCATTAATCATTTAAAACAAAATTGTCAACCATATTTTATCATAAATCGGTGCTATAAGTGAGTATTATTGAATAACAGCTATCAAATTATGTATATTTCACCGAGAACGTCTATATTGTGTGAAATTGCAAATTGATATATCACTTTATTATTTTACAGGTTTTTATTGATGCTCTGCTACAATGCCTAGAGAGTGCAAAAATTCGCCAGACAGTTTTTGTTATATTTTTGGGACATTAACGTTAAAACAGTATAAAAGGAAGTTGACTTCTCATGTGAAAAAGCTTTATGAATTATACTTCGCATGCAAAGTTGGTGATCAGAACAACCACTGGGCGCCTCATATCTGCTGTGTGAGATGTACAAGCTCGTTATCTGCATGGTTCAAAGGCACCGGGCCTGGTCTGGGATTGGGTGTCCCAATGGTATGGAGAGAGCCGCTGGACCATTCAACTGAGTGCTATTTCTGTCTAACGAACGTCACAGGTTTGAATCTTTTATTTTTCTGAATATACGTCAAATTTGGTGTTTTTAGCACATTTTAGCATATCCTGCTCTGCTTAATGTATTACACAATTATGCTATCTTAAGTAGTCAACAATGTCTATTGTCTCACATTACAGGTTGCAACAGAAAAAGGAAAAAGGCTATAGTCTACCCAAATCTTCGTTCTGCTATGCATCCTGTGGAACATTCTACAGATATACCCATCCCTCGTCCTCGAGCTGAAATGCCGACCGATAACACAGACTCTGACAAATCGGAGTCAGGCGGCAAATGTATGAAGCTCAAGTCGAGTCCAAGAAAGAGCAACATCTCATCACGCAGCATGAACTCAATGATTTGGTCCGTGATTTAATACTTACCAAGCAACAAAGTGAACTGCTGGCCTCATCTACAAGAATGGAATCTGCTGTCGGAAGAAGTACGAATTACAGCATTTCAAAAGCGCTCCTTGGATTTGCAGGAATATTTCACAATGAAGAACAACCTTTGTTATTGCATTGATATACATGGTCTGTTCGATGCTCTGGGTTTGTGCTATGAACCGAATCAGTGGAGATTGTTCATTGATGCATCTCTGTACAGTGTTAAGGGTGTACTGCTAGACAATGGGAACACAATACCTTCTGTTCCGATCGCTCATTCAGTCATCTTGAGAGAAACGTATGACAATGTTGCTTTTATTCTGGACTGTATAAAATACAATGAACATGAATGGCTTATCTGCGCAGATTTGAAGGTTGTGGCTATTCTCAATGGATTGCAAACTGGCTATACGAAATACATGTGTTTCCTATGCAAGTGGGATGGCCGAGCAAGGTCTGAACACTACACACACTCAGTATGGCCGCCGCGAGACAATTCCTCACCTGGATCTCACAATGTTATTCACGAACCACTAGTACGAAAGGAAAAGGTTATCTTGCCACCACTTCACATAAAACTAGGGCTGATGAAACAATTTGCAAAGGCGTTGAAACAGGATAAGCCTGCCTTCAAATATCTAAAGGAAAAATTCCCAAAAATAAGTGATGCAAGATTAAAGAAGACATATTCGTCGGCCCTCAAATTCGCCAACTCATGCTAGACGAACACACTGAAGCGATGATGGATGAGGTTGAGTTGGCAGCCTGGCGTGCATTAAAAATTGTGTGCAGCGGTCTACTAGGAAAGACTAAATATGACAACTATGCTGCACTTGTGGATCAACTTATCAACTCATACCAACGTCTCGGATGTAAGATGTCATTGAAAATTCATTTTTTGCATTCACATCTCTCATTCTTTCCGGAAAACGCATCTGCTCAGCTATTAGCGACGAACACGGGGAGAGATTCCACCAGGATATAGCCACAATGGAGAGCCGATACAAAGGGAAGTGGAGTCCTGCTATGCTGGCCGATTTCTGCTGGAATTTAAAGCGTGACCAACCAGAAGCATCACACAAACGCCAGCATAAATACAAATAATGAGTTGAAAACAGTATAATACGAGAGTTTTATGTTAATTTTGTGTATATATGTTGAAATACAGCAATAATTAAACTGTTCCATATGATAAAGCCTATCTGTTTATCAATATATTCTTATTTTTTGGTATGAAGAATTTAAGCAGTCATTACAAAAAAACGTGACGTGATAGAAGAAAACTATTTTTAGATTTGGAATCAGCACACTCGAAATATTAAGAATGACCGAATGTTATTCCAGTTTTTTTCTTTTTAACCGAAAACTTGTTGTACAGTGTAATTGGAGCAAGTATAGTTTATGTTCTCCTGTGGTGCTTAGTGTAGTTTACGTTCCCATACATTATAGGGATCAAATAAAACGTTAAGACTAACGTTTTATTTGATGGATTCATTTAAAAAATATTTCCTAAAGATCCTAGTGTAGTTTACGTTCCCCAACTTTGACCTAGTGTAGTTTGTGTTCCCTTTTGCGTCAGGGGGACCTAAACTACACTTCCTCCTAATAACTTTTTAAGTTTGTCGAATTCGTTCGCTTCTTCATTTAGCTATTGATTTGAATTATCATATTTCATTGTTATTTACTTCTTACTATAAATTTTATTTGAATTGAAGGTACTTTCCCTTTATCCCGGATCCCAGACTTTTTGCCAGTTGCCAGACTTCAGTTTTGACACAGAATATTTTCGTTAAAACTAACGAAAATATCACGACTTAACCTAACCTTACCAACTAATTAGGTTAATTGAATGCCCGGTTAGGTAAACTGTACGCCCTTGATAATTGGTTAGGTTAAGTCGTGATATTTTCGTTAGTTTTAACGAAAATATTCTGTGTCAAAATTGAAGTCTGGAAACTGGCAAAAAGTCTGGGGTCCGGGATAACAGGAAAGTAGCGATTGAAATATAATTTCTAGATTTATTTGAGATTGTTTAATCTTTAATGTCCCTTTGAGTTGACATTTCATAGTTTAAATTAGTGTAGAGAAGCTTTTAAAAAGCAAGTCTCCACTAGTTTAATTTTTTACGTTTGAATATTTGCCCCTTTGATTTATGTTAGCCCTATAACGCTGTTGTAGGGAGGGATTAATTTACATTGGTATATTATTTATATATTTCTTTGTTTATTGTTGTATATATATAATATATATATACGCCTTTTGTTTGTTGTATTGTATATACTTTCTTTGTTTATACTGGTGGTGGTTGTAAGTTTTGATATTATAGTCGAAAGGTTAAACTAATAACCTTCGAATTAGTTTACGCCTATGGTTCGTACAATTTGTCTCTGCCTGTAGTAGTCAATTTGTATGAATCGCTGCTGTGACTGATTCATGAGATTGGTTACCATACAGCCCCCTCCTAATAATACCTCCCTCCTAGGTTCGATAAATAATTTATATATATCATTTCGGTTTAATTACTGGATGTGAACCAGCCAGTATCGATATTAGTTTTGCTATAAATATTAAGGGGGAAAAATAACCGAAAGTCCCTTTCGGAACCCATACCGACAATCTGAAAGAAGATTGTGAGAAGAGAGGTGTTTAAGAATCTTCCTATTAAGGATAGATTCAAAAACTTTGGAAAGGCTAGAAATCAAAGCAGTTGGACGATATTAGGGCGGATCTAGTGGGGGAGGGGTCGGCGACGTCCGGTCCCCCCCAATTCCTTGCAAGTGCCCTATTTGAATGATGTGTATGCCTCTGAAAACAAATTTTGTTTTGGTAAATAGAACATGGTTATTTTATTTTATTCAAATTCTATTTTGAGTTTTTATCCGTATACATTGTATTTCCATATATGTAGTTGTAATGATAGCAGGCCCGTAGCCATGGGAGGTCGGGGATCGAACGACCCTCCCTTGACAGTAAAGGTCCACTTTTGTAACCATAGTTATAACTTATGATGTGATATTATAATATATAACATCATTTAGTAAATAAATACTTGCTTCTTTTTTTTTTTGCATTTTTTTAAACTTCACGAACTA
The DNA here is from genome assembly GCA_023014485.1 of Bathynomus jamesi. Lineage (NCBI taxonomy): Eukaryota > Metazoa > Arthropoda > Malacostraca > Isopoda > Cirolanidae > Bathynomus > Bathynomus jamesi. Next base: position 335,201 of record JAJOZX010002286.1, read on the forward strand.
CTCTAAGCTACTCTACCCCCCCCCCCTACAGTGACAAGGTCACTGCACCAAAAGGTCCGCCTTTCTACGATTTCGACCTCCCCCCCACCCTTTCGGAAGTCCTGGCTACGAGACTGGATAGTTCTTTAAATTGGCAAGACATTTGTAATTGTGCGAAAAATTGTGATAACTGTTGTACCCAAATTATATTTTTATTTTGTATCATATTTGAATGAGACTGAACTAATAAAACAATAGAATTGATTTTACACTCCCTCATTGGTGATCTGTTTCAAGAAATTTTTTTTAGTAATGTGCCTTTTTATTTTAGGGGTTGCCATTTTTTTTCTTTGGACCCCCTCCTTACTGAAATGCTTAGACCCACCCTTGCGATAGTTGGATGGTTGAGAGCGGAAATCCAGAATGTTGGGCTTATCTCCAAGGCGATCGGGGATACGAGTATGGTGCTGTACAATCTGCTGTAGGTCATTTAAGATGACCAGGGATATCAGTGAAATGGGAGGGAGAGCAAAAGAAGAGCTGGAAAGAATGTATTCCACTTTGGAAGTGAGGTAGTGAAAGAATTTTCGATAGTCAATAGAATTAGGGGAAAGGTAAACAGCGCAGATGTATTTGGTTTGAGCGTGGTATGTAAGCCGTAGCCAGAGGGTATAGAATTCGGAAGATTAGAGTTCGGGAATACGAGAACAAGTTAGGTCATTGCGCACATATACGCAACATCCACCTTTGGAGTAAAGTTGAGTATAGAGAAAGTAAGAGTGTGTGATAAAAAGATGAGGTGGTTTAGAGGAGGAGAGGTGGTGGTCAATAGATTGAAAATTTGAGAAAAAAACACGAAAGTTGCAGAAGTTTAAGAAAAGTGAATCAGACAGAAGCCCAGAACATCTCGAATGAGCAGTAGTAGATCCAGCCCCGGGTCTGCGTTCTCGGTCTCGGCAGTCGGGGAGCCAGAAGTGTGAACATTTATGGTCCCCTCCTCAGGGGACTCCGATGCTATTGAAGTTGTTGCCATTTCTTTTTTTTTTAATTTTGAAAAGATTATGTAGTGTGTAAGATGCATGTATACTGGGTGGTCCAAAAAAATGAAAATGAAAAATTTATTTCTCATGACATTTGCCCATATTCCACAACCACTAATGATGTTGGTTAAATATTAATGGATTTAGCTCAAAATCCGGTCTGAGATCTTTTTCTATATAAGGAATGAGAAAATGTATCAGGAGCTCTTATTTGTACATTTCAATTTTTTACCATATATGTTAACCTCCGTCTATGGCCTTGGTCGGTTCGGAGTTGACGGGGCTTCTGGTTAGGTGGCAGTAACAGATTTGTTACTCTGGAGTAGCTGGTACCGTATAGCGAATCGCAGTAGTTTTCCTCTATACTACTCTCAGATTTCTTCTTGTAGTGGATCGGAGGATTCTGTGGAGCTCACTAAAATCTCTGAAGGTTTCCCGATTCTTCTTGTACGTATCGGGAAATTATTTTTCTATATTTAAGACTAAGTTCTCTGAAGAGAACAAGGCTCGAGGGAGAAGACGAAGATTTTTTTCTTACTGTAGTTTTACTGCTAAAATGTTACAAGTAATGCTCAGCCTCTAAGTTAGATCAGTCAAATAAAAATAACAATTTGAAAAATTACATGAGTTTATATACCCAAATTTTGTGGACATCATTATTATTTAATGTTGACTTGTTTTTATTCTCAATAGGCTGCATTATTTTGCAAAATATTTGAAGATAAGTTAAATATTTTAGCTGTGGTAACGTCTAAACAGATAAGCAAGATATTTGAAGATGAAGCCATATTTTTATTTTAAACCGCATATTGACTGATCTGATGTTATCATGATCTGCCGAGTTAACTAAAAATGGAAATTGAAATATGCCTTTTATTATGAATTACAGTTAAACATGCATATGAGCAAAAATTAAAGGCTTAAGATTTAAAATTAAACGTTAAGTAAGACATGATTTTATCTTTTATAACGAAAAGAGAATATATACAGAAAATGAACATTGCAGAATTTAATCAGGTTTCATTATTAAGCTAAATCTAAAAAAATGATTAAGTAATTGTAAAAAGAAACAAGTCACCAATTATTTGGCAGAAATAAAATAGAAAGCAAATCAAAAATTTATCCAAACTCGCGCCAGTGCTTATGCGATTTTGGTTTTTATATGAAAGTGAATATATGAATATAAATGTATACAAATATAAGTATTATATATGAATATAATGAATATAAGGATTATATAAAGATAACGATTATATAAAGATAAAGAGTATATAAATACAAGGATTATATAAACATAAGGATTATATAATTATAAGGATTTATATAAATATACGAATTATATGAGAATTATACGAATGAATATAAGAATGTAGGAATTATTCATTGTTCATATTTACATATATGTGTGTGGTGTATATATATACACACATATGCGCCTCGGTGGTGTGGTTGTTAGCATCGCTGACTACGAATTCATCGGCCCCGGGATCGAGACCGGTGACGTCAGGTGGCGCGCAGCAAAACCCAGATGTTCATCCTTCTACACAATAAAAAAATTGGTTGGTAGCTAAATGAGCACCCTGCATAGCGACTGACTCGTGGCGCCTTTGAATCGATATCTAATTCTTTTTGATCACTTTTCTGACTATTTTTGGTACGTAGAGGCACGACCGTATCGAAATAACTCCATAAATTAACCTTCAGCTTCTTTATCAAAGGTTCTTGATCTTCTCGTGAAACAAAATCAGTTGCTTCATCGCCATAGGTTATATTACGTGCTGGACTAGCATTAGGTGATGCAGACATAATGATGATCTTATTTTTTATAAACTCAGGCAGTTATGCAAGCAAATTTGAAACGAGAATCTAAAACGTGAGAAATCATGCGAGTAATGTCTGCCTTTCACTGCCTGAAACGATTCTGTAAATTTTCTATTAAATCGATTTTCATAGTATGAACACCTGCATCATCAGTTTTGTTAGGCAAAAATACCACGAGACCTGTTATATCGGGAGAAATGTGAAGACAAGAAGAATCAGAGGAAAAGTCATTCGTTAATTTTTTACATCGACTAAGAAGCTTTACAACACACTGAATTAGAGTCCACTGATGATTACTGAAGGTTGCTACAGTATGTCATAGTCCGAGGCGTATGCAACAACCGCAGTTTTTCGTTGAAGAAGTCGTTGTAGCATATAGAATGTTGAGTTTCATTGGGTGATAACGTCTCTTATAAGTGTATTTTCGGGTAAATTATGTTGCTTCTGGAAATCCTTAAGTCTGTCAAAGGCTGGAGATGAATAATTAAAATGCAACAGATTGGGCGTGCAATTACACATATCTCTGAAACAGACTTCTGGCTAAGAAGGGCTTCATCAACTGGAAGTGCTAAAGTATGATTCGCACACGCAACTGGAGTAATTTTGAGAACGCTAACAGCCAGAGCTGGGCAATAAATACATTGAATGTATTTAAATACTAAATACTAAACATGGGAGAAATGTATTTAAATACTAAATACTAAATACATTTACAAATGTATTAGATACTAAATACAAAATACATCAATTGTATTTAAATACATTTGTAAATACATTTTAAATACATACAAATTTTAACATATGCATTCACTAATTCACTAAGCCAGACACGCACACGATAAAGAAATCAACCGCTTTCGACTAAGAGTGGCACACAACTGATTGAACTGACACGTTGAAACATGAACCATGCTGTACTACAACGTCGAGTCGTACTGTGCTAGTACAGAACGTGTATTAAACCAGTAAAAGTATTTACATTTTTATATTTTGAGTATTTAAATACATTGTATTTAAATACTCATTAAAGTATTTAAATACTGTATTTAAATACATGAAAAACAATGTATTTATAAATACAGTTCTAAATACACAAATGTATTTAAATACGTATTTAAATACAAATGTATTTAAATACTGCCCAGCTCTGCTAACAGCTTTAGTAATACTACAGCCATTGTCGTGCACAACTGCATGCACACGATCGCTCTTTATTGACCATTCTTGCAATATAGAAGTCAATGCAGTTGCAAATTTTTCATGAGTATGGGAAACTGGCAGATTTTTGGTGGCTAAAACATGCTGCTTTTGCTCAAATTTACTATTAATTTTATGTGCTGTGAAACTGATAAAGGCTTCAGTTTTTTAGAGTGACGCCTTATAACTCAAATAAAACTAATATACGGAATTCATTATTCGGCCTAATAGTTTTGCACCAAATATTTGCACCAAATATGAATTTTAGTATTCGGTACATCCCTAATACTTGTATATATAATATTACACACAGACCATGCATGGAACAAGGAACTCTTCTGGGAAAATTAAATCCACTATATTCTGAATAAATAGTGGTAAATGAAAATACTAAAGTTTTTCTTTTTCGTGATAGAAGACCAACATGAGCAACGGGTCATGACCGGGTTATGATTTAATTTTCCCAGAAGTGTTCCTTGTTCCATGCGCAGTCTGTGTAACATAAAAGTTTCTTAGGTGACCATTCTGAGTTGGTGAGTCACATATTTGTGGGTGAGCCACACAAATATGGTAAACAATTAAAAACGCATAAATAAGATATCCTGATACATTTTCTCATTTCTTTTATGGAAGAAGACCTAAAACCAGAGTTTGAGTAATATCCATTAATATTTAAGGGTGGCGCAAATTTGAAAAAGTTTGCCACCCCAAACTGTGTATACGGTAGGGTGCGGCAAAAGTAACGCCCTTTTAATAATTGTATCTTTATAGTTTTATACAGTATAATTTTTGAGTTTTATATTGTATCATTTTGTTTCTTTTATTTTTACAGAAATTCTGAATAAATATGGCCTTGCGATTGACGAGAGAACAAAGAGTGAAAGCAGTTAAACATTATTACCAAAACAATAACAATGGAGCTAAAGCCGCTCGTTTGTTATCAGAAGAATTTAACATTCGACAAGTGCAGAGCCGCAATATCACAAGTCTAATTAGGAAATTTGAAAGAACCGGAAGCGTAAGTGATGCCACAAGATCAGGGAGGCCAGTTTCAGCAACAACCTTAGAAAAGTCCGATGAATTAAGAGAATCATTGTTGCACACTCCTCAGAAATCCAGTAGACGTCTTTCTACAGAGTTGGGTATCAGTGACAGAAGTGTCCGTAGACTCTTAAAGAAGAACAAGATGAAGCCTTACATCCCTCGCGTGTTACAGAGCTTGCATGATGGAGATGCAGATAGACGATTAGAGTTTTGCGAAAATTTCCTGAATAAAGTCAATGAAGATGAGACCTTTCTTGAAAAGATATGGTGGTCAGATGAGGCAACATTCAAATTGAACGGGCATATCAATCGCCATAATTGTGTGTACTGGAGCGATGTTAACCCATATGTTATCTTGGAAAAAGACGTTAACCTACCAGGAGTGACAGTTTGGGCAGCCATCTCTTCCATGGGAATAATAGGCCCGATATTCTTTGATAGTACTGTTAATCAAGATAATTATTTACAAATGCTGCAAACTGAATTCTGGCCGAGAGTTAGAAATCAGAATGGAATTTACTTTCAACAGGATGGTGCGCCACCCCACTATGGGTTACTCGTTAGGGAATGGTTAAATTTAAATTTCGAAGGGAGGTCGATAGGACGACGTGGAGCAATTGAGTGGCCAGCACGATCGCCAGACCTAACACCACCTGACTTTTTCTTGTGGGGTGTACTGAAAGATCTTGTTTACAAGGTCAAACCGAAAACACTTCCTGAATTAAGACAAACAATTCGTGAAAAAATTTACTACAATTAACGTAGAAATGTGTCAAAAGGTTTGTAGAAGTGTTGCTGGTAGGGTTCAGTGTTGTATTGAACACCAAGGGGAGCATTTTGAACATGATCATTAGGTTAGTAAATGTATGTAGAGTACATTTTTTTAAGGTGTATTGAGCCAACCACAAAATTAATTAAATTCCAGTTATTTTTTAGTTTTTACTGAGAAAGTACTTATTATTTTTCTTAAAATGCTGTATTTTTCTTAAAAACCTTATTATTTCTCTTAAAATGCTGTAATTGATTTATTTCCTCCAATAAAAGACAATAAACTAAAAAGGGCGTTATTTTTGCCGCACCCGGTATATTTTACAGTTTGGGGTGGCAAAGGCTTAGAGATGCGCCACCTCTACATATGAACAAATCGATCCAGTTTTTTATTTTCAACATTAATTATTGTTGTAAAATATGAAGAAATGTCATGAGAAATATATTTTTCATTTTCATATTTTTTCGACCACCAAAATTTATACTGTATGTAGTAAGGAATAGGGACAGAAGTTGGTGTTTGAGAGTATGCTGGACTGCTCATAGGTTAGATGAGACAGAAAAAAAGATGAGCTAAGGAGGACAGTGAGAGGAGAAACGGGAGTTCCAGCACTCCCTATCTTCTGGGTAACGTCTCCCCGGAGTACTTCCCTTGTCGATTGGTTTTTACAATCTCCTCCAATAAAGTATATACAGTATATATATATATATATGGGCTACGTCGTGGCCAATAGGGCATATCATACTCTGGGTTCAGGGTTGAAATTTTGGAAAAACAAAGTGGCTAATATGTATTCCTATGTAAAAATTAATTATAAAATGGGTTTATTATTGGCAACTTTTCCGAAAAATCTCATTTTCATGGTCAAAATCGCGAGTTTCTGATTTGAAGGCTGCCTAACGCAGCCTCAGGGCACCCAAACCAAAGCGCGCAGCTGTTCTGCATATGATTTAGTCTAAAAGCTGCTTTTCTGACCTCATCCTTGCTTTCTTGCACCTCTGGGTGCTGATAAAATGTTTAGATTTCGCGTAAAACTTAAGAATTTTAAGTTTTTCTTCAAAGAATAGGCGCGGCTCACCAGCTCTACTCTGATCAAGTAGCGGGAGACTTGCCACCTCCACGTGTAGGTTTATACGCCTGTTCTTCCTGGATCCCTGAAAAGCGTGGCCTCATAAGATCTTATATTATGATCTTATGAGGACTTTCAGCTCTTATGAGCATTAACGATGGCTTCACCCTCTTCATCAGCCACTCGAACTTGAAAAGCTCTTAAGTATGTCCTGCTTCGCTCTGAACACTGGGAGCATTTCTCGATGGTCTATCCTGGCTCTCACCCACATATCTCTCCTCTCGTGACCGTACACAGCTTGGGAAGCAGTTGAGACTTCCTGTACAGCTCTCTCGCAGGACTGAGTATGAACAGAGAAAGCGTCCACTTTGAGTGGAGTTTTCCTGAGATCCTCGAGCTCAGTCAAGGTCATCTTGCAGGTGAAAATATGCTCGTAAATATTCTCTGATTCCCAGTTGATGAGATCCTCAGGTGAAGTTGCTTGCAGATTGACTTTGGGATTTTTATGGGGCCTCACTGTCGTATCACCAAAGTCTCTTCCTTCTCTGATCTTCTCTATCTGGCTCACAGCAAAAGCTCTCTGATGCTCACCCTCACTGCACAGGAATGAAGCCAGGAGGTTCTCAGGATGTGCGTGGTAAGCTCCTCTTATCACTGCAGCAGAGATGATGTTCCTGACCTCGGTAGTCTGGTTCCTCAGCAGCCTCAGGCTTGAAAAAACGTGTGCAGGACCAAATTTGAGGTGGTGCTTTACTTTGATGTCGTAGTACATTTTGAAGTAGAAGTTAGGGCAGAACTTCACGAGGACCTCGAGCCTCCTCAACACCTCCCCCTTCAGTCCGTGCTCCCTCATCCACAACAGCAAGATGGCCTGTGCAGTAGTGAGCCACCTGGATTGGTTCAGAGGTCCGCACTTGAGACCAGCCAACTGTGGACTTCCAGACTTGATGGCTTTGATCAGAAGATAGCAGTTGTGCTGGTCTGTGGAGAGAGATTTGACTAACTCTACTGGCAGCTCTATGATATCTTCAGTTCCTTCCACTGGTTTGAAGTTGAAGTTGACCTCAAGTTCATTCACTTTCTCAAGAAGTTTTCCAATAGGCCCACTGAAGCCTGACTGGGGAGTTACAGGGCCGTCCAGCTTGATGATTAAGTGCCTCAGGGGGAGCTCGTTCACATGGAGCTGACAGATCATCCAGTGGCACTTCCGACCCAGCATCTTCTCCAATAGGGCTATGGCGCTTCCAGACCACCCCGTGTTGGTGTTGGTAGAGTCTCCTCCAATCATTACAAGGCTCTCGTCAGCTCCATGATTCAGAAGCCACTCATGCAGGCCCTGAGTGATCTTATGAGCAGGCTTTTCTCCTTCCTCAGGTTCCTCGGGAGTGAAATGGAAGAGGTACTTTCCTTGAGGCTCTCACGTGATAGTGTAATGCTCCTCGATCACTTTGCCAGGATAAAATCTCGCTGTCACTTCGTCATATTTCAACACCTTTGTGTTCCTATCCTGCTTGCCATCAAAGAATATCCCAGAGATCTTCTCCTCCTCTGATCTCTGCGTGAGAGCTTCAACTGATGAGGCCATTACTTCCTCCTTGGCCCTTCAGACTTTCATGCCATCTATGGCCAAGTAAGCCTTGTCTTTGGAAAGATGACCGGCCTTACCGAAAAAAATGGCGTCCACCCACTTCTACTTCACAATTATAACTGGCGTAATTGCTCAGAGCCATCTATTGAGAAAATGTTGAACTTCGTCTTCTGCGTCCAAATGGTTACAAATGGAGTAGATTTTTTTCCTTATGTATGTATGTATTAAACCTGTGTAAGAATTAAGCAAAGTTAATGTGTCTAAATGGCAACAAATTACGACAAAGGGTTAAAAATATGAGGTTGTGTTCAATTGAATATTCGGTATTTCAACATAGAACAGAAAACCGCAATTTTGAACATGATAACGCAATATTTGGGAAAAGTTCCAGAAAAGAAACCCCTCTTAGAATTACATTTTACATAAAAATACATATTAGCCAGAGTGAAATTCGGACTCGGAAAAGTATGATATGCCCTAGTGTCCAATGTCGTAACACCGCTTCCCGGAGATTAACGAAGTTAAGCGACAGTGGGTCTGGGTAGTAGTTGGATGGGAGACCGTCCTTTGCGCCCAGATTATGTAGCGACCCGTGGTTCGGATCCCACGTAAAGCTGTAGGTCCCCTCTGTCATATGACCTTAGATGTTGCGAAGGAGGTTAAACAATCCCAATTACAAAAAAAAATATATATATACTAAAAATTATATATATATATATATATAGCAAGGAATAAGAGGACGAAGAGATGGTACATATTTATTTACAAATGTTTCGGAAATTTCAATTTCCATCACCAGTGCTAAAATTATAAAATCAATAAAAAAACTAAGTAAATAAATATAATGAAAGGAAACTTATACAAAATATTTAAATAAACGTGTGATATTAATGGTGTGTTTATAGGATATATTTAAGTAATTAAAAATAGAATAATATAAAATATAGAAAAGTGATCAATGGTCAAAATATAAAGTTAAATGTAAACAAAATTAAGAAGAGGCTTACCAGATTATTATCGGGGTGAGGGGGCTAATTGAGTAGAGGGTTGAGAATGATTGGTTGTTGGAAGGAGTCCATATTAGAAGAGTTGGAGCTAGACGGGGTGATGGTGGAGTTCTTCTCAGTGGTAGGATATGACCAGTTTATCTGGCTATGTTTAAGTTAAACGCAGAACTATAATCGTTGAGAGTTGGTTTAATACTGAGGATGAATAGGGACTCTAGAATGCGGAGGTCGGCTAGATGGTTGGCTGCGTTAATAAGTTTGAAATTGGAGGGAAGTAGTAGGTGGTTGTGAAGGTGGCAGTGAGGGAGGAATTTGGCATTGTGAAAAAAGACTGCACCCCCCTTTTTCTTAACTATCTTAATTCCCAACACAAAATCATTAAGTTCATCAAAGAAGACGAATCCAATAACACCCTACCCTTCCTAGATATAACAATAACAAAACAAAACAACAAATTCAGCACCTCCATATATCGAAAACCTACATACACAGGCCTAGGTACTAATTACCTAAGCCACACCCCTTCGCCTTATAAAATAAACAGCATCAAAATCTTAATCCACCGCGCCTATCAACTTTGCTCTTCGTACTTATCCCTCTACAACGAAATAGAATTCATTCATAATTTCGGCATTAACAACTCCTTCCCAAAACATCTATTACAATTTTAAACCAGAAATTTTCATAATATTTATGACCACCCCCCCTTAAAGTCCCCACCGTTAAAAAAGACGTACAATATTTTTCATTTCCCTATTGCGACCATATCAGCTACAAAATACTCTCAGAACTCCGTCTCCTGCTCACCCTCTTTACCCCTAAATTAACTTTCAATTCGTTTCCACCAACAATAACAGCATCAAATCATACCTCAACCACAAAGAATAAACACCTCAGCCTCTTGCTTCGTCTGTCATCTACGTTTTCACCTACGTTCGCTGCAAAGCGAACTATATTGGCAGAACCATTCGCCAATATCAAACAAGAGTGGACGAGCATCGCGGTATTTCTACCAGAATATCGCAGCCCTTAAATAAACCTTCCAAATCAGCAATAAGGGATCACTGCCACCTTCACAATCACCCACTACTTCCTTCCAATTTCAAAATTATTAACGCAGCCAACCATCTAACCGACCTCCGCATTCTAGAGTCCCTATACATCCTCAGTATTAAACCAACTCTCAACGATTATAGTTCTGCCTTTAACTTAAACATAGACACATAAACTTGTCATATCCTACCACTGAGAAGAAATCCACCATCACCCCGTCTAGCTCCAACTCTTCTAATATGGACTCCTTTCAACGACCAATCATTCTCAACCCTCTACTCAATTAGCCTCCTCGCCCCGATAATAACCTGGTAAGACTCTTCTAAATTTTGCCTTCATTTAACTTTATATTTTGACCATTGATCACTCTTCTATATTTTATATTATTCTATTTTTAATTTTAATTACTTAAATATATCCTGTAAACACACTTTAATATCACACGTTTATTTAAATATTTTGTATAAGTTTCCGGTCATTATATTTATTTATTTATTTTTTTTATTGATTTTATAATTTTAGCACTGATAATGGAGATTGAAATTTCCGAAACGTTTGTAAATAAACATGTACCATCTCTTCGTCCTCTTAATCCCCAAGAGCAAACCCTTCAATCTAGTTATATATATATAATTATATATATATATATATATATATATATAATATTAGTATAATAATAATAATAATAATAATAATAATGAATTATAGATTTTACTTCGTTTTTCAGCAAGAATGAACGGGTACCGAACGTATCATTCCCTGATTGAGTAAATTTGAGAAAAACAGCGAAATGTACATTTAATATGGAAAATGTTCTCTGCCTTCCAACCTTTAGTTTATCCTCACATAATTTAATTTTTTAGATAAAATTGTGCAAAAAGAATTATATAGTACTGAAATGATTTTCAGTAATATATATATATACATCTTTCAACTTTTCAAATGTTCCGTGCGATGATTCCTCATTTCACGAAGGTCAAGCTTGTCGCCCCTCCTCTCGAGTTGGCCTGGTGAAGTAGTGAGTTGGTTTCTTGTACTCTCCACCTCACAGCCTACGCCCGGCTCATCGGGTCTGTTCAAAACGTATCCGGACAGGACGTTTATTTTTCGAAGAAGGTCACGCTTGGAGTTGTGACTGTGTTAAACATGTCTCTACATGTCGAGAGAAGTTGAATGATCGAATTGCATTTCATTGTGTAGTGTAAGTCCACTGTGGTGAGCCGACAAAGTTAAACGTGTTTTGTTTCGTGGAGATTTTTTACGATTTTGGAAGGTGTTGAAGGTGTTGTGTACCATGATTATGCTCCACACAGATAAACATTCAACAAGGAATTTTACATTGAAGTATTGAGACGTCTACGTGAAGCGGTTAGGAGGAAACGGCCGCAGTAGTGGGAGTCCGGAGACTAGATGTTTCATTACGATAATGCGCCATCTCACTTGTCGCAACCCGTCCAGCTATTTTTGGCTACAAACGCTACCCCCCCACCCCACCCCACCCAATACAGCAGCCTCCATATTCGCCAAATTTGGCTCCATGCGACTTTTTTTGTTTCCGAAGCTGAAACAAACCCTGAAAGGACACCGATTCGATGATGAGATCATTAAAAGAAATTCGACGGAGCAGCTTTTGGCCATTCCCAAAAGTGTTTTCGAAAAATGTTTTCAACAATAGCAGAATCGTTGGGCAAAGTGCGTGGCTTGAGAAGGAGCTTACTTTGAGGGAGATTAAACCCCAAACCCTGTAATCGCATCAGTCCGGGTACTTTTTTAACAAACCTCGTGTTTGTGTGTGTGTATATATATATATATATATATATATATATATATATATATATATATTGCCAACATGCAATTAATCATGTTGACATAAGCTCCGTAAATACACGCTTGTCAAACTGGAAAGCAAATATTTAAGGCACGCCTATATCTGTATAATTTATATCGGACATGCAGAACCCATTCATAAATTTAGAAGAGAACAGAGTTTCATAAATCACAGTTTTTGTACCAACGAGTAATTAATGACGAACCTTATTCCTTCAGACCTTAGAATTTATGCCCAAATAGTTTTTTAAATAATGAAAATGACGAAGGGGTATCAAGCGAGTGCAGTAAATAAGAGAGAGGATTCTTTGGACAGAAACTAAATGCTACTTACAATCTCCAAATACATGAATCCCGAGAGGTGGCGAGATAGCGACAAACATTAAGAATAGATTTGAGACCCTAAATGTAGGACGGAGAATAAGAATTCAAAGTTTAATTCCATGAATTTAGTTTTAGATCTTCGATTTATTAATGGGGTGTGCGGGTGAGCTAGCAAGAGCTTGTCTTTTGCGTGCAGCAGGTTCATTTTTATATTTAAACTGTAAGTAAATGCGTTAATGTCAGGGTTTTACTTTGATACATACAGTCCATGCTTCGCGGGAGACGGCTATGGCGCACCTGAGCATCTTTCTACTATCTCTGATTAGGGTAGAGAAAACCTTGTGGCTTTCAATGCCTCAAAACCCTCGGTTCCTTCATCTGTCTACGTCACAATCTTCCACACGACTATCCCCTTATCTTCAACAGCACACAAATCAATCCTCCCTCTTCTCTTAACACTCTTGGTGTTTCCTTTTTCGTGATGTTTCTTGGAAAGATCACAAATACTCTTTCCAAAAGAGCTTCTAAGAGGTTAGGTGTACTGTTCCGGCTCCGCAGTTTCTTCACTCCCACTCATTTGCTGTCTCTGTACAGGAGTCTTGTCCACCCCTGTATGGAGTACGTTTCTCACATGTGAGGTGGCTCAACCGACACAACCCTACTTGACTGGGTGGAATCAAAGGCTTTTCATCTCATCAATTCCCTGCCTCTTCTGACTCTCTTCAATCCCTCTCTTCAGCGCAATGTTGCCTCGGACACTGCTCTTCTGAACTCTCTAACTACATGCCTCCTACTTTAAGGAGAGCACGTAGCACCAGACTTCTAACACTTTCTCATTCGTTTTCTGTCCAAGTCTCTAACGCAAGGGTTAATCAGTATTTTCTATCTTTCATCTACTCAACTGGTCAACGTTGGAATAATCCTCCTCAATCCATCTTTCCTCCTGTCCATGACCTCCAATCTCTCAAACGCAGAGTATCCAGGCATCTCGAAAACCTTGGACCTTGATTTGGGTTCTTTTCGTCCTCTATGGAGGGGTGGGGTGTTTTTGCGGTAATCACCCTTGGCCCCTTCCTTCCTGTATGAAAAAAATGCGATGCCATGGTTAAATACATTGAAATCTGATTCTTCAGATAACTTCGTTTCACGTGCTCTGTTGTACAGAGAGGCCAAGCACTTGATAAGATACTTGATCTCTTGTGCAATCAAATCACCTACCAGCACACAATTTTGATAGCAAAGGCTTATCCTGCAGCTTGAAATCACACTGCTGACACGAACATCAAGCTCAAATGTTGCTGCTTCATGTAATGAATCTCGAACTTCCGAATCACTGCCAAAAAAAAAGAAAAAATGTGGCAGCAGAAGATGAAGCTTTTCCTACGCTCTTTCGCGTGTCCTTCTTGCAAATGTCAGCACTGTCTTCACCACATAATTTTCTCTTCTCTGTACGTTGTAATTTCGTTTTGTTAAACTGCAGTCTGCATGTGTCGTGATAGCTAGCCTTGTGCTTCCGGAATGTTGCCTCCATGCCCTTACAATCACCCAGTCTTGACAACGGCATTGTTTTCGGCAAGCAATCAATCTTGCTGAAACTTATGAGGTTATTAGCTATGGTCTTGTAACCTGCACCCCTCTGTATCACGTCTTGAATTAGATTGACAATGGAGTACTTTAGATGTGTCCTCCTGAAAAAGAAAACATTTGTTTCCCTCTGTGTGACACCAAGTAGAAGTCTTCGACGACCTAGGTTGCTGGAGATCCACCACCTTGTGCCCCTTATCCTTTTCTAGTGTCATACTAGTAGCTAGAGGTAAGTATCTGTAAAATATCATAGAAGAAATGAAGAATATGAGCTGCTGCATGAAGATAACAAAAAGATGACACTTTAAATGACACTTTGTCTTCACCATTCATGTAATTAAGACATACAGTGTTTGAAACAGGTGATTGGCTTAGATCATAGTGATTACAGTACATTAGATTTTTTCTAAATCTCTTGTACTGTACTTAGTCGGTAAATTTTGTTTGAATTTATAAGATTCTGGTTGAGTTTATTCATGAAGATCAATTCTAATGATTTTGCCTCACCCTATATGGCAACCAAAATATGTGTGTGGCATTAGGCGTCACTAAGAATGTCCCTGTAACAGACATATTGAAACATAACAGTCATTACCTTCACTGTGGAACAGAAATTTGACGGCGAATGTGTGGGGATGGATACACCTGTAAGGACTAGGAGAGCTGACTGAGATCTACGGGAGGTTTACGTCAGAGCAATATATAGAGATCATGCCTTCTGTACGCGCGTATGCCTTGCCCTATCCTGAGCAGATTATCTTTATTTATGTTGTATTTGTGTGTTATAGAATATTATACTATTACTAGAGTAAGATTTATGTATTACACGCATTTGTATGTCCGGTTTCCACGTACACATGGGACGAATAATGGTCATAAAATTGTTCTTTAACTCTTTCAGTACTATGACAACACTTTAGGATTTTATTCTGGATAACTGCAGACTGTATTATTTGTATAACGGCGCACAATTACATTTAGCTGAGAGAAACGCCTAATACATAGGGGTTAAAACCTATCTCGAATAGTGGGTTACTGATCAAGCGTATGGATGAGATATAATCCTACTTTTAATATTTAAAATCCATTTGCAGAACAACTCTCCCATCCACACCGCCAAGATTGTTAGAAGCTGGTTCGAGGATCGGCGAAATCTAGAACTACTGGACTGGCCTAGTAAGGGGTGTGACCTCAACCCCAATGAGAACGTGTGGGGGAATGTGGTGAACTCATGGGAGCATGGGCAGGAGCGGGGATGGACGAAATGGGGATGGACCAAATGCTAAATATGAACCGGATTTAGCTCTGCTATTTATGTTAATCTATGGCAAATTGTGAGCATTTTGTATGACTTTATCATTTTGTATGATAAACTATTTAGTAAAACATTCTCAACCATTGCATATTTGTTATAATAAAGAATTGGTGTTTTATTGTATATATATATATATATATATATTATATATATATATATATATTCCTTGTTAAGATCTAATAATATCTCCACATTAATAATGCAACAGAAAATCTGGAAAATATTAATGGGTTTATCTGTCCATCGTGATTAAATCATTATCTCTCCACATTGATAATACAAATACAATCTGGAAAACACTATTAATATAATAGGCATCAGCCACAAACCGGTGGTGATATCCTGCTTCATGCAACCGTCACCTTACCGTTTTTACTGACACGCCCATATGTAGTCTCTCCTGGACGGAGACAGCAAGTAACCATATCAACACCATAGTTTAGCACATCAACGTCATTTCACAAACATTAGTATAATATTGTATGAATTTATAAGTATATATAAATATGTTTATGCTAGTATAACCGTGGATTATTCTTATGTGATTTTGATAATTAATCAGTTACTGTTATTCAGATCGAAACTGTTAACAAGTTCTTTGTGTAACAATCGATAAGCCATTTCCCACTAACTCTCTCTGCCCCTCTACCTCGCCCTCTCTTACACTCTCAATCTTTCTCTCGCTCAATGTCAATACATATATATACAGTATAATCGTGTAGATTCGTAAGTTAGTAAAGGTTTGAAGCTGCACACGGACTATACAAACAACTTTATTAGTATTGTTAAATAATGATTTAATATACGCGAGACTGGTTGGTGGGGAAGGGGAATGAAGGAGTGTGGAGGATGGTTGTGTAATGTCTATTTTTGGTTCAAATTCACTAGTATATAAAAAGTTGTATTGTGGTATCTGTTCATATAGACTTGCAGTAATCATAATGGAACCTTATTACTGTATAAGCCTAGTAAACATGGAGTTCAACGCTGTTCACGATCATATTAATCGTTTATCTTTATGAACACAGATATTACATTATAATTAGGGGCCGTTCAAAAATTACGTAACGCTATTTTTGCTAAAACTTCACACCCCAGATCCCCCAGGAACGTTCTGTAACGCTAGACCAGGCACCCTCTAAGATGTTATTTAACACTTCCCCTCACCCCGCACCCCACACGTTACGGAACGTTATAAAGGGGGGGGGGGTCAGGTTTTAGAAAAAACAGCGTTACGTAATTTTTGAACGGCGCCTTACCTTTATGTAAATGTTATATGTTGTTGGACTCGCTTGTCCCCCCTCTACCCCACCTTTCCCCAGTTGGGGTACCTTGACTATCGCTGCGGCGTTGTCACATGTCCGGAGTCGCCTCTGAGGCGAGGAACCAACTGCACGTAGTTTGGTGCCTTGTTCTTGCCTAAAAAGTTCTTGACTGCTTTAAAGTTTTCCCATGCAACCCTCTCCGTTCCACCTATGACTTCATCAAAATGGCTGTCATTCATAACTTCTGTAATCTGTGGAGCAACAAAAACACCCTTCATCTTGTCTCACTTATTCGGAGAAACTTTTGTTTTAAGTATCGAAATCCTTCACCTTCCCTGTTCATCGCTTTCACAAAGTTTTTCATTAGTTCGAGCTTAATGTAAAGAGGTAGCAGGTATATCTTCTTGGGATGAACCAGCTTTTTATGTACGAAGCTCTTTTGCCCAGGAACTAAAGCTTGCGAAGCGGCCACTCCTTTATGGTATAATGAGAATCTCTGGCTCGACTATCCCACTCACAAAGGAAGCAGCAGTACTTTGTATATCCCAGCTGCATGCCAAGAAGAAGCGCTACGACTTTTAACTCACCACAGATGTGCCGATTGTATTTAGTGTACTCTATGTAATTCAAAACAAGCTCCATATTTTCATGACTCTTTCATATGAACAGCATATCCGACGGGAATTGATGTATAAACGTTTCCATTATGTAACACCACAGCCTTCAGACTTAACATAGACAAGTCAATCAATCCATTTACCAGATTTCCGGACAAAGAAAAAAACTTGGTCAAATCGTTTTGACGGTTGCAGAACACAGAAATGTTAATGATTTTTGCCAACAGATTTCACCTTTCCAGCTTAGAATCTAGTAGCTCTGTTTGACTCTGGAATAATGAGATAAGCTTAATTCCCTGACGAGGTCACTTTTTTATGTAGTAAGGAGAGGGCTAAGGGCGAGCGCCCGTAAAAGTGACCCTTCCGCAGAAGATAGAGAGCCAAAAACAAGGTCTTCAAGGCTCAATGATGCCATTTTTATTTTATTTTTTTAGAGAAATTTTGAAAAGGTTGTGTGATGTGTAAGATGCATGTGTGTAATGAAGAATAGGGGTAGAAGTGTGTGTTTGAGAGCATGCTGGACTGCTCACAGGGTAGATGAGACACAGAAAAGATCAGCTGAGGAGGACAGTGACAGGAGAAACGGAAGTTCCAGCACTCCCAATCTCCTGCCCAATATCCACTCCGGAGTACTTTGCTGGTCGATTGGTGTCTACAATCTCCTCCTACCTGTAATTTAACTCACCTTGTGTAATTAAGTTAGGCTCTTTTAATTGAGGTTGGTTGAAAATGTGGGTTCATGTCTTGTTTCAATTCCATAGGCTCGTCTACGCTAGTTTCTTCTTCTAAAGCCCACGTCTCTGGCCGCTCTGGTATAGGAAGACTTTCACCGTGCGTGTGCCACCGGTCTTATTGCCGATGGAAGATTTGGATATTCAATCGATTTTTTGCTTTTAGAAGAAAATCCAGAAACATTCGTCAAACAAAAGTAACAGTCTGTGACGTGATCTCTCTGCTCTCTCCAAACCATGAGGACAGCAAATGGCATGGATCGGCGAGTACCTTTTAAACATGCCCTGAAATTTACTGCGCAAGATGTACAACAAATGTGAGGAGCCCAGCTTTTGTCTTGGTCCCCTATTTTACTTCTGAAATAGAGTTTGTATATTTTTTAATGAGGGGAATGATATTCTTGTTTTGAGATTTGAGAGTGAATTCACAGCATACGTAACAGAAAGTATCAGGGTTGTTAACACATTTGTGAGACATAATGGCTTTTTAGAACTTTTGACACACAACGACTAACGACAGTGTTTTTTCAGGCAACGCAGTGCAGCAGTCACTATTGCATCATCCTACTAGCACGGTTGCCAGATTGTGCGGTTTTAGCGCCCAATGAATTTTAATTTTTAAGCACCTAAAAACTGGAAAGTAATGAGTCTTATTGATATTATTTTGCAATACGAAATATTACATGAAGCTGGTGCTTAAAATTTTTTTTTAAATATTGAAGCTGATAATAATGAAATAAAATAATATAAAATTTCTCAAAAACCGTGCGTGATATAAAAATTTCAAGGTAATTTCTGTAATCAGCGTTAAAAAATCTAAAAGAATCACATTATCTCCTTGAGGAAACAAAATCCTCGTTGACCAGTATTATTTGCACATTTGGTTCGAAACTCTCAGTACCGACACTGAACTTAATTTGTTCATTTATATGATATTTTATGTTAATACGAGAAACAGAAACGGACTGTAAACAGGACCGTTGAGAGGGCTGGGAAGTCGGGATAAATCCCCGGGGCCCGGACCTCTAGGGGGCCCGGAAAGAGAGGGGATAAAATCTAAAAATATTAATAAAGCAATTGATTAAATAACAAAGAGGAAATATAATTAATGAACATACATTTTATAGAGATTATCATAGTCAAACTGAAACACATAAAATATTATCTGCGGTCCACCAATGCCCAAGACTGACTGACAGATCTGGGAACCATTGTAATTGAACGCCAGTTAGCCCGTACTTTAAATTTCATCAGAATCATTTACCACTTTGCTAGAGAGAAGGCAAAGAAGGTACACTCCTAATTATGAAAATCTTGCAGTAAACAATTGTCTTGCCTGCATGGACTGGTACTACATTTGTAAATTGTATGGTGATAGAATTAATATAATCGATTCGAAAAATAAAATGGTCATTTTCCTCTGAGTTGTTTATTCTTACTGTATGTTTTGAATAGTGACTTGGACGTATAATCAGTTTGCCTGTTATGTACACAAAAAACATTCATAATAAAATATTGAGTAAAAAGGGGGGGCCCACATACCAATCCTTCCCCGGTGTCCGGGGCAGCTCTCGGCAGCCCTGACCATAAACAAATATGCCTCCGCAAGACAAGCGAGAAGGAAACCAAGATAGCAGAAAGCGTAAAAAAATAATCCAAAGTACATTATTTGTACACCTTGGCAAAGATGAAAACGAAATGTAAAGAAAGTGTTGGTTCGTCAAAAGATGAAGGAAAGGAATATGCAAATGAAACAAAAAAAAATGAGCGAACTGCTTGAGGAACAATTTAACTCTGGGTTTAACAATCCTAATCCCGAGATGAAATAGAAAAAAACAGATAAATTCTTTGACACCGATACAAACCAATCAAAAACAGGTACGGACACAAATATATAAACTGATTTTTAATTATCGGAAGGGGACATAATTAACGCTTTAACACAAATTCGAGATAATTCAGCACCAGGACCAGAAACATGAAGTGCCGTGTTTCCGAAACAATGCAAAGGAACCATAGCCAAGACATTATACTTATTATAGAGAAAATAGTTCGACACAGGATGCGAGTTGAAAACAACTCTCTCCTTCAACAAATTCCCCAAATGAGGAGGGATGATGCAGAGGGGTCATATTCTTTTTTTTTGCCGGAAGAAGGGGACAAGGGCGAATGCCTGCAAAAACGCTCCCCTATACAGGAAGAAGACAGCCAGAATTAAGGCCAGGGTTTTCGAGATGCTTGCATACTCTGCGTTTGGAAGACTGGAGGTCATAAACAGGGGAAAAGATGGATTGAGGAAGATTGTCCCAAAGTTGACCGGTTAAGTTGATGAAAAATTAAAAATACCGATTAACCCTCGCATTAGGAAGTTGGA
Organism: Bathynomus jamesi; assembly: GCA_023014485.1. Lineage (NCBI taxonomy): Eukaryota > Metazoa > Arthropoda > Malacostraca > Isopoda > Cirolanidae > Bathynomus > Bathynomus jamesi. The sequence goes on from JAJOZX010002286.1 coordinate 355,805, forward strand.
CAAAAAAGGAATAAGAATGCGTTGAAAGTCTGGTACTGCCTGCACTCCTTAAAGGAGGAGGCATGCAGTTACAAAGTTCAGAAGAGGAGTATCCGTTATAATAGCGATAGTAAAGAGAGAGTGAAGCAACATTGCTGCGAAGAGAGAGGGATTGAAGACAGTCAGTACGAGGCAGGGAATTGATGATAAAAACCTTTGATTCCATCTGGTCAAATCGAGCTGTGTGGGTTGAGCCACTCCACACACAAGAAGCGTACGCCATACAGGGGCGGACAAGAACCTTGTATAGAGACAGCAAATGAGTGGGGGTGAGGAAACTGCGGAGCTGGCACAGCACACTAACCTCTTAGAAGCTGTTTTGGAAAGAGAATGTGTGATCTTTCCAGGAAAGATCAAGAGAAAAGTAAAAACCAAGAATGTTAAGAGAAAAGTAGTCACAATCTTCCGCACGACTATCCCCTTACCTTCAACAATACACAACTCAATCCTTCCTTTTCTCTTAACATTCTTGGTTTTTACTTTTCTCTTGATCTTTCCTGGAAAGATCACACATATTCTCTTTCCAAAACAGCTTCTAAGAGGTTAGTGTGCTGTGCCAGCTCCGCAGTTTCCTCACCCCCACTCATTTGCTGTTTGTATATGAGTGATGTTGTTTCCTGCTGGTGTCCAAAGTTTGTGCCTGTTAGTACCCTAAGCGTGTTAAGTCTTGACGTACATTTGGTTTTAATGTCCTGAATGTGGTTTGCAAAAGATAATGATGTGTTGTATGTGACACCAAGTATTTTGGTTCTGTGAGTGTGTGGAATGTTGATGTTGTTTAGTGTAAGCTGTGGAATTACCTGGTGTTCTTTTGTGTTGCTTGTAAGCAAGGTGATGGTTGATTTTGTGGGCGCTACTTTGAGTCTATTGTGTGTGAGCCAGTCTTGTATACTGTTTATGTACGTTTGTAGGTTATTTGTAGCGGTGTCGATGTTGTTGTGGGTGGATGTTAGAGTGATATCATCTGCATATGATGATAAGGTAAGCTTGTTATCTATGGGTGTTGGAATAGGGCGGGTCGTACTCAGGTGACAACATGAATCTGAAGGAAATCCTACCATCAGGAGTGTCTAAATTATGTGTTTTTACAAAGGGAATTCAAATATGAGCTTATTTTTTGGATAGAATAACGCTAACCTACATTATTTTGTATTTCTAAATTGCCAATTTTACCCTTTTGAACGCTTTATAATATATTAAAAGATATAAGGTAAATCATTTATATTGACAAGGCCAAATCAACTTTACATATATTTATTAATAGGTGAACTGCATGTATATCACTGGATATAATTACAAAGATCATTCTCCTGACGTGAACTTTGCCAGGTTGCACAAATCCTGCTTTGACTCAGACTTGGACATCAGCTTCCTGCTGGTCTCCTGAGCCCTGATCCCTCAATCCCTCTTTTCCTGTGAGAAGTACTTAGCAGAAGCCTCAGTCACCATTTTAACAACCCTCTCAATGCTTTGTGTGTGGCAAGGCCAGTTGCGCACCTCCATGGGGGTGTTCATGAAGTTTTTCACCTCTGAGGTGCTTAGAGAGCAGGTGAGAGGTGGCTCTGACACACCTTCTGACCAGTTGATCAAGCCACCGATGCTGGAAGCATCACAATTGATGTCAGGTGTCCTTCTGCTCCTAACAGAGGAGTCCCCCAGCTGAGTGTCCGGGTCCCCCTCTCCCCTGATGGCCAGGATTCTTTCCACCCCTTCAATCCTCTCCTTCTGATCCTCAGAGCAGAGTAGTGTTTGGAGGATGACTTCACTGTGGGCATACCAAGCAGATCTTCTCACAGTTGGCATCACAATATCCAGCACCTCCTTTCTCTGGGACTTGAGGTAGTCCAGCTGAAAGAAGATGTGCCTAGGCCCTTCGATCCAGGAGTGCTTGACCTTCACGTTGAACCAACATGGGTAATACACTCCAATGATGAATTCCACAATGAATTGCAGAATCTTCAGGTTCTTTCCTTTAAGTCCGTGCTTTGACACCCAGAGCCTGAGAAGTCTGTTCGCTGTGGTGAGCCAGCGGCTGTGGTTTACTGGTCCTATCTCTAACAGAGCCAGCCCTGCAGGAAGTACTCCATCCCTGACTGCACAGACAATTTTATAGCCATAGTGTTGATCAGTTGAGAGATCTTGAATGACCTTGTCAGGAAGCTTGATCAGTGGAGGGCCAACAGAGATTCGGGTGAAGTTTGAATTGATATCAAAGTCTGTAGCAGAATCAAGGAGCTTTCCTATTGGCCCGGATAATTTTTTGTCTGACAGAGTAGGGCCATCAAGGTCAACAATGAGATGGCGCAGGGGAAGTTCAACAGTGTGCAGGTTGCACACCAACCAGACCAGCTTTCTCCCCAGGTGCAGCTCCAGCTTCCGCATTACTCCAGCTTTCACACCAGTGTTGACATTTGTTGAGTCTCCTCCAATGGCCAACAAGGTCTTATCATAACCCCTCTCTTTCAGCCAGGCAAACAGGACCTTAGCAATCTTCTCCGCATGTGACTCCTCTTTAGTTGCTTTCTCTGGGGTAAAGTGGAACAGATAGTAGCTGCCAGGCTCACTAACAACACTATAGTGTTCTTCCTTGATCTTTGCGGGAAAAGATTGGTCACTGCCCTCAGCTTCCATCATCACATTGGTCAGGTCAATCCGCCCATCAAAGAGGATGCAAGAGATCCCCCCCCTCCCTGCACTTCTTCTCGAACTGTTCCCCCAGCTCTCTCATCAACTTCTCCTGTGCTCTCTTGACCTTGCTCTTATCAATCACTTTACTTGTATTGTCTTCTGTGATGATTCCTGCGTCAATCAGAGCTGCTGTTGCTATCGCTGCAGTTGGCCTCAGCCCTATGCCATACCTTACACTAGCAAGGGCAATGTTTTGAATCTCATCATAGTTTTTCTGTACCTTTGCCGAAGCTGCTGGCTCAGGGTCAGTTTGAGGGAAGAGCTCAACTTCAGGAACAAACTCATCTTCATTACCACTTCTCTCCAATTCCAGATCCTCATCACCATCTGCCAAAAATCTCTTAACATCCTTCCTGGCTGCCTTCTCTGCTACTGCAGCACTTTCGTCCTTGCTCCTTCTCCTTTTCTCTGCCTTCCTTTCCATCCACTGCCTTTTCAATGTCCTCACCTGTCTCTTGTGCTCTGGTAAATCAGGACCCCCCTATTTGGTGGGGTCTCTTACTTCCAACCTTCTCTTTCTGTCCCTTGATGTAGGCAAGATCTTTCACAGAATCTTTTTCTCTCTGCTGCAGGAAGAGTTAATGTGGGCTTGGATAACACAGCCCTCACAGCCTCCCCCCTCACAACTGGTAATCTGACACTTGCAAGTCAAAATATCAAAGAACTTGTCTAACTTGACAATGAACCTCTCTTTGGCATCAAGTTTGCCCTTCCCAAGAGAAAACTTCACTGCCTGATTCCAGAAAACCGTCAAAATATTTCATATACCAAACTGTATGATAATTACAATTAAGTTGAATGGCACACCTTTTTATTTGAGTATTTAAATATTATTATTATTATATGAATTACATTATATGTGTTTATATGAATTAGTTAGAACAATGCTCTATGAGAGATAACGTGAGCAGCCATGATAGAAAACGTGAGAAGACATATTCTGGGGTAACTACAATAGTAAAATAATCAACAATTTAATAATAATCAACTGCAAAATGATGTAGGTTAGGTTTATCAGAATTAAATATTTTCTTCAGAATTGTGTTCTATACACCAAAATATGTCATTTGAACACCCCTCTCCATTGATTTAAAAAAAATGCATAGTATGACCCACCCTAGCGTTGGAATGTCATGCATGTATAAGTTGAAGAGTGTTGGTGAGAGAACAGAGCCTTGAGGGACCCCGTTCTGAAAAAGCTTGTTTTTGGATGACTTGCCATTAAATGTGACATGTGAGTATCATCCTGAGAGATAGTTGCTCAGCCACCTTCTGGTGTTATTGTGCATGTTTGTGTTGAGTATTTTGTTTATGAGAGGGAAGCGTGGGATAGCATCAAATGCTTTACTAATGTCTATTGTTGCTAATAGTGTACGTTGAGCTGGTCTTCTGGAGTTGATGCCATCCATGATGTGCTGCGTGAGGTTAGTGAGTAATGTCGTGGTTGAGTGGTGAGGTCTGAATCCATGTTGAGTAGGCAATACTGGTATGTGTGGGTTGGTGATTTGTAAGATTAGTCTTTCTGTTACTTTGGAAGGTGTGCATAGTGAAGTAATGGGTGTATAGGAAGCTGGTTCTGTTGGATTTTTGTTTGGTTTGAGTAGTGTAATAATTTTACCTTGTTTCCATATGTCAGGAATAATACAGTGTTGGTATGAATATGTGCTGATATTTGTGAGAGCTAGTATTCCTTGTGGGCCCAAGTGTTTAAGGTGTATGTTAGATATGTTGTCTGGTCCAGTAGCCTTCGAATTCTTAATGTTTTTGATGATCTTGGTGGTCTGGTCTGTATTGAAGGGTGTAATGGTCGTGTCGAGTCTGTAGGTTTTCTTGTGTCTGGCTGTTTGTCTGTCTGCGTGTTTCTGGTTGTTGTCTCTGTTTAAGTGACTTATCTTTGCGTAGTGATTAACTAGAATGTTAGCTTGTTGTGTGTATGTTGGGATATTATTTTGGCTGCGACAGATAGCCGCGTGTGAGGTGTGAATGCCGCTGTTAGAGTGGGTAATGCTGTTTATAGTCTTGTATAGCCTGTATGTATCTGTGGAGTGGTTTAGTGTTGTTATGAATTCCCTGAATGTTTCTGTTTGTTTTTCTTTGAGTTTGTTGTTTATTTCTGTGTTGAGCTGTTGTATCTGCTGTTTTATGGCTTCTGTGTGTGGTGTTTGTGTGTTATATTTGAGGTTGTTACGTTGCCTTATGAGGTGGGCTATTTCTCTTGTGTAATTTGGGTTGTATTTCCTAATGTTGCCCTTGGGTATGTATTTGTTTGCATTATTGATAATCTGATTAAATGTCTTGAGTGTTGTATCGATGTTTATGATGGGTGTGCTGTTTAATGTGGTGAATTGTTCCTCAGTCTGTATTTTGAACTGTTCCCAATCAGCTTTCTTGTAATTTCTGTAAGTGTGCCTATGGCTGTTGGGGCAGAGTGTAGAATGTGTTGTAATGATGATGGGCAGGTGGTCTGATGACAGTTGTTTTTCTGTTCTCCATTGTGTATGTGTTGCTAGTGAGGGGGAACAGATCGTTATGTCTGGGGAGGAGTTTGAGTATCCTGCTTGATGTGGTATGTGTGTATGTTCTTCTGTATTGTTAAGAATGAAGGGGCTGTTTAGTTGTGTGGCTATGTTAGCGCCTCTGGTGTTGTTTTGGTTGTGCAGGTACCAACTAGTGTCTTTAGCGTTGAAGTCTCCTCCTAAGATGACATTAGTGAGAGAGGCAAGATTGTGTAACGGTGGATTGTAATTGGCTGGCACCTGAGGTGAACTATCTGGTGGGATGTAAATGTTGATTAGTGTGGTGTTGTGTTTTGCGCGTGTTTTAATGTTAACTGCCTGTATTTCTATCGTGTTATCTGCTTGGATTGTGTTTGTAATGTTTTGGGTAGCATCAGTGTAGCTAATGCTTTTACGTATGTAAGTGATGAGTTCACCCCCTTTACCCCAAGTACGATCTTGACGGATCGCCGTGAAGTCAGGGATGGTGGGTGTTTTGTGTGTGCGTTTTAGTTTTGTTTCTTGTATAAGTGCTATGTGAATGTTTTGTTTGTGTACGAATTCCCTAAGCTGCATGATTTTGTTTGTGAGGCCATCTACGTTGTACTGTAATATGTTAATATTATACTTCTGTATGTGTCTCATGGTGCTATTGTGTCTATGTCTTTGTGTATGGTGACATGTGTAAGTTGTAGTGGTGCCTGGATTAGTCTTAATGTCGCCAGAGAGTAAGAGTAGTTCGGGGAGCACGCAATTGTTCCCTGTAATTGAAAAAATAGCACTCTCAGAAAAGGTCCGACCCCGGAAGCCGATCGGCACTCTGACCGTGCCACGCAACAGGCCGAGAGTGACTGTTGATAAAGATGGTGAAAGAGTGGATGACAGGACAGAACCCTGAGGAACACCACTGTTAACAGTTTTAGGAGAAGAACAGTGGCCAGCTACAACCGCAGCTATACAGTATGTCCCACAAAAAAGGTCACCCAACTTTAGATTGTACTAACTCCTCCAAAAATTGAGATATTTTGGATCTGTTTGTTTGATTTAATATAGCAAATTATTCTTCGTTAACGTTCAAATTTATTCATGTTTAAACGAATTAGTGTTTAAGCATCTGCTTTTAACTGAAGGGTACAACAAAATGGATTGCGCAAAATTGGTCAATGAAAAAATAATGTGTGTGCTATCGATGTAATGAAAAGACAAATACATAATAATAGATACTTTAACATAATTTTAATAAGATACAAAGCAGATTTTTCTTTATTCCTTATTACAAAAGTTATGCTTAGTTTCGTTTTCTTTCAACATGACCGTCATTCCTATCGATACAAATCTGGAGTCGAGCTCTCATCTTCCCCATCACTCTTTTGATAAGATCTGGATTGTCTTTTAACAAGTTGATTTCAGCTGTGATGCGAGTCCTCAAATCATCTAAATTGATAGGTTGTGATGCAAATACTCTATTTTTCAAATGACCCCATAAAAAGTAATCACACGGGATCAAGTCAGGGCTTCTGGGAGGCCATTCAATATCATGGCCTGTAGCAATTACTCTTTGGTGGGAGACTTCCTGCAAGCGTTCCTTCACAATAACTCTCCAGTGAGCAGGAGCTCATTTGAAAAATAGAGTATTTGCATCACAACCTATCAATTTAGATGATTTGAGGACTCGCATCACAGCTGAAATCAACTTGTTAAAAGACAATCCAGATCTTATCAAAAGAGTGATGGGGAAGATGAGAGCTCGACTCCAGATTTGTATCGATAGGAATGACGGTCATGTTGAAAGAAAACGAAACTAAGCATAACTTTTGTAATAAGGAATAAAGAAAAATCTGCTTTGTATCTTATTAAAATTATGTTAAAGTATCTATTATTATGTATTTGTCTTTTCATTACATCGATAGCACACATTATTTTTTCATTGACCAATTTTGCGCAATCCATTTTGTTGTACCCTTCAGTTAAAAGCAGATGCTTAAACACTAATTCGTTTAAACATGAATAAATTTGAACGTTAACAAAGAATAATTTGCTATATTAAATCAAACAAACAGATCCAAAATATCTCAATTTTTGGAGGAGTTAGTACAATCTATATTTGGGTGTACTTTTTTGTGGGACATACTGTATATCGTCCAGAAAATAAGTTAGAGATGAAGCCACAGATAGAAGGATAGAAACCGAAGGAGGGCAGTTTGAAAATTAAAGATTTGTGCCAAACTCTATCAGAAGCTTTTGATATGTCTAGATATGTCTAGAGAGATATGCCTAGAGAGATAGGCAAGAAGATCGCCAGTATGGCGTCCCTTGCAGAACACACACTGACGATCTGAAAGAAGATTGTGAGAAGAGAGGTCTTTAGATCTTGAACCATGCAATATTTGATTATAGAAAGGAAAACCTGTCGCAAAACGGCAGCATTTAAGTACCCCATTTGATATAACCTGTAATAACTTACTCTATTGTTGTAACTTGTTTGGTGCTCAGCCTTTCTACAGTTGTGTATACCTACAAATAGGTATCCTAAAAGGACATTATTTATGTATGTATACTAGGGTGTCCCAATTTGTTTTCTTAACACGACCTGACCACTCGTGTCATGCCCGGATGTGGTTTGAGCTAAAGCATTGGCTGTGTGATTTTCAACTCGATCAGATGATATTTAGAGGTCCCGACGTTTGATGACGTTTTTTTGGTTTTCAGAATTGATCATTATGGCGTTGACAAGATCAAACATCAAGTTGTGGCTTCTTGAGAGGTCTCCGATAGCAGAGCTGGCTAAATCTCGATTACCAACTAATATGGACGTGTTGCTCCTTTTCTTCTACCATCACTGCGACCAAAAGAAGACAGATTCCAACAGTGTCAAGGCTGTAATATCGGCTGTATTAGAAATCTGGGCTAGAGCCAACTCGAATCTGGCAACAACCTCCGTTCATGCCTCGACTAAACTGAAAGCGTTGGTTCAGAGGTATCGAAATATGCATAAAAACAAGAACAAGACTGGAATGACTTACAATATGCAGCGGAATGTATTCTTGGCTGATATGGAGGATATTTTTGATGTCGCCCGCTCAGACGTTCTGGATCGGGGAGATATCCCTCTTGAAGACAAGGAATTCCTCATTTCCCAAAGGGCAGATCGACATACGAGTTACATGTTAGGTGAAGATAGAAAATATAATGCAGCCACAATGAAAAGACAGGAAAGGGAAAGAGCTCTTGAGCGGGCACACCGGCGCCAAACGGAGGAGGCTCTAGCTGTAGGAAGAAGAGGCTACCGACAGCAGTTCTAGCACATCTTCAGCTGACAGTGGAAACGAAGCCGTCATTTGTGGTCTTAAACCTTTGAAAGCTCCCAAACATGACAGACTAAAAGAAAGTCTGAGTAATCTTGACCTGGCAGCAACTTGGGATCGCGAGGGCCTTTATGTTCGACAGGCAACATCAGCGTTTGCTGCGACTGCAAAATCCCTAGCTCTCGGTCCTGACAGTGTTCCATCAAAGAGCACGGTTCACCGCTTCAGACAAAAGGCCCGTACAATGATAGGGACCAATGTTATTGGCCACCTCGAGCAGCTTCCACCTCGACTGCAGATCCACTGGGACACAAAGATACTCACTGACATCGAACAGGAGGGTAAGTCAGTCGATCGGATTGCTGTTGTGGTGACTGAGGATGGTGTGGAAGAGCTATTAGGAGCACCGAAAATAATAGACGGCACAGGACAGCAAATGGCAAGCGCAGTCCATCAAGCGCTCACCCTAGTCGGAATTGAGGACAAAATCATAGGCATGGTGTTTGACACGACGGCATCAAACACAGGGATAGTGCAAGGTGCTTGTGCGCGTTTGGAAGCGGCATTGGGAAGATCTCTTTTATGGTTTGCTTGCCGTCATCACGTTCACGAAGTGATTCTCAAAGATGTCTTCGTCGTGTGCCTAGGAACACCACCAAGTCCTCAAATCCCACTTTTCAGGAGATTCAAGGAGGCCTGGCCATCAACGAGCCACTGTCAGTTGGATGCATTTGATAAGGACGAGGTGGCTAAAGCCTTCATAAATGACAATGCTTGCCTTTCACAAATGCGACTTGAGGTAATAGACTATCTCCGCGATGCCCTAAGAAGTGGTAATCATCCTCGAGAGGATTATGAAGAACTTCTTCGACTGAGCCTCTTGTACCTCGGAGACGACGTAGGACGTTACAAGCTTCGGCCTCCAGGGGCTTACCATCAGGCCAGATGGATGGCCAAAGCTATTTACTGCCTGAAAATAGCATTACTGCAGTCCCAGTTCTCCGAACTTCGTCTCCAAGAACTGCAAGGGGTTCGCCGTATGGCTCTCTTCGTGAGCCTTGTATACGTGCGTCACTTCACGAGGCTCCCATCGCCATCAAATCTCCCAAAAATGACGTTAGGCTGTGCAATCTTCTTGTAGGTTACCCTGACAAGGACGTTGGAAACACAGCTTACCGGGCTGTGCTCCATCTGTGGTATATCTCGGAGGACTTAATCTGTCTTGCACTGTTTGATGACAGAGTTGACGACAATGAAAAGCGTAACATGACGGCTAACCTGAAAAAGCGCCCTGGGAAAGGACTCAAACGGGTCCAAGGCAAGGGACTGCAATTTTAGATTGGTAAGCTTTGATGTTACCGCTTTATTTACAAGAGTCCCGGTGGAGGATCTATTAGTGTTTCTTTCGGAAGAATTGGTTAAGCATAATTTGCCATTACCTGTGGCTACAATTATAGAATTAATTAAGCTGTGCATAGTAGACTCAAAATTTGTGTTCAATAATGAATATTTTAGGCAGAAATTTGGTATGGCGATGGGAAACCCTCTCTCCCCCATTTTGAGTAACTTATATATGGAGTTTTTTGAAAGTAAGTTATTAAGGAAGATTCTGCCAAATTATGTTCCATGGTTTAGATATGTAGATGATGTTCTTTGTCTTTGGCCAGTGACTTTAAATCTCAATGAATTCTTACCCAAACTTAATAATTTAACTCCCTCTATCAATTTTACAGTTGAAATAGAAAAAGATTCTTCGATCCCTTTTTTGATGTTTTAATATATAGGTCTGGAAAAAAGTTTAAGTACAATATTTACAGAAAACCTACTAATAATTGTTCCTATATACATTATTATTCTGATCACCACATTAATGTAAAACGATCCGTTCTTTCTACTTTGTTCCTAAGAGGCCTACGAATTTGTAGCCCAGAGTTCATTGACGAAGAAATTAGCAAAATATACGAAATTGCTTTTGATTTAAAATACCCAAAGAACTGCATAGATAAGTCCTTAAAAATGGCAAAGAAAACCTTCTACGAAGTAAAGGATAAGATTCCTTATAACACAAAACATGTTTTAGTGTTACCATTCAGAGAAAATTTCCTTGATCTGCCGAATCTGCTGAGGACTTTTAACGTAAATATTGCGTTCAAAAATTTAGATGTAAATAAGAATTCATTGATTAAGAACTCCCCTTTAACTGAACAGGGTTGTGTATATAAAATCCCTTGCACAATATGTAATAAATTTTACATTGGCCAAACTGGTAAGACCCTTGAGTTACGTATTAAACAGCATCAATACAGTATAAGAAGTGGCCAGGAATCTACCGCCATTTTCATTCACGTAAGAGATACTAATCATCCCATTGACTGGAAAAATGCTTCCAAATTAAGGTTTAGTAAATCTATTGTTAGCAGAAATATACTGGAATCAAGTGTGATCAAGAATAATGCGGACTTGGTCCTTAATATTAGCCCTGGGCTGTATAAATTAGACTCGTGCATTGTTAGAAAGGTGGCGAAGGGCCTATTGTTTTCTTGACCGCATTCTTGCCCCTTAACGGTTTGCCCTGGTTAAATAAATAAATATTATTTTAAGAACTGTTAACATTCTTATGTGTCTATTTTAATTGTAATATTTCTTTCGTGTATAATCTTTGGTTGCTGGGGGGTTTATTGGACTTTTCAACTGGTTTGCTTTTGGGAAAACAATTTTTCCAGACTGTTTGTGGAAATTTTGTAATATTCTGTAAGACGATGGCACCATTCCCTTTGTTTTCATTAAATTCTTGCCACTTAATTTCCTGCTTTAATTAAATATTAGTGTTAATAACCATTATAATAATTTTTGTTCTCTGTACTGGTTTTTTGTCTAATTTCATCTATATAGTTCTTTTATATTTAGTAATTTAGCAGCCTACAGATTATGTTATCTATTTGTTATCTATGTTATCTATTTGTTTTCATTAAATTCTTGCCACTTAATTGCCTGCTTTAATTAAATATTAGTGTTAATAACCATTATAATAATTTTTGTTCTCTGTATTGGTTTTTTGTCTAATTTCATCTATATAGTTCTTTTATATTTAGTAATTTAGCAGCCTACAGATTATGTTATCAATTGAAAAAATCTTTAGAGGGCTTTATGGCCTTTAATTTGAGGTGCCGATTGTGAATTTTTTGCTTGTTTATTTAACTCATTTACTTTGTAATCTCCGTCTATTTTCTGTTTCTCCTTGATAATGTGAATATATCACGAAAGCGCTCGGACTTCGTGTTTCCTTTTCCCTGTGGTTGTTTGCTTATATATATATATATATATATATATATATATATGCACTAAAATCACAAAATAACACGTGATCTTATTAATAAGCAAACAACCACAGGGAAAAGGAAACACAAAGTCCGAGCGCTTTCGTGATATATTCACATTATCAAGGAGGAACAGAAAATAGACGGGGATTACAAAGTAAATGAGTTAAATAGACAAGCAAAAAATTCACAATCGGCACCTCAAATTATATACATGTATATACATGTATATAATGTTACGGCATGCGGGAGGTGCCCCCTTGGGGCATTGGTTTCTGCGAGTATGTAGAAGAATTACGGCATTTGGAAGAGTGAGGCCCATGGTGTAATGGTTATCGCATCTGACCGGCAATCGGAAGATCCCGGGTTCGATTCCCGGGTGGTTACCTCATTTTTTCATTTGTTTCGTTCTCTCTCTCTCGTCTTGCGCGGAATATCTCCTATACAAGCGTCGTTCTTTACGTTAATTATACTGCGTGTTTGCAGTTAAATGTATATAATGTTACGGCATGCGGGAGGTGCCCCCTTGGGGCATTGCTTTCTGCGAGTATGTAGAAGAATTACGGCATTTGGAAGGGTGAGGCCCATGGTGTAATGGTTATCGCATCTGACCGGCAATCGGAAGATCCCGGGTTCGATTCCCGGGTGGTTACCTCATTTTTTCATTTGTTTCGTTCTCTCTCTCTCGTCTTGCGCGGAATATCTCCTATACAAGCGTCGTTCTTTACGTTAATTATACTGCGTGTTTGCAGTTAAATGTATATATATATATATATATATATATGTGTATATATATATATAATATATAATATTATACATTATATACTGTATATATATATATATTTTTTTTTTTAAGTTCAGGAAGAACCGATTCGCCTCTATTTAAAAGGGCATATATATATATATATATATATATATATATATATATATCTGTGGTTCGGATCCCACGTAAAGCTTGTCCATAAATTATTCACCCCATTATAAGCCTTAATAAATTCGTTATTATAGGAGCTATTTTAAAACGGTTTGCGGCAGTTAATAACACAACTCAAGAAATTTTATTCTCTATTTCGCAGAACATCCACTAGGGGCACAATGGCGACAGTGAAGGAGAAAGCAATGTGTGTGCTGTGGATGTGGGAAACCAAATCTCCAATTACTGTACAGAGACGTTTTCGGGAGGAATATCAGAAAACTCCACCAACAAAGCAATCACTCAAGCGATGGCTGAAACAATTTCAAGAAACTGGCAGTGTGCTACATCAGAAAATAGCTGGAAGGCCTAGTGTGTCTGAAGATAAGATAGCAGGAATTCAGGAGGCGTTTATCCGAAGTCCTACAAAATCCATCTGCCGAGCAAGCCGAGAACTGCAAATACCGCGTTCAACAGTGCATAAAGTGGTTCACAAGTGGTTGAAACTTTATGCCTACAAATTGCAAACCTTGCAGAAACTTCTACCAAATGACAAACCCAAACGGGTACAGTTTGCTGTTGACATTCTTGACCGTATTGATGAAGATGAGCATTTTTAGAACAGTGTCGTTTTCAGTGGTGAAGCGACGTTCCATCTGTCTAGTAAAGTCAACAGACACAATTGCCGTATATGGGGATCAGAAAATCCGCATGAATTTATTGAACACGAACGCAACAGTCCCAAGATAAACGTTTGGTGTGCTCTCTCCCATAACCGTATGATTGGACCATTTTTCTTCTATGAGAACACTGTGAAGGCTACAAATTACCTAGATATGCTTGAATGGTATGCTGCACGTCAGCTTGAGGATATGCAGCCCCGTGTGTTCTTTCAGCAAGATGGGGCACCGCCACACTGGGGATTAGAAGTGCGGAGGTTCCTCAGTAAAAAGTTCCCTTCTCGTTGGATCGGGCGAGATGGCCCTATTCCATGGCCTCCTCGTTCCCCGGATATCACGCCTCTGGATTTCTTTTTATGGGGCTACACAAAGGACAGAGTGTATGCAAAGAAGGTTAATAACATCACAGAATTAAGACACCGGATTGAAGAGACATTAGCTTCCATCACGCAAGACATGCTTCTTAATGTTTGGAACGAAATCATCTATCGCCTTGATGTTCTGCGTGCTACCAATGGGGCTCACGTGGAGGTTTACTAAATTAAAACAAAAATTTCTTGAGTTGTGTTATTAATTGCTGCAAACCGTTTTAAGATAGCTCCTATAATAACGAATTTATTAAGGCTTATAATGGGGTGAATAATTTATGGACACCCTGTATAATGTATAATATATAATATATATATATAATATATATATATAATATATATATATATATATATATATATATATATATATATTATATATATATATATATATCATATATGACATATTATGAAGCAAATGAATTACTTTCTTTTTTTATTGAATTTTACAAACAATGACTTCTCAAACAATTCATCAGACATTCTGTTTCTCTTTGAAGGAAAGAGATTTCCAGCTATGATAAAAAGTCTCTCAACCGGAACGCTTGATGGCAGTGTAGTGTTGTATTTTATGAACAGTTCTTTTATGAAAGGATACATGTGTAATTGGTGAATGTCTGATGACTTATTCACTAAATATGTAATTAGATAATTCTTGACGAGGGGGAGGGGAGAAGATGGAGAGGGGAGGGAAAAGATCACTGACTGAGTCTATGATAAAGTATCGCGTTACTGACACTTCTTTGTATCATATCTTTCGATACGATACAAATAATAAAAATGTATCGCGATACAATACAAGATACAGAAAATGTATCGCGATACTACGCCACCATATATATATATATATATATATATATATATATATATATTAGGGTGGAGTGAAAAAAACTTTTTTCAGGATTCAGTTTTGTACGGGCGCCCAAAAGTTGGTATGTGGTACCAATCAGAAATCTGTAAAATACTAGCTACCTGCGACATCAACTTCACCGGCCTGAAGGAGGTCAAAGATTTTGCCTTTCAGGATGCCCCCAAAAATTAAGGAAAAATTCAAGGATTTAAGCGTATCTTCCGTTCTTTTTATGCTAGGAAGATTATTTTTGTTTCATTTGATTTGTCTATTTATGTTCTTTAACGTTTCTCTTATACACTTTTTTCCCATTCCTCACAGAAATTTGTAAAATTTGTTATTTCATGAAAAATTCTAACGAAAAATAGTTTTTATTGCTTTCGTTGATTGATTGATGTTAAGCGTCATTCAGTGATTCAGTTTTCTTTTAGAAGCTCATAAAATAGTTGCATGGCTTTAAATATATTGGTTTATTGGAGCAGCTCTCCGCTAATTTAAGCTAAATACGAACCATGCCTATCTCGGCTTAACCCTTTAAGTCCTGAATTTTTTGTGGGGTTAAGTTATAAATGCGTGTATTTGAAACGTTAGCAATTTGTACCTTTCGTCCTTAAAGGGTTAAATTAGAGTTCCACCCTAACCCACACACCACAATAATTTAAAAAGCTTCTTATTCAGTTTTGTAGTCTCTCTTGGTTTCAAATTATTTCATTACTGTTTGAGATGCAATTTAGTTTTAACGTAGCCATCTCTCCTCTCACTTCCATAAACTGCTCTTGCCGCTTCTGTTACGAGTTTGATATTCCTTTCTACTGCTTGTGTATGACAAGGGAATTGAAAGAGCCAATGATGTCAACTCCTCTTTGGTTAAGTGTTTTGTCAATAGTGGTTCAAGCCTGATGGGACTATCTGTCCAAAATATAATAACAGTGTAGTCGAGTGCATGGAAATTTAACTTAGGTACACTGAACTCGCGAATGCTTTTCATTTTTTCATCTTGAGATCTTGTTATTTCGATCCTTCGTATTGTCAATTTTCGAATGTTTGGCTGGTTATCAGTAATCATTGCAAGAAGAAGGTTCTCATTCTCATTCTCATTTGTGAAAGTCTGGGATTAATTAATGGCTTTGTCGTGAGTTTTAACGGCCCACTGCTTTCGTCCGTTTCGCTGGAACTTGACGAAACAGTTGCAGCAATATCAAATTCTTTCATTCCTTTCGAGATCCGTGCTATATATTCCTTACATTTTTGTGTACCTTTTTCTTTTTGTTCACCTCTTTGGTGACCACTTTATCTACGGATCCAATCATAATTTTTCAAGACGTTCGTTGGTCATTAAGAAATCCCTTTCCAGAACAGAAACTTTTCGGTCTTTCTCACAACGACATGCCAGGAAGTCTTCACATTTACAAGGAGCTATACCAAAGAGCTTCAGTGAGTCAAGTTTAAATTTGTGAAGCCCTTTGAATTGTTTTAAGACATTTTGATATTTTTCGTACAAACCTTGGATGCGCTGCGTTATGGTCTTATGATGGCTAGTTGGAATAGAAACGCGATCCCATAAAGTCTACTTTTTGGGCAGCGACTGCAGTAACATCATAAATTTTTGGATTAGCTTCTCCTGACTTAATTCTTTCCTGTCTAACATAAAGGAAACACTGACGTATATCTTCGGACGAAGGCAAATAAATCAGTGAGAGATCCTTTGGTGATCCAAAGATTGGATTCAGCTGTTGAGTATTCCTCGTCTTCCTTTTTGCTGATTCATTCGCGGCCATGGAAGTCATGCCTAATTTTGCTTTGTGCGTCGGAATAGAATTAGACTATATTAGTGACTGTAAATGTTTTTAGCGAATCAGATTCAATATAAAAATTTATCAAAGCAATCAAATAATCTGAAAAAGAGATAAATTATAATGTAATATACAGGGTGTCCGAGAATTATCTGTACAATTTTTGGCTGTTATTAAAAGTCAACCATGAAGTGTAGAAATTCCAGTGTTGTCCCATTTTACAGAGAATCTCATTAAGTTTTTTCTGATACTACGTTTTGACAAGTGTTTTAGAAATGTACGCGGGTGACAGACATTGATGATTTAAAAGCAAGAATCACAGCTGCTATTGAGCGAATTGATGTGGATATGCTGCAGCGTACATGGCAACATTTGGAGTATCGATTGGATGTTTTGCGAATCACTAATGGTGCACATATCGAATGTTTGTAACAACGTTACTTTAATAAAAGAAACTTTTGAAAATACGGATTCTAAATAATCTTGTTTAAGAATTTTACGTGTGTTATCAAGGATTTTATTAAAAGATGAAATTGTACAGATAATGTTCGGACACACCGGAATTTCTAAAAAACTTGTCAAAACTTGGTATCAGAAAAAACTTAATGAGATTCTCTGTAAAATGGGACAACACTGGAATTTCTACACTTCATGGTTGACTTTTAATAACAGCCAAAAATTGTACAGATAATTCTCGGACACCCTGTAGTATAAATAACAAACCCTAAATAATATATTTATGACATAATTTAAATCTGTGAAAATCTAAAGAAATGAAAACCTTAAAATGGTGCAAAAACATCAACTAAAGTTGAGAAACTCCATGAAACAAATAGAAATTCCTATTTTTTGTTAGTATTTTTCATGAAATACCAAATTTTACAAATTTTTGTGAGGAATGGGAGAAAAGTGTATAAGAGAAAAGTTAAAGAACATAAAGAGACAAATCAAATGAAATAAAAATGACCTTCCTGGCATAAACACAATGGAAGATACGCTTAAATCTTTGAATGTTTCCTTAATTTTGGGGGGCACCTGAAAGGCAAAATCTTTGACCTACTTCGGCCCGGTGAAGTTGATGTCGCAGGGAGCTAATATTTTGCAGATTTCTTATTGGTACCACAGACCAACTTTTGGGTGCCTGTACAAAACTGAATTGTAAAAAGTTTTTTTCACTCCACCCTAATACATATATACAGTATATATATAATATATATATATATATATATATATATATTAGTGGTGGACCGGATGTCATTTTTTCAACATCTGCGGATGCGGATCTTTAATTTCAATATCCGCAGATGCGGATGCGGATATTTAGTTAATCTATCAATATAATATAGAATTATGAATATATGACATAATTTTTCAAATTTCGTGATATTACTATGATATTATGGCAGGCAATGCATAAGAATTAAAATTAATATTAATGTTTTCATTATAATAAAAATAATAACTCTCTCAAGAGTTTCAGCCACAGTGGAGTACGCACAGCGGCACAGGCAGTGTTTGTTGATTTAATGGTATTTATATTTTGAGGTTTATATATTTGTTTGTTCATTAATAACACCGGTCTGCATGAAAATCGATTTCTTTATTTTGAGTTGTGATTCTGAAGCAGTTCGCTGCGCTGAATTAAAAAATGCTACCATTTTGTTTTTATCACCCACAGTTTTAAAGTTATTAGCAAAACAATTTTGGGGGGGTTTTGTAATTTTTTACCTTTTTTATCTTTAATTAATTTCGTTTTTTCATATTTTTCAGAGAGATAATTCTAACATTACGTCTTTAAAATTTTAATAATGGCTTCTAGAGGATGTACCCATAGTCCAGACATATTTTGTTATATTTGTGGTCGGTATGTTGTTGTAAAACAAAGGACAAATGTAACGACCTTCATTAAGAGAACTTATCATGCTTATTTTGGAATTAAATTAGGAGATCAAGACAAAAGTTGGGCTCCACACAAGGTTTGTCTTACGTGTGTTGCGGCCCTAAGGAATTGGAGCAAAGGTAAAAAGAAAAGTTTGCCATTTGGGATCCCTATGGTATGGCGCGAGCCTAGAAACCATAGCGACGACTGCTACTTCTGTTCTTGCAATGTTAAAGGTTATAATGCAAAGAATAAAGAGAGCCTTCAATACCCAAGTCTTCCATCTGCAATAAGGCCGGTACCCCATGGTCCAGAAGTTCCTATTACCTGCCCACCCGAGAGTCTGGATCAATACAATTCAGATTCTGATTCAGCTCCAAATCCAGACAATGATGATGTTTATGAACAGCCAACAGCTGACCGAGATCCTCCTAAACCATTAACCCAAGCCGAACTAAATGACTTCGTCAGGGATTTGAATCTGCCTAAGGACTCTGCAGAACTTTTGGGGTCTAGATTGCAGGAGAACAATTTATTGGCATCCAACACATACTTCGCTTGGTACAGAAATCGTGAGAAAGACTTCGTGCCTTTTTTCGAAGAAGATAGTCCCTTGGTATTTTTAAAGGACATCACAGGATTAGTGTGCAAGCTAGGCATCGAATACCAAACCAGTGACTGGAGGTTGTTTATAGATTCCTCTAAAACCAGTCTAAAAGGAGTGTTACTGCACAACGGTAACAAATATGCATCAATCCCAGTGGCCCATTCTACTCATTTAAAAGAGACCTATGATAACATCAAACTACTTCTGGAAAAAATTCAGTATCAAAATCACAGATGGATATTGTGTCGGGATCTCAAAGTCCTTTGCATGTTACTTGGGCAGTAATCAGGATACACTAAGATGCCATGTTTCATCTGCGAATGGGATAGTCGAGCACGTGACCAGCACTGGAAGAGGAAAACTTGGCCTCCTAGAGAGAATCTTACCCCAGGATCAAAGAACATTTTACATGAACATCTAGTTGAACCAAATAAAATCCTCCTACCACCCTTGCACATTAAGTTAGGCTCGATGAAGCAGTATGTCAAAGCATTGAATAGAGAAGGTGTGTTTCAAGTACATTTGTTCAAAATATCGAAAGATTAGCTACGAGAAAATAAAGGAAGGTGTTTTTATAGGTCCTCAGATTAGAAAGTTATTGACAGACGATTATTTCCTGAACACAATGACCAATAAAGAAAAAGAAGCATGGCTTGGTTTCAAAGATGTTGTTGAAAACTTCTTGGGAAACTACAAAAGCCAAAATTATACCACCCATTGATGGGAGGGGAGAGAGTATTTTGCTGGGAACTGGACTGGTTGTTATATATATTTACCCTACATTATTATGTAAGCGTTACTGTAGTCTATAACAACAAAATTTATGGTTTAGCATGTGCAATCCAATGTTGGTCTCGATAAGATGGTTCACATTTGGGATAAATGGGTGATTTATGACACACCCTGTAGTAAGAAAACCATACGTGATAGGGAAAAACTAACTATATTTTTGAGATCAACGCACTCAAATTATATAGAATCACCAACTAGTTTGTAAAAATCGATCGACAAGTTTTCAAATGCGTACTGGTGTAATTAATACTTTACATGAAATGTGCATGACTGGGCCTTATAAACTACTTTATAAGCTAATTTAATTGTAAATTGCATAATTTATTAGAGGTAATAACCGCATAACATCCGCAGTCAGAAGTGCGGATGCGGATTCGGATGTTAAAAATGATACGGATATCCGCAGATGCGGATATCCGGTCCGCCACTAAATTATATATATATATATATACAGTATACAGTATACTAGAATGCCCGTCGTGGCTTGCACAGGAAAAGCCACCCGAAACACAAACGAGGGGGAGGGGAACCGGGAGGCGCGAGTGTGTTACTGAAAAGTTTCCTGGTTCTCCTTTAATGTGCATAGTAAGTTTGGTGCAGATTACTCTAGCTCTTTAGACGTGTATAAACGTATATACGAACAGACATCATCATGATCATCATCCTATATACACAGTGTATATATATATATATATATATATATATATATATATCGGGTGGCCACAAAAAAACTTTACTTAATTCAAAGTTTAATAACTGCAACAATTCAAAACTTATGCGATTGAGCTTTGGCACACATTAACAGATGGTTATATTCTATAATTGCTGGATTTTTCAAATATGTAGGTTCTATAGTTTTGTTACAGTGAACAATTTAAAAGCATATGTCTAAAAATAGCATGCCGAAGAAAATGAATTTGAACTTAACAAAATTTACTTAAACAAATGGTCAATGTGACCACCTCCCTGTTGGTAAACTGCCCTCAATCGCTTCTTCCACGAGGAGATGCACTTTCGAACCTCATCTAAGGTGATATCCTCCCATGCTCTACTGATTTTCTCCCTAAGTTCATCTTCGGGGAATTTGTCTTTCTGGCTGCCGTAAACCTTCACCATGAGGGAGTCCCATACTGAATAGTCCATCGGATTACAGTCGGGAGACTGAGGCGGCCATTCATCCTTTTTGATGAAATTAGGGGTCTCTTGCTCTAGATGATTTTGGGTCGCTCGGCTTGTATGGGCGGGTGCCCCATCTAGCTGGAAAATGTAGGCCTCATCAGGATACAGCTGACGACAATCAGGAAGTAACCCATTATCTAACAGGTTGATGTAGCGCTCAGAGTTAACTTTAGTTTCGTTTGTGGCAATAAAATGAATTCGTGTTTTCCCGTTCCATGAAATTCCCGCCGATACCATTACTTTTCTGCTGAATCGTGAGGTTTCATGATAAAGCCTGGAGGGAGGAATGTCCTTTTTCCTGGAACCATAAACCCTGTCATTTTGCCTGTTTTTGGCCACCTCCAACGTGAAATCCTTTTCGTCTGGAAACACAACTTTTTGCACGTCTTCAGCTGAGTAGCGTTCATATAGGGATTTACAGCGGGTCTTTCTACGCTGTCTTACATTCTGATCACGCCGAGAAACTCGAATTCTCTTGTAGGCCTTCAATTTCAAACGTTTTACAATCCCTTGTACAGAGGAGCGAGAAATCCCAAGGTCGTACGCAATCTGTCTCTGGGAGCGATGAGTTCCTGGTGTATTCTCCTGGGATTGAATCAGTTCCTCCACGGCAGCCTTATTTTCTTCTGTTGAAACACTTTTGGGCCTGCCGCTGCCGGGTTTTCTAGCTGTTGATCCAGTATCCTTTATCTTTCTTATTAAGTTATAAACACTTTGACGAGTCCAGTTCTTTGCGGGGAATTCTCGGACAATCCTATTTCCATTCCAACCTTTTTCCTTGACACATGCTTCTATGATGGCTTTATCACTTTTACTTAACGTCATGCTGGCGGGGTTTTAGCGGAAAAATAAAAGAAAGCAAATTCACATTAGGTTTAGCCTACGCTAGCGCACGTACGCAGATGCACACCAGGCATGCTATTTTTAGACATATGCTTTTAACCCTTTAACGCCGAACATTTTTGTAGGGTTAAGTCTAAATGCGTGTATTTGAAATGGTACGTATTCGACCCATTCGGCGTTAGAGGATTAAATTGTTCACTGTAACAAAACTATAGAACCTACATATTTAAAAATTCCAGCAATTATAGATTATATGCATCTGTTAATGTGTGCAAAATCTCAATCGCATAAGTTTTGAATTGTTGCAGTTATTAAACTTTGAATTAAGTAAAGTTTTTTTGTGGCCACCCGATATAAGCAGTATCTCATTCATTTTAATGCAGGATTTAATTATAAAATAGGTGGTGGTGAAGAAGCGACGTGAGGAAAATAATTTAATTTTATAAATGGTGTTTCAGTAACAGAAAAAAATCTGCGTTCCAAAGTCGCGCTGAAAATAAATAACGTCTGTAAGCATAATTATTACTAATAAAAAGCGAATGATATGCAGTTCTACTAGTAAATATAAAATAATATAAATTTTATATATATAATGTACAGTGTATACATGTGCGTGTATTTCTATAAATTGGGAGAAGTTTGCCCTACGCTCTATTTATTCCACCGTTTCATATACGAAACTGTAAACATACATACATACATACATACTGTACATACATAGATATCTACATACATACATACTGTACATACATAGATATCTACATACATACATACATACTGCACATACATAGATATCTACATACATACATACATACATACTGTACATACATACATACATACATACATACATACATACATACATACATTATAAAATATATCATTTTCCGAGGATCTAGGGCAGAGCTTTCCAAACTTTTAACGTTGGCGACAAACTATTTAAGCATAACAATTTTCACGACACATTAATTAATTTTTGTTATCAAATATCAAACATCAGATAATTTTTCAGTAGGTGGTTTATCTTGTAGCCGATTTTGTTGATAGAAAAATCAAAATTTTCAAAATACAAAAAACACTAATGTGTCGCGACACACCAGTTTGGAAAGCTTTGATCTAGGGTAAGAAGGTAGAAAAAAATCCGGATGTAAATTACAGAAGGTAGTCAAAAGGCGGAAAGCAAAACATACACACTCATTCACACAGGCGTCCTGGTGGACAAGAGCCTCGCCAACATGGCAAATTCCACACTTGCAGTACTTCATACGCCGTGCGTGGTGGCGCTTCCCGGCCTTGTCACAAATGTAAACTGTAAATAATAGTGTTAAATATATACATAGAATATATATATTTTCTTATATCTGTATATGTCCTTTACCACGAAATTTTAGTTTATCATTTGGGCAACAATAGAATTTAATGGTGGGTTAGTGGTGGTCTTCATGGGAGTGAGTTTGACTGAGTTTCACTGAATTCTGTTTCGTGTTGCTTATTGATAGAAGAGTAAACAAAATCACTTCTTACTCACTATGTTTGGGTGTACGATTGGGCATTATGCGCTTACGATATTGTATAAGCAAGAACAAAAATGTAATTAAATAAACTAGATTTCCTTGTCCTCCACCATGCTTGGATATGGCGATTTTTTCACTTTTGTTTATTTTTTCGTTTTTGTGGAAGAGAAGGTATCATCCTCCCCTCGTCCCACTCTCACCGTTTTTGTATCCAATCATATGTCTTTATTACAATCCCATTCTAGCCAGTTGATGAGGCGTAAAGTACGAGGTGCAGCAATAAAATGCACCCGTTTTCAAAATAAAAGTGCAGGATAACCATACAAGATAGGACTGAATAATTCAATGCATTCGCCAGCAAAAGTATTTTCTTAACTCAATAACCTGTTTTATACATGTTACAGGTTACAGGTTCCAAATGTCTGAATTAAGTTTACAAGAAAGAAACTTTTGATATGTTTCTCAATGATAAAGATTCTTTGCTGTAAACTCATTTGAGTCATTTTGAACCTGTAACCTTTAAACCTGTAACAAGAAAGGGTTATTTAGTTTTTATTTAATTAATTAGAAGTTTGCTTGCTCAGTGCTTTTTACTATTCAGTCCTATCTTATGTGGTTATTCTGCAGTTTCATTTTGAAGATAATAATAATAATAATAATAATAATAATAATTTATTATTCTTTGCTACATACGTATATAGCATAAAGCATACAATAGGTGTACAGAGAATAACTTTCTTTTAATGCAGGAAGGGGGCCAAGGGAGAATGCCCGCAAAATCCATAGAGCAGAGGTGTCGAACCTTTTCATAGTCGCGTGCCAAAAAAACATTTAATTAAATCATATAAAATTTTTTTTCCTGTGCCCACCAAAGTTTATACATATATTACACCAAATTATAAACATTAAGTCTATTATTTTATACTCATTTTTTGGATAACAATTTCTATGCATATGCGTGCCAGGTAAATTTGATCGCGGGCAAATGGGCACGCGTGTCCAGGGCCGACGAGAGGGCGGGGAAGCCGGGATAAATTCCCGGGGCCGCGGACCTCTAGGGGGCCCGGAAAGAGGGGTGATAAAAACTAAAAATATTAATAAAGCAATTGATTAAATAACAGAGAGGAAATATAATTAATGAACATACATTTTATAGAGATTATCATAGTCAAACTGAAACAGATAAAATATTATCTGCGGTCACCAATGCCTAAGATTGACTGACAGATCTGGGAACCATTATACAGGGTGTACATAAAATCAGGATCTACTTTTGTGAAGCACTTGGAAATTATATGGAATTCAATCATAAAATGATAAAGTGGTAACATTTATTAAATAATTAAGAGTAGGATTCGACGTGACGCCCATCAGTATCCCTGTACAGCTCAAATCGTTCCGCAGCATTTATAAACACATTCTGGAGCATTTGCGGGGTTATGTTATCTGCAGCAGTTCGTATACGTGTACGTAAGTTTTCAAGACTCGTAATCTTCGTCTGATAGACGTGCGACTCGATAAAGCCCCATGCAAAGAAATCTAAAGGGGTTAAATCTGGTCATCTCGCGACACAAGGTCTGTTGCTTCCGCGTCCGATCCAGCGATTTGGAAAACGTCCATTTAGATAATCCTGAACAATTTTGGCATAGTGACAAGGAGCACCATCATGTTTATTCTAAGGTACTAACAGTTTAAAGACTGAATATGATCTGTATATAGAATGTACCTTTAATCGTGAGTCATATCCGCTCCATCACTTTGTATCCATCAAGGAGATTTCATTTTTTGGATTACCCTGTATCTGTGCTAACAGGCTCTTAGTATTACCTAGAGCCTGTTTTAGCACACACTTTTTCTATTAATAGAAACTGACGTCACTATTATGAGTCATAATGCGTGGATGACTCGTTATCTTACCGGAAACGGAATGATTTCTTGTTTACTTTTATCGAATTTATATTCTTTCTTTCTTCTTTTTTACCGGATGTATATATTAAAGAGAGAGAGAGATACAGAGAGAGAGAGTTAATAATAATAATAATAATAATAATAATAATATAATATAATAATTAATTTCATTAGCTTACAAATAGAACGAACGTTGCCAGACGTGAAGTTGACCGGCATGATCATTAATCCTGTGGCCATTGTCTAAAGACAATTTCAGATATTTATTTAGTTCTATTGCTAAGCGCCCTCGGCACGAGTTAGAGCCTCGCCAGAGGTAGGTATATGTACGAAGTTTTTTTGTGTTTGGCCAAACAATATTGGTTATAAAGATTTTTTAAGGTTCATTTTACAGTAGTATTTATATTTGTTATACTGATTTTTTAAGTATGATATTATGGTAGTATTCATGTGTGTAGAGTACCTAAGTTTTCAAGACTCGTAATCTTCGTCTGATAGACGTGCGACTCGATAAAGCCCCATGCAAAGAAATCTAAAGGGGTTAAATCTGGTCATCTCGCGACACAAGGTCTGTTGCTTCCGCGTCCGATCCAGCGATTTGGAAAACGTCCATTTAGATAATCCTGAACAATTTTGGCATAGTGACAAGGAGCACCATCATGTTGATAGACGACGGTACTAACAATCCTATCCCCAATCAGCTGAGGTTCAAGAAATTGCTGCAACATGTCCAGATAAATAAGCCCCGTAACTGTAGCTTCAGCAAAGAAAAAAGGACCATAAACCTTAGATTTTGTTAAACCCATCCAGATATTAACTTTAGGTGAGTCTCTTTTCCAATTTTGGACGAAATCATTCGGTCTTTCATCTGCCCAAATTCGACAGTTATGGCGATTTACTTTTCCACACGTATGGAAAGTGGCTTCATCACTAAAGAGAATGTTGTCCATTAAATTATCACTCCAGATTTGTTCTACGAGATCAGCACACACAGCACTTCGTCGAGGGAAATCTTCCTCATGTAAAACATGTAAAACCTGCAAATGATAGCTTTTCTTCTGCAAATTAACTTTCTGAATTTTGTGCACAGATGACGTCGGGAGGCCGAGTCTGTGTGATGCAGCACGAACGGACGTACGTGGCTCCTCAGTGATAATTCCGCGTACTGCATTCACGGTAAGATCTGACATACACGGTCGTCCTGATCTTGCTTCATCATTTACAGATCCCGTTCGTTTAAATTTGTTCACCAATTTTCGTATTGTCTTGTCTATTGGCCCCGGTTTATGAAATCTCCTTCTAAACTTCTCTCTGATGTCATTGTATTTCTTTCCCTCGATTCGCCAAATTACTATTGCCACACGCTCTTCTGTATTCATTCTAAGGGCTTCTGAAAAGAAAAATAGAAAAAAATAATTATTTCACAAAAATAGATCCTGACTTTATGTACACCCTGTATTTGAAAGCCAATTAGCCCGTACTTTAAATTTCATCAGAGTCATTTACTACTTTGCTAGAGAGAAAGCAAAGAAAGTACACTTCTTATTATGAAAATCTTGCAGTAAACAATTGTCTTGCCTGCATGGACTGGTACTGCATTTGTAAATTGTATGGTGATAGAATTAATATAATTGATTCGAAAAATAAAATGGTCATTTTCCTCTGAGTTGTTATTCATACTGCATGTTTTGAATAGTGACTTGGACATATAATCAGTTTGCTTGTTATGTACACAAAAAACATTCATAATAAAATACTGAGTAAACAGGGGGGCTCATATGCCAATCCTTTCCTGGGGCCCGGGGCAGCTCTCGGCGGCCCTGCGCGTGTTATAGGTTCGCCACCACTGCCACAGAGGAAGAATAAAGTAATTTTGAAAAGCCTGTATAGTGTGTGAGATGCATGTGTGTGTAGTGACGAACAGGGAGAGAAATGTGTGTTTGAGACCATACTGGACGATTCACAGAGTAGATGAGTCAAGGAAAAGATCAGCTAAGGAGGAGAGTAACAGGAGAAACGGAAGTTCCAGCACTCCCTGTCTCCTGCCTAACGTCTCCCCCGGAGTACTTCCCTGGTCGATTGGTGTCTACAATCTCCTCCTATCATATCCTAACACACGCACGCGCACAAACACACACACACACACACATATATATATATATATATACACAGTGTGTGTGTATATATATATATATATATACACAGTGTGTGTGTATATATATATATATATATGAAATGAAAATGAAAAGGTTTATTGGAGGACTATCGTCCATATGACAAGTATTATTAATACAATGACAGTTCACATACTAAGGATAGAAATATATACAGTTGATTAGAAATAATACAGTAATGTTGGAGTTAAGTGGAGCTACAGACAGACGTTTTCGTACCAAGAATTCCATAACTTAGAGGATAAACGGCAGGACTCACGGATAGCTTGGATAATCGGGTTGGTTGAATTTTTTAATTCTTTGCATTAGACTGGATTGAGCACGTCTTCTTACCTCCGGGAAGCTCGGGACATTGCGGGTAGCAAACATTTGCGAAGCTGAGCATCTCGGGGCTAAGTTATGTAAGAGTCAAAAATACCTGCTGTACAGCAAATTTATGGTTCTGCCAGAACCTTTTTTATAATTCACCCAGAGTTGCTGTCCGTATATATTACTGTAGAAAGTACAAAAGAGAGTCTTTAGTTTCAATTGTACAGAACCGAAAGTTCCTTATCGTCATATTCGCTTTAGCATAAAGGCTTCGAGAGTGTTTTCTTATATTCGAGTCATCACTCAAGGAGCTGGTAATAGTTTGACACAAATACTTAAAGTTTTAAACTCTTGTACTTCCTCAATTACTTCACTATTCATTTTAAACCTAATATCAGCTGTCTGATTACAGCTTTTAGGATGAAACTGCATAACCTTAGTTTTTGGAATATTAAAAAGAATATCATGTTTATGTGAATACACTTCGCAGACTTTTGTAGCCGATCCAGACCTTTAACAGAGGGACTTATAAACACCATATCATCGGCATAAACTAAATTATTTATCCTTGTTATTTATACAACATCCCATTGTTGCCTCATTAAGTGAAGTAATTAATCCGTCAATATACACATTAAACAGCATTGGGGAGAGCAAGGAGCCTTGTCTCACCCCGCAAGAGAAGCCAAAACATTCGGATAGTACATTGCCCCACCTAACGGTAAAAGATTGGTGGGAATACCAAAATTTCAATAAATTTGATATGCACATGGGAACCTTACTGTCTTCTAGTTTTTAAAAAAAATATATTTCGGTTTACTCTATCATATGCCTTAGTTATATCTAGGAAAAAGCTATAAATAGTTGAATTACTCTCAATGTATTTAGAAATTGTCTCTTCAAGTACATAGATACACAGGTCAGTTGAGTGGGACCTTTTAAAACCAAACTGATTAGATGTCCATAGTTAATCAATACTCATTTAATCGGAGTAACAAGAGTTTTTCTAGTAGTTTCGAGAAGCAGGAAGCAACAGCAATGGGCCTGTAATTATTGCTGGACAGAATGTTTCCATACTCATTTTTGAACAAGGGCAAGATATATACCCTCGTGAACTCTGTAGGGATATAGCTATGAGCAAGCATGGCTCATAAGAGCAATGATATATGCAGACATACTACGTCATTGGCATATTTTAAGTGCTCACTCGATATGTTATCTACCCCTGACGGAGAACCAGTCTTAACTCTTTAATTAACCTCTTTACTTCAGGAACTGATATCAAAGTATTTTCCCTTGTCCCTCCCACAGGCGTTTCGCTGCAATCTATCTTAAAATTATCTCTACTCACACTGCTAAGAATGTTAGAGTAGTGGTTTTTCCATAGCTTTGCAATTTCATTCTCCCCCGACACCCCATCGATTGTCGGAGGGAGGACACTTTTGACACCCGTTTGATTCTTAACAAATTTCCAAAATTTGTTATTATCGCTATGTACACGAATAATCTTAGTATGATAGTTGCAAGATTTAATCAGGAGGCTTCCTGCTTCTCTTAACAGGGATATTATCTTACTATAATACCACTCTATGAGTTTGCAATGACAATCATTTGAGCAAGGATTATTACAGGCAAGATGCAAACTTTATAAATTATTAAAGAGGTGACTTGTTCTGTCTTTGTATTCTAATCTCTGTTGCATATTAACATTAGACCAATCGACTCGATTATTCTTAACTATTGAGTTCTCGTTGTGTCGTGTTGTGCATAAATTGTTAAAATTAATTAATAGTTCTAATGGTCTATGATCAGAAAGAAGGAAATCATGCCGAATATGAACTCCAACAATTCGATCCTTTAGATTATTACTAGTGAGACAATGATCAATCCACCTGGTGGTACCACTCATATCACTAACGTATGTAAAATTACCACTGGTTACACGTAATACAACCACATCACTTATATTTAATTTGGCCGATTCGCACATGTTACCCAATTCTACAAAGAATTCCGAGTTCACATGCGCGTTAAAATCCCCCATTATTATACGGTGAGAATATTTGGGGTTATCTAATAATGACTTAATTTTGTACAGCAAATCAATGTATTCATCGAGATTACTGCCTTATTGTCTGGTAAAGAGCAGTTTACACTTAATATGCAATCATTGTTCACACTTCACAAATTTTTCCTTATTAAGAAAGCAACACCACCAAAAGGCCTACCTTACATTAATTCATCTGACAAGTCTACTGCTGATGACGCATGGTACATAAAGTCATCATGGATGGTTGAGAGGAATTTTAGCTCTTGCTTTGGTAGCTAGTGTTCTTGCTGGAGTATCAAATCTGCGCTGTCACAGATTTTATGAACATCTACAATTGAATTCCTCATTGACCTTACGTTACATGAGACTATTTTCAACAAGTTATCCGCCATGACTGATAGAAAATTTATTATTATGATTATTATTATGCACCGTACAAATTTTAGGCATTACCGTTAGGGCGCCTATTATTATTATTATTATTATTATTATTATTATTATTTTTCCCTGTTATTAAATCTCCTGAAAAAGTGAATAAATTCCTTAACAACAATACCTTCTGGCCACTGACTCATATTGTACGGGTTGAAATGCGAATTTACACCTTTAATTATTACTTTAAATGAGCTATAATATGGGGATTTTGTGTTTAGTTTATTAACTAACAATATACTGTGTTCACCACAGACATCTTCCACCATGTGTCGAATATCGCTCTCCTCGTTCAGGAGCTGATTTCTCGACACAAAGAGGGTGAGATTCCTCACCGATGGCCTTGCCGCGAAGACAGGTTGAGGAACCCCCCGTGAAAACCGTCTGTTAACTATGACCACCCCTCCTCTTCCCTCAATCTCCCTGAGGCAGGGTTCGCCTGCCTGGTGGATGGGTAGCACGACCTTCGGGGGTTATGAGGCCCCTACCCTACTCTGTGGCTTGGTGAGGGTCTGTTGCGGTGTTTATATCCTGAGGGACGCGCGTGCCCCTCCTTCTTCAGTGGGAGGAGGAGGAACTACACGCCGAGCGAGGCGTTTGAGTAATCGAACGCCTCTCCCCTACAGTGGAAGGTAAGGAAGAGGGCAGTAAATGCCTCGTCTCTTGGCATCGGACAGTCCCTGTTCCTTATTGTGAAAACGGGAGCAGGAGTCCTTTCCTGAACGGAAGGGAGGTTGACCGCTTCCCCTGCATGCTTCGTTTCCACCCCACATTCAGTGGGGGATTTGGGGGATGGGCTTTCGTTTCCCTCGTTGCTCGACGCACTTCTTGGGGTTCTGACTTGCTGAACAACTTCCGAGGAACTGGGCTTTGGGAGGAGCGTCTCTTTCAACGCATCTAACTTTGACCGGAATTGTTCTAGCGAAATCGCATTTTTCTGATTTGACACCACGACTTTTGGACCTCATTGTACTGTTTGAGGAGCACCGAATCGTCTACATCACCCATAGAGATTATCGGTATTCTCTGATTAGTAACGTAGAAGGTAATATTGTTCTCATTATCCCGGAGGGTCGACACTTTATTTATAATGTCGTTTAGGATATTCTCGTTTCTAGAATTACATCTACGAGTTGGGAGGGTAGCACTGAACAGGGTGTTTAACTGTACCCTCGCATGTTCTATTTCTTCCGAATCATAGAAATCATGACAAACAGATACGAGAATGTCTGATCTAATATGATCTACTTTGTCAAATATAAAACATAAATGATTTTCTACAAGAACACGACTTTCAGCAGACGATCCCATTGTACCTGTATCGATGGAGGAGCAGTCTTGCTGGGGAGCGTAGATGGTGGGGGTGGTTGGGGTGGAGATGGAGGGAACGCCGATAGGGGTCCCACTTTTCGTCCCTATAAATAATGCTCCAGATACCACCGATTCGATGCTCACTGCTCAGGCATCTTTTCACATTAATTATGTAACTATTACTAACTATGACACATAAAAGTATATACACGGAGTCACTGTACGATTATAACGTAATGAAACATACATTTCCCGCGGCCACCGTCAAAAACGTTTACTATTAAACGGAAGATTCGCAATGTATATGGTGGGAGTGGGGTGGGAGGAGAGGAAGGAGAAGGGGATGCTAGTAGGAGTGCCCACTTCTCGTCCCTTTAAATCACGTTCCAGATACCACCAGCTCCAACCACAACCATCCTTTCACATTAATTATCACGACACTATTACCCACTATAACATGCTAAGTACTGTATATACGCGGGATCACTGTGAGTTCATGAACATAATGATATCTCAATTTTCCGCGGAAACAGTCAAAAACCTTTACTATTTAATGACGAACAGCCCACCAGTGAGGCATCCTCTCCTACTAACGGCCGTAGCATCATATATATATATATATATATATATATATATATATATATATATATATATATATATATATATATTGAATTTATTCAACATCTCGGACACAATACGGCTGCTAAGTCTCATACAGCACATGTAGCTGACACAGTTGGGAACCCTCGAACGGGAACGCTTCATGGTAAGAAACTACCAGAACAGGTAGGCGGGAACGGATCCGTCTCGGAGGACCACAAGGATACAAAACACGCGAAACCAAAGGACAACGAACTTAAAATGCACATGGGGCAATGCAAAACAAAGAACATAAACACTGTTCTGGCAAATATTCAAGGAATAAAACCGAACAATTCTCTAAACAAAGTTTCGTACCTGAAAGGTTTTATGGACGAAACAAGGGCGGACATCGCATGCCTCACAGAAACACATCTTAAAGATTGCCAAGGAAAATGCGATAACCGCGTACACTATATCGATAAGAAAGAATTGCATATCGATGGATTTAACTTACTAAGAGCTGATAGAACAACGAGACGTAAAGGTGACTGTGCTATTTATATACATGAGATTCATATGACAAAGACGGTAATAAGTAAATCCAACAACTTCGTTGAAACCCCTGCAGTGAAAATAGAGAAACTAAACGTGGTACTGACCTCAGGTACTATAGACCTCCAAACTCCCCAAATGAAAAATTTTCGGATGCCATTAATGATAGAACCCTAATAAAGTCCCTAAACTCTCCATCCCCTAATATAATACCCTGCGGCGATTTTAATTTTCCATTTATAAAATACAAATTGGTAGGTAGAAATATATTTATACAACAAGATAAGGGGAGCACAAGAGAGGACCAGGAGCAAGCAAAAATGATAGTGGGTCTCACAAACGAGTTTATGCTGACACAGGAGATAACAGAAAATACAGGAAAAATAACTGCCTAGATCTGGTATTCAAAAAGAACATTAACTTGATTGCCGATATAAAAATAACCCCAATTATTATCTCAGACCACAATATAATCGAGTTATTAACAAATATGGCGATAACTTTAAAAGACAATACACATACGGAAGGAAGAAGCAAATTTGGGGCTTTAACCGAAACTCCAAGACCATAAATTGGGATGAAATCAGATTAAACATGTCCTAAATAGAGTGGAGAACAGCTTTAGAGAATAAACAACTGAGGAAATGCTTACAACCTTGGAAGAAAAGACGTGAAGAATTTTGGAAAAATATGCTCCGAAAGCACAGCCAAAAGGAAAGAGGAACTGGCTAGAGAGGCAAAAGCGAAGAATATTCCGTAAAAGAAAGAGAGTTGCGACGAAGTTAGCAAATTGCGGGGACAACAATGCTAGGAAAGTAATACAAGAAAACTGGGGAGTATTGATGGGAAATACAAACTCTAATAAAGGGCCATACAAACAGGGAAGAGGAAAAAACGGTAGAAGCAACAAAGTAAAATCCAAAATACTTATACAGCTATGCGAAAAGGAAAACAAAAACACGAGCTACTATCGGGCCCTTTAGGAAAGGGAATAATGAACTAACAGACGATCTGAAAGAAATATCTGAAACACTGAGAACCCAATATGAATCGGTTTTCAGTACCCCAAAAAGTGACAAAGCGATTCCTGACATAGATGTATACTTCGAAGAGAAATTGCAAGGAGAATGTATAACAGATTTTGATTTCACCCCAGAAGATGTAGCGAGAGCTATAGGACAAATGAAATCACATTCAGCTGCAGGTCCGGACAAATGGAACGCACTATTAATTAAAAACTGTAAAAATTAAATAGCTACACCCTTATACTGGATATGGAGAAAATCCCTTGACACTGGGGAAATACCGAACATCTTGAAAAGAGCAAACATTGTCCCAATATATAAAGGCGGGGATAGATCTCAAGCAAAGAACTATAGACCAGTATTATTGACGTCCCACCTTACGAAAATATTTGATGTATGACTTCTTGTATTTATGACTTCTTTGATGTATGACTTCTTGGAGACACTGGAAAGATTCAACGAAAATCAGCACGGATTCCGATAGGGTAGATCATGCTTATTACAACTTATAGAGCATTATAACAATATCCTAGATGCAATTGAAGGCAATGAAAACTATGATGTCATATACACGGATTTTGCTAAAGCTTTCGACAAGTGCGATCATGGTATAATAGCACATAAAATGAACAATATGGGAATAACAGGCAAAGTGGGAAAATGGATCTATAACTTCCTCAGAGAACGACTACAGGTGGTTAAAATTCAAGTTGTATCATCATCAGAATCGGAAGTACGCAGCTCAGTGCCACAAGGTACAGTGCTGGTAATAAGAACGTTCAAAAGGAGGGACAAAACAGCAATGATTTCTGCTGAGAACACTGATCATACCAAAACTTAAATACTGCTCAGTTTTGACGTCCCCATATAAAAGGAAGAAATTAATAAATTAGAAGAAATGCAGAGGCATTTCACACTGGGAAAGACTACGTAAACTAAATCTGTACTCCCTGGAAAGAAGAAGAGAGAGGTATATCATAATCTACATATGGAAAATGATCGAAAAACTGGTACCAAACCTCAAACTAAACCCGATTACCATCCAAACAACGCTGGACAATAGGAAAGGCAGAATATGTAGTGTTCCCAAACTAAAGGCCCGACAAGGGACCTCCTCAACACTGAAGGAAAATAGCTTGGTTGTCAGGGGGGACCAAGAGTTTTTAACCAGCTACCTCAGAAACGTTATAGGTGGCAAAGTTGAATTCTTCAAGAGAAGACTAGATGCGTGGCTCACGACAGTACCAGATGAGCCCGGTGTACCTGGCTATGTGTGGAGGAGAGGGCAAGAGAGCAACTCGCTCCTCCACCAAGCCAGGCCTAGAGGCGGGGCCACCAGCTTGACCTTTGTGTGAAGAGAGACCGACGCATGAAACCACAACGAGGTTAACGAGGAGATATATAAATATATATATATATATATATATATATATATATATATATATATATATATAAATTATTTATATTTATATATGTACATATACAGGATATATATATATATATATATGATATTTGATATATGATATGTATGATATATGATATATATGATGGAAGATTATCTTTTCTAGATCTAAAAATTCGGAGATGCTTTAATCAGTTAAAATTTGAAGATTATCGTAAGCCTACTAATAATAACTCTTATGTGCATTTTTATTCTGACCATCATCCCTCCATTAAATCTTTTATTTTCTCTGCTATGTTTCTTAGAACATTGAGAGTTGTCAGTCCTAAATTTTTAGATTTCGAGTTATGCAATATCATTAACATTGGTACTAAATTATATCATCCTATTTCAGTTTTAGATAACTGCCTTAGGAAAGCCAAGAGTATGTATTATAATAGTGTAACTGTAAAGGAATTGAGCGTAAAAATATCCTTAGCTTACCTTACCATGTAAATTTTCAATATCTTCCGACTTTACTTAAAGCAATTGGCAGAGCTGTGCTTAGCGGCGCTAATTAGCGATGCTAGTTCATTATTAGCGCATCCATTAGCGGCGCTATTTTTCAAAATAGTTAACGGAATAGATAGCGCCGCTACATTTTTAGGCAATGTTAGGCGCTAACTCCTAAGCGCTAATATAAATTAAAATGAATAGAGTCTTAGAATGGTATGCGCTATATTGCGTGCGGTAATGTATAAAATTGACCCCCATGAGGCCTATTGTTAGCTCAGTATGCTCCGTAACCTATAAGCGTATTGTAAATAGCATGGATTGTAAATAGAATGGATTTTATTGACAAACTGAAGTTTCCTAATGACCCTAATTTCAAATTGGTAAGTTTTGATATATGCTCGTTATTCACAAAAGTCCCTGTTGATGACCTACTTGATTTCTTAAAAGATAATATCTCTGAATATTCTTTCCGTGTTCAACACAACACTCTTATTGAGTTAATTAAGCTTTGCGTCAAAGATTGTAAATTTCAGTTTGAAAATAAGTTTTATGCTATGTCGTTTGGATGGGAAATCCCCTCTCACTGGTATTAGCTAACTTATATATAGAATTTTTTAAAAAGCAGAATTTTGCCTAGTATTGTTAATTTTAACCTTGTTTGGTACAGGTATATATATATATTTTATGCCTTTGGCCTAATAATTTAGATGTTGACTTATTTCTTGGTAAGCTCAACAATTTAGTCCCATCTATTAAGTTCACGGTTGAAAAAGAAAATGATGGAAGATTATCTTTTCTCGATCTAAAAATTCGGAGATGCTTTAATCAGTTCAAATTTGAAGATTATCGTAAGCCTACTAATAATAACTCTTGTGTGCATTTTTATTCTGACCATCATCCCTCCATTAAATCTTTTATTTTCTCTGCTATGTTTCTTAGAACATTGAGAGTTGTCAGTCCTGTATTTTTAGATTTCGAGTTATGCAATATCATGAATATTGGTACTAAATTATGTCATCCTATTTCAGTTTTTGATAACTGCCTTAGGAAAGCCAAGAGTAGGTATTATAATAGTGTAACTGTAAAGGAATTGAGCGTCAAAATATCCTTAGCCTACCTTACCCTGTAAATTTTCAATATCTTCCGACTTTACTTAAAGCAATTGGCAGAGCTGTGCTTAGCGGCGCTAATTAGCGATGCTAGTTAATTATTAGCGCATCCATTAGCGGCGCTATTTTTCAAAATAGTTAACGGAACAGATAGCGCCGCCACATTTTTAGGCAATGTTAGGCGCTAACTGCTAAGCGCTAATATAAATTAAAATGAATAGAGTCTTAGAATGGTATTCGCTATATTACGTTGCTTTTTGTGTATAATGCTGAACGCAGAATGTATAATAATAAAGTTTCCTGAACTGAGTATGTAAAGGAGGACAATGTCTTTCCAATAAATAAGTTTAATTATAAATATCAAATTACGCTATTTTCTTGAATACCCAATAATCATTTTAAAGATATAATTTTGTTCCCATTTGACACTATAAAAGATAATAACAAATAGCGAACACATAAATATATAGAAATGCATTACTATTATTAAAAAATAGTACTTAGCTATACATTTCATAAAAATTAGCGCCAAATTTAGCGTTAGCGTTAGCAGCGCTAGAATTTATTTGCATTAGCGTTAGCGGCGCTATATTTATCAGTTAGCGCGCTCAGCTCTGGCAATTGGTATCAGTGTAGTCTTTAAGTATAATAATACTGTTAAATCACGCCTAATAACCTGGATAATGTGGTTCGTTGTGTGTATTCGATAGGATGTACACAATGTGACTCAGTATATGTAGGCCAAACAGGTAAAACGTTAGATATTAGGGTAAAACAGCATGAATATGCGTGTAGAACAGCAAATAATTCTAATGCATTGTTTAACCATATGTATAGATGTAATCATAGTATCAAGTGGGGCAGTTCTAAGGCACTTGTTAAAAACAGATATAATTGAAAGGAATATTCTAGAATGTGCATTTATCCATTTTAAAAATAATTTCAATAAGAGTGCGGTAATGTATAAAATTGACAATATCCTGTTAAAATACCTTTTGCCTCTAATCAACTCTTCTTAATCATGTGCTAATCTTTTTGTTTTTCTGTCCCGTTGTATATATTTTTGTCATCTCGCATTCTCCCTTCATTCCCTGACGAGGTGTACTTCTGAATACACGAAAGGCCTTGGAATCTTTTTTCTTTTTCCTTGTGGATTTGCATCATATATATATATATATATATATATATATATATATATATATATATATATAATATAGGTTCTATATTATATATATATATATATATATATATATATATATATATAATATAGGTTCTATATTATATATATATATATATATATATATATGTTAACCCCTTCGTCTATGGCCTTGGTCGGTTCGAAGTTTACCTGGGTTCTGGTTAGGTGGCAGCAACATATTTGTTACTCTGCAGTATCTGCTACCGTTTAGGGAATCGCAGTAGTTTCTTCTATAATACTCTCCGATTTCTTCTTGCAGTGGATCGGAGGATTCTGTGGAGCTTACTAAATTCTCTGAAGGTACCCCGATTTTTCTTGTAACGTATCGGGAAATTATTTTTCTCTATTTAAGACTAAGTTCTGTGCAGAGAGCAAAGCTCGAAGGAGAAGACAAAGATTTTCTCTTACTGATGTTTTACTGTTACAGTGTTACAAGTAATGCACAGCCGCTAAGTTAGATCAGCAAAATTAGAATGACAATTTGAAAAATTACATGAATTTATATACGCAAATTTTGTGGACATCATTGTCATTTAATGTTGACTTGTTTTGTTTTTATTCTCAATAGGCTGCATTATTTTTCAAAATATTTGAAGATAAGGTAAATATTTTAGCTGTGGCAACGTCTAAACAGATAAGCAAGATATTTGAAGATGAAGCCATATTTTTAGTTTAAACCGCATATTGACAGATCTGATGTTAGCATGATCTGGTGAGTTAACTAAAAAGGAAAATTGAAATATGTATTTTATTATGAATTACACTTAAACATGCATATGAGCAAAAATTAAATGCTTAAGAGTTAAAATTAAACGTTAAGCAAGACATGAATTCATCTTTTATAACGAAGAGAGAATGTATACAGAAAATGAACATTGCAGAATTTAATGAGGCTTCATTATTAAGGTAAATCTAAACAAATGATTAAGTAATTTAAGAAGAAAAAATTCACCAATTATTTGGCAGAAATAAAATAGAAAGCAAATAAAAAAATTATCCAAACTCGCGTCAGGGTTATGCGATTTTGGTCTTTATGTAAAAATGAATATATGAATATAAATGTTTACAAATATAAGTATTATATGAATATAATGGATATAAGGATTATATAAATATAAGGATTAAATAAAGATAAGGATTATATGAAATGAAAATGAAAATGAAAATGAAAAGGTTTATTGACAGACGATAATCCATATGACAAATATTATGAATACAATGACAGTTCATATACTTTGGATAGAAATATACACAATTGATTAGAAATAATACTGCAATGTCGAAGTTAAGTGGAGCTACAGACAGACGTTTTCGTACCAAGAAGTCCATAGCTTAGACTGCAGGGGTTCCCAAATTGGTGTTCCGCGGAACACTTGTATACCGTGAGAAGTGTTCCGCGGAACACAATTTGGGAACCCCTGGCTTAGAGGATAAATGGCAGGACTCATGGGTAGCTTGGATGATCGGGTTGGTTGATTTTTTAATTCTTTTCATTAGACTGTATTGAGCACGTCTTGTTACCTTCCGGGAAGCTCGGGATATTGCGGGTAGCAAACATTTGGGAAGCTGAGCATCTCGGGGGTAATTTATGTAAGAGTCTAAAAGACCTGTTGTACAGCAAATTTAGGGTTCTGCCAGAACCTTTTTTATAATTCACCCAGAGTTGCTGTCCGTATATATTACTGCAGAAAGTACGAAAGAGAGTGTCTTTAGCTTCACTTGTACAGAATCGAAAGTTCCTTATGGTCATATTCGCTTTAGCACACAGGCTTCGAGATTGTTTTCTTATATCCGAGTCATCACTCAAGGAGCTGGTAATAGTTTGACCCAAATACTTAAACTCTTGTACTTCCTCAATTACTTCACCATTCACAGAGGGACTTATTAACACCATATCATCGGCATAAACTAAGTTATTTATCCTTGTGTTATCTATACAACATCCCGCTGTTTCCTCATTAAGTGAAGCAATTAATCCGTCAATATACACATTAAACAGCAAAGGGGAAAGCAAGGAGCCTGGTCTCACCCCGCTAGAGGAGCCAAAACACTCGGATAGTACATTGCCCCACCTAACAGTGAACGATTGGTGGGAATACCAAAATTTCAATAAATTTAATATGTACATGGGAACCTTCCTGTCTTCTAGTTTTGCAAATAAAATATTGTGGTTCACCCTATCATATGCCTTACTTATATCTAGGAAACAGCTATAAATATAAAATGCTCTAGCTATATAAACACAAGGATTATATAAACATAAAGATTATATAAATATAAGGATTTATATAAATATACAAATTATGTAAGACTTATACGAATGAATATAAGAATATAGGAATTATTCATTGTTATTTATATATATATATATACACACACACACATATATATATATATATATATATATATATATATTATATACATATATAGGTACAAAAGTCGTTAATTGAACTGAAACACCAACACGTGGTGTAAAATAAAAAAAATGCGATTTCGCTTGAACAATTCCGGTCAGAGTTAGAGGCGTTGAAAGAGACGCTCTCCCAAAGCCCAGTTACTCGGAAGTTGTTCAGCACGTCAGAACCCCAAGAAAGAATGTGGGGTGGAAACGCAGCATGCAGGGGAACCAGTCAACCTCCCTCCCGTTCAGGAAAGGGCTCCTGCTCCCGATTTCACAATGAGAAACAGGGACTGTCCGATGACAAGAGACGAGGCATCACTGCTCTCTTCCTTACCTTCCACTGTAGGGGAGAGGCGTTCGATTACTCAAACGCCTCGCTCGGCGTGCAGTCCCCCTCCCCCTTTCCACCGAAAAAGGAGGGGCACGCGCGTCCGTCAGGATATAAACACCATAACAGACCTTCACCAAGGCACAGAGTAGGGGAGGGGCCTCCTGTCCCCCGAAGGTCGTGCCACCCATCCTCCAGGCAGAAGAACCCTGCCTCAGGGAGACTGAGGGAAGAGGAGGGGTCGGTCAGAGTTAACAGACGCGCTTCACGAACAGTTCCTCAACCTGTCTTCGCGCCAAGGCCACCCATGAGGAATCTCACCCTCATTGTGTCGCGAATTCAGCTCTCGAACGAGGAGAGCGATATTCGACACATGATGGAAGAAGTCAGTGGTGAACACAGTATATTGTTAGTTAATAAACTAAACACAAAATCTCCGTATTATAACTCATTTAAAGTAATAATTAAAGTTGTAAATTCGCATTTCAACCCATACAATATGAGTCAGTGGCCAGACGGTATTATTGTTAAGGAGTTTATTAACTTTTCCAGATGTGATAACATGGAAAATAATAATAATAATAATAATAATAATAATAACAGGCGCCCTAACAGTAATACATGAAATTTGTACGGTGTACAATAATAATCATAATAATAAATTTTCCATCAGACATGGCGGATAACTTGTTGAAAATAGTCTCATATAACGGAAGGTCAATGATGAATTCAATTGTAGATGTTCATAAAATTTGTGACAGTGCAGATTTGATACTCCAGCAAGAGCACTGGCTACCTAAGCAAGAGTTAAAATTCCTCTCTACCATCCCTGATGACTTTATGTACCATGCGTCATCATCAGTAGACTTGTCAGATGAATTAATGTACGGTAGGCGTTTTGGTGGTGTTGCTTTCTTAAGGAAAAATTTGTGAAATGTGAACAATGATTGCATATTAATTGTAAACTGCTACTTACCATACAACAAGCCAGTAATCTAGATGAACACATTGATTTGCTGTACAAAATTAAGTCATTATCAGATAACCCCAAATATTCTCACTGTAGGATAATGGGGGCTTTAACGCGCATGTGAACTCGGAATTCTCTGTAGAATTGGGTAACATGTGCGAATCGGCCAAATTAAGTATAAGTGATGTAGATGTATTACGGGTAACCAGTGGTAATTTTACATACGTTAGTGATATGAGTGGTACCACCAGGTGGATTGATCATTGTCTCACTTTTAATAATCTAAAGGATCGAATTGTTAGAGCCCATATTCAGCATGAATTCCTTCTTTCTGATCATAGACCATTATAACTATTAATTAATTTTACTAATTTATGCGCAACATGACATAACGAGAACTCAATAGGTAAGAATAATCGAGTCGATTGGTCTAATGTTAATATGCAACAGAGAATAGAATACAAAGACAGAACAAGTCACCTCTTTAATAATTTATAAATTTTGCATCTTGCCTGTAATAATCCTTGCTCAAATGATTCTCACTGTAAACTCATAGAGATGTATTATAGTAAGATAATATCCCTGTTAATAGAAGCAGGAAGCCCCCTCATTAAATCTTACAACTATCATACTAAGATTATTCTTGGATGGAATGATTTTATAGCCCCCCTGAAGAGGGAATCGAAAGACGCCTACGATTTGTGGTGCTTTCATGGTAGACCCAGATTAGGACCAGTATACATGAATATGTGTAGAAGTAGGGGTCAATATAACGCGGCCATAAAAACAGGAAGAAGAGTCTATTCGAGCATCAAAAGCATGTGAAGCTCGCATACATAACGATAATAACAAATTTTGGAAATTTGTTAAGAATCAAACGGGTGTCAAAAGTGTCCTCCCTCCGACAATCGATGGGGTGTCGGGGAAGAATGAAATTGCAAAGCCGTGGAAAAACCACTACTCTAACATTCTTAGCAGTGTGAGTAGAGATAATCTTAAGATAGATTGCAGCGAAACGCCTGTGGGAGGGACAAGGGAAAATACTTTGATATCAGTTCCTGAAGTAAAGAGTTTAATTAAAGAGTTAAAGACTGGTTCTGCGTCAGGGGTAGATGACATATTGAATGAGCACTTAAAATATGCCAATGACGTAGTATGTCTGCATATATCATTGCTTTTATCAGCCATGCTTGTTCATAGCTATATCCCTGCAAAGTTCATGAGGGTATATATCTTGCCCCTAGTCAAAAATAAGTATGGAAACATTCCGTCCAGCAATAATTGCGGGCCTATTGCTGTCGCTTCCTGATTCTCGAAACTACTAGAAAAACTCTTGTTACTCTGATTAAATGGACATCTAATCAGTTTGTTTTCAAAAGGTCCCACTCATCTGACCTGTGTATCCATGTACTTAAAGAAACAGTATCTAAATACATTGACATTAATTCAACTATTTATAACTGTTTCCTAGATATAACTAAGGCATATAGATATAGGCATGATAGATATTTTTTTTTTAAAACTAGAAGGCAGGAAGGTTCCCATGTGCATATTAAATTTATTGAAATTTCGGTATTCCCACCAATTAGTAGGGCAGCTAAACAAGTTGAAGTGGACAATCCGGACAAAAGCACCAAACTTTCCCTATTTGTATATTTTGGACCAACAATTAAAAATATCCACGGAACCACCTTCAGAGACCATTACTTGGCCGCCATATCGGATTTCAAGATGGCCGCCATAGACAAAATGGAATTTCTGATATAAGTTTCAATAGAGAATTCCCTTGGCATGTTTGGCATCAAACTATATGTTTTTTGGCATGATCAGATCAATAAAACAACTTTTAAGCTGATCAGAAGTATATTTACTGCAGAAATCACACTTCGTACAACATATACAGTGAAAATCGTGAATATTTTAACACAAAAACCATGTTCAAGAAAACCATGTTTAAGAAAAATAAACGAAACTATAACAATTGAAGATTTTACCCACCAAAAAGTAGACCTTTAGCTCTATAACTGAATGTGGGAGAGGAAAATTGGCAAAATATGTGCATTTTAAAAAATGAAATTCTACAACGGTCAAAATGCTACCCTTTCATATTTGCACAATTTTCATGCATTATTCGTGGTTCTATAGAAAACTTGTATTAACAACATTTGTAGAGTGAGGGCAGGGCTATTAAATGGGCACCATAAAATGGAAATATCTTGGCATTTAGCATTGCAATGCCTACTGTCCCAACTCACCCCCTGTCCCGAACTGTCCCAACTCACCCCGCTCGACGCTATATGTTAAACTGCACAGTTGCAGCTACACAGTTCTGTACACTTCCACCTGGCCTTCTTGCAAGCACACCTGGTGCCACATCTACTCTTGCTCTTGCAGCCGCATTTTACCAATTCGCTGCAAGCTTTAGATGCTACTGGTCTTGTGGTCCAAACTGGTGTCCATGACTGGGACTCTTCGCTAAAGGTCCATCCCCATCCTTCAGGAGTTGGAAGATTCTGTTCACTTCTCTCACAGGTCGACCATATTCCTCCCTGGTATGTGACCCTCCTGGTGTGTTGGAGAAGAGCATCCTGAGTTGGTGGGATAGTCTCCATAGCTTTTCCCTTCTGACAGAACATGACCTTTCTTGCCTCATCTACACGTTCAATGTCACTGGTGTTGTCATAGAGGACAACTGTGTACCGTTCAAGAAGCTTGAAGTGGGGAGTTTCGGCGTCAACATCTGCAAATGGATTTCGTGCCATGAATGTGAATGCTTGTGTTACCTCAGGGTAATGGTGCCATGCTGCCCATGCCGTATTCTTGCCCCTTCCGTAAAAGGATGATGTTGTATCACATCCCGTGAAGCAGTGAAACAGTGGTAGGGATGTGCATCTCTCTTCACCCAAAGAGGCACAGATTGTGTTAATATGATGGTAAGTGAAATTTTTCCCAGTGCCAAAAC
The DNA here is from genome assembly GCA_023014485.1 of Bathynomus jamesi. NCBI lineage: Eukaryota > Metazoa > Arthropoda > Malacostraca > Isopoda > Cirolanidae > Bathynomus > Bathynomus jamesi. Next base: position 400,269 of record JAJOZX010002286.1, read on the forward strand.
CAACCCAAATATTTACTTCAGATCTTATGGACGTCAAGTGATGGAATTTTCCTATTAGAATGACAATAACATCCGTGTCTACAGTTCTGATCATGCAGTTAATGTGCCCTTCCTTTATTGCATCTTGAAGATGAATGAACAGTCTAGTGTCTGCCTCCTCATGGTCGCATCTTGGCATTGTGCGGTCGGCCCCATTGATGATGACTTCAGGTCCTGATGTAATAACAACTTCTTTGTTGTTAGGAACTTCCATTGCAGCAACCTTGTCTGATAGGAAAGCGAACAGTTCTTGCTTGTTTCTAGAGTCTCGAAGGAACTCATGCCAATTTAGGGGTAATTTGGTTTTTCTTTCAACCTTTTTTCTGATTCCTTTTCCCCGTTTTTCTCTGGTAGTCTCTTTTAAGGTGCTTGCAGTGTAGGTATCCCAGACGATGTCAATTCGCTGGCAAGTTTCTAACTGTTTGATGAGATAAGGGACGAATACACGATCTGCATACTCTTCAAAGTTGGTAACACCTGCAGTAGACAGCAAATGGACGATGGCAGCTCCATCAAGAAGTTTCATATCAAAAGGATCTGGAGGGTTGTCCTTGTTTTCAAATGTAATGATTTTCAGTAGGTCAGACTTTTTCCCAAACCGCAATTTCCCACCATCAGATAGGGAAGAAGGAAAGGGGTGATTCTCGTGTTGGAAGAATGCATCCATGTCACTATGCCGATGTTGTATAACAATATACAGATGAGAGAATAGAGCAACATCGTTCTTCAGTAGTTGGATTCCCCCAACATTCCGTACCTGAGATTTCGGCCGAGGACATCTGAAGAGGGCAAGCGAGTTCTTCTTGATCGGTGTATGAATTGACCTTGTACAATCTGTGACAACTTCTTTATAGTATCGGCTATATTGCTCCTTACCCAAATCCTTTATAGTTCTCACTGTATGGACCACAGATTCATCCATGACATTCCTTGTGTCTAAGGCCAGTAACTCATTCCCATTATCACAAAATGGATTTTCCATATCACGGAAGACTTGAACGAGATTAGAAACATGATCCTTGAATCTTCTCGGTGTAGATAGTCCTTCTTCGTGGTGGAAGTTGTTGTCTTCAGTTTCTGGAAGGTTTTTGTCTTCATATTCAGTAATCAATCTGGCTTGTTCTGGCCCTGCTACCATCCACTTCTTGAATGCCACTGGATTCTCAGTCAGACCCACCGCGCCTCCTGAACCTTTGACTTTCTCATTGTTTTGTTCATGCGCTTGGTCTAAAGGCATGGCTGAGAATCTCTTCTTGGTCTTGTGTACTACCCAGTGTCCATTTCGTGAAAACTCATTCATAACTGGCTGAGGGAGATTCTTCATGTCCCGGATGTGGAGTGGAAGCCAACGTGCGTAATTCTGGTGGTCAAGAGCAAAGAACCAGGGAACTACTTTCTTCAAGCTTTCTACATACAATGGAAAGTCTCCTGCACGATGTGATCGTATGAATAGAGGCCGTCTATCTCCATCTGAAGAATTGTCTCCCAGTATTGGAATGTTGGACTGACCTGAACCATCTTCTTCTTCCACTCTTCCTTTGTCTTGTCATCATAGGGACCAACAGTTTCCATAAAGGCTTCATGCTGCAGCTTTGCCAATGTCAAAGCTGTTACCTGGTGAGCATGTCTGGTTCTTGTAAGATGAGAGGCTTTAAGAAATGAGTCAACAGTTCCTGCCGAAGCAATGCCTGCTTGTGTCAAGGCATTTGTCCACCCAGATCCCTCTAGATAATCTCCATACGTTCTCCACATGGCCATCTCTGTATGTAGACCTCCAAACATGACGATGACCTTGTCTTCTCCGTGGGTGTCTGGCCACTTCCACTGAATGAATTTACCAAGGGCATATAGGGGTGCATCGAATGCAACAACTGGTATTTGCCCGGGGTTAAGGAATTCAGTAGCAGACCGAACAACATTCATTCCATGCTTGATCATCGCTGGAGTAGCGGCCTTTTCATGGAATAAGGGAAGGAGGTAGGAAAGGGTTTTCATTTGATCTTCATCTTGTTCTTGCCTTGTAGCGTGGTATGCTGACCATGATATAACATCACCCTTCCCTATCGTGTCTTTCTCCAAGATCCTGAACGCTTCTTTCATCCACTCCTTTTCCTGGAAACATGCTTCATGGTAGTGTCCCTCAATAGGGTCAGACACATTAGACAACTTCAGGACTTCTACCTTGGTTTTGTCCATTGCAACAGCTGGTACAATTGAGTAGGACATGAGTAACTCCAAGTCCTTTGAACCTAGAGAAGGTAGCACAAGATCACCTTGTTTGGTTCCACAGTTTGAGACAGTTGGGAACTGAAACAGACTAATCCCTGTACCATGAAATGATCCAACGGCAGTTGTACTAGATGGGTTGTAATCCAGATTGTCAAGTGCCCCAACAATAAATGGTCCATGACGAAACTGAGCTGGTACAACCACTCCTTTGGTCTTGAAGTTCTGGCACACTGCTGTTGCAAGTTGGCTTTCGACTTGAAGAATTCGGTCATAACTCACACTGAGACCCAATTCATATAGTTGTGTAATTAATGATTTTGACCGAATTTCAGTATGAATTTTCAGACCAAGATACAGAGGCAATGGTGGTTCTCTTTCCAAAGAATGGCGAACCTTAGATGATGATGTATGCTTGTTCCTAAAATTAAAAAGGATAAGTTGCGAGACAGTGAGAGTTGCAGGGGAGTCTTCTGGTGTTTGGTCCTTCACGTCAGCACCATTTGTGATCATAGATATAAGGGTTTTCAAGGTTGTAGGTACCGATTCCTGTTGACAACCAGATGGAAAGGCACCTGCAAACTTGAATCCAGTAAAGTTGACGATTTCCTTGCGTATGATTCTAGCAGCTTTTGCAAGAATCATAGTATCTCCTTCAAAATTCTGTCTATTTGTCTCTCTGAGCATTTCCTGAATTCCCTGCTGAAAAACTAAGATTTTGTTCTTGCCATCACTCACTTCCTGGGCATATGGGAAATACTCCAGAATCTTCTCTCTGAATCGTCCTCTGTTCATTTCCTTATTAATACCTAAGTCCCGAAGTCTTTTTTGATACAGATCAAATAGCACAGAAAACTTCATTTGAAAGATTCCTTCTTCCACGCAATTTTCTACATGATTAACGACCTCAACTATTGCCTTTGCTTTCATCAAGTTTTCTTCATAGCCTTCTTCCTTGCTCTGTTTTTGTCTCAAAAGTGAGCGGTAACGGTTCCGATAAAATGTCAAGCATTGCAGATGATACTTGGCTTCAATGGCCATGAGATCACCACCTCCTATTCTAGACATTAGTTCTGTGTCACTGAGTTCTGTAGCCATCATTCGTAAATTGACGTCAGCGCCAAATGTACTGAATTCGTGAAGATGCCCATGTGTTTGTTGACAAAACACACAAGTTGCTTTGTCCATAGGATGCCGCTGAACCCGCTTCCCCGTAGATGAACTGGTTTCACCTTCATCCGCCCTTTCTCTCTTTTTTGTAGCCCTTTCAAGCTTTTCTTTACTAAATTTAACATGGCATGACTTGTGCCACACAGCTTTATTCTGAACCAGATCTTCAACAGTCACCTCTTCATTGAAAAGAAGAGGAACTGGTAGTCTTCCAAGATTCTTGAATGCGTTGACATTCTCCATAAATGTTGCATATGCTTCAGTTTTTTTACCACTCACAGCATTGAGTGGACATTTAAGAGTCTCACCTTTGCTCTCTTGACAAACCATGCATTTGCTCCAATCCATGTTCACAAATCACCTGCAAAACAGAAAAGCACATATTATATAGTTATATTATTAAATATTTTACATTAAATAAACATTTAAGGGTAATTCTGATTATTTTATAGCAATCCTGGCATCGAAATATGTAGGTTTAGGCAGTGGCGGTCCTAGCTTACATGACGCCCTGGGCGAACCTCACCTTCAGCGCCCCCCCCCCCTGTTCGCCAACACACACACATTCGAATCCCCCCAAAATAAAGGACAGACATAACTCTTTCACAAAATAACTTTTTATTGGACTAATTGTTGGAACTTCAGAACCAAAACAAAGACTCAAATTTCTGAATTTTACAAATCCTTCATCACGTAAATAGAATAACTCACTTAAGAGAATGTAATTATGATACTATGAACAGGAAAAATACAAATTAAATTGCACAACTGCCATAAATAAACTATTTTTATTTATTTCTTTATTTATTTATTCTTATTTTTATTTTTATTTTTTTTGCAGGCGCTCATGCCGCCCCTCCACAAATGCCGCCCTGTGCGGCTGCCCATATTGCCCATATGAGGAACCGCCACTGGGTTTAGGGACTATTTATTTACAATTACTCCTCACAATAGTTTGTTGATTTCTAGCTGGCAGCCATCTTGGATTTCCAAAATGGCAGCCAAGATAGGGTTGTGCGTCTTGGTTCCGGGGAAAAATTGGTAGTTAAGGTCCTGAACAACATTTGAGCCAAGTTTGGTGCTTTTGTCCAGAATGTCCACTTACTTCAAAAATCAGGGTCTAAGCTACTGCACTAAATCTTTTACCGTAAGGTGGGGCAATGTACTCTCCGAATGTTTTGGCTCCTCTTGCAGCGTGAGACAAGGCTCCTTGCTCTCCACTATGCTGTTTAATGTGTATATTGACGGATTAATTGCTTCACTTAATGAGGCAACAGTGGGATGTTGTATAAATAACACAAGGATAAATAATTTAGTTTATGCCGATGATATGGTGTTAATAAGTCCCTCTGTTAAAGGTCTGGATCGGCTACTAAAAGTCTGCGAAGTGTATTCGCAGAAACATGATATTCTTTTTAAAGTTACAGAAACTAAGGTTATGCAATTTCATCCTGAAAGCTGCAATGAGACAGCTGATATTAGGTTTAAAATGAATGGTGAAGTAATTGAGGAAGTACAAGAGTTTAAGTATTTGGGTGAAACTATTACAAGCTCCTTGAGTGATGACTCGGTTACATCGGATGACATCGTAGTTGAAATTACCGTTCAGTGCATCTAGGATGTTGTTGTAGTGCTCTATTAGATGTGATAGGCATGATCTACCTGATCGGAATCCATGCTGATTTTCGTTGAATCTTTCCAGTGTCTCCAAGAAATCATAAATTTTCTCTCAAACTATTCTTTCAAATACTTCGGTGAGGTGAGACGTCAATGACACTGGTCTATAGATCTTTGCTTGGGATCTGTCCCCTCCTTTATATATAGGGACAATGTTTGCTCTTTCAAGATGCTCGGTATTTCCCCAGTGTCTAGGGATCTTCTCCATATCCAGTATAAAGTTGTAGCTATTTAATTTTTACAGTTTTTAATCAATAATGCGTTCCAATTGTACGGACCTGCAGCTAAATTTGGTTTCATTTGTCCTATAGCTCTCGTTACATCTTCTGGGGTAAAAGAACGCATCTTTGTCAGGTATCGCTTTGTCACCTTTTGGAGTACTAAAAACTGATTCATACTGGGCTCTCAATGTTTCGGATATTTCTTTTGGATCGTCATTTTTTCTCTTCCTTAAGGGCCTAATAGCGGCGCGCGTTTTTGTCTTCCTTTTCGCATAGCTATAGAAGTATTTTGGATTTTCCTTCGTTGCTTCTACCCCCTTTTCCTCTGCCTTCTCTGTATGGTCCTTAATCAGGGTTTGTATTTCCCTATCGATACCCTCCAGTTTTTCTTGTATTACTTCCCTGGCATTATCTCCGCAGTTGGCTAACTTCGCCTCCACTCTCTTTCTTTTGCGGAATATTCTTCTCTTTCGCCTCTCGAGCCAGCTCCTCTTTCCTTTTGGCTGTGATTTCGGAGCATATTTTTGTAAAATTCTCAGCGTTTTTCCTTCCAAGGTTGATAGCATTTCTTCTGTTGTTTTATTCTCTAAAACTGTTCTCCACTCTAGTTGGACGATGTGCGATCTGATTGCTTCCCGATTTATAGTCTTGGAGTTTAAGTTAAAGGCCCCAAATTTGCTTCTTTGCTCAGTATGTATATTGTATTTTAATGTTGTCGTCATACTTGTTGATATCTCGATTAAGTTGTGGGCTGAGCTAATGGTTGGGGCTATTTTTATATCAGCAATCAAGTTCGTGTTATTCGTGAATACCAGATCTAGGGAGTTATTTTTTCTGGTATTTTCTGTTATCTCCTGTGTCAGCATAAACTCATTTGTGAGAGCCATCAACATTTTTGCTTGTTCCTGGTCTTCTCTTTGCCCCCCTTGTCCTGGTATATATATATATATTCCTATCCACCTTTTTTGTATTTTATAAATGGGAAGTTAAAGTCTCCGTAGATCATTATATTGGGGGATGGAGGGATTCTGGAGGTCTATATTAGTATCACGTTTAGTTTTCCTATTTTCTGTGCTTGGAGTTCCACAAAGCTGTTTGATTTACTTATTATCGTCTCTGTCGTATGACCTTCATGTACTCGTACATACGTAGCACAGCCACCTTTACGTCTCGTTGTTCCATCCGCTCTTAGTAAGTTGAAGCCCTCTATGTTTATCTCTTTCTTATCAATACAATATTCGCAGTTTTTACAATTTCCTTGGCAATCCTTAAGATGAGTTTCTGTGAGTCATTCGATATCCGCCCTTGTTTCGTCCATAAATCCTTTCAGGTACGAAACTTTGTTGAGTGATTGGTTTGGTCTTATTCCTTGAATATTAGCCAGGACAATATTTATGTTCTTTGTTTTTCGTTGCCCCTTGTGCATTTTAAGTTCGGTTTCCTTCGGTTTCGCTTGTTTCGTTGCCCTATGATCCTCCGAGAGAGATCCGTTTCCGCCTACCTGTTTCAGGAGTTTCCAGCTGTGTCAACTGCATGCGTTTGATGACATTTAGGCAGTCGTATCGTGTATGCGATGTTGAAAAATATTTTTGTTCGCTTATTGTGTTCCTATTGTTATTCCTCTTGTTATTGTTATTCCTATTGTTATTTAAACTTTGTCCTTTGTTCTTTGGGTCCGTCGGGAGATGTTGATAGTAGCATTTCTTTCCCATATTTGCAGATTCCATATTTTGTGTAAGTCCTGCAGATTTCCGGGTGGTAGAATTTGCATCTGTCTCCAAATTTACAATGACCATTATTATAGAAGAAATTGCATACTGGGGGATGTTCATATATACATTGTCCTCTTTTAAATCTGCAATTATCTTTTATATAATATCTGCATATAATTCCTTTCCCATATTTACTCGTGGCTTTTGTTTTTTGTTCCTTATTGCGGGACAGTTTCACTCCATCTTTTTCATTGCCCTCTTGTCTTTTCCTATTTGTGCTATTTGTGTTAATGTCCTTCGTTGCCCTTATACTATCTGTTGTCTTTATACTCTCTTTCGCCTGCATGGTTTCGGCCTCGTTGTTTGACGGTATTCGATTTTTTCCTACTTCGCCTTTCTTTTATATATATATATATATAGAAGTGATCTGTCTTTCCTTGTGAACAGATGTGTTCTATGGAGTGTCCAGTATTATCAATTGAATAAGTGGTTTTATTCGAAGTGGCTTTAAAAAAAATAAGTGTTTGGTGTAGTGATGTAGGTCACATCCGCATCCGCATCCGCATTCGCGGAACATCCGCACATTTTCTCGCATCCGCATCCGCACCCGCATCCGCACTTTGGACTGCGGATGTCGTGCGGATGTGGACCGTTGAGATAAAATGTCATTAATAAGCAGAAATTATCAAATTCTACTATATTAATAGTACTAGTTCATTGTGCGCAAAAGTGATGCAAGCGACAAGACGAGAGGCTGTTCTTGTATGAAGTTACTCTCTTGCAACCTACTTAGATCCACGTTACAAAGCTAAGTTATTTTCACCTAGTACATTAGAACGAGTTAAATCATCACTTGGCAAAGCAGTTGAAGAGCTTCAATCTCTTGAATCTGTCGCTTCGCCACCCACCAAAAGAATAAAAGTTTCAGTGACAGAACCAACACCTTCAACAAGCAAATCTATCACAGAATCTGTCTCTCAGTTTCTTGAGTCAAGCAGCAATGACGAGACCTACGCGATGTCAAAAGATGTAGTAAAAATGATCGAGAGCTATCACCAAGAAAAACGCCTGGCTGCATGTGACAATCCTATTAGTTGGTGGAAAAATACGCAGAATATCTATCCATACTTGAGTAAACTTGCAAGGAAACATTTAGCCTGTCCTCCAACAAACGTACCAAGCGAGAGATTATTTAGCAGTGCTGGATTAATATATGATGAAAAGAGAAACAGACTGGCAGCAGAAAAGGCAGAAAAATTAATGTTCCTTAAGCATAACCTTCCTATAATTAAGTTTGAACATTAAACGATGAACATCTTAGTTTACTTTATTTTAATTACTCATTTATAAATATGCCTAATAAAACTTTAAACTTAATATAAATAGTTATCAAGCTAATTAAAGATCTCTTTCTATAAGGGTGGAGGTTGGGGAAAGAGGTCGGTGGGGTGCATTTGAGTTGGGTTCACGTCCCGCATCCTAGTAACACAATTATGGTTTCTAATTGTGGCTGAAACTCAACAAAATATAACGAATTTATTTGCAGACGAATTCACTAATTGATTTCTATATTAGTTAGATGCTTGATATTATTTTATATGTTCAGAGAAAAGTACAGCAATTATTGTACAATTAATCAATTATACTACATTATAGCTACAGCTCTCTCTATATAATAACTTATTATATACGTTAAACACAACAAATCTCGAATATATCCTAAAAAATAACGAAAATGTAGACATCCGCATCCGCGGATGTGAAAAAATGACATCCGCTACATCACTAGTTTGGTGCTTTCTTAACTAAATTACCTCCTGTTATTAATTATTCATAAACGAATATATTTTATTTATTGACCTTATTTATTACTTATCTTATTTGATTAACCAATGTATTACAAAACGTGTTCTAATGAGGTTGATTTTGCCTTGCTGAGGATCATCAGTTAGGGTGTGGTCACCGTCCGTGGGAAAGAAAAAAAAGGAAAAAAGTCTTTTTTGTTGTTTTTTTGTATCCATCTTTATTAATACTTTTTCTTTTCCAGAACCTTCTTCGGTAGCTTAATTAAGTATATATTAATTTAGTATAAATTTTGGTTTCAGGAACCTGTTTCTGTGTTTGAAGAACATTTTTGCAGGCTTGCGCAGATGATGTCACAATAAGCACGCGGTAGACCTACGTTTTAATTGCTCCTTACTTATTCTAGGAGACTTACGTCGTTATTAGATTACTATTATTAACTCGATATTAATTTCCAAACGCTCGTTTTTTAATTAGTTAATAGCATAGCTACCCCGTCAAGTACTTGCATTCGCTGTAAAGGAAAGTTTGCCGCTTACCCGTTTATTTTGGCTAATAATAATGATCAATAAGTTTGCAGGTGATGCTCAAACATGGAATTGCTGAGGAACGAGCTAGAGCGTGAGAGGGAGGCCAGAATGATGCTTGAAGAAAGGGTGGTGCTCCTGACGGCAAAGTTAGAATCCCTTGGGCCTTCTGAGACGCGTTATTCTTCAGTCACTGCCCCTCCTGCCTCAGTTTCTACTAATGATATAAATCAGAGGTCTCCAACCTTTTTTTTGTTCACCGCCCACTTTTACGATTTTTTGAAAATTAAAAAAGCTTATCGCCCACCTTAGATAAAAAAGAATAAATCAAACATAATCGATAAATAAATAATGAAATAAATGTTTAATTACCTTTAATGTGAGCCCACTAGTGGGCGCTACCGCCTAGGTTGGAGACCCCTGATAATAGTGATATAATTGTAACGACAAATATCTTCAGCAATTAATTATTTTAATTTGTTACAAATATGCACTGTGCGCAGTATAGCCTTTAGTATTATAATGTGTAAATTTATAAAATGTACCAACTAATATTAATTTGTGTAACGCTTAAGAAGGAGTATTATGTTCTGTAACTAATTTAAAATGTAATGGTTGTTAAATCTGTAATTAATTAAAATTGGCTCTATATATATATATATATATATATATATATAAATGAACAATGAATAATTCCTATATTCCTATATTTTTATATTCATATGATTTTTCTATTCATATATATTTATATTCATATAATACTTATATTCATTGGTATGTCCGTTCTTATATTCATTTTTACAAATAGAGTCCAAATTCGCATAAAGCTGTCGAAGTTCGGATAAAATTTTTGATTAGCTTTCTATTTTATTTCTGCCAAATAATTGGTGAATTTTTCTTTTTAAATTGCTTAATCATTTTTTTAGATTTAGCTTAATAATGTAATCTTGTTAAATTCTGCAATGTTCATTTTTTGCATACAATCTCTCTTCGTTGTAAAAGATGAATTCATGTCTTGCTTAACGTTTAATTTTAAATATTAAGCATTTAATTTTTGCTCATATGCATGTTTAATTGTAATTAATAATAAAATAACCCACATACACACATGAACTACACATCAGGATAAGAGGTGCAAACCTACTAGATTTAATAATAAATTGCAGCAGAGATAACCGACATTTAACCGCTCTAGATACAGGAGCACATGCGACATTAATTAAGAAGCAATGTGGAGATGAGTTACTAGAGAGTACAGATTATAAATATGAAAATAAGGCACCTTCCTGCCAACTCAGAGGAGTTACAGGCACACCCATACCTACATATGGAGAAATCGAATTATATTTAGAAGTTGGTAACACCGTATATCACGCAAAATGTTGTATTGTGGACGAAGTCGCCACCTTTCAGACAGATATCTTACTAGATATGGATTTCTTCAACCGGAATCGTTGGGAAATTTACCCAGCCGGAAAATTAGTTAAGTGTAGAACTAGGACACACCCTCGCCATGAGAATAATAGACAGGTGTCACACGTTCAGCCTAATGCTAACAGAATCAGTTTAGTTTGGATTTCTGAAATAAATAGGAAACCTACTCCAGTTCATGAGAAGATTTGTTTCCTAGCAAGAGTAGTAAACGGTCAAGGAAAATTATTAGAGTCAGATCGTACTCTTATTACAGAGAAAAGTAATTTCAAGAGGGATGTTCTCATTGCCCAAATTCTTAGTCATAGTCAGAATTCAGCTATCCCTGTTGTTTGTTTAAACAAAAGAAAAAGCCTTATTGAATTAACTTCAAATCAGAGAATAGGAACTGTTTCCACAGTAGAAATTAATTCGTATTTATCCACCATTACTATAAATTGTGTTTCCAGTTCCTTAGAGTTAAACCCTTCAGCATTAAAAGAAGAATATAAGAAATGTCTGGAGCACTCACTTCAGGAGTCACCAGCCTTACAGGATCCCAAACTACTGGAATCACTTCTCGATTTCCTGATAAGAAATAGAGATGTGATTGCCCTGAAAGGAGTTCCTCTGGGCCGAACTAATTTGGTCCCTTTCGAAATCAAGCTGGAACCCAACTCCAAACACATCTTCATTTCTCTCTATAGGGTTCAACATTCCCAATTGGTAACTATTGAGGAACACATCAAGGACATGTTGAAGCAGGATGTCATTCAGCCTTCAGCTAGTCCCTGGTCCGCTCCTATGATTCTTGTCTCCAAAAAGGACGGAACATCTCGCCCTTGTATAGATTTCAGACGCCTAAACAACATTACTACCCCAGATCGTTTCCCTATTCCAAACATGCGGGAAACAATTCTAAACGTAGGGAAAGCTAACTTTTTTTTCATCCCTCGATTTAGCATCCGGTTATTGGCAAATGGAGGTCAGTCCCGAATCACGGGCATTGACTGCTTTCTCCACTAACCGAGGCCATTACGAATTCCAGGTTTTACCTTTCGGAGTCCGAAATGGGCCGGCTGATTTCTCTAGGTTGATGAATATAGTCCTTTCCGACCTATTAGGTGTCGAAGCTCTCGTCTATCTTCACGATATTTTCGTTTATAGTTCAGATATAAAAACACTTTCAACGACTTCAGAGTGTGCTATCACGTTTGAGAAAAGCACACCTTAAACTGAAACTTGCAAAGTGCAACTTCTTACAGGAATCCCTGGTATAATTAGGATTTCTACTATCATCCAGTAAAGCCTAAAGCTTAAGGGCCAAATTAAATAAAATGAATATTCGAGCTTCAAAATTATTCATGTCATTGTAAATTGAAAGGATTGTATTTATTTTATTATTAACAAAGGTTATTTCATGTTCAGGTTCAGGTTTTCCCCCAATATTTGTGCAGGGGATGAAAAATGCCAGAAAATTCGAACCTTTGTTGAGTTTTTTAAAAGTAAATTTGTGAGCATTTGCATTCTGTAAATGGTAGCTTCAGTCGAATCTACCTCCAGTCTGACCACCAACATGCTTTTGAAACTTTAATCGATAAACTAACTTGTCATCCCATCATTCAATATCCCGATTACACCAAACCCTTTGTCATAGCCACAGATGCTTCCTCATATGGACTAGGAGCCGTCCTATTACAGGACTTGGATTGTGTGGAATTACCCATTGCTTATGCCAGTCAGCTTTTCTCTGGACCTCAACGGAATTATTCCACTACGGATCGAGAAGCCCTAGCGTTATATTGGGCTTTGAAAAAATTCCGAAATATCGTCTACGGCTACGATGTAACCATCAAAACTGACCATAAGCCACTCACGTATCTCTTCAAGGAGAGACTACTTGAAGAACGGTTGAGTAGATGGGCTCTATTGATTTAGGACTTTGCGGCAAAAATCGTATACAAACCGGGAAAACTTCAAGTTATTCCAGACGGATTGTCAAGACTCAAGCCCGAGTACCCAAGTGAATAAGATAGAAACTCTTCCTGTGTTCGACTACGAATGTCTGCAATACTTCCCACAAAAGGACCAACACACCCAGAACATTCGGGCTCGTCTGGAACAAAAGGAACCATCGAAAGTTAAAGAACAGTACAACCTAAAAGATGGGCTCGTACATTTTAGGAACAAAGATGGAAACGACCTCGTGGAAATACCAAAGGATCTCGTAGATACAGCCATCGGACTTTGTCACGACTCACCTTTGTATGGCTACATGGGGCCGGATCGCACCATGAAGAGTCTTTTGGAGCGATACCATTTTCCCGAAATGAACAAAAAGGTACATGAATACATCGCTGAATGCCCGTCTTGTTTAAAACATAAAGGCAACGTAACATCCACAGCTCCCATGCATAAATATCCAGTATGTCAACGGCCCTGGCAAAGAACTGGAATGGACATACTAGGACCATTCCCCAAAACATCAAATGGGAACCAGTACATCATTGTGTTTATGGACCACTTTTCGCGTTACAGCGAAGTACAGTAGTTGCCATTCCAAACCAGGCCTCGGAAACTTTGGCAAGAGCCCTAGTGGAACGCTCATCCAAAACCATGCTACTCCTTCCATCCTAATTTCGGATAACGCACTTAGTTTCACTTCCAAACTGTTCGAGTCACTCTGTAACATGTGTAAATCCTAGAAGCCCTCCGCCATGTTGTCGATGCATCCACCAGTACATGGGATGATTCCTTCCCGATGATACAAACAGCTATCAACAACGGCTATAACGTGCCCATCGGGGACACCCCTCATTTCGTCCTATATCACTGCGACAAATGGCTACCTTTTGATTTGCCTGACCAAATCAACCCAACAGTTCTAATACCTCCCGAGATGGCAGAAGCAAATCAGCAACTAGTTCAACGATCTTTCAAATTTTTTTACATAATCTGCTATGCCCTAGACCAGCGCTGTCCAACTTGCGGCCCGCGGAATGGACGTTTGCCAAATTTCATTTCTGAATTTTCTTCCCTATTTTGTCATTTCTAGTAGGGAGAACAACATTCAGCGGGTTCCTAAGTCGTATTAACCAACAGAGTATGATTATAGGCAACATCTTGGCTGCGATTTATAGAAGTTGGACAGCACTGCCCTAGACCAACGAAACCAAGAAATAGAGCAAGAGCAACATAGGCGCCTTCCCCGTCAACGGACTATAATCGTTAGTATGCGATGTTACATAAAGACGTGAAACAGCAAAGTGCTCATCGAAAATTATACCCAAAATGGGATGGCCCATTAGGGCATATACTTTTCCGAGTCCGAATTTCACTCTGGCTAATATGTATTTTTATGTAAAATTTAATTCTAAGAGGGGTTTCTTTTCTGCAACTTTTCCCAAAAATCGCGTTATCATGTTCAAAATTGCAGTTTTCTGTTCTATGTTGAAATACTGAATATTCAATTGAACACACACCTCATATTTTTAACCCTTTGTCGTAATTTGTTGCCATTTAGACACATTAACTTTGCTTAACTCTTACACAGGTTTAATACATACATACCTAAGAAAAAAAATCTACTCCATTTGAATCTTTGTAACCATTTGGACGCAGAAGGCGAAGTTCAACATTCTCTCAATAGATGCCTCTGAGCAATTACGCGTTATAATTGTGAAGTAGAAGTGAGTGGACGCCATTTTTTCGGTAGGTGTTTTTTGTAATTTTCGTAAGTTTAATCACCATTATTATATTTGTTTTGACTATAATTTCATTCTAGAAGTGTTTACTTTGTTTAAGTAATATTTTTAATAACTGTGAAGAAAAGACTTTATTCAAAGTTCGTTTCGAAATGGACACAAAGTTTTCATAGGGTAAATTTCTGTCTATGATAACACGTGTGTCCAATTGGATACATGAAATGAATTTTTCATTACGATTATTTTTATGTACTGTTATATATATATATATATATATGTATATATATATATATAGTGTGTGAGAGAGAGAGAGAGAGAGAGAGAGAGAGAGTACTAACTACCACCCACTAATTACCTTATTAGACCTTTGTTGACTAATGGACACATAAATTATTTCATTTAGAAATGTTCTTACAAAAAAAGATTGCTAAAAATGCTTATATATACCTCCTCTGCATATTTCAAGTAAAAAAATGAACCTACGCTAAAATTCAATGGTACTGAATGACAAAGGGTTAAGCTTATGTTACACCATTATCACGAATTTTCAATTAAATTTGCAATGCCAAACTCATTTTTCTATTACCAAAATAAATATTCATTACCAAATTTAGGTTAATTTGGTAATTAAAAATGCTGGTTGGCAACCCTGATTATAACCAAAAATTATATTCCTTGTCTATATTTATGGCGAAAGAACACTAAACATACTAATATGAATTTGCTACAGATTGGACAAGAGCGAGAATAAGCACCGACTAGACGTGATGGCCGAATCTGCCCCTAAAACCAGGAAAATGTCAGGTTCAAAGCTCTCGGATGTTGTGGGCCCGGGGAAGGAGTTCATTCCCAGCGAGGTGCCGACTTTGAGAGCCGTTCTTCAGATCTTCAGAGAGGGATTCGTCTGGTGGAGGAAAAGTTCCTCATTCATGATATCCAAAGGTCTAAATACCCTATCCGAGAGATGACTGACGAGCTGGCTTCACTCGTGATGACTCAGTGGAGGAAGTCGAATATAAAGTTCTTCCCGCCTGTGACAATCACGGAAAAATCGCTCTCATATAAGATATTGTTGAAATGGAAGGAGATGACAGACGTTGTGAACAGGAGAGTTAAGTCTGCTACCCAGGAGAAGAGGATGGCTGATCTGATTAAACTCTGTGAAGTCTGCGTTTGCAAGCATCAGATCTTCTTGTGCTGCTCAGAAGACAGCAGGAGACAGACCAAAGCAGCGAAGAGGAAGGAGGCTGAAGAAGCTTCTGCTGTGAAGAGGAAGAGGAAAGAGGAGGCTACTAATGAGGAGCTTCTCATGAAAGACTTTGATGAGGACGAAGAGCCAAACTTGGAAGAAACTGCAAAAGAAGCCTCTGGCAATGCTGAGGCTACTGAAGCTCCTATGGACGTTCCCGCTGAAGTACCTGCCGAAACTCCAACTTCTGCTACACGAAACTACATGAAGATCCAAGGGACAGCTTCAGCAGCTTTGAGGTATAGGGTAGCAAATGTTCCGGCAGCTGCAGTTGCCACTGGCTTCCTGAACGACCTCATCAAGGCCGGTCATCTTTCCAAAGACAAGGCTTACTTGGCCATAGATGGCATGAAAGTCTGGAGGGCCAAGGAGGAAGTAATGGCCTCATCAGTTGAAGCTCTCACGCAGAGGTCAGAGGAGGAGAAGATCTCTGCGATATTCTTTGATGGCAAGCAGGATAGGAACACAAAGGTGTTGAAATATGACGAAGTGACAGGGAGATTTCATCCTGGCAAAGTGATCGAGGAGCATTACACTATCACGCTGAAACAATCCAGGTGGCTCACTACTGCACAGGCGATCTTGCTGTTGTGGATGAGTGAGCAAGGACTGAAGGGGGAGGTGTTGAGGAGGCTCGAGGTCCTCGTGAAGTTCTGCCTTGACTTCTATTTCAAAATGTACTACGACATCAAAGTGAAGCACCACCTCAAATTTGGTCCTGCACACGTTTTTTCAAGCCTGAGGCTACTGAGGAACCAGACTACCGAGGTCAGAAACATCATCTCTGCTGCAGTGATAAGAGGAGCTTACCACGCCCATCCTGAGAACATCCTGGCTTCATTCCTGTGCAGTGAGGATGAGCATCAGAGAGCTTTTGCTGTGAGCCAGATAGAGAAGATCAGAGAAGGAAGAGACTTTGGCGATACGACAGTGAGGCCCCATAAAAATCCCAAAGTCAATCTACAAGCAACTTCACCTGAGGATCTCATCAACTGGGAATCAGAGAATATTTACGAGCATATTTTCACCTGCAAGATAACCTTGACTGAGCTCGAGGATCTCAGGAAAACTCCACTCAAAGTGGACGCTTTCTCTGTTCATACTCAGTCCTGCGAGAGAGCTGTACAGGAAGTCTCAACTGCTTCCCAAGCTGTGTACGGTCACGAGAGGAGAGATATGTGGGTGAGAGCCAGGATAGACCATCGAGAAATGCTCCCAGTGTTCAGATCGAAGCGGGACATACTTAAGAGCTTTCCAGGTTCGTGTGGCTGATGAAGAGGCTGAAGCCATCGTTAATGCTCATAAGAGCTGAAAGTCCTCATAAGATCATAATATAAGATCTTATGAGGCCATGCTTTTCAGGGATCCAGGAAGAACAGGCGTGTAAACCTACACGTGGAGGTGGAAAGTCTCCCGCTACTCAATCAGAGTAGAGCTGGTGAGCCGCGCCTATTCTTTGAAGAAAAACTTAAAATTCTTAAGTTTTACGTGAAATCTAAACATTTTATCAGCACCCAGAGGTGTTGAAACACGCAAGAAAGCAAAGATGAGGTCCGAAAATCCGAAAAGCAGCTTTTAGACTAAATCATATGCAGAACAGCTGCGCGCTTTGGTTTGGGTGCCCTGAGGCTGCGTTAGGCAGCCTTCAAATCAGAAAATCGCAATTTTGACCATGAAAATGAGATTTTTCGAAAAAGTTGCCAATAATAAACCCATCTTAGAATTAATTTTTACATAGGAATACATATTAGCCACTTTGTTTTTTCAAAACTTTCAACCCTGAACCCAGAGTATATGCACTAATTGCTCATGTACTGTAGGATTATGAAAAACCTTCGAAAGAAACATTACGAAATCCTCGATCTCTGAGATCATTCCAAACTAAAGATCATTCACGCTGATAATCTGAAGATAGCTGCCGAACAACACCTTCCAAAAAAACATCTGCCAGGGGTTTGAGCCGCCTACCCTTCGAAAGATGAAGTTATTAACAAATCCAGCAGGGACCACAAAACCGAAGTGGTCACCGCGAAAACCACTACCCGTTGCGAAGATTGGTACCTCGTAATACCACCAGTACTCGAGCCAATCTCTGAACAAGAAGAGGTCCCCGACCCGAGAGTCCCATCGGAACCAGACGCTGGAGAAACCCCTTCTAGAGGATCACTTAGTGGAACTCCACCATCTCCTCCGTCACCACCTTCACCGGTTGATGATCGATGCACAGACCCTACATACCGGCCGCAAATGCATCAACCACGAAAAGAACGAACACATTCAGAATCCGAGCTTAATGTTCGACCCCCACTACCACCAAAGTGAGGCCGACCACTCCGCACACAAACACAAACATCTACACGACCACCAACAGCTCAGTACAATTTAAGACGTAGATATGAATAAAATTGTTCCCCTTATAATATTGAGATTACAATTAACAACTCGTACCCCTTTCTGTCTGAAACTAAATTCAAACCTACTATAAAAATCTTGAATTCCGCCATGAAACCGGTGACCATCCTACCCGGACTTCATGCCCCTAAATGGAATGATCAGTTGAGTCGTTTTTAAAAAAAATTTAGATGATAACCAGAATAACCTTTTGCAAATATTGTAACCAGTAACAATATTCTCGCAATGGCAAAAAAAAAAAAAATTGTAAAATGTGAAACCATTTATGCACGGTCAAGAGTGCGTCCTCATACTGCCTGAACTAGACTTAACCAACCCGACTTATGTTTTGTATATAAATCTGTATTATAAAAACCATTAGTTATCATCTAGTTAGAATTAGTTAGGATGTTATATTATTGTATTAATATCATTCTAGAGGGGAGAACCCTATAAAAATGAACAATGAATAATTCCTATATTCACATATTTTTATATTCATATAATTTTTATATTCATATATATTTATATTCATATAATACTTATATTCATATGTATGTACCTTCTTATATTTATTTTTACATATAGAGTCCAAATTCGCATAAAGCTGTCGAAGTTCGGATAAAATTTTTGATTCGCTTTCTATTTTATTTCTGCTGAATAGATGGTGAATTATTTTTTTTTTAAATACTTAATCAC
The DNA here is from genome assembly GCA_023014485.1 of Bathynomus jamesi. Taxonomy (NCBI): domain Eukaryota; kingdom Metazoa; phylum Arthropoda; class Malacostraca; order Isopoda; family Cirolanidae; genus Bathynomus; species Bathynomus jamesi. The sequence goes on from JAJOZX010002286.1 coordinate 419,097, forward strand.
TTCTTTAGATTTAGCTTAATAATGTAATCTTGTTAAATTCTGCAATGTTCATTTTCTGTATATATTCTCTCTTCGTTGTAAAAGATGAAGTCATGTCTTGCTTAACGTTTAATTTTAAATCTTAAGCACTTGCTTTTTGCTCATATACACGTTTAATTGTAATTGATAGTAAAATGCATATTTCAATTTTCATTTTTAGTTAACTCGGCAGATTATGATAACATCAGATCTGTCAATATGCGTTTTAAAATAAAAATATGGCTTCATCTTCTAATATCTTACTTATCAATCTAGACATTGCTGCAGCTAAAATATTTACCTTATCTTTAAATATTTTACAATTTCAGAGAAGTTAGTTACCTCCACAGAATCCTCCGATCCACTTTCTTACCTTTCTTACCAGGCGCCTGGTAGACCTAAAGCGGTATGTCAGTTGGGAGCCCTCGGACGAGACTCCTTCATGCCTCACGATCTCCACACATCAAGTTCGCCCGTTGGAGACTGATTCCACACTTCTCGACAGCACTTTTGATGTTATCCATCCATCGGATCTTGGGTCTTCCAACTGGTCTTCCAACTGGTCTTCCAACTGGTCTTCTACAAGAAGAAATCGGAGAGAAGTATAAGGAAAACTTCTGCGATTCCCCATACGGTACTAGATACTCCAGAGTAACAAATCCGTTGCTGCCACCTTACCAGAACCCCCGTCAACTTCGAACCGCCCAAAGCCATAGACGGAGGGGTTAACATATATATTGTTGTACTGAATGCAATGACAAACAATGTTGTTAATGTGATGCATTTATCTATTTTAAAATATGTGGAAATAGTTTATAAGTATTAAAAATCTTTCAATTCATTTCACCATGTATAATAATAATAATAATAATAATATAATCGGCGTTCATTCATACCCCAATCGGCTAATACAGAAAAAACTTACATTATTTCTCCAATTAATTCGTAATAGCGTGGTAAATCTCTACAGGGTTGGTGGCTGTAATGTAAAATTTCTGATTCATCGCCCTCTTCCACACCGTTCCGGAAACTTCTGCAAAACGCTCCAGCTCAGTTCCACTGCTTTAAAAAATGAACAAATTTTCAAAGGAAAATAAACAACAGAATGGAATGTTGGCAACCTGCAGTTTTAACATGATGCTGAAAATTATACTAGGATGATTTCGCGAATATAATAGAATTCTTTCTAAAATTTGCTTTCCTCAAAATAAATTAGTTCTGTGATTTGGTTGCATAATAAATGTCGATGTCAAGTGTCGTTTCAAAGATGGGATGTCATAGACAGGAAGAATGATAGATTGAGGAATATTGTTCCAGAGTTGACCGGTTGAGTAGATGAAAGACTGAAAATATCGATTAACCCTTGCATTAGATAGTTGGACAGAAATAGAATGAGAAAGTGTAGAAAGTCTGGTACTGCGTGTTCTCCTTAATTAAAGGAAGAGACATGCAGTTAGAAAGTTCAGAAGAGCAATGTCCGTTATAATAGCTATAGTAAAGAGTGAGGCAACATTTCGGCGGAGAGAGAGAGAGATTGAAGACCATCAGTAATAGGCGGGGAATTGATGGAAGAAAAAGCCTTTGATTCCACCCGGTCAAGTACAGCTGTGTGGGTTGAACCATCACACACATGAGAAGCATACTCTATACACGGGCGAACAAGACCCCTGTACAGAGACAGCAACTGAGTGCAAGTGAATAAACTGCGGAGGCGGTACAGCACACCAAACCTCTTAGAAACTGTTTTAGAAAGAGTATATGTGATCGTTCCAGGAAAGATCACGAGAAAAGGAAACGCCAAGAATGTTAAGAGAAAGGAAGGATTGATTTTTGTGTTGTTGAAGGTAAGGGGATAGTCGGGTGGAAGATTGTGACGAGTAGACAGATGGAGGAACTAAATTTGTGAGGTACTGAAAGCCACAAGGTTTTCTCTGCCCCAATCAGATATAGCAGAAAGATCAGAGGTCAGGTGCTCCGGAGCCGTACTACGCGAATCATGGAGTGACTTTGAGAGGGACGTTTTGTGAAGCGAGTGGAGAAGAGAAGAGTGGAATCAACAGCATAGGAGTGAATAGGACAGGAAGTGTGAATTAAAAGATCATTAATAAATAAAAGGAAAAAAGTAGGTGACAGTAGAGAACCCTGAGGAACACCGCTGTTAATACCTTTAGGAGAAGAAGAGTGGCCATCTATTACCGCAGCTATAGATCGGCCAGTAAGGAAATTAGAGATGAAGGAACAGAGAGAAGGATAGAAACGGAAGAAGGGCAGATTCGAAATTAAAGGTTTGTGCCAGACTCTATCACATGCTTTTGATATGTCTAGCGCAGTGTTTCCCAACCGGGGGCCATGGCACATTTGAAGGGGGCCACAGGAAAATGTTAAGATTTAGAGGGGCCACAGACTCCATGAAGGGGGCCACCGGACTCAACCTATTGAAGCCTAAATTATAGTTAGGCCAATAGATAATTTTAATTTATGTAGTTGAATTACATTTTAAAAAATTAATACATATATTTTCCTTTTTTTTAGATATTTTATAATAGAATTTGAATTTATCTGTAAACAAATATTTTGCATCTTACAAGCTTATTGTGCGGCGCACTCCATTGTGCGCTTGATCGTTATGCGCCTGGCAGCGTTGTTGACTTGATAAAAATACTTCAGGTTGAAATCCTTACAGTCTGTTTACCACGTGGGTCGTCGCTGTAGTGTGTAAGTAGCTCTTATTTGTTTACCCTAATATTGCGAAGTTGTAGTAATTTTACTAGTTTTTTTAATTTATAATAGATTGCTATAAGTACAGTATTTCTTTTGATTATATTTTTTTATAATTAATACATAATATAAGTAAATAACTGCAAATTTTTGTTAGCCACTGTTTAGTTTTTGTTATGTTTATAGTCCTATGTGACAAATAATATTGTACCTGAATACAAATAGTTGTTTTAATATCCTTTATATATATTTGTTTTTGTAAAATAGAGTTAATCTGCATATTACCTACTGAAAATAATGTTTATGGGGGCCACAGGAAAAAATAAGGTTCCTAAGGGGGCCATAAGCCAAAACCGGTTGGGAACCACTGGTATAGCGCAATAGCAAAAGTTTCACTGAAGTTGAGAGTTGTTGAGAACAAATGAATTGAGACTGTAAACAAATTTCATTTATTTATAAGAAACAGAAAATTAATTAAAGCTTATAGAAAAATTATCCTTATGTCTTGCCAGGTATAATATGCACAAAAAAAAAAAAATGCATAGAATTTATCAGATATTGACAACTACACATAGAAACTTATACCACATAGTTCCAGGTTTATCATTACCTTCATTAGCTATATTATTATAATGATGATTCAACAGAATACTTCCAAGAAAGAAAAAGTTAACTGATTAACTTAATTGATTAACTTTCAAAATTATCGTAACTTAGGTAGTTAAATTTTTAAATTTGTATTAACTTATCTTAATTGGTAAGAATCTCAAATTAACTTAACTTAACTCGTTAATTTTGGATGTTATTCGACACAACTATATATATATATATATATATATATATATATATATATATAAAACCAAGAAGGAAAGGAAACAAAGAATGGTGCTCAAGCGCTTTCGTCTAATGACATCCTCAGGAACACTGAAGTACATAAAGAGTTACAGCCTATATAGTATAGGTTACAGAAAAAAAAAATATATGTATATATATATACAATAAACGGAGAAATAAAAAATTAAAATTAAAAATTAAAGGATTGTGGGAGGAGCATACAAATTTGCAGTGTTGGGCACTAAAGCGTTAATCCGATAACAGTTAATTAACGAAGTTAACTTTTTTAACGGACTATTAACGGAAGTTAATTTCCATTTATCGTTATCGGACCAGTTAACTTCCGATAACTCGATATTTAGTCTGTTAAAGTCCGTTAACACGTTAACTGCGAGGAGTCATTCACGGAAGATCACCGCTCCGCGAATGAATTCAAACCGCCATAACTTCAGTCTGCCAATTCCGTCCTCTGCCGCAGTGGAACGGCTCTTCTCTCTCGGCAAGGACATCCTGAGGCCCAAGAGGTCAAGACTGGCAGTTGTGCCTAACTTTGAGAAGTTGGTCTTTCTAAAGGGCAACCAGCACATTGTGTCATAGTCTTTAATAAATGTGCCTAAAATTTAATTTTACCTTTCAGTACCCGCCATAATAATTCACTGGTAAATTAAAATTTAGTTAATGGTTAGTGGTTACAAGGGTTTCAAAACATGTAATCAGTACATTTTTTATTAAAAAAAAAAAAAAGTTATTAAGCAAAAAAGTTGCAAAACTTGATAAAAATACAGTTAAATACCTATTTATTGTTGGATTTTGCATAAATAAACATTTTCTATGGGTTTTAAAGCTTTTTTCCTTGATTTTTTTAAATGTTAGTAAAGAAATAGTTATCGTTAACGGATTATCGTTAACTTCCGTTAACTTTGTAGTAAAATTATCGGATTACCGTTATCGGAGTTAAAAATTGGGGTTAACGGATTATCGTTATCGAAGTTAACTTTTTGGTTAACGGTGCCCACCACTGCAAATTTGTAAGGAAAAACTATCGATTTTTAGCACAAGATCAAATGAATTGTTTCCAACCAATGTTATAAAAAAAAAAAATTAATACAAATTTATACTGGAAATCTGCCCGGGTTTTAGCACTCTACCCTTCTTGTTTAAAGTTCGATGTATATAAAAATAAATTGAAAAATAAAAGTTATTAGAGTAGCATACAAGTTTACCAAAGATTTAGCGTTTTACCATTCTTATCTAAATCTGTTCTGAAGGAATTCAAAACAACAGGATCGAGTTGAAAAAGACCTTTGCTTATGTTGAAGTTATTTGTAAGCTGGATAGTGGCAGACTCAAGAATATTTCTATTAACAATGTTGCTAGAGTGAAATAAAACTGAAGCATTATTCCAATCAATACAGTGGGATAACTCTGACAAATGGACAAAAAGGGCACTGGACGACTGTCCTGTTCTAACGGAATACTGATGCTGTTTTATACGTGTGTGCAAATCCTTTCCCGTCTGAACTATGCGAAAGGAATCACATTGTTTACAACCAATTTTATAGATAATGCCTGAATTATTGGTAGGGCTATTTTTTACTATGATATTTTTCACAATATTGTTATATGAAAATACTACATTAATATCCAAAAGTTTAAGTACATTAGCAATGCCTAAAAAGCCCGGGAATAATGGAAGTATTAAAATATTTTTTGACAAAGTACAAGTGTTATTATTGACACGATAGAAAGTTCGTTTTGCCTTGTTGAGACAAGATTCCATAAACGCAGATGGATAACACAGATCACTTCCAATACCGTTGATTTTTTCTAATTCGGCATCGATGTATTCCGGACTGGCGATCCTAAGGGCGCGGAGAAACATTGAAGAAAAAATGGCCTTCTTAGTGGGGGTGTCATGTCCCGAGTAAAAGTGTACGTAGGACAAATTGTTTGTTTTTTTCCGATAGATACTATAAACTCTCCAAATGGCTTGTCAAAGTCTTCTCCCCCTTTCTCGGAACTATCTCTGATTCACATGTAAAAAATTCCATGGATCTTACTGAAAAATTGAATAATGCACGTAATGAAACTAACGATAGATTGATCAGTTTTGACGTTTGTTCATTGTTTACAAAAGTGCCGATTGACGATATGCTTGACTTTCTCTCCCAAGAATTACATAAGTATGACCTGCCACTACCTTCACACATTGTTTTGGATCTTATTAAGCTTTGCATCAAAGACTGTAAATTCACTTTCAATAACGAGTATTATCAACAAGTTTTTGGGATGGCCATGGGCAACCCCTTGTCGCCCCTCCTCTCCAATATTTATATGGAGTTTTTCGAAATTACTTACATTCCGAGAATCCTGGGGGTTGGCATCCTTTGGTTGCGGTACGTCGACGATATTTTGTGTATCTGGCCCATGAATCGTGACCTGGATAACTTCCTCCTTCAGTTAAATGATCAAGTCACCTCCATTAAGTTTACTTTAGAACTGGAACAAGACAACTCAATCCCATTTTTGGATGTGCGTGTACATAGGGAAAGCCCAGGTTTTAAGTTTAGTATCTATCGGAAAACAACAAACAATTTGTCCTACGTACACTTGTACTCGGGACATGACACCCCCACTAAGAAAGCCATTTTTTCTTCAATATTTCTCCGCGCCCTTAGGATCGCCAGTCCGGAATACATCGATGCCGAATTAGAAAAAATCAACGGTATTGGAAATGATCTGTGTTATCCATCTGCGTTTATGGAATCTTGTCTCAACAAGGCAAAACGAACTTTCTATCGTGTCAACAATAACACTCGTACTTTGTCCAAAAATATTTTAGTACTTCCATTTTTCCCGGGCTTTTTAGGCATTCCTAATGTACTTAAACTTTTGGATATTAATGTAGTATTTTCATATAACAATATTGTGAAAAACATCATAGTAAAAAATAGCCCTACCAATAATTCAGGCATTATCTATAAAATGCTTTGTAAACAATGTGATTCCTTTCGCATAGTTCAGACGAGAAAGGATTTGCACACACGTATAAAACAGCATCAGTATTCCGTTAGAACAGGACAGTCGTCCAGTGCCCTTTTTGTCCATTTGTCAGAGTTGTCCCACTGTATTAATTGGAATAATGCTTCAGTTTTATTTCACTCTAGCAACATTGTTAATAGAAATATTCTTGAGTCTGCCATTATCCAGCTTACAAATAACTTCAACATAAGCAAGGGTCTTTTTCAACTCGATCCTGTTGTTTTGAATTCCTTCAGAACAGATTTAGATAAGAAGGGCAGAACGCTAAATCTTTGGTAAACTTGTATGCTACTCTAATAACTTTTATTTTTCAATTTATTTTTATATACATCGAACCTTAAACAAAAAGGGTAGAGTGCTAAAACCCGGGCAGATTTCCAGTATAAATTTGTATTTTTTTAAATTTTTTTTTATAACATTGGTTGGAAACAATTCATTTGATCTTGTGCTAAAAATCAGTAGTTTTTGGTTGGAATCAATTCATTTGATCTTGTGCTAAAAATCGATAGTTTTTCCTTACAAATTTGTGTGCTCCTCCCACAATCCTTTAATTTTTAATTTCAATTTTTTATTTCTCCGTTTATTGTATATATATATATTTTTTTATTATTTTTTTTTTCTGTAACCTATATATAGGCTGTACCTCTTTATGTACTTCAGTGTTCCTGAGGATGTCATTAGATGAAAGTGCTTGAGCACCATTCTGTGTTTCCTTTCCTTCGTGATTTTATTCATCATAAATATTTTTCACGTGTTACTTTCGTGAAATAATTTTCATATATATATACTCTCTCTCTCTCTCTCTCTCTATATATATATATAATATATATACTCTCTCTCTCTCTCTCTCTCTCTCTCTCTCTATATATATATATATATATATATATATATACATACTGTATATAAACGCGTCTCTTTAAGATTCATTCCGAAGAAATTACAAAATTAAAATATTATGCATGAAAGGGCAATGCGCGTATATTTTATTGCTCACAATTTAAGCTAAAACTGAATTTAATCGTTTTGACAGAAAACGCGAGGTTGAAATACGAACATACAATTTTCTACTTACAATTCTTGTGTAGAGCAATGTGAGGGAACCCTAGTGTCCATTTCAATGGGTTGTGTAATTCCGCAAACGATATCAATCTCTTGCGAAGTAAAAAGCGTGCCGCTGTCTACAATTTGAAATAGGAGTACTCCTGTTTCAGCAATGGCGAGCAGAATAAATCACTTCAGTATACGTGTGTGTGTATATATATATATATATATATATATATATATATATATATATATATATATATATATATATATTAGGGTGGCCCTTATTTTTCAACTTTTGAAATTACTTACTCCCAACCCCTAATCTTCTTCCAATATATAAAAAAGTGCTCTGTGAAAAGTTTCAGCTCAATTGGGCTATATTAAGGTGGCCCCCAAAGGCCCTAAAGTTTCAAAATTCACCGATAATTGGTATTTCTAATATAAAACCTTTATAATTAATTTGCAAACTTTGTTTGGGAAAATAATCACAAAGCATAATCGAAAGTGAATTTTATTTACAACAAATAATTACGCCGCTTATATAGGCCGCAGGCGCAGAACTTTCTAGAACCTTCCAGAAGCGGTTTTTTTACGCACTTATGATACTTTTCAATTTCCGTGAATATCTCGTCCAATTTTGGTTTTAAGTAAATAATGGTTATAACTAAATTTATTGTAAATTGAATTCTCTTTCGATCATATTCAATATTTCTTTCGAATAAAACAGTGTAAAGAAGATAAAAACGGTTTTATATGAAAAAATATCAATATTGTTAAAATCTGAAAATTTAGGGCCTTTGGGGGCCATCTTAATATTGTCTGATTGAGCGGAAATTTTACACAGAGCATTTGTACATGGATTAGAACAACGTTGGAGGTTGGGAGATGAAAAATATTTCATTTCAGAAAATCACATACAACTAAGGGCCACCCTAATATATATATATATATATAATATATATATATATACATATATATATATATATATGATACACACAGACCGTGCATGGAACAAGGAACTCTTCTGGGATAATTAAATCCACTATAGTCCGAATAAGTAATGGTAAATGACAAATACCATAGTTTTTCTTTTCATGATGCAAGCCCGACGTGGGCAACGGGTCTCTCGCAAAGAGGTCCCATAAATATAGCTTCCCTCACCAGCTATCTGCAAAGCAGACAGGATCCAGCTTTGGGACATGGATCTAGGGTTTAAAGCAGCCTAGCCCCACTACATTTAGAACCTCAATATAAGTAAAAGACCAGTTGCCCACGTCGGGCTTGCATCATGAACTATAGTGGATTTAATTATCCCAGAAGAGTTCCTTGTTCCATGCACGGTCTGTGTATATCATAAAAAGCTCAGGGAACCATTCTGAGTTCATTCCCATATATATATATATATATATATATATATATATATATATTAGTGGTGGACCGGATGTCAGTTTTTCAACATCTGCGGACGCAAATGCGAATTTTTAATTTCAATATCCGCGGATGCGGATATTTAGTTAATCTATCAATATAATATAGAATTATGAATATATGACAATTTTTCAAATTTCGTGATATTACTATTATGGCAGGCAATGCATAAGAATTAAAATTAATATTAATGTTTTCATTATGATAAAAATAATAACTTTCTCAAGAGTTTCAGCCACAGAAAATTCAATGAAATAAGTTTCATTCAATTTTCAATTGCTGATTTTAGAAACTGTGCAAATTTTGAAATGTGTTTGCTATAGAAAATTAACATTTTTATTTTTGTTAAAGAATTTACTATTTTTTTTTATTTATTTACAATAATCTTGTTCGAAACACGATAGACTGCTTGATCTTATACGAACAATTTCATTCTGAAAAGTTACTGTGTCGCTGTGAAAAAAAATCAGTAGAGTACGCACAGCGGCACAGGCAGTGTTTGTTGATTTAATGGTATTTATATTTTGAGGTTTATATATTTGTTTGTTCATCAATAATTAATTAATACTTTACATGAAATGTGCATGATTGGGCCTTATAAGCTACTTTATACGCTAATTTAATTGTAAATTGCATAATTTATTAGAGGTAATATCCGCATAGCATCCGCAGTCAGAAGTGCGGATGCGGATGTTAAAAATGATGCGGATATCCGCGGATGCAGATGCGGATATCCTGTCAACAACTAACATATATATATTCAGGGTGGCGCAAAAGTCAGGAACCATAGGCACATTTTAATAATTTGTTTTAATATGTGTTTTGTTCTTTTCAGATTTTTTGTTAAACCTATGGCACAGAAATTGACAATAGATGAACGGGTGCAGATAGTTTTAATGAGTGCAATGCGTGATAGCACACACCGATCAGTTGATACTGCTTTTAATGACAAACACCACGAGAGGCCGCCAGTTGTTCAGGCATCAGTTGGAAAACTGTTCACTCGCTTGAAAGAAACGAGAAGTGTTCATGATCGGCCGCGTAGTGGCCGATCAAAAAGTTCAACCGATGCAGCAACATCACTAATGGTACTCAGTCACCTAGAAGACAGACCACGTAAGTCCTTAAGAAAGTTATCCCAGGAAACGGGTTTCTCCAGAAGATGAATTCAACGAATTCTTACAACAAATCATTTCCACCCGTACAAAGTCCAACTCGTTCAGGAACTGCACGGTGAGGACACAGACCGTCGTGTAGTGTAGAGTTCTGCCAGTGGTTTCTACAACATCGACAGCTTCAACGAAGGATCATGTTCAGCGACGAAGCGATATTTTACATCAGAGGTCGTGTCAATAGGTATAATGCACGCACGACCTATGTATGTACCTTTCCATATAAAAAAAATTAAAATATAGACATAAGTACGATTGAGGAGAAAAAGTTTCCATTGCGACAGCTGATTCTAATCTCAGCATATATATATATATATATATATATATATATATATATATATATATATATATATATATATATACAGTGCGTATATATATATATATATATATATATATATATATATATATATATATATATATCTATACACACAGTGTGTGTATATATATATATATATATACAGGGCGTCCCAAAAAAATGTATACACACTTTAAATACTTATAAAGGCAGTGTTTATTAAAATACATTTCATTTTCAAAATGTAATAGAATCTACACTTCTACAGACATTATTTAATTGTTTTGTCAACGCCTGTTTTCAACTGACGTCCGTTCTGGTCCAGGCACTGCTGATAACGCGAAGCAATGGAATAGCAAACATCACGAAACATTTCGTTTGGTATTTGTGTGCATTCTCGTTCAATGGCTGCTCTCAATTCAGCGACTGTTGCAGGTTTTATAGCGTAGACTTTGTCTTTTAAGTATCCCCATAAAAAAAAGTCTAGTGGTGTGAGGTCTGGTGAACGCGGAGGGTATTCTACGAAACCCCTTCGTCCAATCCACATCCACATCGTGCCAAGTACCACTCGCAATACTCCACTCTTCGGTCCGGATCATCTTCATTAATAGCATGGACTAATCTTGGAATGTAACTTTTCCATTGACAGCGCTTCAAAATGCGTTGGACAGACGATTCTGAAATTCCTACCTCACGACTCGCTTGCCGCACAGATTTTCTTGGACTTTGGTGATACGTTTCCAGTACTCTTTCTTGCTTTGTGGGGCTTGTCGATGTCCGTGGTCTTCCGGAACGCTTCTTGTGGACATTCTGAACAGTTCCATCGGCTTCAAACTTATCTCTAATTCGAGTGATGGTAAGTCGCGTTGGTGGATCTGTTTGAAACTCCCTCCTAAACTGTCTTTGCACTTCAACTGCGTTTTCACACTTCCAGTAGCATTTTAGAATGAATTTCCTTTGTTCAAAGCTTAGTCTGACTGCCATTATTAATTCTAATGGGTTTAACTTGGAAAGAAAGAAACATCAATTGAGCTATCAGCTGTTAAAGTGTGTATACATTTTTTTGGGACGCCCTGTATATATATATATATATGAATAAAACCACGAAGGAAAGGAAACACAGAATGGTGCTCAAGCGCTTTCGTCTAATGACATCCTCAGGAACACTGAAGTACATAAAGAGCTACAGCCTATATATAGGTTACAGAAAAAAAAAAAATATATATACATATATATATATATATATATATATATATACAATAAACGGAGAAATAAAATTAAAAATTAAAGGATTGTGGGAGGGGCATACAAATTTGTAAGGAAAAACTATCGATTTTTAGCATAAGATCAAATGAATTGTTTCCAACCAATGTAAAGGAAAAAAAAAAAAAACCCTACCGATTTTTAGCACAAGATCAAATGAATTGTTTCCAACCAATGTTATAAAAAAAATACAAAATACAAATTTATACTGGAAATCTGCCCGGGTTTTAGCACTCTGCTCTTCTTGTATATAAAAATAAATTGAAAAATAAAAGTTATTAGAGTGGCATACAAGTTTACCAAAGATTTAGCGTTCAACCCTTATCTAAATCTGTTCTGAAGGAATTCAAAACAACAGGATCGAGTTGAAAAAGACCTTTTCTTATGTTGAAGTTATTTGTAAGTTGGATAATGGCAGACTCAAGAATATTTCTATTAACAATGTTGCTAGAGTGAAATAAAACTGAAGCATTATTCCAATCAATACAGTGGGATAACTCTGACAAATGGACAAAAAGGGCACTGGACGACTGTCCTGTTCTAACGGAATACTGATGCTGTTTTATACGTGTGTGCAAATCCTTTCCCGTCTGAACTATGCGAAAGGAATCACATTGTTTACAACCAATTTTATAGATAATGCCTGAATTATTGGTAGGGCTATTTTTTACGATGATATTTTTCACAATATTGTTATATGAAAATACTACATTAATATCCAAAAGTTTAAGTACATTAGCAATGCCTAAAAAGCCCGGGGAAAATGGAAGTACTAAAATATTTTTGGACAAAGTACGATTGTTATTATTGACACGATAGAAAGTTCGTTTTGCCTTGTTGAGATAAGATTCCATAAACGCAGATGGATAACACAGATCACTTCCAATACCGTTGATTTTTTCTAATTCGGCATCGATGTATTCCGGACTGGCGATCCTAAGGGCGCGGAGAAATATTGAAGAAAAAATGGCTTTCTTAGTGGGGGTGTCATGTCCCGAGTAAAAGTGTATGTAGGACAAATTGTTTGTTGTTTTCCGATAGATACTAAACTTAAAACCTGGGCTTTCCCTATGTACACGCACATCCAAAAACGGGATTGAGTTGTCTTGTTCCAGTTCTAAAGTAAACTTAATGGAGGGGACTTGATCATTTAACTGAAGGAGGAAGTTATCCAGGTCACGATTCATGGGCCAGATACCCAAAATATCGTCGACGTACCGCAACCAAAGGATGCCAACCCCCAGGATTCTCGGAATGTAAGTAATTTCGAAAAACTCCATATAAATATTGGAGAGGAGGGGCGACAAGGGGTTGCCCATGGCCATCCCAAAAACTTGTTGATAATACTCGTTATTGAAAGTGAATTTACAGTCTTTGATGCAAAGCTTAATAAGTTCCAAAACAATGTGTAAAGGTAATGGCAGATCATACTTATGTAATTCTTGGGAGAGAAAGTCAAGCATATCGTCAATCGGCACTTTTGTAAACAATGAACAAACGTCAAAACTGATCAATCTGTCGTTAGTTTCAGTACGTGCATTATTCAGTTTTTCAGTAAGATCCATGGAATTTTTTACATGTGAATCAGAGATAGTTCCGAGAATGGGGGAAAAGACTTTAATAAGCCATTTGGAGAGTTTATAAGTAATAGAGCCCACCGAGCTAATACTAGGGCGCATAGGGTTGCCAGGTTTGTGGGTTTTAATAAGACCGTATTGATTGGAATAATGCTTCAGTTTTATTTCACTCTAGCAACATTGTTAATAGAAATATTCTTGAGTCTGCCATTATCTAGCTTACAAATAACTTCAACATAAGCAAAGGTCTTTTTCAACTCGATCCTGTTGTTTTGAATTCCTTCAGAACAGATTTAGATAAGAAGGGTAGAACGCTAAATCTTTGGTAAACTTGTATGCCACTCTAATAACTTTTATTTTTCAATTTGTTTTTATATACAAGAAGAGGAGAGTGCTAAAACCCGGGCAGATTTCCAGTATAAATTTGTATTTTGTATTTTTTTATAACATTGGTTGGAAATAATTCATTTGATCTTGTGCTAAAAATCGATAGTTTTTCCTTACAAATTTGTATGCCCCTCCCACAATCCTTTAATTTTTAATTTTATTTATCCGTTTATTGTATATATATATATATATATATATATATATATATATATATATATATATATATTTTTTTTTTTTTTTCTGTAACCTATATATATAGGCTGTAACTCTTTATGTACTTCAGTGTTCCTGAGGATGTCATTAGACGAAAGCGCTTGAGCACCATTCTGTGTTTCCTTTCCTTCGTGGCTTTATTCATCATAAATATTTTTCACATGTTACTTTCGTGAAATAATTTTCATATATACAGTATATATATATTGATAATAATAATTATAATAATAATAATAATAATAATAATAATCAATATATTCATTAGTGAGAATAATATGCATCATAGATATATCGGGGAAATTAGAGGATCACCGACTAGCGAACAAAACATCAACCAAGCACATTATATTGCGTAAAAATGAAGCGATTCGTCGTATACAGTCTCAAGCCACGCTCACTGTCACAGCACACCCAATGAGAACACTACGTTCTAAATGTGGGCAGTTCTTTCTTACTCGTCCGTCGTTTGAAAGGGAGCGATTCATCCCTCTATATAAAAGAAGCACTTCCATAACCGAGTCGCATTTATTACTAATTTTTTCAGTGTGTGCCTCGCATGTTTACTAATCCACAGTGAGATGTGACGAAACAACATCGTAAGTGTGGATTTCTCATATATTACAGAGATTTTTTCGTGACATAATTCTGCATTCGCTGTTTTATATACAGTGTTAATTTTTTGTTTCGCAAGTGACGTTTTGGTATATTGAAATGTGTGTTTTTTTATTTCGGTAAGGGAGGCACGTCCCGTTAACACCTAATTAGATCGCTATGTTACAACAGCCATTTTTGAAGACGGCGACATGCTGTAAGTAACGTTTTACACCTTAAGTTACAGGAATATATATACAGAGTGGCGCAGAATTCATGAACCATAGGCACATTTTATTAAATTATAATAAATGTTCGAATTGGTGGCCTCCCACTTGGAGACTTTCTGACGTGTTGAATGCATGATGTTTGAACATTCCTTAACACATTGGTACTGATTTTGGCGCACTCAGATGTGATTTTTATCCTTTAGAGAACGTATGGTTCTGGGTCGATCAGCATAGACTACCGACTTGAGATGGCCCCACAAGAAAAAGTCAAGAGGCGTGAGGTCTGGAGACCTAAGTGGCCATTCAACGGGCCCTCGCCATCCGATCCACTTGCTTCGGAATGTTTCATCTAAAGAGCTCCGGACGATGGTTGCGAAATGTGGTGGTGCACCATCTTGCTGAAACCACATCTCCGCTCATTCTGCCAATGGAATGTCGCCCAGTATGTGCACTAGAAATGTTTGCAGCATATGCAGATATGTTTCACATGTTACATTGCTGTCGAAAAAGTACGAACCAATTAACCGAACCCCCAGAGCGCAGCCCACACCATAATTCGTGGGTCAAATTACACATGTCCTTCTTCCATCCAATGGGGGTTCTCAGTGGCCATTTTCTTTTATATATATTTATATATATATACACATATACATTACTAATATATATAAAACCTTTGGTTAGCTTCCTCCCGAATTGTTTATTCTGACGAAGGTCAAGTTTTTCACTCCACCTTAGACCTACAGTTTAACGTGGAATCCGAACCACGCCCCATCAGCAGCCCAGCGTATTAACCACTAGGCCACCTAGGGTACCCATTTATCTACCAACCACTTTCTTTATGGTGTGGAAGGATGAACAGCTGGGTTTTGCTGCGCGGCGGCTGCCGTCGGGTCTCGAACCCGGGGCCGATGGATTCGTAGTCAGCGACGCTGTATGTTATATGTATATACAGGGTGTTTATGAAGTCCCTATCAATTTTGTTGAATTAACGGTTTTTATTTATTTTTGTTGCAGAACCCGATGAAAATGAATGTACAAGAATGGGTGATGGTGGTGACTTCCGATTAAAGGAAAGAAATGCAAAGAAATTAGAAAGAAGTTTGAAAAAACATTTCACAAGCCAGGTCCTACAGACAAGACAATTCGTGATTTGCTTCATAAATTTAAAAGAAATTTTGAAATCGACGTTGAAGAAGATAAGTTATCACATTCAGGTGCTTCATGACTTACATGAAGAGCATTATCCAAAGCGAAGTGCAATGTGTGCCGATCTTGTTGAACACATTCAGAATGAATTTAATGGACCACATTCTCTTCGGTGATGAGGCAACTTTCTACACGTGTGGAAAGGTTAATCGCCATAACTGTCGCATATGGGCTAATAAAAAGCCAGTTGATTCCTATCAATGGAAACGAGATTCTCCTAAAGTTACTGTCTGGTTGGGTATGACCAAATCTAAGATTTATGGGCCCTTTTTCTTTGCTGAAGCTAGAGTTACAGGGCCTATTTATCCGGACATGCTTCAGCAATTCCTGGAACTCCAGCTTCATTCAGATGGCATTTTAAACACCGTCGTCTTTCAACAAGATGGGGCACCTTGTCATTACGCAAACATTGTTCGGGGGTACCTAAATGAACAATTTCCAAATCGGTGGATCGGACATGGAGGCAACAGGCCCTGGGCGGCTCGATCTCCTGACCTAACGCCCTTGGATTTCTTTGCATGGGGCTTTAACAAATCAAACGTCTATCAAACGAGGGTTACAGATCTGCAAGATTTACGTGCTCGTATCGTAACAGCAGTTAAAAAAAATAACCCCTGTCATGCTCCAAAATGTGTTCCGCAATGCTGCTGACAGATTCGAACTCTGTATAGATACTGATGGTGCTCATGTAGAATCATATGCTTAAGTATTCATTAAATGTATGCCTTCTATTATATTGTTATTGAACTTTACCCTTTTTGCTACGTTTTCACTGAAATAGATAGGGACTTTATAAACACCATATATATATATATATATATATATATATATATATATAAACATTAGATATCATTAGATATCATACTAAATAAGTTATTTACTACTAGTAATACTCTTATTAATGGCCTCACTCAAACTCAATTTAAAAATCTCCTCGAAATAGCCTGTTTGGGTAATCTTTTCTTATTTAATAGTAACCTTTACAGCCAAATTGATTGGGTAGCTATGGGTTTCCCGTTGAGCCCAACACTAGCAAATGTATTTTTTTGCCATTACGAAGAAATATGTTTGAAAAGTTGTCCCAATAATTTTAAACTCATATATTACACTATGTAACAAAATTTTGGAAAATTTGTGTTTATCTTATTTTTTTGGGTGTTTCTTTATGTTTTTGGGTGCGCTGAATTAAAAAATCGCATTAGTTTTCTCCTGGAAACTCTAGTTTCTTCTGAAAACCATAATCTATTTTTTGTACCTAGTGGTTTATCAAAGAGCAAAATCACAATGAAGAAAAGATAAGGAAAATAAATATATTTCATATTTAAAGATATATACTGTAATGTATATATAATGTACATATAATGCATATATAATGTATATATAATGCACCCAAATATAAAATATACTCACAAACCTAAACGGATAATGCTTAAAAATGTACATTTGACCGACTTTTTCTCTTGTAGTCCCGTGGATTGTCTCGTATTAAACACCAGATATAGTCGCCCATCATAGCTTCGTCCCATTTTCCCTGATATCTCCTCTCCATGGTTTGGATATCTTGGCGAAAACGTTCACCATGTTCTTCACTTACGTCACCCAAATTTGGTCTGAAGAATTCTAAATGAGAGTCCAGATAGTAGATTTTCTACTAGCTCTTTGTAGTTGTTCTTCTTGTTACCTAAAAATCCATGGACTACAAGCCGAAATGACTGGCAAGCATTTTTTTCAAGAGCTGTCATTTTTTCTTCTAACTCTTTAGATGCTAACATGCGTCTGACTTGAGATCCAACAAATATTCCTCCTTTGATTTTAGCTTCAGAAAGTTTGGGAAACATTGAACATATATGATAAAGACCATCACTTTCAGCATCCAAAGCTTTGAAGAATTGCTTAATAAGACCAAGCTTGATATGCAGTGGGGGTAGCAAAATTTTCTGTTGGAACAAGGACTTCGTTAAGAACATTGTGTTTGCCTGGATTAAGCTCATTTCTCACGGGCCATTCTTTTCTGACAAAGTGATCACCATCTGCTCTGCTGTCCCAAAGGCAGAGGAAACACGAATATTTAGTGTAACCGCCCTGTAGTCCAAGCAGGAATCCTAGCATTTTGAAGCCTCCACCTATATTCCATCTATGTTCACTGTAGTTTATTTTGTCTAGCAACAGCTTTACATTTTCATATTCTTCCTTCAATTGAACCGAATGAGCCACAGGAATAGATGGAAACATGTTTCCATTATGTAGTAGGACGCCTTTTAAACTTCTAGTTTAACTGTCAATAAACAAACGCAAATCAGTAGGGCTGTATTCAATTCCTATCTCAGCAAAAAGGCCATTCACATCACAGTAGTAGCAAAGAGAGCTAGATGCAAAACAGGAGTAGAAAGAAGCGTATCGCAAATGCCTATTCCTGCAGGAGATCTTGACACTTAGGTCCAAAAGATTCCACTCTTTAAGGCGGGACGTCATAATTTCCGCATTGGTTTTCGTAACGTTCATATCCCTGACTAAGTCGTCTATGTCTTTCTGGTTGGGGAAATAGGATGACGTATTGGAGCTTGTCTCGAAGTCAGCATTTTCATCTTCAGCGGAGGATATTAAAGGCGTTTCTTCTATTTCCTCCATGATGGGTGGGCGTGGAACGGTTAAATCTTCATTATGGGGGACTGGGGCAATAGAAGATGGGATATTTGGATATAGGACATTTTTTCGACCTTTACCTCTCTTGTAGAGTGAAATGTCTACCACGCAGAAGTAGCAATCATCGTGGTGATTGGTTTGCTCCCTCCAAATGCGAGGAATAGCAAATGGCATGCCTTTTCTGGTACCTCGCAGCCATCCTTCTAATGTGGAACGGCAGCTTCCACAGCAAAAGTGAGATGCCAGTGATTTATCTTAATCGCCCATGGGCATGCCAAAGTAAGCGTGATATGCTGTACAAAACTTCGTTCCTGTGTCAGTTTTGTTCTTTACTTGCTTTGGATTGATGTCATGGCCGCAAACATAACAAAATGAATCTGTAGAGTGTCTGCAGGGCCTGTTGGTCGCCATCACCATATAATTCTAATTCAAATATCTGAAAAATACAAAAAAACATTTTATAAACAGAAATAAGAAGCCAAATGTGTACAAATATTTAATAATGGGCCTTAACCAATAAAAACATTACTAATAAACCCCAGTTTTGGGGACATTTTCAATTTTGCACTTGAAATTACTTTTGCTATCTCAGAAAAATGCCTTAAAAATGGCGAAAAAGTAAGATTTCTAAATTTGACCATATCATAAAAACTATAGTTTTCCGAGCAAAACAGATGCCAAATCTGTAATCAGCGTGGCCGAAACATATAGAAAAAATTGAAAACTCAACATAAACAAAAACATTGTTGCACAGTGTTATCAAAGATATGTGGATGAAAAAGTAAGATTTCTAAATTTGACCATATCATAAAAACTATAGTTTTCCGAGCAAAACAGATGCCAAATCTGTAATCAGCGTGGCCGAAACATATAGAAAAAATTGAAAACTCAACATAAACAAAAACATTGTTGCACAGTGTTATCAAAGATATGTGGATGACACTTTTTTAATATTTAAACATCTTTCACACGTAAAACTTTTTCTTCATTATCCAAATAAGCAACATATTAATATTAAGTACACATGTGAAAACGAAACAAATAATAATTTACCTTTCCTGGATGTTCTAGTTAAACAGGCTAATAAAAAGTTCCAAACCTCACTATTTAGAAAACAAACTTTTACTGGCTTGGGAACCAATTATTTAAGTTGTATGTTTTGTAAATATAAGATTAGCGCTATACTAACATTATTAACAAGAAGTTACCGAATTTGTTCAGATTACTTTTCATTAAACGAAGAATTTAAATTTTTAAGACAGTATTTCATTAATAATTACTACCCTTCTAATCTTTTTGACAACCAATTAAAGAAAGTTTTAAATGACACTTTTAATACTAAACTCCCCATAACCACAGTACAAAAAGAAACCAGATATATTAAATTACCTTTTTATGGTTATTTATCATTACGTATTCGAAATGAAATATCCAAACTTCTTAAATCTAGTTAGCCCCAAATAAATTTTAGATTCGCCCTCGTCAACCCACTTAAATTATCAAATTTTTTGAAGTTCAAAGACAAATTCCCTAAAACTGTATGCCCTAATGTTGCTTACAAATACACGTGCGACAGCTGTAAGGCTGTGTATATCGGCAGTACTCAACTCCAACTGGAGGTACGCCTTTCTCAACATTTGGGCTTATCAGTTCGTACCAACCGTCCCCTCAGTAACCCACCACAATCCGCAATTAGAAACCATTGTAATGATAACAACCATCCCCTTTACAAAACTCAGTTCGAAATTTTAACAAGAACCAATAACATTACAGAACTCCGAATTTTAGAATCTTTGTACATCTATAGAAACAAACCCTCCATTCACAACAATAGTTCATCTTATAAATTACAGCTCTTCTAACTAACTAACCAACCTACTTTCACAGATATATTATGCCTTCCAATGTAACTGACATTCATAGTTTTCTCTCAATATCTGCCGAATATGGAGGTTGACTTAATTGTTGTGTATTTACCAGTTGAGATAATTTGAATTTAATTTAATTTAATTTTAATGATTTTAATTCTTTTTGTACTGATGTAATTTTAATTATTTATTCTTATTTTGTTTTAAGGTTTCAAGGTTTATAATTCACTGATGATGACAAAAGATTTGTCGAAATGTCTGAAGTACAAAAATAAACGAAAATGTTTGCTGTTGTGTTAGTCCTTCTTTACATATATATATATATATATATATATATATATATATATATTATATACACACACACACAGTATATGATGCATATTATTCTCACTAATGAATTTATTACCTGTTGCCTTCATTTTACCCAAGTGACAGTTCGGTTCAAGCCGTGTTTATAACAAGTAAACACCCAGATGATACAAACTGACGTTTTCTGAAATAAATATCATAGTTTGTTTTAGGTTGGAGGTACCAAGTTGGCACATCTGGAGAAGGCGTTCGGCCTATAAAGTAATATTTTCCTGATCAGAGTGTCGCCATGGGATCCCTACACTTTTTATTTTGTAGATATATTATGTATATTTCGGCTTCATATTGTTATCTTCCATTGGGTTATTTCTCCCCGTTGGCGCCAACTTACTGTTTAAACAAATTTTTTGTAGATAGAAAAAAGATATATTGTAAGGCGGGCTGTTTCTGATCAATGTTGGAAGACGAAAAATTATGATACCTATAAAAAGGACGTAATATGTGTTAAATAAATCATTTATGTATTATTCCTGTTTTGCCCCTAATGTATATACATACTTACCGAATGTATTTAATAAATGATATATATTAAATGATATATGTTAAGTGTAGTTATGTTTTATTTCTCCTTTACACCATGTAAACAAATATTAATGGAAATGAAGGGTGTATATATATATATATATATATATATATATATATATATATATATATAAACGATACTGTGTGTGTGTGTGTGTGAGGTGACTGGCTGTTTCGACTGACGGAGGTTCGGAAGCACACCAGGAAACCCACATTTTACTTTAAGAATTTGTTGTGAGTGGTGGTGCCGCTCCAGTTAGCCTATATATGTATATATAAATCACTAAACTAAGGCGACTGTCTGCTTACCTTCTAAAGAAACTGTCTGACAGCCGATTACGCCATACGATTGACTTGATCCTATACCAAATGGCTGTGATGCTAAAGCCAGCCGCCCGGGAAGGCTTGTGAAGACTCCACTATGCTCCGCGATATGGCAGCGAGAATATCTCTTTTCTCTCTCTCTCTCTCTCTCTCTCTCTCTCCTCCTCTCTTTCCTTCTTGTGTTTTATTACCCTCGTTAGGTTAGGTTAGGTTACCCACTACCCCTTTGAAGGTCTAGTCCCGGCCTTTTTCATGCTTAATCCTCCACTCTCCTCCCTTGTTAGGCTAGGTTACCCACTTTCCCTTCATGCTTACCTCCCTCTCCACCTTGGAGGGTCCAACCTCCCTCTCCCCACTTGAAGAGTCTAACCCCCTCTCCCCCTTGGAGGGTCTAACCCCCTCTCCCCCTTGGAGGGTTTAACCCCCATCTCCCCTTGTTGCATTCCCCCCTCTCTCCCGTTGGAAGGTCTAACCCCCTCTTGCTGCATTATTGATCATGTTGCATGCAATTGATTTGCACTCGACCTTTTTGCGGGTATGCTACTAATGCCTAAGCCTTAATTATTATAATTTAGCCCTACGTAGGGCGTGTAATAAGGACTGGAATATGAGGATAGGTATGCTAGCTTAGGGCAGTGGTTTTTAACCCCTGTGTCGCGACCCATAATTGGGACACCAAGTCATTTTGATTGGGTCATTAAATTGTCATTTATTATTTATTTCCGTTATCCGTAATCATTTTACCATTAATTATTTTTTTTTTTAATATTACAAGTGAACTGTTTGAAGGCATGGGTCGCAGAGCTGCCACGCGACCATAATTTGGGTCGTAGCCTTAAAAAATTAAGAACCACTGGCTTAGGGGGTACGTCTCTTTGGAAGATTATCGCTGTTTTTAAGTCATAAATCTGATGACACATTTTCATTTTGAATTAGTATGTCAAAGTCTACAGATAACTAGTCTCTCCAAGTTTCTACAATAATTTCATGTGCCCTTGTGAAATACAGATATTTACAAAATACTACACCCACCAAAATTTTGAGCTTTACATCCGAAACTAGTGTTTCAGAACTTGTAAAGCTGCATTCAAAATCTAAGTGCCTCTTGAGTATAAAGAAAATACTGAGCTCTCGTTAGTTGAAGAAATTCAGTTAAAAATCCTGCCTATGAAATTAGGTACATGTTTTAGTGCGAACCTCGACTAACTCGATATAAATATTGTCAGGCTCAGATTAAATACTGTATAAAACTTGAAGTAAAGAAAATTTGCAATGTTCAAGCTTATGGGGTATATTTTTGTATCATCCACTATTATAGTCTATAGTATTTAATAATGCTAAATGCTCAGCAAATTTTTTGTTGCTGAATAAATGATATCATATTATAGTTATGCAACCTAAACGGTAGATGGAGTTGTTAGTAGTGATGTACTAATTCAAAAATTTAGCCGATGCCGATTCTTTGCCTATATTTAAAAAAAATCAATTCCCTTCATAAATTTTACTAGTCCAATTGAAAACTTTCAATTTTCATATTTTTACATTTCAAATCTGTTTAAATGCTTTTCCTTAGCTCACTCCACAATATCCACATCAGAATTTGTTACCCATATACCGCAGCTAAAATGATGTTGAAAAGTTTTATTACTCATTAAAATGATAAAATAATTTTATTTTACTTTTCTAAATTTAATACCAATATTTAAAGTAATTGTTTTCCCTTATGTTGAAGGTTGCCAATTTGAATAAAAAAATTAATATATAATTTGGGTTTATAAAATTATTAAAATTCTTAAAATAAAGTCAACATAATAAGATGGCTTGGATCTTTTCCGTTTGACTGCCGCCATTGAAACATAAGAGGTGAGTGCCCCCAGCCTTCTTTACTTAGCCTTATAAGGCTAACTAACGAAAATATCACGACCTAACCTAACCAATCGTTAGGTCAACTGTACGACATTGACGATTGGTTAGGTTAGGTCGTGATATTTTTGTTAGTTAGCCTTATAAAGCTAACTAAAGAAGGCTGGAGGCCCTGATCTTCAGGTGATCCCCTTATTTTTCTGAGTACACGATTAAAACTTAAAAATTAAGCATGGATCTTGAAAGTAATTAAAATTGTTTATAAGAAACAAAATTTGAAGGGGAAATTAAGAAAAGCTTTTTTATAAAGTAACTTATTTTGTATCATCAAGACATTTCAGTTAAAATACAGAATACAAAAAGTTTAATTATGTTTCAATGGCGGCAGTCAAACGGAAAAGATCCGATGGCTTAATATATAGATTATAAAGTACAAATTAATATAGCATTATTATTAATTAGTAATATAGAGTAAGAGATTACAATACTTGGAGCAAATATAGTTTACGTCTCCCTGACGCAAAAGGGGACACAAACTAAACTAGGTTAAAGTTGGGAACGTAAACTACACTAGGATCTTTAGGAGACATTTTTTAAATGAATCCATCAAATAAAAAGTTAAAACTAACGAAAATATTACGACTTAACCTAACCAAATCGTCAATTTCTATATACAGGGCTATTCAAAGTGATTCATCCGATTTCAACTGAGAATACTTCCATACCTCCAAAGTCACGCCGTGGCCTAGCCTAGCAACAAACAGTCAGTGTGAAAATGGCGTCCGCACAGCAGAAGGCGTTTTGTGTGTTGCAGTTTTCGAGCTAGTATGGGAGGAATTCGACTATCGTGTCGACGTTGCTCGTGTAACTAGGGGAAGTCACATAGAGCATTTATGAGATGAGAGACAAAATTTGGACAGTTTTTCTTTTGGTTGATGTATCACAAATCACTCTGTATTTGTAACATTAAAAAATATTCTCATTTGAAATCAGGTGAATCATTTTGAATAGCTCTGTACACGTATATATATGAAAACAAGGGATACGACTCTCAACATTTATTGGCCAAACGTTTCGGTCCACTGAGGGGCCAGGTTCCCGAAGGCCACTTGTATCGTAACTATATATATATATATATATATATATATATATATATATATGGGTGTCCCAAAGAGTGTGACCCTAAAAGAAGTATTAATAACTTTTTTATTAAAAGCGCTAGAAGTAAATACTAAAAACTAAAATAACAAGTGAAGATGTAAGTTTTCGATACTGTATACGTAATTATTATCAAAAACATATCGTTACTTTAAAATGTTAAAAAAAAATTCTACAAAATTTTCTCATAAAAGAAATCATTTATCATGAAGGGTGGCCTAGTCTAACCAAAGGCCTTGTGACGGCGAGTCCTACAGACCGGACTAGACTAGCCTAATCATTCACTTGCTCGTTCCGGACCTAGTCTAATCACTCACTCGCTCGTTCTAGCAAGTTGGCGGGCAAAAAAAATCTTATGATACAAACTGTACAGAATTACACCCACCCTCAGATGACGACACCACAAGAAAAAGCTGAACTAGTCAGGTATGTTTACGAAAGTAAATCAATCATCACAGCACAAAGAAGATTTCAAGTTAAACACAATAAGCAGGCACCAGGAAAGAAGATCATAAAAAGATGGGTGAAAACGTTTGAAGAGACTGGATCCGTCCTTAAGAGAAAGAGTTGTGGACGCCCGAGTAAGTCTCTAGAAAGGTCGCAAGCTGTTATGGAAGCATTTCACACGGATCCAAAAACGTCAATAAGGAGAGTTCAGTTGAGTTAAAACATCCCACGATCGTCGGTTCACAGAATCCTTCACAAAAATCTGAAATTAAAATGTTACAAAGTGCAAGTGCATCATCAACTTTTTAAAGAAGATTACGCAGTAAGAATTGCTACTTGCCAGGAACTAATCGAGTTAATTGATTCAGACTCAAATTTCCTGAAAAACATCATCTTCACTGACGAGGCAACGTTTCATACATCTGGAAAACTTAACCGCCACAATTGTAGAATTTGGGGACCAGAAAATCCACGTGAAACCTTTGAACATGAACGTGATTCGCCCAAAGTGAATGTTTGGTGTGGAATGTCAAGTTCTCGAATTTATGGTCCGTATTTATTTGAAGAACGGACCGTTACAGGTGCCTCGTACTTAAAGATGTTAAAAGATTTCTTTGTGCCACTACTAAAAGAAACTCCTGAATCATTTCAAACCATAATCTTTCAACAAGACGGAGCCCCGCCTCACTATGCTAGAGTCGTTCAAGAATTTCTAAACGAGACTTTCCCAAGACGATGGATTGGTAGAGGAGGACCAATGAAATGGCCCGCTCGCTTCCCCGATTTAACACCTTTAGATTTTTATCTTTGGGGTTATGTTAAGTCTAAAGTTTACTATAACAAACCGAGAAACATTGTGGAATTGAAACAGCGTATTCAGGAAACTATCACATCCATCTCCCCATCTGTACTGGAACGTGCCATTGAAGAATTTGAACGTAGAATTAGATTGGTTATAGTAAATGATGGAAAATGATGGAATAAAACTTACACCTTCTCTTGTTATTTTATTTTTTAGTAATTACTTCTAGCACCTTTAATAAAAAAGTTATTAATATTTTGTTTAGGGTCACTCTTTTTGGGACACCCTGTATATATATGGGGTGTCCTGGCTTAACTGGCAATAAAATACATTTATAACGTTTTATTTTATTGCTATTTAAGCCCGGACACCCTGTATATATATATATATATATATATATATATATATATATATATATATATATAAATAAATAAATTGACAATTGGTTAGGTTAAGTCTTAATATTTTCGTTAGTTTTAACATTTTATTTGATTAGGTATACGAGGACAAAGTTGGGGAATGCAAACTACACTCGGATAATGTAGGGTCGGGTGTCCCATTTTTCACTTTTTTAAAAATGTCAATGTCCATGCTTTTTTTCTTGTTAGAACTGGTCCACTGAATACAACCATATCAAAAGAAAATCTTTTTCTGAATTTTAGGGGTCCCCCCACCCCTCTCGAAATATTTTGCGCTCTCGGAATGCAAAAATTGGCATTTTGGGGAGTACATTTGACATTGAGGAGCCAATTATTTAAACAACACCTACATATTTGGTACAAAATGATAGCTACATTCATGCACCTAACATTAAGATCCATCAAAAGTGTTTAATAAATGAATAAGTACTTATAATTAATATTCTTTCATTATAGTAGGTCGAAATTAAGGGTAAATATTTTTAGGTAGGCTCCCTATGTTTATTTACTCTATATTTCCAATAAATTATTATTTATTATATATTTTTATTTATGTAGTTTTATGCAGTATTGTTAATAATTTAGGTAATATATATTAAATTTATATTTTTCAGTTTTATGAAAAAAAATTTGCGGAGATAACATAGTACTGTTATGATACTGCTCTCTCGTGGCGTTTCTGTTCAACACACAGTGTTTGTGTTGTCAGTTGTTGTCCTGTAGAAATGCTGTGTGTATGGAGGCTCACAACAGTACTTTAGATATGGCTAGTAGTAAGCCAGTGCTCAGTAAAGATATAACAACTTATGATTCAATATTAGGTAAACTCAAAAATGATATACCTATTGAAGAAGGTTGCATGCTTCCAACAAATGGTGATGTCACAAGATATTTTTTCTTTCTGAGAAGACAACAAATCAATCAGAGAAATGTCTCAAAGGAGGAAAATATAAAAATTGTTTTACGAAAAGTTAGATGTATTTGGAATAAGGCAGGCATTCCCTCGAAAGACATGGCTAAACATAAATCACCATGAATGATGATACTTGATTTAATAAATAAACATGATCACTTGATTAAACATAGAAATAGAAAAAAATATGAGTGCGAAAAGCAAAATTTCTTGGATCGTATGAATAAATTATTCGAGATTTCAACCTAAAATGCTGTTGAAGATATTCGAAAGGATTCAATGAAATCTACAGATCAGAAGACTGAAGATATCACATTTTTAGAAGATCAGCGAGGTGAGAGGAAATACTGTTTGGGTCCAATTGACAAAGGATACGTTGCAAAGGTGTTCAGAAAACAGGCCAGGACTCGTGAAGAGAAAAATCGAACAATGAAAGAAGAACAACGCCAATCTTTAGGAATAAAAGGTAAGGGTGAAGAGCGCGAAGATACATTTGACGGTGATTCAGGAGATGACGCGGCAGATGAAGACTTCTCTCCCAAGCCAGGTCCATCAAAGAAGGCTGTAAACGTGCTTAAGTCAAACCTAATATCAAATACAGCAGTTCGCCTAGGCATTTCATTACGACAACGCAATGGCTTTGCTTCAGTAGTTGCAGGAGAGTGTGGGAAAAATATTGCAGAAATGAGTATTTCAAAAAGTACGGCAGGTCGAGCAGCTAAAACAACAAGGAAAAGAAAGGCAGAATCCATCAGAGAGGAATTTATTGCTCCTGAATATGTTTTGATTCACTGGGACAGCAAAATGATTGGTGATCTATCAAATGAGAAAGAAGAGAGATTGGCGATTCTTGTTACTGGAGGTAGGGATTTAGAAAAGTTACTCTCCGTCCGAAAATCGAAAATACAACAGGACTGACACAAGCATCAGCAGTTGTAGAGTCTATGTTTAGCTGGAAATTGGAGAATAATGTGTATGGCATGGTTTTTGATACCACTGCTTCCAATTCTGGCTGGGTAAAAGGAGCTTGCATAAAAGTAGAAGACCTACTCGGGAAAAAATTGTTTTGGATGGCCTGCCGTCATCGCATGGCTGAGAGAATTTTATCGGCTGTCTATTTGAAAATATTTGGTAAGACGACTTCTCCAGTAAATGAAGATTTCAAGAAATTCAAAGAAAACGATTGGAAGAATATTGACACCAAACAACCTCATGAGCATCTTGAAATAAAAGATCGATATCTGCGGAATTTAAAAGAGGAAAACATCAAATATATGAAAGATGTCCTTAACAATAAAAGGAGTCTTCCCCGAGATGACTATAGGGAAGTTGCTGAAACAACACTTCTGATTCTTGACGTAGTTCCTTCACGAGGAACGCACTGTATGAAGCCTGGGGTATTTCATCACGCAAGATGGATGGCAGCTATACTTTATATACATAAAATGTATGATTTCTGCAATCAAGTTGGGTTTGACTCAATGACCATTTATAAGCTTGAAAGGATGTGTATCTTTACGACACTTTTCTATGGAAAGTATTGGCTTTCGTGCACAAACGCAGTTGATGCCCCTGTAAATGATCTCGACTTTTACAGTGAAATGGTTCGCTACAAGCAAATAGATAGTGATATCGCTGAAACAGCTTTAAACACTTTTAAAGGTCATTATTGGTACCTAACTGAGGAACTTACACCAATCGCTCTCTTTGGTTCTTTGAGCAATGAAGATAAGAGCATGATGGCAAAAGAACTATTACATTCTGTCCATCCTAAAGACTTTCATATAAGCCAACCTGTCTTCTCCATTTTGAAACAGAATGTTAAGCTCCACTGACTTATTGGTTCCAAGTCTTGGTTTTTCTTTCGCCAACTAGACTCAACAGGCGACTGGCTTAAAAAGCCTGCTCTTATGTGGGAAACTGACGAAGATTAGATCAGGATGAAGAATATAATTTCTTTTGCAAAAGTTGTTAATGATACGGCGGAGCGGGGAGTTAAATTGATGCAAGATTTCTATGGCACATGCAAGGATGAAAATGAAATTCAGGAACTTCTACAGGTTGTTGAAGAAAACAGGCGTATGATCCCTGTTGTTTCAAAGAAAATATTAATCAATATGACAAAAAGACAAGACTAGTTAGGCCTAAGTAATATACCATTCTAATGTTGTGTTTCTTTTTAGTTGTATATTGGAAAGCTATATATTTTGTGTTTTATTAACTTTATTCCTTTTTTCTTGTAAAAGTATATTTTGATTCATGCAATGATTAAAAAAGAAAAAAAAAGATGGGGCTTTGCAAATTTCTGTATTTGCAAAGTTGTTCCCACTTTGATAGCAAAAGTTGAATTTATCTTTGTTCGATTTTTCATCCTATCTTATCAAAGCCCATCGCTGTGGAGCTGCATTGGGATGATGCTCTATGAGTGGCGGCAACACTCATGTTAAAAATGAGATATTAGAAATAACTTTCAAATAATTTTGGTAAAAATTACTCATGATTTTTTCATGAGGTAACATTTTTGTGGTAAAAAGTTCCTGTAATGAATCGATTTTGATGTACAAATTCTTTTTCATTTATTAAACACTTCCGATGGGTGTTTTAATGTTAGGTGCATGAATGTAGCTATCATTTTGTACCAAATATGTAGGTGTTGTATAAATAATTGGCTCCTTGGTGTCAAATGTGCTCCCCAAAATGTAAATTTTTGCATTCCGAGAGTGCAAAATATTTCGAGAGGGGTGGGAGGACCCCTAAAATTCAGAAAAAGATTTTCTTTTGATATGGTTGTATTCAGTGGACCAGTTCTAACAAGGAAAAAAGTATGGACATTGACATTCTTAAAAAAAGTGAAAAATGGGACACCCTAAATTGTAGGGGAACGTAAACTACACGGAAAATGTAGGGGAACGTAAACTACACTAGGCACCACAGGGGAACGTAAACTACACTTGCTCCCAATACTTTATAATATTTAGAGATTAGCTAGTTAGAGAAAATGTAAATTTATGGGCAACTTAACTTATTAAGCTTTTCCTTTTTCTTGAGCGTAAAATATTTGTATATAATTACACTTTAAAATGAGTATAAATTATCATAAAGTGTTTTTGGTCTGTTTAATTTTCTTTAAATATAGATTTTGTTTTATAATGACAATTGTAAACTTTCAAAGAATCGGTGAGAGAATCGGCTGAATTTTACCGATGCCGATGCCAAAAATGGCCGATTCTGCTGGTACTGATGCCGATGTCAATTAATCGGTATACCACTAATTAAAATTAATATCATGGTTCTGTGATATAATTCACATACTACGTTTGTTCAAAAGGAATCCGGATTGATGAGATTATACTGTAGAAAGAATATGGTACTTACAGAGTTTGAGGCTTAATCTCCTTCAAAGTACGCTCCTTCTCAAGCCATACACTTTGCCCAACGATCCTGCCACTGTTGGAAAACCTGCTCCGTTGAATTTCTTTTAATGGATCTCAACATCATCGAACCGGTGTCCTTTCAGGGTTTGTTTGAACTTCGGAAACAAAAAAAAGTCGCATGGAGCCAAATCCGGCCTGTTGTACTTTGGGTGGGGTGGGTTAGCGTTTTTGATCAAAAATTGCTGAACAAATTGCGACGAGTGAGATGGCGCGTTATCTTGATGAAGCATCTAGTCTCCGGACTCCGACTTCTGCGGCCTTTTCCTCCGAACTGCTTCATGTAGACGTCTCAGAACTTTAATGTAAAATTCCCTGTTGATTGTTTGTCTTTGTGGAGCATATTCACAGTGTAAAAAACAAGTAACATGACCTCATCGTAAGAAATCGCCGCGAAACAAAACACGTTTAACTTTACCGGCCCACCACAGTGGACTGACGCTACACAATGAAGTGCAACCCTATCATTAAACTTGTCTCGACATACAGAGACATGTTTAGCACAGTCACAACTCCAAGTTTGACCTTGTTCTAAAAATAAACACTCTGTCCTGATGCATTTTGAACAGAACTCGTATTTTTATAAGATGATCTATCTAGACCTTTAACTAAAGGACATATTAATGCCATATAATTGGTATACAGGATGTTTCAGGTCGACCCTAGACGTATGGAAAAGAAACACTTCATATTTGTTACGGAATTACTATGACAAACTTCAAATGCCAAATACCAAATACAAACTACAAATTGGCGAAATTTGTAGTTTGTATTTAGTATTTGATATTTGAAGTTTGTCATAGTAATTCCATAACTAATATGAATTGTTTCTTTTCCATATTTCCAGGGTCGACATGAAACACCCTGTAGACCATTGGTTCTCAACCGGTGGGTAAATTACCCAACTGGAGTAATGACAACTATTTTGTTGGGTAATGACACGTGATCCAGAAATTATAAAAAATAATATCCAATGATTGGGGTAATGGGGCTGCGTTAAATTGGTTTTAGGTAACCATACAAAACAGGTTGAGAACCACTGGTATAGACCAAGCTATTTATCATGTTATCTTTACAACATCTCACTGTTGCCTCATTGAGAGAAGCAATTAAGGAGAGAGCAAGGAGCCTTGTCTAACTCCTCATGAAGAACCAAAACATTCCACCAATATACTTTGCCCCACCTTACCATAAAAGTTTGGTTGGTGTATCAAAATTTCAATAATTTAAAACATACAGTAGCACATTCCTGTGACCAATTTTTAAAATAGAATATATTCTACCATATACTTTACTTATATCCAAGAAGCAACTAGCTATAAATAGTTGAACTGCAGTTAGTACATTTAAATAAAATTTCCTTTAATATATAAATACACATCACTTGAATGGGACCGTTTAAAACCAAACTGATTTGGAGACGTCTATAAATAATCATTTACTCGGCGAAGCAAAGGTTTCTGAAGTATAATATACACTTCATTATTTGTTGAAGTAAGTATATTTTACTACCCCCTTTCATATCGAGTTTGCCAAGAACGGTAATTTCAGATTTCAGAATGACTATACCTCTTATACTAAAAGCTTTTAATAATTTGGAAGTGAGTAAACAGATGACTGGGTTGTGTGTGATATGAAAAGCTGTTCGAATTTTGAGTGGAAACGTGAAGGATCAATGAAGCATACGAAAGCCGAAGAGGAGTACTTTGATGTGAGAATAGTGCAACAGAATGGCTGTTACAGAATTAATGTAATAGGTGATTAGAAAACGTATAAATTAATTCAGATGTGGAAATACAAAAATATTTTTATATTTTCAACGTTTCATACTCACCGAACATGTATACAAATTTAGCTCCAAAGTTTTCAGTTCATTTCTTGTATGTACAAATGATAAATTTACAAAACCTAATTTAATTTAACACAGATTAAAATAGGTCAATTTATCATTCATGATATTAGATTTTGGCCAACCTAGACCAATATAGGGTAGCTATTTTTATTCCTGCAAGATTATTTTTGACTTAATAAATGCCTGAATAAGGGAGTAATCCACAGTGAAAAAATGGATTTATTAGAGCACAAGCTTTCAGTCGCACCTGATGAAGACCTTGTTATAGGTCGAAAACTTTGTGCACTAATAAATCCATTTTTTATTGTGGCTTACACTCTTTATTTAGGCATTTATTAAGGGCTAAAAATAATGTTGCAGGAATAATGATGTCTACCCAAAATCGGTCTAGATTGGCCAAAATATTTACCGGAGACTCATTGTTTAAATGTAATTATTTTTATTGGGTTTCGAAACTGGATTTGAGGGTATTATTTATGGTGGAATCGGACTAGGATTTGATGGACGGACTTTAATGGATTCGGATTCGAAAACATTACATTCTGCTTTACTGACTGCCGAACTTCTCATCTTCCTCCTGGTTGTTGTTTAACCGATCAGCCCACCCTGATCGAGCAAGCCGGCGGCACGCAGGTAACCGATCGCCCTCTCCGGAGTGGACCAGAGGTTCAGCGCACTAGTGATGTTGTGTTGTGTTCGTTGTTGTGCTAGAGCGGTACAGTCTGTCATAATGTGTTCAATTGTTTTTGGTGTGTCCTGGCACAGGTGGCAGGTGTCGTCTATGGAGTTGTCTAATCTGTGTTTATATGTCCGTAAGTTGGGGTGATGTCCACATCGGAATCGTGCTAAGTTAACTCGATCCGATCTGCTCAGGCTGATCTCTGACCTGTTAATGGGTGGCGGCTTCGCACCTAGGACCGCATTCGGACCGAGTCGTGTCAATGCTTTGTGGGTTAGGTGTGTATGTATGTGTTTTCTGTACTGTGTGATGTCTGTGGGGCGTGGTATGGAATGGAGTATTTGGTTATAATGTCTCTCTGGTGTTACCTTAATGGTGCGAGGTGTTGGTGCATGATTGTACATGTAGTGACAAGGGTGTTGTGGGTCAGTTGTCGCTACTGCCATGAATTGTGTTCCCCTCATGTCTAAATGTTCCCTAACTTTCAGTATTTTTGTTTCTGTGTGCAGGTGTTCTATTGGTGTTGTTTGAGTGCATCCTGTAATGATACGAAGTGCGTTGTTTTGTATTGTCTGTAAGGTGTTTATGTGTGTGTTTGAGATAATGGCTGCCCAGCATGGGCTAGCATAGTCTATAACTGAGCGAATATATTGTTTGTATATGAGTGATGTTGTTTCCTGCTGCTGTCCAAAGTTTGTGCCTGTTAGTACCCTAAGCGTGTTAAGTCTTGACGTACATTTGTTTTTAATGTCCTGAATGTGGTTTGCAAAAGATAATGATGTGTTGTATGTTACCCCAAGTATTTTGGTCCTGTGAGTGTGTGGAATGTTGATGTTGTTTAGTGTAAGCTGTGGAATTACCTGGTGTTCTTTTGTGTTGCTTGTAAGCAAGGTGATGGTTGATTTTGTGGGCGCTACTTTGAGTCTATTGTGTGTGAGCCAGTCTTGTATACTGTTTATGTATGTTTGTAGGTTATTTGTAGCGGTGTCGATGTTGTTGTGGGTGGATGTTAGAGTGATGTCATCTGCATATGATGATAAGGTAAGTTTGTTATCTATGGGTGTTGGAATGTCATGCATGTATAAGTTGAAGAGTGTTGGTGAGAGAACAGAGCCTTGATGGACCCCGTTCGGAAAAAGCTTGTTTTTGGATGACTTGTCATTAAATGTGACATGTGAGTATCTTCCTGAAAGATAGTTGCTCAGCCACCTTTTGGTGTTATTGTGCATGTTTGTGTTGAGTATTTTGTTTATGAGAGGGAAGCGTGGGATAGCATCAAATGCTTTACTAATGTCTATTGTTGTTAATAGTGTACGTTGAGCTGGTCGTCTGGAGTTGATGTCATCCATGATGTGCTGCGTGAGGTTAGTGAGTAATGTCGTGGTTGAGTGGTGAGGTCTGAATCCATGTTGAGTAGGCGATAGTGGAATGTGTAGGTTGGTGATTTGTAAGATTAGTCTTTCTGTTACTTTGGAAGGTGTGCATAGTAAAGTAATGGGTCTATAGGAAGCTGGTTCTGTTGGATTTTTGTTTGGTTTGAGTAGTGTAATAATTTTACCTTGTTTCCATATGTCAGGAATAATACAGTGTTGGTATGAATATGTGCTGATATTTGTGAGAGCTAGTATTCCTTGTGGGCCCAAGTGTTTAAGGTGTATGTTAGATATGTTGTCTGGTCCAGAAGCTTTCGAATTCTTAATGTTTTTGATGATCTTGGTGGTCTGGTCTGCACTGAAGGGTGTAATGGTCGTGTCGAGTCTGTAGGTTTTCTTGTGTCTGGCTGTTTGTCTCTCTGCGTGTTTCTGGTTGTTGTCTCTGTTTAAGTGACTTATCTTTGCGTAGTGATTAACTAGAATGTTAGCTTGTTGTGTGTATGTTGGGATATTATTCTGGCTGCGACAGATAGCCGCGTGTGAGGTGTGAATGCCGCTGTTAGAGTGGGTAATGCTGTTTATAGTCTTGTATAGCCTGGATGTATCTGTGGAGTGGTTTAGTGTTGCTATGAATTCCCTGAATGTTTCTGTTTTTTTTTTTTTGAGTTTGTTGTTTATTTCTGTGTTGATTTGTTGCATCTGCTGTTTTATGGCTTCTGTGTGTGGTGTTTGTGTGTTATATTTGAGGTTGTTACGTTGCCTTATGAGGTGGGTTATTTCTCTAGTGTAATTTGGGTTGTATTTCCTAATGTTGCCCTTGGGTACGTATTTGTTTGCATTATTGATGATCTGATTAAATGTCTTGAGTGTTGTATTGATGTTTATGATGGGTGTGCTGTTTAATGTGGTGAATTGTTCCTCAGTCTGTATTTTGAACTGTTCCCAATCAGCTTTCTTGTAATTTCTGTAAGTGTGCCTAAGGCTGTTGGGGCAGAGTGTAGAATGTGTTGTAATGATGATGGGCAGGTGGTCTGATGACAGTTGTTTTTCTGTTCTCCATTGTGTATGTGTTGCTAGTGAGGGGGAACAGAACGTTATGTCTGGGGAGGAGTTTGAGTATCCTGCTTGATGTGGTATGTGTGTATGTTCTTCTGTATTGTTAAGAATGAAGAGGCTGTTTAGTTGTGTGGCTATGTTGGCGCCTCTGGTGTTGTTTTGGTTGTGCAGGTACCAACTAGTGTCTTTGGCGTTGAAGTCTCCTCCTAAGATGACATTAGTGAGAGAGGCCAGATTGTGTAACTGTGGATTATATAACTGTGGTAGGCCATAGGCCTGTCAGCTGCTCAACCCCACAAATCTTCGCCACACTTCTCGATCCAAAAAAACGTTTATCCTCCTCCACAGCTGACGTATCAAGTCAGCCAAACCTGATACGTCAGCCAGACTCCTTACTGAGTGGACACATTCCCTGGGCTCTCTGATATTGTTTCTACTTTTGGATATTGCCAATAAATTTACTGTTGGAAAGTTTTGAATTTTATATACAGTACTTGCGTTTATATTCACATTGTTATAGTTAAATAACTGAATATTAGTGGTTTTTAGCGATTTAAAAGTTTTAATAACGTGCCGGCTTAATTTAATTTAAACTTGTGACGGTTATAAACGTTAACCATCTTAATTTGCGCGATGCCGTCACAGAAAGCGTCGTGTGCTAGGTGTTGGGTTAATCGGTGGTATACTGATTTTAAAGATTACAACAGCGATTCTATGGCGATTACCGAGAGATCGGTTTGTTTCTTTTTGTGAGTTAAGCGAAGAGATAGTTGATTTAAAACGTAGTGTATGCGAGGTGACGGAAAGACTTGCAACGCTTGATGAGGGCAGGGGTAGGCTTACAGCTCACTAAAGCCGAACCTATAGTAACGTTGAAGACGTTAGTAAGTTGAAGGGTGAGGTTAGGAACCTAGTTTCTAGTATAGGTAGCTTATCGGGAAGGTTAGACAAAGTTGAGGAAGGGGTTAAGGTTGTTCCGAGATTAGGAGACAGGGAGGGATTTAGAGTAGCTAAGGGTGAAGCTAGGCCACGTACGTTAGGTGATAGGAATCCCCCCTATCGAGGTTTCGAACCCTTTCGCCCAGTTGTTGTTGTTTAGCCGATCAGCCCACCCTGATCGAGCAAGCCGGCGGCACGCAGGTAACCGATTGCCCTCTCCGGAGTGAACAGAGGTTCAGCGCACTAGTGATGTGTTGTGTTCGTTGTTGTGCTAGAGCGGTACAGTCTGTCATAATGTGTTCAATTGTTTGTGGTGTGTCCTGGCACAGGTGGCAGGTTTCATCTGTGGAGTTGTCTAGTCTGTGTTTATATGTCCGTAAGTTGGGGTGATGCCCACATCGGAATCGTACTAAGTTCTTTCGCCCAGTTGTATAGGGATGTGAATGAGGGGGAAACGATTTTAATTGGGGACTCCTTAGTGCGTCATATGGATAAGGAGTTCGTTGAACGAAATCCAACCAAGAGGAAAGGGGGGGGTCTGTCTACCAGGGGCTAGGGTTGACAGAATTAGAAACGAAGTAGATAGAATTGATGTTGCCTCCCGTCACTCGATGTTGGTAACGATGGTAGGGGTTAACGACTCATATAGACCCGATACGAGAGTGTCTGACCTTTTGGAGAGATACAGGGGGTTAATTAGGTGCCTGAAGGCAAGATCAGATAGGTCTTTAGTTTTAGGTATTACCGCTATGCACGGTTTAAGTTTTAGGATTACGTCAAAAATAATATTTTTGAACACTAAACTAGAAGAGATTTGTGCTGAGGAAAATGTACCCTTCGTAAAGCTGTGGTCAGAATTTAGTGATCTTAGCCTTTTTATGAAAGATCGGGTGCGTTTCAATGCACCCCAATGCTAGGCTAGTTAGGTTAATCGATGAGAACGTTCGAAAACTGTATAGGTCGAAGCCCTCTTTAAACGTTGTGGGTCCGGGAAACGCCGGCCCGACGTGAAAAAAGTTTTAAACGCCGATCCATGGTAAAAAATAATTTAAACGTCTTTTATTGTAACGCGCGTAGTATTAGAAATAAATTCAACGAATTTAAGGCGATAATTTATTCCGGGAACTACGATATAGATGCTATAACCGAAACATGGTTAAATACCGTAACTCGGGACTTGTTGGGGGAACTTGATATAGAGGGTTTTAACTTTTTACTAATTATAGGTTATATAGGATTGGTGGAGTAGTATGACCGAAAAATGTTAGAGTGCAATGCAATGATGCAATGTTGCAATGAGTGTCAGTGCCAACCCCAGTGCCAAGTCAACTCCTACCCCCTTCTTGCGAGGCCCCCCATCCCACAGTGCCAACTCCAGGGTGCCCTCCCCCAGCAAGCTGGGGAAGTCCACCTGACCTCTTTGGGGGAGAAAGTGGGACGGCTTCACCCCCCAAAGAGGTATACCTAACCTAAGAGAGAGAGAGAGAGAGGAGGAGAGAGAGGAAGAGACCAGTAAGAGTTATATTTCTAATGCCGAAATTCTCGAATTTAAAGGCGCTCTTTTTTTATTTTCTATTCGTCGAAGCATGATCCTGCATTCCAATTAATATCCTTTTAGGTAGAACTCCCAGGGCCACGTTTTCTAGCTGCTTCGAGGCCAACCCTGCGGGCACCGTGTATAGTTTGATTTGTACTCTGTTAATTGGGTATTTTACTGTTGCGTGTATTAAATTTTTTTCAATTTCTACATATTTCGGCGAATTTAATTTCACTCGCCGTACGCGCAGATATGTTTCCATGATGTGAATCACAACGGGCTTTGCGCCCTCTTCTTGATCAGGTCCCAGATTTATGCAGATCTCAGGATTCATGCGGTTGAGTTTTAACTTCATATCCACCCCATTCATAAGCAGTTTCTCCTGGAGCGTGAAGTCTGTATGAAGACGCCCAAAACACTCGTATATCTTTTTAGAATTTTTAAATTTATCCTTTATCTACTTCCGTCTTTAGTCTGATAATAGCCCTCGGCAGTTAAAAAGGTATCCTTCGCTTCTTTTGAAAAGTTGAGGACATTTTCTAGATAGGCTCGTAGGTGATAATAATCCGTTCCTGCCGAGATGTTAACCTTATTTAAATACACCTCACACTGGCTGAATATGGAGTGTAGAAAGTTGGTTTCAGGGTTTGCAGAGTAACTATCATCGCAGTCCGTTCCATCTGAATGGGCTATCCGCAGTTTAGCTTACATGTGCATGCAGCTGGATCATAAAAGTATGGAACTGAGCTGGGTATCATGAATTCTATAGGGGCACTCGGTGAATTGATTGAGTTTAATGGGTTAATTGTAATAAAGTCGCCATGCTCAATAGAAACCTGTGTTGAAAAAACGGATCCAAGCCCACTCCCACGCTGATATCTCACCCCTCGA
Organism: Bathynomus jamesi; assembly: GCA_023014485.1. Lineage (NCBI taxonomy): Eukaryota > Metazoa > Arthropoda > Malacostraca > Isopoda > Cirolanidae > Bathynomus > Bathynomus jamesi. The sequence continues at coordinate 458,201 of JAJOZX010002286.1, forward strand.
TAGACTGTGAAAGGCCTTCGGGTCATTATAACTGAGTGCGACGAAAGTGTAGGTTCATTGTTAAGCTCCCATCACCGAATGGGAAATTTTTTCCCTCAATCGTTCTTATATATTTTAAGATATTGGTTAATAGATTAGTCGCAACATTCACATAATGGAGCTTGTCATATGTAATGCTCAAATTCTTTCCTCTATGGTTGGTAATGTGTACAATGCGCAGCAGGCGCGCCTGGGTGTTTCCAACAAATTGATGCGCTACGATATTGCTGTAAATGTAGCACATGTCTGGGGATGGGTAGCTTTCACCCAATTTCTCCAACTTCAACTGATACATTAAGCTGGACAAGTCATGTTGTGCCTCGTGAAAGGTCTCTTTGGAGGGCTGCACCATATCGACCCTCGGCCACAATTGTGAACAGCTCTTTGTCTTTAATATTTCTACTAAGCGTTGATTTTAACTTCAACGTGCGTGCAGGCGTATCTATGTTTACGACTTAAAAAAGCAAATCGGCTGTCAGGTACGACTTTTCAAGACTTTTGTTTAAGCCCGTCACAATGTCTGTGGCTCTGTCATAATGACCGATTCCTAGTGTTACATTTGTACTATAGTACTGCACCTCACCGAACAGGACTGATCGCAGAGTGTTGTCTAAGGTTATGCCTAATTTTTCACACTCATCGACTCTTCTAAGGATCAGAAATATGATCTGTTCATTTTCAAGATTTAAAAATTTGGTGGCTAATTGGAATTCACATAAACCCACCTCATACGAATCACGTTCCAACTCAATGGGCCCATGGAGTTCTGTTACAAAGTTGGCGAGGGTGTTGTCAGGATGTAGTGAGAGAGAAGAAGAGGACGAGAGTGTGACATAAAAGTGGTTAGGCGCCATGTTGCATAATATTTAAGCTTCATTATTGTAGCAGCTTTTATATAGGTGTTGAAGCCTTCTGGGTAACCTAGCCATTTCACCAAGTACATTTTCCTCTTTCCTGAACCTTTGCTGCCTAAATTTTTTTCAATTTTAAACACATTTTTTCCAAAATTAAAAGCCACTTTCTGCAACTTCTCGCGGTGAAAGCCTCCTGCGATTTCTTCCCCACTCAAATCTTCAACGTAATACATCATTATCTCGCCTTTACGTCGCATATCACTAACTTTAAAAATCTCGCGTGTCCATCCTTGCTGAAATCCCTTCGCGAATTTATTTCCCGAACGCGATAACCTTACATAATCATTGATTTTGAAACGTGTAGAGTATGGTGGCGGTGTTCCATCTCTTCTCACATCAAGCTCTGGGCGAGTACCTCTTTCTAAAACTTCGTTAGGTGCTGTATCAATCGTACGGTGGTGTGAACGGTTGTATGAAGAGGCCAATGATCCCAGAATGTTTATATATCTGTATGTGTTTTTATGTGTAAAATAGCGATGCATGCGTTCCTTTATGGTACGTTGAACTCTTTCAGCTAAGGAGGCCTAATGTATAGAATTGCGAGTGTAGTAACTGATATTGAACTCTGTCAGCATGTTCTGTAAAGTGCGGCCTATAAATTCTTGCCCCACATCCGTACAAAAATAGTCTGGAACCCTGTTTTCTTTCAACATCAGCGTTTTGGTAACTTTAGCAACTGTTTCAGTCGATTTATTTTTCAGAGAAATTAGCCACAGATATCTAGAGAATACATCTATTATGAATTAGTCCAGGCAATTTGTAGTTAGACCTGGGCAAAATTGCTTCAGAAGCTTTCTAAACTGTTTCCAGCTCAGGAACCATTGCCGAATAACATATCCAAAATCCGACAAAATTGGACTCCGGGAACACCCCCAAAAATTAAATTCAAAATGGCGGACTGGATGTTTCCTACAAAAAAAAAAATATATAATTTACGCTTTTATTTATAGAGATACATTTGATGCTTTTTCTTTCAGTTGTAATGTTTTAAATAATTCAACAATATACAACACAACCAGTTATTACGCAAATATAATGTTATATAGCTTTTTACAGATTTTTATAATCAATAATACAACAATTATTTTTTTCCCAGTTTCAAGTTATGTTCATTACAGAAGAAGTGATACCTGGTCACAAACATACAGAAATTAATCCTCTTCATCACTATCATCGGATAGATTACCGGTACTTGGGTTGTTATCGCAACCACTGATTTGGCACTCGCCACAAGCGGCTGAACAGGGCATTCCATTACGCTTGCATCCACATCTTGAAGTAGCACATTTCGTCTTGCAGGAGCAGCGGATCATGTTGAGTAGATAATTTGGAGCTGGTGGCTTGTCGCAGGCTGTAGGGTAGTAGGAATTATTCTTTACATACCAACCCCACTGTTCTGCATCGATCTTCTCTTCTGTAGACTTCCAGATTAGTATTTGAAAGTATGTGCGAAAGCTGTGGTACTTTGTGGACGCATCGGTAGGTGGCAAACGTTCGGGTGTAACAAAAGATTTAGCTGTAGCTACCTTTTCAACTAACATTCGATGACGTAGTGCGTTAGTGGATTCAAGTGTTTTGCAGCCATACAACAGAAGCATTGCCTTTCTTCCAGCGGCTTCAATGTCAGAGTGTTGGCAACAATCAGAACAGAATGTATTTGCAACTGAACGGAGTTCAGCCACCTTCATCAGTGTGTCGAATGCTTTGGCTTTACCGATCGAAAAAATTCTGGATGTGCTATCACAGCCCGTGAAAGCATGCACAAACAGGAGATACTTGCAGATGTCATTGCCTAACAATGATTGAATGCTGAGAATATCATACACAGGATTAGGAGATGGTCCCCGTCTTATATCGCTGCGATAGTACAACTTGAAACCACTGTCCTTGGCATGGTACAGAAGGAGAATCAGCAAGTCGGTGTCTTCCCCTATTACTGTTGTAGTTGCATTTTCTGATGAGGAAACTGCTGCACGAACGATGTCCACATCAGCATCCCCATCTGCGTTGTGAACAGTACACCCGTGCTTCTTCAACATCTCACCTACGAGGGAAATAAATGCTTGCTTGTTGTTTTCATTAGCCAAGAAGTGTTCCTTCTGGCCAACAAACTTCATGCTTGGACTGAGATTCACATTTCTGCTTGTCTTGGTGCTGCGTCTTCTGTGGGTCATGTCCTTGATCGTAGGAGAGCTGCTGTAGCCATCAAAAACAATGATTGCTTTTCCATATGTTTTCAGAGTGAAATCGGCATATGAGTTGGCGATGCTGTCATATGTTTCATCTTGACGCCAGGAAACACGATGTAGTAGAGATCCACCATCCAATACGTACTGGTCTGTGCACTGAATTTCTTGAACTTCTTCCATGCGTAAAGTGTCAGTGTATTTGATTATTGCATGAGCTAGCTGAGACTTATCGGGTTTCCTCAAGATACTTCGTGATTCGAACAATGCAGGAGGATATGCACACAGTTCGTAACACATGACATCTTCAAGATTCATGTCTCCGCCAGTGGCAACAGTCATCATTCTCTGAAACAGTAGTGCAGGATCTACTTCTATATCTGAAGCATCAGTGATCACAACGGCAGAAGCAGATCCTAGTGTTTTCACTTTGTCAGATCTTTTGGCAGAATATGTAAAGGCTTGTTTCCCAATCATTTTTACGACAATGTTCGTACCGATTGAATGCAATTGATGAACGTTAACTCCAGGATCAGCAGTTAGCCCTGTTACAATGTTGCAGAGACCCGAGGTAGAATGGAATGGGGATAAGGATTCCAGACGTTCAAGTACTTTCTTCATGTCATTACTGTCCCTGATTTGTCTACTTCCCCTCATTTCCTTGTGCTGTTCACTACTTTCCAACAAAACTCTGGTGTATTCCTGCATTGCTAAGTTATAAGTGGAACACAGAGGCATAGAAAAGAGCCACGTTGTCCTTTGGATGTCTGTAAATCCACTTCCGCGTGTCAGTCCGCCTCTGCTTTTCAGGGAACGCATTAGTACTTGTTCTATCACCAGGTCTGTGCCGAGTCCGGCCCATAATCTGTCGCTTCTTCTTACCACAAACTTACCTTCCTGGAACATTTTGTTAACGGCTGGATTTTCAGAAGGCAAACTTAACATTTTCTGCAGGTACAGGTATATCGATTTCAGGTAATTGTGATGTCCGGCTGCTGCAATTATGGGGATGGTCTCCAGCATAGCTTGCAAGTGCAAATCCCACGAGCCGGTTCTGTCTGCTGTTATCAAGGAACGTGCAATGTTGATCATTCGCTGATATTCCAACCAGAGTTGACTTGTTTGCGAAGTAGATTGTAGGTCAGTTTTCTTCGCATCCAAAGTGGTAGCAATCTGAGACAATGCATTCGAAGATTCCACATCCTCAACTGATTGTTTGGCGGTCATAACATCGTCGAGCAGGTCACAAGCTTCCTTATGGAGGTCATGAGGAGTTCCATCTTCATTACGAGGGAAAACGTCTGCGACTAGTAAGGTACTAAGAGCTGCATCTACTATCATATGACCACGTATCGCTCTTGAAACAGCTTTTCCAGACATCATGTGTTGCACGGCATTTGGTCCGTATATTTCTTGAAGTACTTCAGACAATCCTGAACCATTCATAAGAGTACCGACTGCTCCCAAAAGATTCATCAGAGTGTGAAATGATCCCAGCATTAAAACAATGTCCTGCAGGTCTCTCTGTTCATTGATGATTTGGGAAGCTTTCCAGAACAAAGGCTGATCAAAGGTAATAATGCATGGGACTTTTTGATCGCGTGCTATCTTGCTCAAATATAGTAATGTCGAAAATATGCAGGTCATGTCAGTTGGCGACATATCTATGATGGGAAGGAACGTGATCGACGCCACACCTGGATGTGAGACACTTGATCCACCGTGAATTGCCTGCATTGTTCCGGACCAACTTGGACCTGATCTTTCTGCTGAAGATATCTGCCAGAGAAGACTAAGTCGACTTATGGTGGCAGTGGGTACTGGAAGTTCGCGGAATGAGATGTCCCTCAACATGCTTCTCGCGTGTCTATATTCCCTAATGTCAACGGTTGCAATCTTCTTAATGTCATTGTCACCAACATTACGCCTGTGAATAGAAGGGTGGATCTTGATCTTCGGAGTTATTGCGGCAATCATACCCATTCCATGAAAGGTATTCTTCCCATCCAAAGTGCAGACATCATGATCGACGTTATCTGCTGCTAGAAGGACTGCAGTGTTTTCATCAACAGTAAAAGAGCCAGACCCACTTGCCAGCGCCGCGTTTCTTTCGAATTTTGTTACGTCAATAAGGTACCTTGACCTAAAGTTGTGGTGTAGCTGAACCGACAAACCGATCTGTAGTGGACATAGTAATCCTCTAGGACGGGTTGCTTGCATAATGCTCTGCCCAATTGCACCTATTTTTCTTGAAGCATCCTGTCCCGCAAATGCTTTTGATAATAGCAATTTCAGACTGTTGGGAATGTAATCAAGAGCACTTTCTGCAGTGATGTCATTTGGAGATGGATACACATCTTTTCTAGGCGAGTCGACAGACTTGATATCACTTCTGATTATTTTTGCAGCAGCTTCTACTAGGTAAATCTTCTGTAGCTCTATATCTATATCACATTCTTTCGACTTTTTGTGATAATCTATAAGAATTTCATTAGCTGTCTCTCGTAGTGTTACTACATCTGCCTTCCCACTTTCACCTGATATTATGATCTTGTCTCCGTAACGTTCTAAAAGCTTTCTCTTCATGTGCCTGCGTTCGTAGACAGAGCTCTGACTTCCTTGAAGATATTCCTCCATTTTGGAAATTAGGTCTCCAATCAACAGTTGTTCATCATCATTCTCTTCCAGGTAAGCACAGGTCTGAAGGAATGCTTGGTGTTGCTCTTCATTAGTTGGTCTCCCTTTCTTCGAATCATGATCGTCGGAGGAGTATGCGCGAGGAAGATCACGAAGATAATACTCCAGACGGCCTTTTACATTAAACGACCATTCATCGCAGCGGCTTTCACAGCACCTTTTTATGGTTTCGGAGAACTCTGTAGTTCTTATTTTGACATGCTCTGATTTTGGTTTGTGTTTGGAAAAAAAGTCCACAAAGGTATCACAAAACAAACAGTGAGTAGCACTGGAAAATGCGTATTCATGAAAACGAGCACTTTTCCTTGGTATTGCCTCGGCTGCGGTCTGTCGCTTCTTTATTTCAATGGTCTTTTTATCCGTAAACCTTTTCCTACATACAACGTGAACACTTATTCCAGCTGTTGCAACAACATCGCTTCCACGGCTGCGGCTGGATGCATTTATACCATCTGCTCCTTTTTGCGAGATGTGAACCACTTCCTGTCCGCTGTCCAATTTCTCCTTACAAATCACGCACAATTCTTCAGGGGTCTGCATTCTTGAAGGCGGACGCACACCGAGTCAGCCGTACACCGAGTCAGTCTGAAACAGAAAACACAAATTAATAAACTGTGTTGCAGTATTTAAGAGGAGTACATAATAACAGTTTTAAGAAAATGACAAGCACAAATACGCAGATTTGATAGTGGGTAGTAGGAATTAAAGAGTTGTATATAATATAAGTTTATAAAGATGTAGCAATGTCCATTCTCACATACACTCCATACAGTATATTTTATTTACATTACGTGACGTCATAGTTTAATACTAGCCGCCTAATACAATTTTTAGTGTCATATAGGTTAATTTAGAAACGAAAATGTGTTTTAAAACATTTTACTGATCAAGAAAAACGTCATAACTCTCTCTACAAAGCGAAATTAAAATTTATTGTATTTCGTAGGAAACTGCCAGTCCGCCATTTTGAATTTCATTTTTGGCGGTGTTCCCTGGGTCCAATTTTGTCGGATTTTGGATATGTTATTCTGCAATGGTTCCTGAGCTGGAAACAGTTTAGAAAGCTTCTGAAGCAATTTTGCCCAGGTTGAAGCTATTTTTGCTCTAGATTGCCTGGACTAAATAGGATGTAGCGGTAGCCATCATTATACAGTGAATATCTTTGCACGTCTGTTAAATCCGCTGGTCAAATAGAGTCAATCGAAGCCGCTGTTCTCTTGGCCGTTTTAAACGTTTTACTCACAGATTTATGAAGTGTATAACCATCCTGCTCCCACAAAAACCTCTCATCTTTTTTTCATACTCCATCATTGTAAACACCTCTGTACAATCTATTAACACTGACATAGGAGGCGGGGTTAGAAATGTTAGAATAGCGTTTTCTTAATATGTTAGCCATTTGCGTATTTTAGAGATACGTGGATAAGGTTGGCCGTGTTGGTCTCTTCTTTCTCCTTTTCAGAGATGCTACTGTTGGGGGTGATGGCGTACACAGTTGTGACACATGCGAGACTTGCTCCAAGTCTTTTAACCTATTCAGATTTCCTATTAATGTTTTGGGGACATTTATTTGTTGTAGTCTTGCTTTAATATGTTTCCATTCTGTTGGTGCGGGCCTGTCCCACTTTCTCACCAGATCATGGACAATGTCGACGATATTGGATTCCTGTACCCTTGCTCCTTCAACAATGACTTCGCCTGTATCGGTCCATTGTTTGATGGGGTTCTCACTCAATAGATTATAAAGACTTAAGCCTTTATTCCTCAATGTATGTGGGAGACTGCTTTTTAATACATGCTCGATGTGTTTCGTTCCGTTATTTTTTGGTTGGTCATCTCTAACGACGGCCACAAGCCCTATGTCGACATGCTCATCTTTGCTCGCGCTGTGTCTAATAACCACGGTGAGCTCTGTCGGATTCTTATAATCTTCGTACTCATGAAGAAATTTCTGCAGAGCCTCTTGGTACAAGATCCTTTTCTCATTAGGTGATTTTTCACTGTTTAATAGGGCTAACAATTCGCTTTCCATTCTTTTTGAGCCTGCTTTTATGGGGTTCTAGAACCGTGTCTCGATTCTTTGAACTTTGCAGTGAAACATACACCTCGTGCGGAATCACTACCACTTTCTTCATTATATTAATCTAGTCAGTAAAAGTCCCAAAACTGGAAATAAGATGGGGAAGAATGATTCCCCTCTTTGTACAATAATTCGCTTTTTCTTCCCCACAGTTTGACTTTTACGAGCGAGCGCACGTATTATGTTCTTGTAACGACGTAGGCGAGCCTTCTGAGGGGGTTTCATTGGCACATTACATTTTATAACATTAAGACAGATTTCACAGATGCATTTTAAAAAGTCCGAGTCGATATTTTTAACAAACATCTGCTGCAATGCCCGGGGCAATCGTTGATAGATTTTTATTAATTCATGGTATTTCTTCAGCCTATTTGTCATTCTGAAATATACACCGTTTCAGGCTCGTTTGGAAATATATTCGTTTTTAGAAGCACCCTAAACGTGTTTCGCGGGTGAAGGTCACAAACCAAATATCCTTAACGTTGACTTGTGGCTTCTTTATAAACCTTCAAAAACTCCTTACGCTGATTCGGGAACATTTGATTGGCTAATACCCCAATTTGTGACACATCTCTACGTTGCGCGAGTAAGACTAGATATTGTGTATTTAACGATACATCGCTCATGTATCTATGTTTGAAAAATAGTTTTTTGTAAAATAGATTCTGATTGATGAAGAATTTGCTTATGTCAAGATGGTGGGAGAACACTGTAAATGTCTCGGCAAACGTTTTATCCATTTCCAACATGAGATCGTCATTTACAATGACTGTATGCTCATTTCCTTAACGAATTTAGTCATATACACCTTTGTGGAAAAAAATATCATCTTGGTACTCGTTGAACACTGATTCATACGTCGAATAGCACCATATTACTTTACGCACAAATTTTGAGAACATCTCCGGCTTATCTTTAATGATTTTAAGCATAAACACAGTTTTACCACATCCTGTAGGGCCAGATATAATATATGTGGATGGGCTTGTGAACCTGAATTTTTCTACAGATTCCATCTCAAACATGTCACACCCCTAAGTGGGTCATTTACAAAGTATAATAAAATTTAAGTACTGCTCCTTATATTCTTCTTTTTCTTCTTCTAGAGAACCGTGAATGACGACGATGTACAGCACCCCCCCGTATCATCAATATTACAGATGACCCGGATGACCGTGTAGCCACAGACTCCATCCCCGCTGACGAACCCTCACCAGCAATACCTGTAGCACGCGACAATTCAAAACGGAAGCATGATGAAGAACCTTCCAGGTCAGGTATAAAGCGTGTCAGGATTGAGCCGGTTGTTAGACCACCAGTAATAGAGCCCCAACCCTCTACGTCTTACGACACAACCCCCCACAATAAGGGGCTCCAATAAACCTTAGCCCCCACCGCCCATGGCCTAAACCATTAGAGGTACAGTAAAACTAAACATACCTTACAAAAGAGAATTTAATCCTGCATTTAATGAGAAACAATTACAAATTGGTGTTCCCGCCATTGGCTTCCAAGACAGTCTGAATTCGGTTTGGGTAGCTTGCCAAAAGTGACGTGAATAAATCTTGATCGTTACGCAAATTTGCTAAAACAGTTTCAATGTGTTGCGTCATTGTATCCTTCGAAAATCGATTTGCTGCAGGTTCTTGAAACAAGAGACATTCAACCTTTTCCTGATCCAATGTGTTCACAGACGTTCACGTCAGGAGAATTTCCTGGCCATTCTTCATTTCCAAAGAAATCGATCTCATGGTTCCGCAACAACTGTTGAGTGCCTAATACCTTAAAGCAGGGGACCTTATCGTGCAGAAGTGTGACCTGATCGACATCCATAACATTGTTTGGGTTTCTTAGAAAAGGAATGCCATGCTGGGATAGAATAATATCACGAAAATACTGTCCATCGCAACTCTGACCATTTGGCTTCAGCACCCACATGAGCTTCTTTGCAGTGAACAAAACAAACACACCAACACAGTCTGGACTTTTTAGTAATTCGTGATAATGTTCATTGTCATCGATTTCATCTAGTGTTGTTGCCAACACTCGATCATTTTGTTAGTTAGGCCGACGTGTTACGTAAACAAAAAATTCATCGGAGACAGCTAAATGCATGAAATCATCCACATCCCAATCTTCAAGATAATGGGCAAACCACATTCTGTCATCGATGTTAAGTTGAGTTTTCTTGGCTTTGGAAGTTCATGCCAAGGCTTTAAACCTCACCACTAACGATCTTTCCTCTAAACACTTCGATCTCTCTAGAAAGTTTAGAACAGCTGTTTTTCCGTTTACGCGTACCGCTTTCAATGATGTCCTTTGTTTCCTGAGAGAGTGGCAAATTTTGGCGCCCAGATTTGGTTGTATCCATTTCACATTCATCCAAAGTTTTATTCCAACTTCTTTTGACGAAGTCCTCACTTCTTCGCAACTTTTTGGTAACCCATGAACGTGTTATAAAGGTGGCTCCAGCACCACGAGCTTCCCAAAATGTTATTGCTCGTATGCGATCTATCACATGTTGCCTCTCCGAATCACCAATTAATTGAGAAGCCATTGTATTATCACTTTATCAGCTAGAGTAATTTTAATACCTGCAATAAATAAAGAATTTTATATATTTTTATAATCACTAAAAACTATTTCGATATAAGTAAACATGTAAGCTGCAAATGGGGGGGGCTAAGGTTTTTTGGAACCCCTTAGTACCTTCCTCAAATATACTTCCTTATTCCTGTTCAATTCCGGGTACTTCCTCCACACCACCAGCAGCAGCTTCTCCTGCCGTGGAGGAAGGTATAACATTCGAGTTGGTGCGCACCTCTACCCGCACCCCTGCCCTGACTAGAAATCGGTACGTGGTCAGGGTTCACCCTGGATCCCTGTATAGCAACGGTGTTGGACTGTGACACGTAGTTGAATGTATTTTTGAGTTTGCCCTTCAGAACCGTGACGAACTTAAAGTCCGGACGAGGTTATCCTTCAGGTTCGGGTCAGATGACGCGGAAGTAGATGATTTTTGGGTAGTAATACCGTGCAGACGCTTGGCAGCTGTAGACATAATATATCTTGGGCCATATAATGCAATCCTCTCAAAGTAGTACAGCCTTCAATATGGACAACTTCATGGTAGATATTGACAGAGTATTCCGGGTTGCGGGTCATAGTGCCACACCTTATACTCTTAATTTCAATTCTCAATCTATTTACAGAAAGCATTTAAACGTCGATCGTGGTTGTGGCTTTACAGCAATAGTCTTAGTTCATATATTCACTGTGCTAAATACAATCGCATATAATATCTGGTTGCCTACGTTTGTGCAGCGTGCCCGTAAACTGGCTTCAGATTGTAAGCTTGAGTTTGAGTGTAATATGGGTCCTGAAAAGCTGAGAAGGGTAGAGCAGGAAATGAATGTTCGTATAGTTGTATTTGGAATGGATGATTGTCGTAGGACTGTGTATGTTTTTAAAAGCTCTGTGAGAGATCGTACAATACATCTACTTATTTTAGGATTGTCAGGGTTAACGTATCTACCCATCCGTAATATAAGGAACCTTTACGCGAGTTATGATAAAAGTCGAAAATATGGAAGGCAACATGATTTGTGTAAGGCAATGGTTCCCAACCGGTTTTGGCTTATGGCCCCCTTAGGAACCTTATTTTTTCCTGTGGCCCCCATAAACATTATTTTCAGTAGGTAATATGCAGATTAACTCTATTTTACAAAAACAAATATATATAAAGGATATTAAAACAACTATTTGTATTCAGGTACAATATTATTTGTCACATAGGACTATAAACATAACAAAAACTAAACAGTGGCTAACAAAAATTTGCAGTTATTTACTTATATTATGTATTAATTATAAAAAAATATAATCAAAAGAAATACTGTACTTATAGCAATCTATTATAAATTAAAAAAACTAGTAAAATTACTACAACTTCGCAATATTAGGGTAAACAAGTAAGAGCTACTTACACACTACAGCGACGACCCACGTGGTAAACAGACTGTAAGGATTTCAACCTGAAGTATTTTTATCAAGTCAACAACGCTGCCAGGCGCATAACGATCAAGCGCACAATGGAGTGCGCCGCACAATAAGCTTGTAAGATGCAAAATATTTGTTTACAGATAAATTCAAATTCTATTATAAAATATCTAAAAAAAAGGAAAATATATGTATTAATTTTTTAAAATGTAATTCAACTACATAAATTAAAATTATCTATTGGCCTAACTATAATTTAGGCTTCAATAGGTTGAGTCCGGTGGCCCCCTTCATGGAGTCTGTGGCCCCTCTAAATCTTAACATTTTCCTGTGGCACCCTTCAAATGTGCCATGGCCCCCAGGGGGCCATATGGCCCCCGGTTGGGAAACACTGGTGTAAGGGATGTCCCGAGTTTGCGGATGATATAGTGAAACACTGTAAGGAGTGCTACATGGTATGTGTGCAGTGTAAAAGCCCCAAATGTGAAAGTCGTGTAGTTGAAACAGAGAAGAGGGAATGTAATGTGTGTAGACGCACATTTTTCAATAATAAATGCTTTCAGCTCCATAAGTCAATTGGCACTTGCAGGAAAATGAGAATCTGTGAATGTGGCATGTTTCACATGATCGATAATTGGGGTAAGTTTGTGCATAAATGCGATGAAATTCACTGTTTTACATGTCATGAAAAATATAAGGCGGATGGAGTGAAGCATGTATGTTATATGAAAGATGCTTAGCCTAAAAATAAACCATGTATAACCGTGTACTACAATATCGAAACTTACACAAACCCTGAAACCAAAGAGGTTATCCCACATCTACTCCTAAGCCAGACTATTTGCCATGAGTGCATGGATGTCGAGTATGATGAGTGTCACAAATGTGGTAAACGGACAAACGTTTTTAAAACGATTGCACACGGCAGCCCTGTGAAATTCTTTGTATCCTATATTGTTAAATTAGCGGACAAGTTAAAAAAAATGGCTCTATATTCTTGCCCATAATGGGGCAAAATTTGACACATTTCCTTTATAAGGAGTTGCTTGAACACGAGTCTTCTGAGATATTTACAGGTGATCCCTTGAAAAGAGGCAACAAACTAATACAAATGCAGATAAGAAGTAATGTACAGTTTAAAGACACCGTGCTGTTCACACCTTGTAAATTAGCCAAGCTACCCAAGGTGATGGGTGTAGCCGCCGAAGTTTCAAAAGGATATTTCCCTTACACATTCCTCACAAACGAAACTTTAAATTACGTAAGACTACCTCGACCCAAACATTACTTTAACTACACCAACATGAGTGATAGTGAGCGTGAAGATTTTGACCGCTACTACAACAGTTTTAATGAAATTAGTCCATACAATATAGCTTATGAATGTGAGCGTTATTGCGTGAATGATGTGCGCGTGCTTAGAGTATGTTTCCAGGCCTTTAGAAGGATGTACATAGTTCATTTCAAATGCGATCCGCTGCAAGTCGCAACCACGATCGCCTCATTATGTCTTACGGTGTTCAAGAATAACTTCATACCTAAAGACACCTTAGCCGTCATTCACAGAAACAATCCCCGCAATTATGGGCACAAGGCTATTAACTGGCTCATACACCTACAGCAATAGACCGGGGTATACATAAAACACGCCCGAAATACGGGAGAAGTACCCGTTAAGGTCAATAGTCGTGTGTTTTAGGTTGATGGTCTAAGTGAGGATCCAGCCACTGGTGAGAAGACTGTGTACTCCTTTAACGGCTGCTGGTGGCATAGATGCCCACGCCCTGAGTGTGCCGTCACAGAGGACCTCCATGGAAGATCCCCCGCCGACAGCCTTGCATGGACCCGTTACCGCGATAAACTTATAGACTCCCATTCACTCACAAGATCGTGTGGGAGCATCAGTATGATGCACGGATGGAAACAGATGGCCAGTACCGTGAAGAAATGAGGGCCATCAAACGTTCAATGGTGTTGGATCCTCTCAAATGCGACGATAGCTTGTTCGGAGGGTGTTCAAATCCATTCAACCTATACTTTCCACCTCCGAAGGGCGTGAAACTCCATTACTACGACTTCTGTTCTTTATATCCCTACGTGATGAAGAACAATCCGTACCCCTTAGGTGCGCCTAAAAAACTAGTTGGCCCCGCCATGCCAACCATCGAGGAGTTCTCAGCTAACTTGAGTGAGCGCTACTTTGGACTCTCCTTCATAGATGTGCTCCCCCCTCGCGATTTATGGATGCCGATCTTACCCGTCGTTATAGATCACAAGCTCATGTTTCCCCTGTGCATGAAGTGCGCAGAGGAGAACAATGGGGATTGTAATCATACAACCAATCAGTGTAAGATAAGTGGTGTATATACAAGCCTGAGCTGGACCTTGCCGTTCGCCATGGGTACAGAATATTGAAGATACATGAGTTGTGGAGGTTTCACAAGTTGCCAAATCTTTTCACGTCATATATAAACCTCATTTTCAAGGTTAAGGTAGAAGCATCGGGGTATCCGCGAGTTGATACCGAAGATGAAAAAACGGCTTATATTCAGCGTTACCGTGCCCGTGAAGGTATACAGCTTGACCGCTCCCAAATTGTTAAGAATCCTGGCAAATGCTTTAATACAAAGTTGTGTCTAAACAGTCTTTGGTGAGAATTTGCAGAAAATACTTGCAAAGGGAACGTTCATTTGGCAGAAAGTTATAGTGAAGTCCGGGATTATGCCAACGCTCCCGATAAAGAGGTTATGGAGATCGTGAATGTAGGTAATACTTACATAATAAAGTCCAACATCAACGAACTGGCCACAGATACCTCACGGGTTACACACATACCTGTAGCCAGCTTCACAACGGCCTACTCCCGCATTAAGCTTTGGGGACTACTGCACTGCAATCTCTTGGGCGGAGGGTGCTGTACGCTGACACAGATAGCGTAATTTTCAGAGAGAGAGAGAGTGAATACATACCTCCTATTGGGGAATTCCTCGGAGAGTTAACTGACGAGATCAAGGATGAGTATGGTGATGGTGCATACGCTGACTCATTTGTATCAACAGGGCCAAAAACGTATGGGGTACGGGTGAGGGTGGGGGAGGATATGAAATATATCGTGAAGGCTAAGGGTATCACGCTTAATCATGCGAACCGACGAGTCGTTAACTTTGACTCGTTGAAGGATCAAGTGTGCTTGGAGGATGAAGGTGACCAGCCACCCCAACTGACTGTGGGGGTCCACAATTTCCTGACGCAGAAACTGGGGTGTGTGAAGGAACTTAGGGGCACGAAGGTATGCCGTAACACCTATAGGAAACGTTACCAGGTACCTGATACCTATGATACCGTGCCCTTTCGATACCTTAATCCTTGATTGTTTATATATATATATATATATACTATATATATATATATATATATATATATATAATATATATGTGTGTGTGTTGTATTGTTAACGATACGTTTATTTAGTACTATATTTGTTTCAATTAGGGTTTCATTTTCTCCTTTGTGTGCGTACGTGTGTACAATCCTAAGCTCCGCCAACTGTGAGCTCGGTCTTGTGACTCCTGCTACTACCTGGAAATATCTCTTCCCCGGCGTGCTCAGTTGACCTTTGCAAGCCCTGGAGCTCAGACGTGTACTTTCTCACGTAGACGAAAAAATAGTGATGGCTACTTTCGATATTGCGTGTTCGACGTTTATGAAGTGGTATTCAGTAAAGTCGGAAGATGTGGCGAATACTGAAAGACGACCTACCCCGCCCTCCTTTGAGACTTTAAGGCTACATTAAATCGCGCGAAGGAACAAGATTTTTAAATACTCTATGGATATTCTGGCGAGAGTATTGCTGGATTTCGCTGCACAAATGACGCAATGGACAACGTTGTAGGGCTAAACTGTATAAAAGCGTACATATACCGTGAGGTGAAAGGAACAACGCGTGCAGAAGAGAAGCAATGGATATGGATAATGGGTTTTGTTGATGAGTGGTGTGATAGGCGGTATTACATCATGCTGCATCATACCGAGTACGCGTACGCTGCGGCTGAGAATGTAAACGTTGTCATCATCGACAAGCTAAAGTACTTTTACCACTACATTCATATATATCATAACGAAGTTCGCAGTGAGGTTGTGAATAAATGCCTGTGTGAGTTTTTGATATAGTTTAGAGACGAGTATCGATTATTAAACAAAAAGGATAAACACGGTCACATATTTCTCTCAAATAGTTCACCGGCGGATTGTTAATGTGTGGAGAACGTCTAGTGCGCATAAAACATTAAAACTGAAATTACCCCATGTGTCGGAAAATTGCCCGGTATAATGGCTAGAAGTACTCGTATGATTCATTCTAGAACAAATCCGTACACTATTCAACAGCTTATGGTGTGACTCGCTCCCCCGTCGAGCCGATCCGCCCACCCGTGGCTCATAGTTATCTCAGAGCTTGAACCGACTGGACGTGCACTCCTCGAATACGATGGAACTTCCTTTGAGAAGCATTCTCAATCCCGCGTACGATGTGTCCGTGACGAAGTCATTGCGCGTGTTCAGGTGTGAAACCGGTATCATAAACTATGTACTTGAAACGACTTGTAGACAGGCAAACTCTAGTAAGCGCAATGTTATTTATTTAAGTGCTGAGAAGATGAGTAGAGCCTTCGTTATAGTTGAGAAGTGGGGTAAGGATCGTTATAAAATACCTGCAAGTGTAGGTACAAGAAGGGAACAGATTACTGATGCTCCCTCATATGCCATTGTTTCTACGTTGTGTATAAATAACGATCAGCCATGCATTGATATACGACTGATGTGGAAGAATGCATCTGATAATAACGTTCTTGTCCCCACTCGAAACCGATTCATCCTCGACAGAATGTTTGAAATCGTCGGGTTCCGCAAGCTGAAGCCTATATTAGACGCGCGTGTTACGGATATGATTTATTTTGACACGGTTCTTGAATACGCATACACCGCTCTGCTCGACGGGTTTATCGAATGTAGGAATGAACAAGGAGAGAATGGTCTAGAGCTGAATGCTTATTTAAAAGGTTTAGACTCTTCGAAATATCATGAACTTTGGGTCAAAGGACTTGAGCGGTACAGGGCACAGCTCGCCTCCAGTGTTCACCCTGAAGAATTGTACCTCTATATAATGAGCAGCTGCCGTTACGACTTGGAAGATTATTTCAATTGCCGCTATGCGTTGTGAAGAAGAGTTCACGATTGAAAAGCTCGGTCGGTAAGAAAAAACCCTCGATTGGAAAGGAGTGTTTGTAAACTTGTATTTAATAATGATGTGGTGGCTAACGATGACCTCTTTTTGCGTGCTTTTGAATGTATTCTAGCCGTGTTTAGAGATAACTTGCCAACCGAATGTAAAGTGGGCACAAAAATAGTATTGAACGATATGAAGGCCATTTACATCGAGTATAGGCGCCCGCACACCTTGAGCGGTGAAATACTGTTAAATCGTATTTACTGCGTAGTGCAAAAATGATGTGACTGTAGACTCAATTACCAAGGTCTCCAGACCTCTCCGTTAGATTATTGTTTGTGGGGGTGGATGAAAAGTCAAGTTTACAAAAGAAAGGTAGATACACGAGATGAATTGCTCTCGTGCATTTTGGATCTTCGCACACGAGTTGCAATGTGCATTGAGGTTGACGGTGGGATTTTCGAAAACGTATTGTAAACTGTAACAAATTTGTCATTTCTGTATCTGATACCATTCAAAATGCCACTGTTTAAACATTAAATGTTAGAAACAGTAATTGGTTTCTCTTTCTTGATTACCATTAACAATGCTTTTGTATGTGTAGATTCAAACAGCTCTATCTCCGTAACCATTCAGAATTAGACACATGTTCATATGAACTTTTTTCTCATAATGACTGATACTATCACCTCCCGAAGTATTGACCTTTCCTCCTGAAACACCCTGTATATATATTTTTTCCTGTACTAATATGTTGATGGTTATACTCCATCGTTTGGTATATTATTTTTTATTTTTTTATTTTATATATATTCCTTCGTTCGTATTTCTTACATTATTATTAATTTTTATTGCATATATTCTTCGCTTGTAAAGGAATGTATATTTATTTTCTATATATTTCGTGAAATTGATTCCAATAATTCGTCTAAATAATCAGAATGATGTAATGGTGTTTTATTTAATTCTTCTGGTTGTATATATAAACGATGTTATTATTTAATTATGTGTATACCAATCTGGCTGCTGAGAAGTTAATTAATATATACACCTGCCTTCTAGGTCTTCTACGTCAACTGGCGGGTTATACCAACTGGCGGAAAGCCAACTGTCAAGAATATATGCTTTAATTAAATAAATAGCGCAATCTGGCAACTCAACCTTAATAATTTACACCTGACCAAGCCATTACTCCTTCTCAGTAAGATTAAGCCTTCTAAGCTAACTGGCGGATTACGCCAACCTGTTGATTATGACCTTATAAGACAGCGGGCGCTCGGATGAACTTTCATTATGCGTCTGGTAGGAGCCAGGCGAACACTCCTCTCTCCTTAGGTTAAGGCTTAGGTTAGGTTTCCCTTTGGGGGGTGAGGCCGTCCCAACTTCTTCCCCAAAGACCCTCCTCCTTTCTCTCCCTCTCTTAGGTTAGGTATACCCCTTTGGGGGGTGAGGCCGTCACACCTTCTACCCCAAAGAGGTCAGGTGGACTCCCCCAAATTGCTGGGGGAGATCCACTTCGTTGCAGCTTGGGGGATAATCCCTCCCCTTGTTGCATATCCCCTCCCCCTTTGTTGCATAACTTCTTGCATAATTCCCCCTCTCCCCTTTGCAACACTGATCCACATTTGCAATTGCACTGCACTATAACATTTTGCGGTCATGCTACTGGTGGCGGCGTTTTGTTGTACATTCGTAATTCTTTCAGGGCTATCGAGGTTAAGATAGATTTCCCTGCAGAAATTAATACGATATGCGTTGAAGTTAGGACACATAGTATTAGCTTTAATTTCGTTGTTGTTTATAGACCTCCCGTTCAACTCCTCGATACCGATACTAGATTTTACAAACTTCTTAGTAACTTTATTAATAACTTTATTAATGGGGATAGTATAGTTGTCGGAGACTTTAACTGCCAGAACGTTAATTACGAGACTTTTACTAGTAATGATGAGGATTTGAGAGTGAGTTCGTGGAACATAAATTTTACGACAGATGGTTACCAAACCAACGCTCGGTAACAATATTTTAGACGTGGTAATGACGAACGACGAAAATATAGTCAAAGGTTTGGAAGTAGGTGAGAGTTTGGGATGTAGTGATCACCAAATTATTAGGTTTAGGCTATTGATAGAAAACAGTAAGGGGGACCTTTTCCGAAATTTGGACTATTTCCTATTTTTTTGAAAATAAGATATTTAATGTAGATTTTTACGCTGATTTTAAAAAGGTAACTCTTTTTTCTTGGAGAAATTATTATTTTAAAAGTTACACGGTGTTCTACTTTACGTATAGTTGCAGTAGAAAAATCTTTTGCATGTATATATTGATTTGTCATATTGTTAATACTATTTTTGATAAATTTCAGCTTTTCTATAGATATATATTAGATAACGTTAAAACTAACGAAAATATCACAACGTAACCTAACCAATCGTCAAAGGCTTACAATTAACCTAACCGGGCAGTCAATTAACCTAACCGGGCATTCAATTAATCTAATCGGGCATTCAGTTGACCTAACCGGGCATTCAATTAACCTAACCGGGCATTCAGTTGACCTGATTGATACCTACTTGTGCGAATTCATGTGGCGACAGAAAAATAACGGTCAAATCTATTCACACAAATACTTAGTGACATAAGCCAATATTACTAAAGAATACAATAACTCTTGTATTAGTTTTCATTTGATTTGTTATAGTTTTTGATTTAATATAAAATTACAATAACAAATATAACTTTTCAACCGCTCATTTCTCCAAAACAAGACTTACATTTTGTAAAACAGTGTAAAAATCTGCATTAAATATCTTATCTTCAAAAACATCGGAAACAGTCCAAATTTCGGAAAAGCTCCCAGTAAGGATAGTAATGTAATAGAATTCCCTGATTTTCGTAGGGCCAATTTTGATAGTTTTGCGGATAGGATGAGAGTAGTGGACTGGGATAATTTATTTATGGGTAATGACGCAAATTTTCATTGGGAGGCGTTTAAAGAAAGTTTATTGAATATCGAAAGGGAATTTATTTGGCGGAGGCCCAAGCGCGCTAGTAATCATGGTAGGCCCAAGTGGTGGACTAGGGAAATAGGTGAGTTCATAAACGAGCGTAACAGAGCGTATAGACTTAATAAGCGCAATGGCACGGTAGCTAACTTTAATAGATATATCGAGCTTAGAAGTCAGGCTAAAATATCTGTTAGGAATGCTAAGCGTAATTTAGAGATAATTATAGGTGCGGATGGTAAACATAATCCAAAAAAGTTTTTTGACTACGTCAATAATCGTAAGCCGATAAAAGATAATATAAGCCCTCTAGTGGACGCTAACGGCGCTTTGGCTTCCGAACCTCAGACGTTGGCGGGTATTTTTAACAACTTTTTTGCAACAGTTTTTACCGTAGAAGCCGTAAATAATGTCCCCGACGTGGACGATATCGTTCCATTTAGTAGCGAGACTATTTTGAATGAAATAACTGTTTACGAGGGTGAGATTGCGCATTATATCGATAAGCTAAAAGTTAGCAAGGTTCCAGGGCCTGACGCGCTTTATCCTAGACATTTTTAATAAGTCACTGGAAGCGGGGATTAGCAATTATAGGCCTATTAGCTTAAAGTCAGTTGTCAGTAAAGTTTTGGAATCCGTAGTTAGGGATCTTATCGTCGATCAATTAGAAAGTCGCGATTTGATTAATAGCAGTCAGCATGGGTTTTGACGCCATAAATCTTGTTTAACTAATTTGTTAGAGTTTTATAACGAAATAGTGCGCGAATACGATAGACATAGAGCGGCGGCTGAAGTTATTTATTAAGACTTTAAAAAAGCGTTCGATACAGTTCCGTATAGAAGATTAATTGCGAAAGTTAAAGCGAGCGGTATAGATGGTCAGAGGTAGCTAACTGGTTAGAGGAATGGCTTCGTGCAGGAAACAGAGGGTCGTTGTTAATGGTAGGTAGCGGTGTCCCTCAGAGCTCAGTGTTAGGCCCATTGCTTTTCGTAATCTACATTAACGACATAGATGTAGGCTTCACCAGTAACGTGTTAAAATTCGTGAACGATACTAAAATAGGCGGTAAAGTTCTTAACGTGGACGATAGAAATAGGCTCCAAGACGATGCAAATAGGATTCTGGAGTGGACGGATAAGTGGCAGATGCAATTTAACGTAGAAAAATGTAAAGTTTTGCATATAGGTTCTCGTAACAACAATTACACGTACACGATGGATGATAGACAGTGAGCGAGCGTTGACGAGGAATCAGATTTAAGCGTGCGCGTATCTAAGGATTTAAAAGTCAGGAACCAGTGCCTGGAGTTTGCGCAAAAGCTAATAGGATGTTAGGCTTCATATCGCGTAATTTCGAATTTAAATCGAAGAATATTATATTGCCTCTTTACAAGTCTCTAATCAGGCCTCACTTAGAATATGCCGTTCAGTTTTGGTGCCCGTATTTGCGTGAGGATATTGATAGGTTGGAAAGGGTTCAGTGACGCGCCACGAAACTAATTCCGTCACTACGCAAGAAGTCTTACGAAGAAAGGATTAAAGAGTTAGACTTGCATTCACTCGAAACTAGGAGATTAAGCGGGGTGGGGCTTATTGAAGTTTTCAAAATCGTCAATAAAATCGATAACGTAAATTTTGACATTGTTCATTTTCGATAATAGCAATACTCGTAATAATGGATTTAAATTACGTGGCAGACGTTTCATTACTAACATCGCTAAAAACTTTTTTACTTTTAAAGTAATTGATAAATGGAATAATCTTCCCGCGTCCGTCGTGAACTCTACCAGTGTTAATATGTTTAAAAACCGTTTAGAAGGCATTTTAAAAATATTAACGTCGTTTAAAATAATTAAACAATTACCAACAGGAGCTCTGGGGGTAATGGTCGAGGTTTGAGTCTGTTGACGATTAATGCCAGCTTGTGACATGCCAGCGTCTGATATGCCAGCAATAAAATTATATTATTAAAAAAAAAAATTAGACTAACACGAAGTTAGATGTAGCTCGTAGTGTAAACTAACCCACTTTTTTGTTATACTCTTCATACTTTTGTGTTTACTTGCATGTCTGTAGTTTGCATGGTATGACAGTGTTTCTTTGAGTTAAGACTGTGTTGGCATGATTTGTAGGCGTTCTTATTTTACTTCTTTTCATCTTTCACCCCTTTCCTATACTCTTCGACTATTTTTTCCGACTTGTCGGCAGTAGCAGGCGGATGATGATGGTGAGTCTTTCTCTCTCTTTTTCTGAATGAATGTTAACCCAGGAATGGTAGGTTTTGCTACTTAACCCCTTATTCTCTTCTTTTAACTCCCTATTCTCTTCTTTTAACCCCCTACTCTCTTCTTTCTCTCGGACTTACCTTAGAGTGGATCTTAGGGTTTTTGTTAGCCTTAGCTTCTGTAGATCTGTAGATTTCATTTACACAAATATTCTTAAAATATTGGAAAACGCCAAAAAATTTCGGTTAATTAACAATATCTCACGAATGTTTTTTTTTGTGTGTTAATGTGTCCTGTACACCTGTGGTTTATAATTGAAATGTCAAGTTGTTGTTTATGTATGAGAGTTTACCCACCAAAAAATGAGGTGGTTAGTAAACGTCATAAATGTTTATAATATTTACTAAACGACTCATTTCTTGCTAAATAAGTTTCCTACATAACGTTGCACAGTTCATGAACTGAGCAAACTTTCATTTGCCCATTTTAAGAGCCGGGCAGGTTGGTTGCCCAGTTCATTAACTGGGTAATTTCAAGGATGGGGTGTAATATATATACAGTATATATATATATATATATATATATATATATATATATATATTAACAAGGTTCCTCGGTTCTTTTGGCAGAAAATAAAAATCTTTTGGGCCTCGTATTCTGAGGGTATTTTCCATCCTCGCTTTTACGGTCCCCCTTGTTCGACCGCATCAGGGACAGTACAGAGTCCGTCTCTTCTCTCATTCCACTGTGTTTCTATTCCATTTCTAAGGCTCGGGACACAACCTCGAGTATTTTTCATACATGTATTATTGTGTATCGCTTGCGTGTTCTCTCCAGGGAATAGCGTTTCAGGGACTGTAGCCGAGACCAGTAGTCTTCATCTTTCGTTTCCTCTATCTTGGACGTAAAATTCCCTTGGATGGCTTCAATGTTCGCAATATCTCGTTTCTTGATTGATCTTTTGAGTACTGGGCAGTACTTAGTTATTGGTAGGACTAAACTCTTCCATAAATTTAGCATGATATTTGCTTTTCTGCTGTAGAAGCTCCTCCAAATAATTCCCATTATTTTTCTAGCTGTTGTAATTTTAATGTTATGCTGTAAATTTCCGCGAGCATATATCAGGTCATCCCATAAGTAATGTCGTTTTTTACGATAGATTAAGTTTAAACTAGTCCTACTTGGTTTAAGCATAAATTTTCCGAAAGTTATATCTAAGGAGATCTATCGTGTTTCGCTACATACTTTACAGACCTTGACCAGTGAAGACGTGTATTTTGCTTTATGTGAACCCCTCATAAACATGGCGGTATCAGAAGAGCATATCAGGCATATAATGCTTTACGAGTTCAAAAAATGGAATCGTACTACTGAAGCAACGCGAAACATTCAGGACGTTTATGGCAACGATATTCTGCATGTGAGGAAATGTCAAAGATGGTTTGAAAAGTTTAGGAATGGTGACTGCTGTTTGACAGATGCAGCACGCTCTGGACGCCCTGCTGAGTTTGATGATGACCTGCTGTTAGCCGCACTTGAAGAAGACTGTTCAACAACTGTCGAAGAATTGGCCTAGAAACTCAATTCATCCCCGTCCACCGTCCATCGACATTTGCAACAACTCGGGAAAGTGCCTAAGTTAGGAAAATGGGTGCCACATGAATTGTCGGTCGACAATCTGAGGGTGCGGTAAACATTAGCACAGCTCTTCATTCCCGTGAACTTCAAGATCGGTTTTTGCACCGTTTAGTGACTGGTGATGAAAAGTGGATACTGTACCAGAATGTTAAGCGCCGTCGACAGTGGGTTTGTGCCGGAGAACCAGCGACACCACAGCCAAAACTAAATCTTCACCCTCAGAAGGTGTTGCAATACACTTTGAAACCTTACCACACAACCAAACAATCACCGCTCAAGTCTACTGTCAACAACTGGATCGATTGAACACTGCACTAAAAGAAAAGAGACCTTCTTTGGTTAATCGGAAAGGAATCGTGTTCCACCACAACAATGCACGTCATCATACCTCTCGGATCACTTCTGCAAAATTTGAGGAGCTTGGGTGGGAAAACTTCCACATCCTCCATATTCTCCAGACCTTGCACCTTCAGATTATCATCTCTTCAGGAGTCTGCAAAACTATCTTGACGAGAAACAGTATACTTCTTTAGATGACCTGCACACCAGTCTTTGTACGTTTTTTGCCTCAAAACCGCCTGAATTTTATAAACATGGCATTGAAAAGCTTGTAGGACGTTGGCAGAGTGTCATTGATTCAGATGGAAAATATAAACTAGATTAAAAAGTTTCAGTTGAGTTTTTTTTTGTCCTTCATATTCCGATCTAAAAAACATTACTTATGGGATGACCTGATATTTTCTATCAAGAGGGAGTCAATTTCCTTACTTACTAAAGGATATTAACCTTCCAAACGATAACAATTTACTCTCTTCGGAAAATTAATTTACACTAGATTGTAAGTGCATCGTGCCTTCATTCAAATATTATATATAACTTAAGCATTTGAAAAGTTCGTTATATTTTTTCTTGTAAATGCTGAAAATATACATTTAATAATAATGTAGATTTTCATAAGTAAATGTTTATTATTGAAGAAACACCCTAATCAAAACGCTTTAAACAGTTATTTCTGTAATAGTTATGAATATTACAAGAATCAATTGTGAAAGTCTAATTTAAGATAACAGATTGAGGGAATATTCAGTCTAAATGTTTTAGTACGCTCACTCAGATACTTAAACGTCTCGTGGCCTAATGGTTAGAGCGTTGAAAGGGTTTGCTAAGGTTACCATACGTCCGGTTCTTTTCGGACATGTCCGGGAATTTGAATAATTATAACATTGATTTTTCAGCCCATAACACTTGTTCTTATTTATAGATACTCAGTGTAGACGACATGTAGTACACAGTAAATATAACACATTAATACAACGTGAGTTGGAAGATACTGATGCGGATGGGGTCCCAACAAAAGCCCCCTAGGACAAAAAAATCCTGGACAAAATCCCCTCAGTTAAGGTGCAAAATAGGACAAAACTCCCTCAGTTAAAGTGCAAAGTAGGACAAAAGCCTCCATTTTTTATATTATTGTTCGTGTGCTATGAAGTAATCCATAACAAATATTATAATCTTTGTCTATGTTGATTCACTCTAGTTGATCACTGTTTTGTCTACCTGAATGGTTAGGTTAGGTTAGGTTAGGAACGTGCCACAAAGGAGCATGAACAGCGTTTGAAGAACCTTTGTCTGGACTATGTGAATGAGAGGAAGACCTTGGAGGAATTTCAGAATGGTGTAGGTCACAGCATTAGGTGACCGTGTTTCCGGTGGAATCCTCGAAAAAGTACGGCCCTATGATCTGAGATGCAGTAAGACCACACCAAACAGTTACACGCTGACTATGCAACGGGACTTCGGTAATATTCAATGGATTTTCTGTTGCCCAGAAACGACAATTTTGTTTGTTTACAGTTCCATTCAAGTGAAAATGGGCTTCGTCTGACATAATCAAAGTTGCTAGAAAATTGGTGGTGTCATTTACCTTCAGTTGGATCCATTGACAGAATTGTCGTCTTCGTGCGAAATCTCCATCGTTTAGTTGTTGCACTGTTTGAATTTTATATGGAAAGAGCATTAAATTTTGCTTGAATATACGGTGTGTTGTTCCATATCCAACTCCTAACAGCTGAGAAGCACGTCTGATGCTTATGTTAGGATTATCCTGTACAATTTCATGAGTTCTGTTAATGATCTCGTCTATCCTTGCTGTGCGCACTCTTCCAGTTGGTTTTCTTTTTCCAATGCTGCCAGTTAGGGAAAAATTTCTGACACACCGACGGATTACTTTCTTAGAAGGTGATTTTGACATCTGAAAATTTGTCTTGAAAGATCTTTGAGCTGAAACTACACTTCTTCCATGCTCATAATATTGCTCAGTTATGAAACGCAGCTGTTCCACAGTCCATGCAGTCATCTTGAAGGGTTAGTTTTAACTAACACTTTTATTTTGTTTTGTATCTTATCTTGTCTTGTATTGTCAAAACCTATACAATCTTGTACAAACTTGTAACTATCCTCTTTCGAATGATGCGTATGATTTTATAAAAGGACTTATACTTTAAGAGTTACAGGGGTTTCTTTTGGGTCCCATTTCTCTGGATCACCCTTTACTTATAAAGCTGACTTTGCCTAGAAAAGGCATGACGATCCTTTTATAATGTAATTTTTTATGGTTGTGTAATTATTAGCGTTAATGTGTGCTACTGTATAATACTTATAATGCCTTCCTTATTGCAGTCTTATGATATAATAAATGTAATATTTTACATGTCAGAGAAGTGTTAATAAACTGTAAATAATAAAGAATGAAAATAATGATTAAAATAATTATTATTATTATTATTTTTCCTTGGGGGCTTTTGTTCTAGGGGGCTTTTGTCCTACATACGATACAGATACCCCCCCTCTCCGGAGTGTCCTCTTTTTTTGAAAGTTCAAATATGGTAGCCCTCGGGTTGGCTCATTATTGAGCCACTGGTTCAAATTCCAGAGTTGGCAAGTTGTTCATAGAATTTAATTGCACGAGGTTGCGGCAGGCCGGCCAACCCTCCGTAATGACTAGGGCTAAGGTATCCTAGTCTCGGGGTCCCTAGCCCGACCGCATTTGTTACAGGGAATCTGTGTAACTAGTGATTTCGTGAAATCCCTAAAATGTTCAGGGATTTCTTGTAAGGTAAGTCGTGATATTGTGGTTAGTTTTAACGAAAACATCACGACTTAACCTAACCAATCGTCAAGGACGTACAGTTGACTTAACCGGGCATTCAATAATTTTCCCGTAGGCTTACCGAAAATACCACGACTTAACCTTACATGCAGTCCCTGAACATTTTAGGGATTTCATGAAATCCCTAGTTACACAGATTCCCTGTAACATATACAAAACTATTTCATACATAAACGTCTTGTGGTCGAGTGAGTGACGTGGCCGCTCGCAAAATTCTAATCTTTTATTACTTCAATCCCATTGAGATAATGCAAATTTACTTCCAATGGATTTAATCTTAAACCTGTGGTTGCTGGAATCTTTACGGTTTGAATGCCGGAGGGAAAACCCCTCAGCTTTTTTTTTAGTTAATGTTTATTACATTTTAGAATAATACATTTAATTTAGAGAAACGAAAAATAGTATCAAGAAAGTAGATTTGAAACATCACGACTTAACCTAACCAATCGTCAAGGACGTACAGTTGACTTAACCGGGCATTCAATAATTTTCCCGTAGGCTTACCGAAAATACCACGACTTAACCTTACATGCAGTCCCTGAACATTTTAGGGATTTCATGAAATCCCTAGTTACACAGATTCCCTGTAACATATACAAAACTATTTCATACATAAACGTCTTGTGGTCGAGTGAGTGACGTGGCCGCTCGCAAAATTCTAATCTTTTATTACTTCAATCCCATTGAGATAATGCAAATTTACTTCCAATGGATTTAATCATAAACCTGTGGTTGCTGGAATCTTTACGGTTTGAATGCCGGAGGGAAAACCCCTCAGCTTTTTTTTTAGTTAATGTTTATTACATTTTAGAATAATACATTTAATTTAGAGAAACGAAAAATAGTATCAAGAAAGTAGATTTGAAAGTATAAAAAAAAAAAAGATATAATGAGAATTTGGAAATATTATTTAATATTTTTTCAAAAAGGTTTTTCTGTTTATTTCTTCTTCGTCACATAAATTCACAAAGATAAAGAGTCAATCATTTGCTGATGAGTTCAACAGGTTTTGGAGCTCCGTGCCAAGTCATGGCTGCGGAACCGTCAAACTCTAGACTCTACCAAATGGTTAGGTTAATTGAATGCCGGGTTAAGTCATGATATTCTCGTTAAAAGTAATGAAAATATCACGACTTAACCTCACCAATCGTTAAGGGCGTACAGTTGACCTAACCGGCCACTCAATTAACCATATTAAAACTTTCAGGGATTTTGGAATCTTAAAGCGTATAATATAAAATATTCTCTAAACTAAAATGTATTATTCTGAAAGACCGTCAAACCGAAAGTATCCGGTTGCTGTTAGTATGTTGTTCTTGATTAACTTAAAAATAATACGCATGTACAGTCCCCTGCAATAGTGACGCTCCACCCTGTACAGCCCTCTCCGAGATGTGGTGGCAACGCAGTCTCTCTTAAGCCCCAGTCCCTCACCCTCACTCCCTCCTTCCCTCTCCTCCTTCCCCTCTCAAGTGTGGTCATAGTAATACTTTTGTTTTTGAAAAGCAACGACTGAATAAATATACTGTTCACTGTATTTTTGGTGGTAATGCAAGGACGACTATGTATTTTATTCATGTATTATTCATAAATTTACGGAATAGAGTAATGTTATTTCACAAACGTGAAATACTTTAAAAACTTTCAATCATATGATTTTGATGTGGCCATGTTATAGATAAGTGTAAGATAAGTTGTAGTATCGACTTTTCCTCCAGGCAATAACATTTCTGTTTAAAGTCCATGTATCATCAACAAATGATTATCCAGCAAAAAAGTCTATCCATGGGGAAGAAGTGATGACAGTTAAATTTTTTATTACAAAAATAAACATGAATCAAGTAAATTTAGGGATTTTCTTAAGAACATACAAAATATAATGTTCAAATGATAAGGAACTGACCATTGTTCAAGTAAATAAGTATATATTTACTACATCACAACCATAACATTATTATACACAATTACTGAATACTTGGTCCATTCTCCATTATTATTATTAATGACCTCTCGTAGCCTATTTGGAACAGAAACTTGGGTGTCTGAAATGAATGACAGCAACCCCTTTTCTGTACCCTTTTACTTTCTCTATACCCAATTTCACTACAAAGGTGTGTGTTGCGTATATGTACGTAATGACCTAACTTGTTCTCGTATTCCCGAACTCGAATCTTCCGAATTCTATACCTTCTGGCTACGGCTTACATGCCAATCTCAAGCCAAATACATCTGCGCTGTTTACCTTTCTCCTAATTCTACTGATTATCCAAAATTCTTTCACTACCTCACTTCCAAAGTGGAATACATCCTATCTTGCTCTCCCTTTGCTGAAATTTCCATTTTAGGTTTCAATGTTCACCACCACCTTTACTTTCCTCCCATTTCACTAACATTCCTGGTGAACTAGCTTACAACTTTTCTATCCTAAATGACCTAGAGCAGATTGTACAGCACCCTACTCGTATCCCCGATCTCCTTGGAGATAAGCCCAACATTCTGGATATATTTCTTACCTCTCATCCTTCTTACTCTGTGAAACTTTTTTCTTCGTTTCTCCTCCGACCACAATCTTATATCTGTTTCCTGTCATATCGCTCCACTTCGGCCTTTGGATCCTTCCAAGAGGAGGCGCCTTTGGCACTTTGGCGCTGCTGTTTGGGAGGCACTTAAGCAGTACTTCTGTGATTTCCCATCGAATGATTACTGCTTCCGTAACGGAGGCCCTTCTGAGTGTGCTGAGCTCAATACGGAGGTGATTCTCTCGGACATGGAGCCGTACAATCCCCTGCAATAGTTCCGCTCCACCCTTACCGAGATGTGGAAGGAAAGCAGTCCATCTTTCTTCCCCATCCTCACTCCCTCCTCTCCTCCTCCCCCTCTCCCTCTCACTATACTTTCTCTCGTCCTCCTCCTCTTCTTTCGCTATACCCACTTCCTCTCTCTCTCTCGTGACTGGAGGGAAACCAACGTGACCCCTATCTTTAAGAAAGGGAATCACGAATGTCCAGGGAACTATCGCCCCATTAGTCTCATTTCGGTTGTAGGTAAATTATTAGAGGGGATAACAGCGGATAGGATCGTTGACCATTTGGATTCCTACAAGCTGCTTAGGGACTCCCAACATGGGTTTAGACGGCATACTTCGTGTTTCACCAACCTGCTCGAGTTTTTCCGCGTCATGTGGAGTGAGTACGATAAGAGTAGGGCGATTGATATACTTTATCTCGACTTTCAGAAAGCCTTTGATAAGGTACCTCACCGCCGGCTAATGGCCAACGTAAGCGCGCTGGGTATCGATGGGGAAGTAGGTAGATGCAGTGGTGTAGTGCTGTGGGAACGCGTGGGAACGGCGTTCCCTTACTTTTTTTGGTAGACGGAACGGCGTTCCCTCACTATTTCAAATAAATCCGAACTTACAAATCTCTAACGCCATGAAATTTTAATTCCCACCCCTAGAAGAAATATGAGAAAGAATCATTAACTGCTTCATTTCTTTTAGCTTCGACTGAGGCAATGCTAGCCTATAAAGATCTGGTGAAACAGTCACCACGGCGTACCAGTTGTTAACTTTTTTTTAGTTAATCATTCCAGTTGTTAGCTATTTTTATTGATCGTACTGGATGTCGTATATCTAATGACACTGGAAATACTGCATCTTCAACCTTGGAATATATCCTAGTATCCAGTGCATATGACCTCAAAATATCCCTGAAATTGGTCAGATTTCAAAAGATTTCCCGGGGGGGCTTACAGTGCCCCCGGATCCACAGCTGTATGGGCTCGCCGCGCTCGCCATTGTCCCCCCCGCATCTGAGTAACACCTTTAAAATGCGTTCCCTCACTTCTTTATTTAGCACTACACCACTGGGTAGATGGATTGGAAAATGGCTAAAGAATAGGCGGCAGAGGGTTGTAATTAAATGGGCTAGCTTGGGTTGGTCCTCGGTCACTAGCGGGGTTCCTCAGGGTTCCGTTTTGCGGCCACTGTTGTTTATCATTTACATAAATGATATCGATGCTGGCATTGTCAGTAGGATCGCCAAATTCGCTGATGACACCAAGCTTGGGGCCAATGTTGGGACGCCCGAAGCGATCGAGCAACTGCGTGCGGACCTACGTAGGATAGGAGAGTGGTCCAGAAAATGGTAAATGCCGTTTAACTTGGGTAAATGCAAGGTTGCACATTGGCTACGCCAATCCCAAGTCGGACTACTCCATGTTGGGGAGTAATATCGAGGCCACTGATTTGGAAAAGGACTTGGTGCGCTAATTAGCAGCGACCTTAAGTTTCCAAACAGTGCGTAGAGGCAATTTCGATTTCGGGACAAGGAGATTGTGCTCTCTCTGTACAATTCCCTGGTTCGGCCTCACCTGGAGTATGCTGTGCAGTTCTAGTCGCCCACCCCAGGAAAGATATTGACAGGCTGGAGGGAGTCCAGGCGAGGGCCACAAAGTTAATCCCTTCCGTTAGGCATATGGGCTACAATCGACGCTTACACGCGCTGAATTTTTTTTCGCTGGAAACTCGGAGGCTGCGTGGTCAACTC
Organism: Bathynomus jamesi; assembly: GCA_023014485.1. Taxonomy (NCBI): domain Eukaryota; kingdom Metazoa; phylum Arthropoda; class Malacostraca; order Isopoda; family Cirolanidae; genus Bathynomus; species Bathynomus jamesi. Next base: position 489,924 of record JAJOZX010002286.1, read on the forward strand.
ATCGAGGTGTTCAAGCTCTTACTAGGGTTCGACGATGTCGATTTTAGAAGCATGTTTACTTTAAATGATAGATCAACTCGCGAAAATGGTTGGAAGTTGAATTTGAAACGGTTTAACTCTAGTGTGTGTGGGGGAATTACTTTACCTATAAGATCTGTAACACGTGGAACAGGCTACCTTCAGAAGTTGTGAACAGTTCCTCTGTGGATCAGTTCAAGGAAAGGTTAGACCGAATCTTGCACACTATTTGAGGGTATAGGAATTTTTCCCTGGCAACCGTTGCCATTGGTACCTCCTCGGTATTGGCCGCAAGGCCTTTTGAGGTACTTCTTGTTCTTGTAACTCCTTGTAACTCTCTCTCTCTCTCTCTCTCTCTCTCTCTCTCTCTCTCTCTCTCTGTTCCCTCCTCCTGTCTCCTTATTTTCTTTCGATTTACCCTCATTCTTATGTTCCTTTTTTCCTTCCCCTTCACCTCATACTAATACATTCACCTTCTCTTCCCCATCCCCACTGTTCCCCGATTATTTCCTCCTCCCATATCTCTCATTCCTCCCACCCTTCAACTACTTCTGTCATTTGTGTTTTTGCTTCTTTCTTTTTTACCTTTCCCCCATAATCCATTCTCTTTTACATAATAACTGACTCACTCATCCACTCACGCATTTAATTTTTGATAAAACTTCCTCTATAAATACTCAAAAATATATTAACAGCTTCCGAAAATGTTCGTGTATATCAATAATCTTGTTCCTCTTTTAAATAATACAACAAAAACCACGATATTACGAGATAAAACCGTCTACATAGAATCGCACAAGAGCTGAAATTAATGATCAAAATGTAGAGGAATACAACGCTTATTTCTAAGTGTTAATATCGAATCACATTATGACAAAAAGTCTTGCATCACGAATGATCACAAAATTCGAAGGACACTGTAATTCCACGTGTCAGATTACGATTCGAATAGCATCTAATTTTAAACTGTGATTTGAATCCAGCGACGAAATATATTAAATAATATATAAAGTATATTAATATATGATGCAAACCCACAAGGAAAAAGAAAAATGATTCCAAGGCCTTTTGTGTATTCAGAAGTACACCTCGTCAAGGTGACCAAAAAGATATACAAAGGGACAGAAAAACAAAAAGATTAACACAAGATTAACAAGAGTTGATTAGAGGCAAAATGTATTTTAACAGGATATTGTCAATTTTATACATTCCGTACTTTTATTGAAATTATTTTTAAAATGGATAAATGCACATTCTAGAATATTCCTTTAGATTATATCTGTGTTTTTACGAGAGCTTTAGAAATATCCCACTTAATACTACGATTACATCTATACATATGGTTAAACAATGCATTAGAATTATTTGCTCTTCTACACGCATATTTATGCTGTATTACCCTAATATCTAACGTTTTACTCGTTTGGCCTATTATACTAAGTCACATTGTGTACATCCAATCGAATACACACAACCAACCAGATTATCGGGGCTATTCTTTATTAAGCGTGATTTTACAGTATCATTGTACTTAAAGACTATATTGATACCAATTGTTTTTATTAAAGTCGGAAAATATTGAAAATTTACATGGTAATATATATGTAAAGATTAATCATTCTAACATTAATTTTTGCATATAAGGTCCAAACTCGCGTGACACTCTAACTATCTAACATGCAAGTTTGAAAAAAATGTAAATTTTTATAGTTTAGGTTTGCTAAGTAATTGATGAATTATTTCTTTTTTAAATTACCTAATAATTTTTTAGATTGAGCTTAATCATGTAATCTGTTAAATTCTGCAATATTAATTTTTTTATACATTCTCTCTTACAGTAGTTGTAAAAGATGAAGTCATAACTTGCCCAAACTCTAAATTAACACTTAATTTTAAATTTTAAGCATTTAATTTTGGCTCAATGCATGTTTAATTTTAACCTATAATAAAATGCATATTTGAATTTCCATTTTTAGTTAACTCGGCAAATCATGATAACATCAGATCTGTCAATATGCTGTTTAAAAGAAAAATATGACTTCATCTTCAAATATCTTGCTCATCTGCCACTCTGCTGTTACAGAAAACATTTACCTTTATCTTCAAGTAAAATCAGACTATTGAGAATAAAAAACAAAACAGGTCAACATTAAATAATAATGATGTCACCAAATTCAGTCAGAGAATCTCTTTGTCTTCTCCTCTGAGCCCTGCTTTCTCCAGAGAATTTAGTTTTAAAATAGAATATATAATTTCCCGATACGGTACAAGAAGAATCGGGAAACCATCAGATAATTTAGTAAGTTTTCACAGAATCCTCCGAACCACTACAAGAAGAAATCTGAGTTAGTATAAAAAAACTACTGCGATTCCCTACACGGTACTAGCTACCCAAGAGTGAGAAAGTCCGTTGTTGCCACCTAACCAGAAACCCTGTCAACTTCGAACTACTCAACGCCATAAACGGAGGGTTTAACATATATATGACAGGATAACTGCCCTGTTCATACTGTGAGGATCATCAGGCGGTGGTTTCAGGAGCAACGAGATGTCGAGCTGTTGAACTGGCCCAACAATGGGTGTGACCTAAATACCCATTGAAAATGTGTGGGCAAATGTGGTTAACGCTTGGGAGCCTGGGTAGAAGCGGACATCTCGGCACCTGCTGAAACACACCATGGCAGAGTGGGAACTTTTCTGCGGGAAACCACAACTCATCTACAATCACGTGGCATTTGTTCCAAATAGGCTACGAGAGGTCATTAATAATAATGGAGGATGGACCAAGTACTGAGTAATTGTGTATAATAATGTTATGGTTGTGATGTAGTAAATATATATAAAGTTGTAACATATATTCTGCTCGATTTTTTCGTTCATTCAGAACAAAAATTAAATTATTTATAAGGACAAATTTGCTCGAATTTTTAGTTTATTCATAACAAAAATTAAATGACACAATGACAAATTAATCATCAATATAATTCCCTTCTTTTTCTATAACCTCCTCCCACCAGTAGAAAAGTTTTTTTATGCCACGTTCGAAGAAATCCCTTGGTTTCGAGTTAAAAAAAAGCGATCACTTCGTTTTCGATAGCTTCCCTGGATTGCAACTTTTGTCTATCTAGGTGGTGTTGCAGACTAAATGGTAGTCTGAAGGTGCGATGTCCGGAAAATAACGTGGATGAGGCATTTTTTCTCAAACAAATGGCTCCAATTGGGCAGTGATAATTCGAGCAGTGTGAGGGCGCACGTTATCCTGGTGGAATAGAACACCTCTGCGATTAATTAATGCAGGACGTTTTTCTTGTAATGACATCTTCATTCTTCAATCGTTGGGGTTGTTGGCAGTAGACTTCAGCTGTGATTGTTTGTTATCTGGCAGAAGCTCAAAATGAATAAGTCCTTGCATATCCACCAAACGCATAGCAAAATTTTCTTTGGTTGGGGTCCATTCCTTGGCTGAGGTTCAGGCTTTGTTTCACGGCTAAGCCACTGATGTTGACGCTTAAATTGTTATAGAGGACCCATTTTTCATCACCAGTGACGATCCGATTCAAAAACGGTGCCTGCAGGTGCCGAGAATGCAGTGATGTGCAAATAACGATTCAATGTTGAAGATTCGCTTGTGACAAATCATGCGGAACCCATTTTCCAACCTTTACTGCTTTTCCTAACAGCTTCAAATGACGACGAATGGTCATATGGCTAATGCCGAGTTGCAGGCCAAGTTCTCTTACAGTTACCGTTGGGTTTTCCTCTACTTTTGCTTTCAGCAACTCTTCATCTAACTCATTTAGTCGTCCTGTTCGTTAATAATCTTTCAGACTGAAGTCTCCATTTCTGAACTTATCAAACCATCTCCTACGCATCCATTCGCTCACAACATCATTTCCATAAATTCTTTGAATGTTTCTTGCGGATTCACTAGCGTCAGATCCTTTATGGAACTCATACAGCATCACATGTGGAATATGCTCTTTCGTGGGCTCCATGTTTTTTCAATTACTGTAATATCGTAGGAGTGGCGTTGTAACTGTATGAAAAACACCAGGGAAAATATTCATTAGCCTAATCCTACACTAGCCTAAGTCATTCTGTATCATTCTGTACCGGTATCATGATAAAACCTGTGCAAACCTGTCGCCGCGTGTATTTTCCAACATTTCTAAACCTATTTCACATTATCTTGAGGTTATTCTATTATCTATCGCCCGTTTTCTGATCGAGCAGAATTTATGTTACAACCTGATATTTATTTACTTAAACAATTGTCAGTTCCTTATAATTTGAACATTATGTTTTGTATGTTCTTAAGAAAATCCCTAAATTTACTTGATTCATGTTTATTTTTGTAATAAAAAATTTAACTCTGTCATCATTATCTCCCCATGGATAAACTTTTTTCTGGATAATCATTTATTGATGATACATGGACTTTAACTAGAAACGTTATTGCCTGGAAGAAAAGCCGATACTACAACTTATTTTACATTTTAACTATAACATGACCACATCAGAATCCTCTGACTGAAAATTTGCAAATTATGTGAAGCTGAACTCTTTCCTCAAACTTTCGCTTCCAACTCAACCCTGGACGATTCCGGAGTTGTTCCTTCATCTCCAACTCCCTCTGACTTTATTACGTCTGAAATTAGAATCTCTTCTAAAGATATTCTTTCTGCTCTATCTAGGTATACGGTCCTGATGTTTTAAGTTAAAACATCGCTGGCCACTCGGACCAGCTGTCTTATGAAAATTATTGATCCGATGTGAAAACAACTGGCCTCGGGCCAACAAGCCAGCGGAAATTTCGCACGCTGTTCCCAAAGCGTCCCTCTCAACAGTCATTCCATGATTCGCGTAGTGCGGCTATGGAGCACCTGACCTCTGATCTTTCTGCTATCTCTGATTGGGGTAGAGAAAATCTTGTGGCTTTCAATGCCTCAAAAACTCAGTTTCTCCATCTGTCTACTCGTCCCAATCTTCCACACGACTAACTATCCTCCTCCCTTTTACAACACACAACTCAGTCTTCCTCTTCTCTTAACATTTTTGGCGTTTCCTTTTCTCGTGATCTTTCCTGGAAAGATCACATATACTCTTTTTCTGAAACAGCTTCCAAGATGTTAGGTGTGCTGTACTAATTCCGCAGTTTCTTCACTCCCGCTCAGTTGTTGTTTCTGTACGTGGATCTTGTCCGCCCTTGTATGGACTATGCTTCTCATGCATGGGGTGGTTCAACCTACACAGCTGTACTTGACCGAGTGGAATTAAAGGCCTTTCGTCTCATCAACTCCCCACCTCTTACTCATTGCCTTCAATCCCTCTCTCTTCGCCACAATGTTGCCCCACTCTATCTTTACTACCGCTATTATAACGGTCACTGCTCTTCTGAACCCTCTAACTGCATGCTTATGACGCTTAGCAAATGACGCTTAACATCAACCAATCAACGAAAGCAATAAAAACTCCTATTTTTTGTTAGTATTTTTCATGAAATACCAAATTTTTCAAATTTCTGAGGAATGGGAGAAAAGTGTAAAAGGGAAAGGGTAAAGAACATAAATAGACAAATCAAATTAAATAAAAAAGATCTTCCTAGCATTAACACAACGGAAGATACGCTTAAATCTTTGAATTTTTCCTTAATTTTTTGGGGAACCTGAAAGGCAAAATTTTTTACCTCCTTGCGGATGGTGAAGTTGATGTCGCAGGTAGCTAATATTTTATAGATTTCTTACTACAGTAGTACCACAGACTAACTTTTGGGTGCCCCTACAAAAATGAATTCTTAAAAAAGTGTTTTTCACTTCACCTGAAATTGAACAGACCAGTTATCCTGTAAAAAGAAATTAGCAAAACTTGGAAGTTCACATTTCATCCATACTTTTTTGAAGTTGCCTTAAGAGGACGGAAAAATAAATAAATAAATAAAAATAACAGTACATTTAAAACTACATTTAAAACTTCATTTACCGATGTCCTCCTTTAATCATATTACCTTAAAATATACACTGCTTGACCTTAATTAAGTCATTTTCTTGAAAGCATATTCTGTGCAATGAAAATAATTTAGTTGTATCACTTACTTGCATAAATATAATCAGCTCAGGATGGGGCAAAGCGTATGTCCTTACGGTTGGCAGCATCACCTCCTCCAGTATCTCTAAATACTGGTCGCCTGTAAACCTCCTGTTAATTCCTGCTAGCTCTTCAATGCCGTACAGGTGCATCCATCCCTACACGTTGCAGGTCACGTGTCCACTACTTGCCACTTCAGATATGTGTTGGCGGGCATACCTTGTATTGTCTGGTCGCCAACAATGAACACGCCCATGTGTAGTGAGGGCGAATGTTTTTTCATCTGAGAAGATGACTCTGCCCCAATATGCGAGGTCTTCATTAATATACTGTTGGGGAAACTGCATCGTCGCCTCTCTGTGCTGCTCCTCGAGTCTCTCTTTAAGGGCAAGTGTCCTGTGGTGATAACCTGCCTCATATAACCTCCTCCGAACTGTGTCAGCTGACACGTCCAGATGAAGCTGATCTCGAACGGCAACTGCATTTTTGATGGGATTTCTCTGGACTTTATCCAACATCCTCCTATTTTCTTCCGAGGTTGTTTTTCTTGGCTTCCCAGATCTAGGACGGTCTAGGACAGGGGTGGCGAACCTTTGTACAGTCGCGTGCCAAAAAAAACTTAAATCATAAAAAAAAATTCGCGTGCCCACCAAAGTTTATATATATTAGACCAAATTATAAACATTAAGTCTATTATTTCATACTAAATTTTTGGATAACAATTTCTATGCTTAGGCGTGCCAGGCAAATTTGATCGCGCGCCCAAATGGGCACGCGTGCCATAGGTTCGCCACCACGGGTCTAGGAGATTCCCCGATGCCTCCCACTTCTACAACCAACGGCGAACTGTAGTTCGAGCGATTCTCATCTCCCTCGCTATGGCCGAAACTGAGAGACCTGCATCTCTCAACCCAATGATCCGCCCTTGATGTGCAAGTTTCTACTGAGAGGAGTTCATTTCCAAAGCGGATGTATTCAAAACGGAGTACTAGTGCTGTTTGAGCTTTGATTAAGTCAGTAACCCTGTCAACACCTCGGGTTGGGCCGTCCAAGTTACGTCACTACCATATACGAGCTGTGCGTCGTTTCCATTTTACCCTACTTTAACCAATTTCTTATATTTAGGTATACCATAATAACTGAGATAATCGTGATTTTTTTTACTAATACAAGAAGTGTCCTTTTCCTTTTCTGTATAAATTACAGTCGATTGCAACAATATTACTCTTACATATTCTGTATAACAATCGTTAATCATATTATGTATTTTATACGTTGCATTAGAAACTGATGGAAAGTATATGGGATAGCGGTTTTAAAAAATAAAGTGTGGGAGTATTTACACACACACACACACACACACACATGATACCCACCTCTCGCTCTGACCGGGTGGTACCCTGTCTTCCATCCCCCTCCTCATATCCCCACTCCTCTTTCCTTCTGTTTCTCCCTCTCCCACCACTGCGTTTCTGCCACATCTCTGAGAGGGCTATACAGGGTTGGAGCGCGACTATTGCAGAGGACTGTACATTACACTCAGTTAATGAAAATAAAATGAAATGTAATTTACCTGACATTTTCTCCGATAGATGGCGCCACCAATTCGATTAAATTAACTCTTTACACACAAGCAGGGAGTTTTTTTTAATTAGGAATGGACTATCCTACTTTCTTGAGTTGATTTAATTCGAAGGAAGAGAGAGTTCAGTGCACTCTTCCAGGAAGTTTTATTTGTTGTTAATGGGGAGTGAAATTAGTCCTCAATTTAGTTCTTTATATATATATATATATATATATACTCTTTGAGAGTTCACTGTAGTCCTACTCGAGTTCATGGAATTCTCCAAAATTCTGCATCCGACAACATTATTACTTCAAGATCCCTGACTTGTGGGTTTGATGTTATCTGTTTGGTTTTCAGCGTTTTGTACCCTTTATTCTGTAGCACCTTGTTGTTACCATATCTTATAAGTTGGAAATTTCTTCGTTGAACTTCATATTGTTGAACTTCATATTGTTGAACTTCATATTGTTGAACTTCATATATGTCACTTTCGTTTGATATTTCATTGCATATCTTTGTGTCATCCACGAAACAAGATACGATACTATCATTAATATCTGCATCAGTGTCTGCAATCATTATTGTAAACAACAAGGGAACAATTACTCTACCTTGTGGGACAGCTGACGACTTCCGAGACGTCAGATTTGACTCTATTTTCTATCATTCTTTTGTGTTCTTTTGTTCAGAAAATCGTCATCAGTCTATCAGATTAAAAGATAATTTATCCGACAAGGCGATGCTAACTAGTGGAGTCCCATAAGGATCTATTCTTGGCCCATTACTATTTCTAATTCACGTCAACAATTTTCCTCTCTCAACCACATTAAATTGCGTACAATACGCAGATGATACCACACTTACTTCTTCCCATCATAACTCAGACTTTCTGAGTAATGAAACGAACAGGCAATTAGAAAATGTATATAAATGGATGTGTGCTAAAAAACAACTTTGTCTGTTGTTACTGTTCCCCAATGTTTAAGAAGATAAATATTTTAAAACTAAATGTTTTATACAAATTCAATGTTGCTCTCAATATGTTCAAAGTTATGAACAAAATCGACATACATCACCCATTCAAAGAGCATTCACCCCGTATCAAATACACCATCGTTATAACACTAGACTGCCCTGGGATTTTAAACGTAAACCTAACTCTACAGTAGAATCTGCAGAAAATGCACCCTCTTCCAAAGGAGCAGTTGTGTGGAGTGGTGTAATTCCCTTGCATATTAGGAAGGCTTCATCACTAAATGTATTTCGTAAACCACTGAAAAAGCACTTCGTTAACTCCTCCTGATGTTGTTGTTTAGCCGATCAACCCACCCTCATCGAGCAAGCCGACGCCACGCAGGTAACCGATCGCCCTCTCCGGAGTGGACCAGAGGTTCAGCGCACTAGTGATGTTGTGTTGTGTTCGTTGTTGTGTTAGAGCGGTACAGTCTGTCATAATGTGTTCAATTGTTTGTGATGTGTCCTGGCACAGGTGGCAGGTGTCGTCTGTGGTGTTGTCTAGTCTGTGTTTATATGTCCGTAAGTTGGGGTGATGTCCACATCGGAATCGTGCTAAATTAACTCGATCCGATCTGGTGAGGCTGATCTCTGACCTGTTAATGGGTCCTCCTGATGTATAAGTTCACTATTGCCATTTTCATCATAGTCACGAAATTCCCATTTTATAATCAACTATTTAAAATATGCTAATTTCATTTCAAACTTTCAATTTCGTAATTTATTCTTTTTTATATTTTTCATGAAGCATCATTTATTTTCAATTAAATATACAATAAATCATTTAATTTAAAATTATGTAACAGTTTGTAAATTTTATATTATTATTATTGCTATTAATTATTATTTTTGTTATCACAATTGCTATCACTTTCTACTTCCACTTTCTTTATGTAATAAATAAGGTGCCTAAAAAAATAAGCTGCCTAAAAAGCCTCCATGCTTCCAATGGTACAGTATATTCAGATGAGAGTACTCTGAATACATTAATATCATATCAAACATCTAAAAATTGTAAAACTCTATAACTTGTATTCTTTTCTGAATAAAGTTTTGAATCTGAATTTGAATTTGAAATATACATCGTTCCAATTTTCCAGTAATTCCAGTAGTATGATTGCAAAATGGGAGAGTGCAAGAATGTTGCAAGATGTTGCAAGAGTGACACCCAACCCCCCTTTGTTGCAAAAACCCCTCCCCCTGTTGCAAGGCACCCCCTAAATGGGGGAGGGGGAATGTTGCAAGAGGAACAAGGAGTTATGCAACTTGGAGGTGGAGTTATCCCCCAAGTTACAATGGACCCCCGCTGGGAGGAGACCTCTTTGGGGGATAAGTTGGGACGGCATCACGCCCCCCCAAAGGGTTATACCTAACCTAAGAGAGAGGAGAGAGGAGCGATGTTCGCTTGACAGGAGCCAAGAGCATATTAAGACTTCAGCCGAGCGGCCGTTGTCTTAATATGTTCCTAATCAGCCAGTTGGCTTAATCAGCCATTTGGCTCATTTGGCTGAGTTGCCAGATTGCGCTATTTATTTAATTAAAGCATATGTTCTGGCTTAATCCGCCAGTTGGCTTAGAAGGCGTAAATTGCTCGTTCAGGTTGAGTTGCCATATAGCGCTATTTATATAATTAATGCATATATTCTGGTATACAAATCCGCTTTAGAAGCCAGCCAATTGATATAATTAAATACAGTGTACAAACAAAAAGAATTAAATAAAACACCATTACATCATTCTGTTTATTTAGGTGAATTAATGGAAATATATAGAAAATAAATATACAATGGAATATATATGATCAAAAGTAATAGTAGCATACGGGCGATGAATATGTAATAAATATACAATGGAATATAAATATGATCAAAAATTAATAATAGCATAAGAAACACGAACGGGAAGTATATAATAAAAAATATACAAAACGTTGTATTATCAATATATTAGTATAGGAAAAATATATAGTTATATTAAATAATTAAATATATAATAAAATTATACAAAACGTTGTATTATCAATATATTAGTAGAAGAAAAATATATACTGTTATATTAAATAATTAAATATATTGAAAATATATATACGAGAAGTATAATCAAATGCATATAAGTACAGGAAATATATATATATATGTATATATATATATATATATATATATATATATATATATATATATATATATATATACATATACATATACACACAATTAAATAAATAAATATACATCCTTTATATTCTACGGGTTATATTAAATAATTAAAAATAATAATACACGAAACGTATAATCAATTGAATATTAGTACAGGAAATATATATATATACACAATTAAATAATTAAATATACATCCTTTATGTTCTACGGTGCAAAACGCTAAACTTACACGTAATCGAGTCTACATTCACATCGTTATTACTTTGTACTACGTAGTAAAACCGTCCAAGCAACACTTCACCGTTTAACTTATACGAATGCGTATACTCAACATACAGTAAATGGCTTTCGTATCGTTCAATACTATTTTTGTGCCCACTTTACATTCCGTTTTCATGTTATCTTTAAACACGGCTATAATACAATCAAAAGCACGCACAAAGAGGTCAGAATACCCGTAGAGTATTTGAACATCTTGGTCCTTCACACCACTCAATGTAACCTTAAAAGTGGCAAAGGAGGGGGGAATAGGGAGTTTTCCAGTATCCACCACATCTTGGCACTTTGCCGAATACCACTTCATAAATGTTGAACACGCAATATTAACGGTAGCCATCACTATTTTTCTTCTACGCGGGAGAATACACGTCTGAGCTGAAGGGTATGCAGAGGTCAACTGAGCACGCAGGGATAGAGGCATGCTCAGGTAGCGGCAGGACTCACGTTGCCGATCTTACAGTGGGCGGAGCTTAGCTTTTTACTGGACACACACACACACACACACACACACACACGCGCGCACGCAAAGGAGAAAATGAAACCTTAATTAGAGCAAATATACGTGATAATAAACATATCAATACACATATATATAAATACAATCAAGGATTAAGGTAGCCAAAGGGTACGGTATCATTGGTACCAGGCACCTGGTAACGTTTCCTATAGGTGTTACGGCACACCTTTTTACCCCTAAGTTCCTTCACGCCCCCCAGCTTCTGTGCCCGAAAATTGTGGGTACCTACAGTCGGTTGGGGCGGCCGGTCGCACTCATCATCGTCCAAGCACACCAGTTCCCTCAACGAGTCAAAATTAACGACTCGACAGTGCACATGATTAAGCGTGATACCCTTAGCCTTCACGATATACTTCGTATCCTCCCCCACCCTCACCCGTATCCCATAAGTTTTTGGCCCCGTTGAGAAAAAAGAGTCGGCTTATGCGATGTCTCCATACTCAGCCTTGATCTCATCACTCAACTCCCCGAGGAATTCACCAATAGGAGGCATGTATTCTCCCTCCCTCTCTGTGAATATCACACTATCTGTATCGGCGTACAAAACCCTCCTTTGATGCGTGCGTAGGCTGTTGTGAAGCTGGCTACAGGTATGTTTGTAACCCGTGAGGTATCTGTGGCCAATTCGGTATTGTTGTACTTTATTTTATTATGTAAGTATTACCTACATTCACAATCTCCATGACCTCTTTATCGGGAGCGTTGGCATAATCCCAGACTTCACTATAACTTTGTGCCAAATGAACGTTACCTTTGCCAGTATTCTCTGCAAATTTTTCCCAAAGACTGTTTAGACACAACTTTGCACTAAAGCGCTTGCCAGGGTTCTTTACAATTTGGGAACGGTCAAGCTGTATACCTTCACGGTCACGGTAACGCTGAATATAGGCCGTTTTTTTCATCTTCGGTATCAACCCCTCGCGGATATCCTGACGCCTCAACCTTATCCTTCAAAAAAGCTTTTATATATGGTGTGAAAAGGTTGGGTAGCTTCTGAAATCTCCATACCTCATGTATCTTCATTATTCTATACCCATGACGAACTGCTAGGGCCAGCTCAGGGCTTGTATATACACATCTGATCTTTGGCTGGTGGGATGTATGGTTACACTCTCCAGTGTTCTCTTCTGCGACCTTCACGCATAGGGGAAACATGAGCTTGTGATCTATAACGATGGGTAAGATCGGCATCCATAAATCGCGAGGGGGGAGCACTTCTACAAAAGAGAGTCCAAAGTAGCGCTCATTCAATTTGGCTGAAAACTTCTCAATGGTTGGTATGGTGGGACCCACCATTTTTTCAGGTGCATCTACGGGGTACGGATTGTTCTTCATCACGTAGTGTTATAAAGAACAGAAGTCGTAGTAATGGAGTTTCACGCCCTCCGTAGGCGGAAAGTATAGGTTGAAGGGATTTGTACGCCCTCCGAACAAGCTATCACCACATTTGAGAGGATCCAGCACCATTGAACGTTTGAGCGTGTTTATTTCTTCACGGTACTGTCCATCTGCCTCCATCCGTACATGATACTCATGCTCCCACAAGACTTTGTGAGTGAACTCGGAGCCTATAAGCTGATCGCGCGTGCGAGTCCACGCAAAAGAGTCGACAAGAGATCTACCGTGGATATCTCCTACGATTCCACACTCAGGACGGGGTCATCCGTGCCACCAACAACCGTTAAAGGAGTACACAGTCTTCTCACCAGTGGAACGGTTTTCACTTAGACCATCAACCCAAAAAACACGACCATTAACGTTAATGGGTACTTCACCCGTGTTGCGGGCATGCTTTATGTATACACCTGTCTGCTGCTGTAGGTGTATGAGCCAGTAAATAGCCTTGTGCCCATAACTGCGGGGGTTGTTTCTGTGGATAACGGCTAAGGCGTCTTTAGGCATGAAGTTATTCTTGAACACCGTAAAACATAATGAGGCGATGGTGATTGCGACTTGAAACGGATCGCATTTGAAACGAGCTATGTACATCCTTCTAAAGGCCTGGAAACATACTCTAAGCACGCGCACATCATTCACGCACATTCATCAGCTATATTATAAGGATTACATTCATTAAAACTGTTGTAGTATCGGTCAAAATCTTCACGTTCATCTGTACTCATACATTCATAGTTAAAGTAATGTTTGGGTGGAGGTAGTCCTACGTAATTTAAAGTTTCGCTGGTGAGGAATGTGTAAGGGAAATATCCTTTTGAAATTTCAGTGGCTACGCCCATCACCTTGTGTAGCTTTGCTAATTTACAAGGTGTGAATAATAAAGTGTCTTTAAACTGTACATTACCTCTCATTTGCATCTGTATTAGTTTGTTGCCTCTTTTCAAGGGATCACCTGTAAATATCTCAGATGACTCGTGCTCAAGCAACTCCTTATAAAGGAACTGTGTGTCAAATTTCGGCCCGTTATGGGCAAGAATATACAGTCATTTTTTTTAACTTGTCCGCTAACTTGACCATATAGGATACAGAGAGTTTCACAGGGCTATCGTGGGCATTCGTTTTATAAACGTTTCTCCGTTTTCCACATTTGTGACACTCATCACACTCGATCTCCATACACTCATCACAGACAGTCTGGCTTACAAGTAAATGTGGAATAACCTCTTTGGTTTCAGCGTTCGTGTATGTTTCTATATCGTAGTACACAGTTATACAAGGACTATTTTTGGGCTTAGTGTCTTTCATATAACATACATGCTTTACTCCAACCGCCTTATATTTCTCATGGCATGTAGAACAGTGATTTTCATCACATTTATGCGTGAATTTTCCCCAATTATCCATTATGTGAAACATACCACATTCACATTCTCATTTTCCTGCAAGTGCCAATTGATTTATGGAGCTCAAAAGAGCTCACATTTGGAGCTTTTACACTGTTCACATACCATGTGGCAATCTTTACAATGTTTCACTATATCATCCGCAAACTCGATACACCCCTTACACATATCATGATGTCGTCCATATTTTCGACATTTATCATAACCCGCGTAAAGGTCCCTTATATTACGGATGAAGAGATACGTTGTCCCTGACACTCCTAAAATAAGTAGGGGTCTTGTACGATCTCTCACACAGCTTTTATAAACATACCCAGTTCTACGACGATCATCCATTCCAAATACAACTATATTAAAATTCATTTCTTGTTCTACCCTTCTCAGCTCTTCAGGACCCATATTACAGTCAAACTCAAGTTTACAGTCTACAGATAGTTTAAGGGCACGCTCCACTACCGTAGGCTACCAAATTTTTGGGGTCCGTGTATTTAGTACAGTAAACATACGAGCTAAGACGACTGCTATAAAGCCGCAGCCACGATCGACATTTATATGCCGTCTATAAATAGCCTGAGAATTGAAATTAAGAGTATAAGGTGTGGCACTATGACCTGCAACACGGAATACACGGTCAATATTTACCGTGAAGTTGTCCATATTGAAGGCTAGACTACTTTGAGAGGCTTGCATTATACGACCTAATTTATACTCTATATCTTCAGCTGCCAAACGTCTGAACGGTATTACTACCCAAAAATCATCTACATCTCCGTCATCTGACCCGAATCCGAAGGACAGCTCGTCCTGACTTCACGTTCGTCGCGGTTCTGAAGGGAAAAATCTACAATACGTTCAACTATGCGCCGTAGTCCGTGTTCAACACCATTGCTATACATGGACCTAGGATCAACCCTGACTATATACCGATTTCTAGTCAAGGCCGGGGTGGAGGAAGCGGTGCGCACCAACTCGAATGTTATGCCATCCTCAACAGAATGAGAAGCTGCTGTGGAGAATGTACCCGGAATTGAATAAGGGGATATACTTGAGGAAGGTTCTATTGTGGGAGTTGTGTCGTAAGACGTAGAAGGTTGGAGCTGTATTACTGGTGGTCTAACAACTGGTGCAATCATGGCGCGCTTTATACCTGACGTGGTGGGCTCTTCATCGCCTACGCTTTGAACTGGCTCGTGCTACAGGTATCGCTGGTGATGATTCGTCAGTGGGGATGGATTCTGGAGCTGCACAGTCAACGGGGTCATCTGTAATATCGATGATGGGGTGTTGTACCTCATCGTCATTCACGGTTTTGTCGGAGAAGCGAAAAGCAAGACTGTAGAATATAAAGGTCATCACTTAAATATTTATTATATTTTGTAAATGACCCACTTAGGAGTGTGACGTGTTAGAAATGGATTCTGTAGAAAAATTCAGGTTCACGAGCCCATCCACAGGTATTATATCTGGACCTACAGGATGTGGTAAAACTGTGCTTATACTTAAAATCACTAAAGAAAAGGGAGAGATGTTCTCAAAATTTGTACATAAAGTTATATGGTGCTATTCGACGTATCAATCAGTGTTCAACGAGTACCAAGATGATATTTTGTTCCACAAAGGTGTATATGACGTTAATTCGTTAAACGGAAGTGAATATACAGTCATTGTAATTGACGATCTTATGTTGGAGATGGATAAAACGTTTGCCGAGACATTTACAGTATTCTCCCACCATCTTAACATAAGCGTGTTCTTCATCAATCAAAATCTATTTTTCAAAAATAGATACATGCGCGATGTGTCGCTAAATACAAAATATCTAGTCTTATTTGCGCAACGTAGAGATGTATCACACATTGGGGTATTAGCCAATGAAATGTTCCTGAATCAGCGTAAGGAGTATTTGGAGGTTTATAAAGAGAGACAAACCAGCGTTATAGATATTTGGTTTGTGACCTTCACCCGCGAAACACGTTTAGGGTGCTTCTAAGAACGAATATATTCCCAAGCGAGCCTGAAACGGTGTATATTCCAGAATGACAAATATGCTAAAGAAATACCGTGAAATAATAAAAACCTATCAACGATTGCCCCGGGCACTACAACAGATGTTTGTTAAAAATATCGACTCAGGCTTTTTAAAATGCATCTATGAAATATCTCTTAATGTTATAAAATGTAATGTGCCAATGAAACCCTCTCAGAAGGATCACTTACGTCATTACAAGAACATAATACGAGCGCTCGCTCATAAAAGTCAAACTGTGGGGAAGAAAAAGCGCATTATTGTACAAAGAGGTGGATCATTGCTACCCATCTAATTTTCAGTTTTGGGTCCTTTACTGACTAGATTAATATAATGAAGAAGGTGGTTGTGATCCCGCACGAGGTGTATGCTTCATTGCAAAGTTCAAAGACTCCAGACACGGCTCTAGAACCCCGTAAAAGTAGGCTTAAAAGAATGGAAAGCGAGTTGCTAGCCCTATTAAACAGTGAAAAGTCACCTGATGAAAAAAGAATCTTGTACCAAGAGGCTTTGCAGAAATTTCTTCATGAGTACGAGGATTATACGTATCCTACAGAGTACCCCGTGGTTATTAGGCACAGCGCGAGTAGTGCTGAGCATGGCGACACAGGACCTGGTCCCGACGTTAGAGATGACCAACCAAAGAACAACGGAACACAACACATCGAACATGTGCTAAAAAACAGCCTCCCACATACATTGAGGAATAAAGGCTTAAATCTTTATAATCTATTGAGTGAAGACCCCATCATACAGTGGGCCGATACAGGCGAGGTCATTATTGAAGGAACGAGGGTACAAGGATCCTATATCGTTGATATTGTTCATGATCTGATGAAAAAGTGGGACAGACCCTCGCCAACAGGATGGAAGCATATTAAAGCAAGACTACAACAAGTAAATGTCCCCAAAACATTGATAGGTAATCTGAATAGGTTAAAAGACTTGGATCAAGTCTTGCATGTGTCACAACTGAGTACGCCATCGCCCCCAGCAGCAGCAGCGTCTCTGAAGAGGAGAAAGAAGAGAACAAGCGGCCAGCCTTATCCACGTGTCTCTAAAATACGCAAATGGCTAACATATTAAGTAAACGCTATTATGACATTTCTAATCCCGCTTCCTATGATGGCGTTAATAGACTGTACAGAGGTGTTTACGGTGTAAGGAAAAAAGATGTTAATAGATTTTTGCGGGAACAGGATGCTTATACACTTCATAAACCGGTGAGAAAAAGATTTAAAACGCAAAGACAACAGCTGCCTCGATTGACTCTATTTGGCAGGCGGATTTAACAGACATACAAAAATATTCAGTGTATAACGGTGGTTACCGCTACATCCTATTCATAATAGATGTATTCTCTAGATATCTGTGGCTAATTCCCCTGAAAAACAAATCGCCTTGAACAGTTGCTAAAGCGACCAATACGTTGATGTTGAAAGAAAACAGGATTTCTCTAGCTATTTTTGTACGGATATGGGGGAAAAATTTATAGGTCGTGCTTTTCAGAACATGCTGACAGAGTTTAATATCAGTTACTACACTAGCAGGTCTATACATAAGGCCTCTCTAGCTGAAAGAGTTCAACGTACCATAAAGGAGCGCATGCATCGCTATTTTACACATAAAAACACATGCAGATATATAAATGTTCTCGATTCATTGGCATCATCATACAACCGTTCACAACATCGTACGATTAGCAGAACGCCTAATGAAGTTTTAGAAAGAGGTGCGCTGTCAGAGGTGAGAAGAGATGGAACACCACCACCACCACCACACTACACATTTCAAAATCAATGATTATGTAAGGCTATCACGTTCGGAAAATAAATTCGCGAAGGGATTTGAGCAAGGATGGACACGTGAGATTTTTAAAGTTCGTGCTATGAGACCTAAAGGTGAGATAATGATGTATTACGTTGAAGATTTGAATGTGGAAGAGATCGCTGGAGTCTTAACGCGAGGAGCTGCAGAAAGTGACATTTAATTTAGTAAATGGCTGGGTTACTCAGAAAGTTTCAACAACTATATAAAAGCTGCTGCAATAATGAAGCTTAATTAGTATGCAACATGGCGCCTAGCCATTTCTGTGTCACACTCTCGTCCTCTTCTTCTCTGTACATCCTAACAACACCCTCGCCAACTTTGTGACAAAACAACATGGCCCATTGAATTGGAACGTTATTCGTATGATGTGAGGTTATGTGAACTCCAGCTAGCCACCAAATTTTTAACTCTTGAAAATGAGCAAATCATATTTCTGATCATTAGAAGATTCGATGAGTGCGAAAAATTAGACAGAACCTTAGACAATACTATGCGTTGAGTCCTGTTCGGTGAGGAACGGTACTATGTATCGCTAGGAATCGGGCATTATGATACAGCCATGGACATTGTGACGGGGTTAAACAAGAGTCTTGAAAGGTCGTACCTGACAAACGATTTACTTTTTGAAGTCGTAAACATAGACACGCCTGCATGCACATTGAAGTTAAAGTCAACGCTTGGTAGAAATATTAAAGATAAAGAGCTGTTCACAATTGTGGCTGAGGGCCGATATAGCGCAGCTCTGAAAAGAGATACCTTTCACGAGGCACAGAATGACTTGTCCAGCTTAATGTATCAAATGAAGATGGAGAAATTGGGTGAAAGCTCTCCGCCCCCAGACATGTGCTATATTTACAGCAATATCGTAAAGCACCAATTTGTTGGGGACACCCAGGCGCGCCTGCTGTGCAGTGCACACATCCCGGACCTTAGAGGGAAAAGTTTGAGCATTACATATGACAAGCCCCATTATGTGAATGTTGCGACTAAACTATTAACCAACATCTCGATATATGTAAGAACGATTGAGGGAAAAATTTTCCCATTCGGTGATGGGAGCTTAACAGTGAAACTACACTTTCGTCGTTTATAATGACTCGAAGACCATTGACAGTCTACCGAGGGGTGAGATACCAGCGCTGGAGTGGACTTGGATCCATTTTTTCATCCATACTATGCACCGCTGTCCCACTGTTGAAGAAGAGTGCCAGGTACCTAGGGCGGAAGACGTTAAAAACAGGTTTTAACGCGGCAGAAGACATAATGGGTGGAACTAAGCCGAAAGAAGCTCTAAAAAAATTTAAAACGTACACGGGACGAAATCATCAAAGATGCAGAGAAAAATGCGTGGTGGCCGAAAGAAGAGATCTGCCAGGAAGAAGGGGTTACCATCACGTGGCGCTAAACGTAAAAGAAAATCAAACAAGAAGTGCTCTAAGCGTATGAAACCTATGGCTGATCATTTTTTTAACTGATATAAGCTAAGGACACTACTCTCACGAACCATAGGTTGACTAATACTTGTCGAGGGAGGTGGCACTATTTCTGACTCATCATGGCGCGTTTCATTCATCCATGTAGTTCACAATGCTGTAAATCGGAACTGTCCCTCTTTGATATGCCCCCCACTCACGACTCTATTGAGCATAGCGAGTTTATTACAATTAACCCATTAAACACAATTAGTTCGCCCAGTGCCCCTATAGAATTTGTGATACCCAGCTCAGGCCCTTACTTTTTGACCCGTGCTGCATGCACATGTACGCTAAACTGCGTATAGCCCATTCTGATGGAACGGACTGTGATGATAATTACTCTGCCTACCCTGAAACCACCTTTTTACACTCCATATTCAGCCAGTGTGAAGTGTATTTAAACCAGGTTAACATCTCGGCAGGAACGGGGTACTACCACCTACAAGCCTATCTGAAAAATGTCCTCAACTTTTCAAAAGAAGCGAAGGACACCTTTTTAGCCGCCGAGGGGCATTACCACACTAAAGATGAAAATGGAATAAAGGATAAATTTAAAAATTCTAAAAAAAGAGATATATATATATGAATGTTTGGACACCTGCATACAGACTTCACATTCCAGGAGAAGTTGCTTATGAACCGGGTGGATATGAAATTGAAGCGTACCCGCACGATTCCTGAGATCTGCATAAATCTGGGGTTTGATCAAGAAGAGGGCGCGAAACCCGTTGTGATTCACATCATGGAGACGTATTTGCGTATACGCCGGGTGAAATAAAGTTCCCAGAAACAAACAGAAATTGAGAAAGACTTAATACACGCCACATTAAAATACCCAATTAACAGGGTACAGATAAAACTATACACGGTCCCCGCCGGGCTGGCCTCGAAGCAACTAGAAAACGTGGCCCTTGGAGTCCTACCTAAAAGGCTGTTAATTGGAATGCAGAACCACGCCTGGAAGAATGGAAAATATAAAAAGAGTGCCTTTAAATTCGAGAATTTCGGCCTTAAAAATATTAATCTATGCTTAAGCAGCATCGCTTTGGGGGGGACCATGATTACGGACTACTCATCAGACGCTGTGTTCCCACTCTGGGTGAGAGCATATAGTAGTCTGGCTCATAATAGAGGCGCCTGTGACGAACTTGGATTTGGTGTAACGCAGAAAGAATTTGTCGAAGAATTTAACATTTATTCATTTGATATTACGCTTGACTTTTCTGCTGGCGCAAATACGCATTTAAGTCCACAGTAGAGTGGGAATATCTCAGTCAGGTTGGAATTTGCCAAGCCTGTAGACGCGCCTATAAGTGTACTCGTGTACCTCGAATCACAGGCACTAATAGAAGTTGATCGTTTCAGGAACGTGGTCACAGACTTTTAAAATGGACGCGAATACACTTCAGAGAGTAATTAAAAGTGACCGTTTCACACGCTCAAAATTTATCAGTGTTTGCGAAGAATGAAATATTGAAGCTGCCAAGTACGAGAAAAAGGTACGGGATTATCGTTAACACCGACATTTCAGGGGGTGAGGGGATTCATTGGTTTGCAATCTATTTTAAAAATAGGGAAAGAATGTACTATTTTGATTCACTCGGCTTTTAGCCCTGGAATGATTCGGTAATTGTACAGTTTATTGTGCAATTACATGTACCTGAGATTGTTTGGAACCCATATCGTTTTCAAGGATATTATACTGAAAGGTGCGGGATGTATTGCATTTCATTTCTCATGCACATGTCACCTGGGAAGGGATCTGTAATTTTTTTTAAATTATTCGATTTGTGCGACACAGAGATGAACGATAAAAGTGTATGCAGAGAGATTAAAAAAAAGGTTCCCATATGTTAGCACCCGCTGTAATGTGTAAAAGTGTATATCTATATTGTGTAAAGTTGTATATACACATTTGCATCTGTAAAATGTAGCCATTAAGACTTTTTTAACGGACACTGGTTCCGCTTTGTACATGTTTTCTGCCATTTAATAAATGAAAATGCAATGTGTTTTGTTCTTAACCTCAAAAGTACTTACATTAGTTCCTCGATAACCTGACACTCGCTTGAGCGGATGTGAGCCAAAACCTCGACTTCTGTATTCAGGTGACTGGTTTGGCTGTGCGGAGAAGTATCCATATCATTTATTCCCCTTTCATCAAAAGTAGCTATAACACGAGCGAGTTCCGCATCAGGCATATAAGATTAAGTAAAAGTAAAGAACTACAACAAGAGAAATGCCACGAATTTAAATGTAGATAATTCTTAAAAGTTTTGGTAATTTAAAAATCCTACAGCGGTGCTGAATTATCGAGAAAAATATTATTAAATCCATCACGATGGAAACAAACAATAATTAAAAACATGATGGGATTAATTTTTACGTTGTAGAAAATTCAGAATAAAGCAGCAACAAATTGTAACCATAAGCAGATATCCTGACAGTTTTCAAAAGTAAGATTAGCTGGGTGTGCTATGCTCCATCTGCCTGCGACGGGTCTCGAACCCGCAGCCAAATCTTAATAGTTTTTAATATTTCTAAAATCGTACCTGTACAAGATATGTACAAATAAAAACACACTATATATATATATATATATATATATATATATATATATTAGGGTGGTTCACAAGCATAGAGAAAATTTAGCATCTGAGATTTCACTTTTGGGTCATTGTTGCTTTTATTCCTACACTTAGTGTGAATAACTGTGAAGTATGGTTGGTCTACGGTGTCGTTAAGAGGTCGCTCAATCATGCATGACGTGTCTCACTAATGACTGATTACTATAGTATGACTAAATTTGGCTCTTCTTTTGTAGGAATGTGTAGAAATGCCGCCGAAGCAATCAAAAACACGGTCTAGCAGTGAGGTGTGGTTACTAGGGAAGGCGGAGGAGAAGTTAACTAGGGCAGGACTCCCTACCAAGCTTCAAGTCCTCCGGAAATTCATGTTCCACCATCTGGAGGAGAGGAAGACAGAATATAACAGTGCGGTGATGACCATTGAGGCTTTGATCCCGTTTTGGACAAAAGCAAACGTTCCAATGACGGATACCAGATACGCTGAGAAGAAGCTCCTGAAACTGTACGAGCAATACAAGGGGCTGAAGAAGAACCACACAAAGAATTTCCCATCCTACAGAATGAAGGAGGACATATTTCACGGAGACCTTGACGATGTGTTCGATCTTTCACGTCATGACGCCCTCGAGACCATGATGAATGAGGAGGACAAGAACTTCCTTGTCGCTCAGCTCGATAATCCCACTTCCTCTAGCTTTGGCCCGATTGACAAGAAAATGGCTGACCAACAAACGAGGAAGAGGATTCGGTGTGAGGCGGAGATGAACCGAGAGGAGAAGGCCAAGCCCGAGGCGGATGCGAGATGGTCCCAGGGAGAACTGGAGGCTTCTAGTTCAAGCACATCTGAATCATCAGATTCAGATACTGTAGTTTTTAAAGAGTCAGCACGAAAACGTTCCACTCCTAAGCGATTGAAGTCTGTGATCACGCCTGACATTTCCTTAGCCTTGGATCGCCACAACATCAGTGACAGGAAAGGAATGGTAGTGGTCGCAGCAACTATTAAATCGCTGGAGCACAACTTGGACGAAGTGTCAATCTCACGCAGCACCATTCGTCGCGTGAGACAATGTACACGTGAAGCAGTGTGCCGCGAAGATCAGGCCACTTTCAAGACCCATGAGCCCCTTCTCTTGCACTGGGATAGTAAGCTGCTTACAGATATCTCCCATGGGTTAGAGGTGGCGGACCGTGTGGATGTGCTTGTAACCGGTAACGGAAAGAGAAACTCCTTGGAGTTCCAATGGTAGCTGCTGCAACTGGAGCATCTCAGGCTCAGGCGTGCCTGAAGCTTGTGGACGACTGGTCTTTGAGGGGCAACGTTCGAGGTCTTGTTTTTGATACAACTGCGTCCAACACGGGACTTCATGCTGGAGCTTGTACTCTCATTGAAAAGGAGTTCGGTATTGATCTGGTGTGGATCGCTTGCCGACACCACGTGGTAGAAGTCGTCCTTGCTGCGGCCTTCGGTGCTTGTTTCGGAACATCCAGTGGACTTGAAATTGGCCTATTCAAGCGCTTCAAGCAGCACTGGGTTTTCATTGATCGCAGCAAGTTCGAGAGTGCACCCGACAGCCTGTTCATTGAAACAGCAGAGCAGAGGAAGGAAATGGTCTCCTACTACAAGGAGGCTGTCAAGAAGAAGAGCCAGCGGGACGACTATGATGAACTGATGCTTCTCAGCCTCCTTTTCTTGGGAGGGAAGCTTGACGGTCCTGTGAGAATTCGAAGCCCTAGAGCCATGCACCATGCGCGATGGATGACCAAGGCCATTTACACGCTCAAGGTGTTACTATTCAGAGATCAATTCACCTTGCTTCAGACCGAGAAACGGAACATCGAGGAACTAAGCCTGTTTATCACGCTCCTTTACGGCCGCTACTGGAACGAGGCCAGTGTTGCATACATGGCTCCATTGAATGACCTCACTTTCTTGCGCCAGCTGAAAGCTCACCCAGGAAAGACGAATGACGTTGCGAAGCGCCATTTGTGTTTCATTTCTGAGCACTTAATCCCCTTCGCACTCTTTGATCCTCGAGTTCACGCGTCCACGAAGGAGAGGATTGCTCACAACATTGTAGCTGTTCCCGAAAAAAGAAAGGGACTCAAGCGCGTGGACGGAAAAACGTTCTCCTCGAGCAATCCCTTGGAATTCTATGCCACCAAACGTTCAGCAATCTTCTTCAACCTCGTCATGCAGCACGGAAGTGAACAGGCGGAATCATTCCTGTCCAAGACACCAAATGATTGGAACACAGATCCAGCTTACCAAGGAATGAAGAAACGTGTAGAGAAGATGGCAGTGATTAACGATTTCGCAGAAAGAGGAGTTGCGCTCATTAAGGCTTTCAACAGCACAATCACGAAGGATGAAGCGCAAAAGCAGTACCTTCTCCGCGCAGTCGCTCAGCACCGCAAGGAATTCAAAGAGCCGACTAAAACTGGTCTCAAGAAGACCTAAAGATCTTCAACTGTGTGCATTATTTGTTCCGCTGTTATAATTTCATATATTAATATATATACATATATATATATATATATATATATATATATATATATATATATATATATAATATATATATAAATTTAAGCAGAAAGCAACAGACAAGGAAAGAAACATCCATCAAGTTGGAAAGGGACTATATTTTGTATATTGCAACGTTTCAAGCACAAACTATGCTCATCCTCAGGCAAAAATTCTAAAAAGTTAAAAACATAATATTAAAAACCATAATGACATTAACAAATTAAAATAGGGAAAAAATCCACAAGCATTAAAAACAAAGTCACACTAAAAAAATTCTAAAAAGTTACAATTAAAAACCATAATGACTATTATGAAACAAAAGCGAACAATTAACAAGCTTTAAAACAATAAAAGTGACACTAAAAACGAACAATGAATTACAGCTATAAAATACCAAATGTAAAACTCAAAAAACTAAAAATTCACAGGCTATCTTTTAAAACACTAAAAAATTAAAAACCCACACTAAAAGAAACACACCTTAAGTCTAAGCAGCACAGATTCCGAGGCAAAACTAAAAAACAGAAACATCTAAAACCAAGTAAAGGTTGGTTGTTCAAGATGTTCAGTTTAGACGGAGGGGAACGGATGAAATATCAGAGTTAAGCGAAGGGGAGAGTTTTTTAATATACAGGGATTCTAGAAGTCTTAACGTTTGCTCACACGGAGCGGAATCTAAAATGTTAAAATTAGCTAAAGTTATATCGACTTTGCATAGAACAACATGGCTGCGTATAGCTGAAGCTTCTTTAGTTTTCAAAGGTTTGTCAGTTCTATGGCTTATGCCCATATGGGCACAGAAACGCGACTCGAGGCTCCGCACAGTGCTACCAATATAGCTCCGATCACATCGGGGACACTTGAATTCATAAACGACAGCACTGCGCAGAGCATCCGATACACGGTCTTTAACATTAAAATATGAGCCAATAGAACGACGGTTGACAAATACTAGTTTAAAATCTATTTGACAATAAAATTTACTAAGAAGTGGCAGGAGGTTATTATGGCAATAGGAATTCAGATATCCCATTTCTCGGAGCACAAGATAATCCCAGCCATGTTGTTCTATGCAAAGTCGATATAACTTTAGCTAATTTTAACATTTTAGATTCCGCTCCGTGTGAGCAAACGTTAAGACTTCTAGAATCCCTGTATATTAAAAAACTCTCGCCTTCGCTTAACTCTGATATTTCATCCGTTCCCCTCCGTCTAAACTGAACATCTTGAACAACCAACCTTTACTTGGTTTTAGATGTTTCTGTTTTTTAGTTTTGCCTCGGAATCTGTGCTGCTTAGACTTAAGGTGTGTTTCTTTTAGTGTGGGTTTTTAATTTTTTAGTGTTTTAAAAGATAGCCTGTGAATTTTTAGTTTTTTGAGTTTTACATTTTGTATTTATAGCTGTTATTCATTGTTCGTTTTTAGTGTCACTTTTATTGTTTTAAAGCTTGTTAATTGTTCGCTTTTGTTTCATAATAGTCATTATGGTTTTTAATTGTAACTTTTTAGAATTTTTTTAGTGTGACTTTGTTTTTAATGCTTGTGGATTTTTTCCCTATTTTAATTTGTTAATGTCATTATGGTTTTTAATATTATGTTTTTAACTTTTTAGAATTTTTGCCTGAGGATGAGCATAGTTTGTGCTTGAAACGTTGCAATATACAAAATATAGTCCCTTTCCAACTTGATGGATGTTTCTTTCCTTGTCTGTTGCTTTCTGCTTAAATTGAAATTGAAGCTTGCCAGAAGCGGCCTTCACCAATATATATATATATATATATATATAATATAGTCATAAATTGTCAAGTCATTATTATCCTTGTTCAATAAATATTCGTCATAAATTGTCAAGTCATTATTCAAATTGTTTCATTTTGAGCGAGTGCATAAAAAGGTCCTAGAACAAAGATAATTTGCACGTTTATTCTTGTGGGGGAATAGAATAAGGGCAGATGTGACCGAATTTAAAATTCCAAAAACCGCTGTTGTGGACCATCCCAATATATATATATATATATATATACAGGGCGTCCCAAAAAAATGTATACACACTTTAAATAATTATAAAGGCAGTGTTTATTAAAATACATTTCATTTTCAAAATGTAATAGAATCTACAGACATTATTTAATTGTTTTGTCAACGCCTGTTTTCAAACTGACGTCCGTTCTGGTCCAGGCACTGCTGATAACGCGAAGCAATGGAATCGCAAACATCACGAAACATTTCGTTTGGTATTTGTGTGCATTCTCGTTCAATGGCTGCTCTCAATTCAGCGACTGTTGCAGGTTTTATAGCGTAGATATTGTCTTTTAAGTATCCCCATAAAAAAAAGTCTAGTGGTGTGAGGTCTGGTGAACGCGGAGGGTATTCTACGAAACCCCTTCGTCCAATCCACATCCACATCGTGGCAAGTACCACTCGCAATACTCCACTCTTCGGTCCGGATCATCTTCATTAATAGCATGGACTAATCTTGGAATGTAACTTTTCCATTGACAGCGCTTCAAAATGCGTTGGACAGACGATTCTGAAATTCCTACCTCACGACTCGCTTGCCGCACAGATTTTCTTGGACTTTGGTGATACGTTTCCAGTACTCTTTCTTGCTTTGTGGGGCTTGTCGATGTCCGTGGTCTTCCGGAACGCTTCTTGTGGACATTCTGAACAGTTCCATCGGCTTCAAACTCATCTCTAATTCGAGTGATGGTAAGTCGCGTTGGTGGATCTGTTTGAAACTCCCTCCTAAACTGTCTTTGCACTTCAACTGCGTTTTCACACTTCCAGTAGCATTTTAGAATGAATTTCCTTTGTTCAAAGCTTAGTCTGACTGCCATTATTAATTCTAATGGGTTTAACTTGGAAAGAAAGAAACATCAATTGAGCTATCAGCTGTTAAAGTGTGTATACATTTTTTTGGGACGCCCTATATATATATATATATCATATATATCGAAATAACCCGAAGCAAAGAGAGAATTAAAAATATTTTTGAAAACGCGTTTATTGCGCTACGCTATATTGTTATAAACGAGAAAGAGTCCTGGGGTTAATTTTTCTTTGTAAGAAAACTCAGAATAAAGCTAGGTTAGACACTTATAAGTTACTTACATTTCAACAGCGTCTTGATTGAACGGATCCTGCATTTCGTTACAATTTTCCGTAACACTCTGGGTAGATGAAAGTTTATCCCGATCTGCAGCGCTGAAAATTAGACGCAATTAGCCGCAAAATTAGACGCAATTCCGGAGAATTGTACAATGATAACTGACTCATAGTGTATATTTGAAAAGCACTAAGCGAAAAAGCATACGAACTGAGGCTTTGAGATGAAATTCTCCCTTTTATAATGGGGGCTTGTGACCAACCCACAAGACACAATCGTTAGCTTTCTATTGGCTAGCGGTGAATTTTGGGCTGCGATTGACGCGTAGGCCTGCATAGCGGCCAAACAGAGGTCCTGGGATCCGCCCACAGGGCTGTGGTTGGTTGCCCCGTGAAATCTGGCCGTATCAGATATCCCCATTTGTGGAGAGACGAGAATCGCTTTGTTTTTTGATCTTGTATTCGACCGAGAGAAAGAAAAAGAGATATAGCGAGTTGAGGCTGGTATGTGAAACGTTTTATGGTGCATGATGCTCGCCTGTACATTCTCGTTTGCCGGGAAAGGAAGGGTTTTCGTGATATTGGAAGATATATTCGGTACAATTCGCATATGCTTGAGACAAACGCAAACTATGGTTTATGGTACCTTGAAACATACAAGTGAAAGATAATTGAGCGATAGAATAGATAAATTTAAAAAAACAAAGACGTGTGATGTAGTGCATCATTAAACACGCTCTCGAGCGAACTGAAATAAGATTCACCGATGCTGTGTAGTATTTAAGAATGCGTATCTTATCTCGAATCTTGGAAAGAAAAGTTCAGAATGGAAGTGAGAGGGTGTTTATGGCCCGTAATTAAGTTTTTTTGTTGTAGAAACAGATGTCTCAAATTTTATTTTTAAATGTGAACGAAGATAAATGTAACTGTATATACAGGGTGGGCGGAAAGTAGCTCCCTATTTTGGATTGGTAAAAAAATACGTATATTATCCATTTATTTCAGAAGAAATAATATGAAAAGGTAGGCATACATGGTAGGTTTTCTCTAAAATTCAATGTGGGCTCCAACTCTTTCCACCAGCTTCTGGAGCCGCCCAGGAATGGCGTCCACTGACTTTAGCAGGAACTCCGGCGGGATGGAGGACATGACTTCCCGAATTCGGTCCTCCAGTTCTTCCAATGTCCTCGGTTTGGTGCGGTAGACTTCTTCCTTTACCCACCCCCAAAGAAAGAAGTCGCACGGTTACCGCTGAAAAACGGCAGAATCGGTTCAGTGTAACGGTGTGGTGTGGTATGACCTCAGATCAGGTTGTGGGCCCGTTCCTTCTGCGCAACACCATGAATGCTGAGCGGTACCTTGCTATGTTGCGAAATGAGGTCTGGCCGGTTGTCAGCACATGGGAGAACATCGACGATCTGATATTTATGCAAGATGGCGCCCCTCCGCACTTCGCTCTTGTTGTCCGTGAGTGGCTGGATGCCCACTTCCCTGGGCGTTGGATGGGTCGTCGTGGTCCACATCAATGGCCAGCCAGGAGCCCCGACTTGACACCGTGCGACTTCTTTCTTTGGGGGTGGGTAAAGGAAGAAGTCTACCGCACCAAACCGAGGACATTGGAAGAACTGGAGGACCGAATTCGGGAAGTCATGTCCTCCATCCCGCCGGAGTTCCTGCTAAAGTTAGTGGACGCCATTCCTGGGCGGCTCCAGAAGCTGGTGGAAAGAGTTGGAGCCCACATTGAATTTTAGAGAAAACATACCATGTATGCCTACCTTTTCATATTATTTCTTCTGAAATAAATGGATAATATACGTATTTTTTTACCAATCCAAAATAGGGAGCTACTTTCCGCCCACCCTGTATATATATATATATATATATATATATTAGGGTTTCCCGTTTTGGACAAATCTCAGTTATTAATGTCCAGACCTCTTATATCGTGACAAATGATGATTTAAGTATGCTAACCAATTTTTAGACCGAAATAAAAAAATTTGACCCCCCGAGCACTCGATTCAAAAATTTAAGGGTCAAATTTTTTTTTAATTTTAGTTTTTTCGATTTTATGCC
The DNA here is from genome assembly GCA_023014485.1 of Bathynomus jamesi. Classification (NCBI taxonomy): domain Eukaryota; kingdom Metazoa; phylum Arthropoda; class Malacostraca; order Isopoda; family Cirolanidae; genus Bathynomus; species Bathynomus jamesi. Next base: position 519,988 of record JAJOZX010002286.1, read on the forward strand.
TATAATTTCAATTTTAGACACTTATAAATGGTTCCACCTGATGCGTATTAAAAAAATGAATCATTTGATACCAAATTTATATAGGTTTGGCTAAAAATGTTTGTTTTTATATGATTTTTTTTATATTTTTAAGGCATTTTATTAAAACTTTGAGAGTATTTCTCTTGTTGCTTTCAAGTTTATTAAATAAATAAGGCAAATAAAAGAAAATTAATCGTTTTCCGTTTAATTATCAAACAAAAATGGTACAAACAATAAAAATATCCCTCTTTTATGGACTCGAAAAACAAAAGCTTCCTCTACATAAGAAAAAAATAAAAAAATAAAAAAACTTTCTTTTCATAAAAAATGACTAAAACTTCAACTAGGACAACATTTTTGATTCCTTACAGAAAGTAAAGATCAAATTTCGATACAAAGACATTACACAATTATAAAATTAAAACAAGATGAGGAAAAATATAAAACAAGTGCAATGAAAAAAAGTACTAAACTCCATAAACCTAAAATCTTCCTTTTAAAATAAAGAACTAAGAATTTATTTTTGATTTTTCGAATGCGCGGCCAAATCTCTGACATACTTAGTTAATGTTTTTTCTTGAAATCAGGCACTTTTTTCTATTGTCTTCAACCACCTGTAGCAGATATTGTTTTTGTTTTTCATCTCTAGTGATCGAATTAGCATAATCTTCTATTAATTTAACACCTCGGTCGGCCGTGTCATTTACTACTTTCATATAGTGTACAAAATTACTCATTCTTTAGAAATCTTCATCATCTTTCCATTCATTTGCAGATTTTCTAAGCCAGTTACCAGAATAATTGAATAAATTCAAGAGCCATGAGTTTGGCCCAGCTAGATCCGAAAGTCTCGTGGAAGGGTTAAGTGTAGGAAATGTTGGTGGTCCTCGTCGGTTAGAAAATCCTGGCTTCTCAAATTTGGATATTGATTTAGCAATTTTGGTCTTCAATTCACCACTTAAATTTTCTGAAAATAAAGAAAGCGGTATCATTTCTTCAGTAACATACCAGAGGTGGCGATCAAGGGCCTTAATAGCCTGGTTTGCTACTTTTTCATCGATTTTCTTGTATGCTTGCAAGTCGTGATATAACCAGGTCATTTTCAGGTGCTTCAACTCCTTTTGTAGATGACACCCAAACTTTGATATATATCATTACTATAAATTTGCATACTCTTTCCAGCTTATTCACCATATTTTCAGTGTAACCCGCTTGATCACTAAAAGCAAACATTTTTATACAATACATGATTGTAGCCATCCATCTAGCACGATGCGAGGCTCCAGGATGAAGCCAACGAATTTCTTTTGGTGGAGTTTGATTCAAAATCTGTAGGCTTAACTCAGCACTTTCTTTATAATCCCCAAGAAGTAATACATTGCTATCTTCATTTTGCAGGATTTCATAAAGATATTTTTACATCTTCAATTTTATTCTTTAGGTATCTGTTTGTTGTTTCCAATGTTTTATGTTTCTTGCTCGTATCTAAATTCTTCCATACAGTTTGTCTAAATTTTTGAAAAACTTCATGATCAGGTGATATTGATTTGCCAAATATTACTTTAAAAACATCATTCAAAATTCTTTCAAATATATGATGCCTGCATGCGCACCAGAGTATCCTTTGTCCTAATAAGTCTTCTAGTCTTTTGCAGGCACCATTGATCCAACCGGAATTCGATGCGGTTGTATCGAAAACCAACGAAACCACTCTTCCTTCAAGGTTCCAATCCATAGCAGCTTCAAAAGTGGCTTGGGCTTGAGAAAATCCAGTAGCATCAGGGATATCTGGAACCGCTAAAAGTTTGCCTTCCTTCGCACTTGGCATTCCCGAAACCAAAATAGCCAACCGTTCTTTCTTTTCACCTCTCAATTCTGTAACTATTTTAGAATCCCAATGGAGCGAAGAGAAATTTGGAGGCTCAAAATCGATTTTCACTTTCTTAGATGTGTTCTCCCTAGTTTTCTTTCCTGCATTCCAAGAAGTTGTTCTGGACAGGCTGACTGTTTCTAAATCTATATCACAGGCAGAAAGCACAGTAGCAGCACAAGCTGTTCTTTGATTTAATGACAAGTTTAATCTGTCAGCTATATTGCTAACTTTAGAAGACTTCATAATATTTTGACGCTTAGGACCTTTTTTCGCACTCGAAAGTTTAAATTCTGGATCATCTTGCTCCGATTCTGAAGACGAATTTTCTTGATAGACCATATTCATTTTAGATGTTCCAGGCATTGCTTTCCTTAGTGATTCTTTTAGTTCACGGTTTTTTATTTCTTGGATTCTTTCAGCTTTAGCTTTAGTCTTCTTTTCATATATTTTATCTAGACCTCCTAAGCACATTTCCCTTTCTCCTCTCTGATCTTCCAGAAATTTAACATCCCAAATTTTCGTTTCATTACCTCTTAGTGGATCTTTCATTATAACTTCTTCAGCGTTCTGATAGCTGATGTCAAAAAGTTTTTTTAAAACCTGGTTAAATTCCTGAAGTTTATTGTTATAATTAGGACGTTCTGCAATTCGTGCAACAGTATCTCTCTTTTTAATTAAGTCCTTTAATAACTGTTTAGGTCTCGGATGACGCCCAACATCTTTAGAAGGTATACTGGCCAGGGTCCAAAAACGTTTATCTTTTTCCAAAACTACTTTTATTGTCTCCTCTACTGAGTTATTCCTCATGGAGTTTCTTTTTAGACTTAAAAAGTGACGAAGAACATCTCCATTTGAGGGAAAAAGTGCCCCTCTGTGTGGTTGCAAATGAGGAAGGAGATCTCCAAGAACAGAATCATCACGTTCCTTATCTTTTCTTTTCGTTCATTCGAAGCCATGGTTAATCATTAGGTAACTAGTTGACGAGCTAAAATCTTGAAAGAAATAAGAAAAAGTAAATAAAAACAAAAGTTTTAAGCCAAACCTATATAAATTTGGTATCAAATGATCCGTTTTTTTAATATGCATCGGATGAAACTATTTATAAGTGTCTAAAATTGAGTTTATAGGCATCAAATCGAAAAAACTCAAATTTTTAAAAAAATTTGACCCTAAAATTTTCGAATCGAGTGCTCGGGGGTCAAATTTTTTTATTTCGGTCTAAAAATTGGTTAGCTTACTTAAATCATCATTTGTCACGATATGAGAGGGCTGGACATTAATAACTTTGAGATTCGTCCAAAACGGGACACCCTAATATATATATATATAATATATATATATATATATATATATATATGAGAAAAGTTCAGAATGGAAGGGCTTTATAACCCTGTAATAACAAAATTTTTGCTGTAGAAAGACAAGAAAAACCATGATTAGCAGAGATATCTACTAAACAACGATTCATTTGCTGGTGAAGTTTTAATCTTTATGATCTCGAAATAAACTCCTGCGGAAAGATTATTTATTGGATTTTTAGTCGAAATTATCTATCGCTTCCACCAAACTCCGCAATTTCAGAACGATGTTTAATATAATTATTTACACACATATATATATATATATATATATATATATATATATATATATATATATATATTTATATATATATATATATAATATATATATATATATATATATATTTTCCATAAATATTTGTCCTTCTATTGTCCAGCTAATTACATCGTTTAATTAGATGTTTAGGAAGGCTCTTGTTTATAGGGTTTTCACCTTTTTCCTTCCTTTACCATATTCCTTTCTAATTAACCATTTGTGCCGCGCATTTTATGTACATTTTAATGCTACGTGCACCATTTGTCCTGTTTTAATTGTTACAGATGAAAAAGACCGCAATATTAGACTTAAGACAGACGGGGAGTGACATAATTAATGCAGTTTGACAAAGATGCTTACACGAATTTTTAGATGAACTTTTTACCGGAAATGTACATATATAGGCTCGCCTTTGCTTTCTGTCCGAATTGTTCATTCTGGTGAAGATCAAGCTTTACACTCCACCTTAGACCTACTTTTAAAAGGGGAAGTGTACATACATGTGTGTGTATATATATTATATATATATGAGAGAGAGAGAAATAAACAAACAGATAAACAACATGATCGAGTGTCAATAACGGGATCCTGCCCCTACGAACCGTGGAAGGATGTTTACACTCCACCTTAGACCTACGGTTTAACACTGGTCATTAGGTCACCCTGGCTAGCAACCGCGGAAGGACGTGCCGCCGCCGGGTCTCGAGCCCGCCTCCACTCCACCTTAGACTTACAGTTTAACGCGGTCGCCCGACGCATATAAACGTAATGGGCGTATAGACGGGTGTGTACGTGCCAAACGAAGTATACACTGTGCCAACTGGCTGTTGATGCCTGTAGGCACTGGCTGATTAAGCCAACTGGCTGATTAGGGGCCATATAAGGCAACGGCCGCACGGCTGAAGTCTTAATATGCGCTTGGCTCCTGTCAAGCGAACACCTCTCCTCTCTCTCCTCTCCCTTAGGTTAGGTATAACCCTTTGGGGGGTGAGGCCGTCCGAGCTTATCCCCCAAAGAGGTCAACCCCAGCGGGGGTCATTGCAACTTGGGGGATAACTCCGCCTCATTTAGAGGGTGCTTTGCAATGAAGGGGAAGCGGGTTGGCACTGTGGATGCCTTGCAACAAAGGGGGGAGGGATTGGCACTCTTGCAACATCTTGCAACATTCTTGCACTCTCCCATTTTGTGGTCATACTACTATTCCTGTATTCTTAAGATTGTGTGCTATAATTCCATGATCACATTTTGGCTTTAAGAAAATCAGTATATATTACATCTATGTTTTAACTTCCACACAATGTTTCCAGTATTTTTTCTTGGTGGTCTAATAGCTGTGATAGGAATGATCTTTCAGCGCTGAAGCCATGTTGGTTGGGACTGAACAAATTCTTTTCTTGCAGGTAAGAAGTAGTTTTGCCTCTGATTACACGTTCGAGACACTTTATAAGGTGTGAGGTGAGAGCAACTGGCCGATCAGATCGACATCGCTCTGTTACCTATTTTGAATAAAGGGGCAGTGTTCGCATTATATATATATATATATATATTACTGCAAGAAATTATATGCTCTGAGAGACACTCGCATGCAACAAATCGTCCTCTATAATTAACCAAAGAAAAATATTGTTTCCCATTACATGAATTTAAAAGTACGAGTATATATTTTTGGTAAAGGAGAGATGCAAGAGAAATTCAGCCTCATTAAGTGGCTTTAAGCGTATATAAGAGACTTTTTTATAACACTACGTTGCGATACCGCAATTAAAAAATTCACCGCTCATTGTTAGAGACGTGTATTCGGTGATTAGAAGAATAACGATCCTTGAAAACATGGTTCGTTAAAAACGGAATCCTAAACAGAGAAACCTGTCATACTATTCAACAATTTATTTACCTATAAACCTTTATATACATACAAAAAATGTTTAATTTGGTGTACTAGCTTATGAAGGTTCCTTTCCTTCCTATTTCCTCGCTGTACGATCGCTTGTCTCGTAAATTTCCTTTTTAATTACTTTTTATTTAAAATATCGCAACGAACCTTTTCTTGAAATTTATTTACGAAAATAGAGTGGGTTCAAAAGCAATAAGAAATCGGGTTTTACTTATAAAAAGAATATATATATATATATATATATATATATATATAGAGAGAGAGAGAGAGAGAGAGAGAGAGCGAGCAGAATGCGAAATATAGTCTACTCTCCTAAAAAGTAACGTCATCTTGTATGATACATACACGTAAAATGTCGATCCTGCATGAAGTATACGAACCTATATCCATCAGATCGACAAGACCATAATATCGACACTCTATAAAACAAACCTAACTTAACCTAACCGAACTCAATCCATCTCATAATATGCCAATGTCGATGTCAAGTCGATCAGCTGTCGTAATCCCAAAATATACTTGCATAAAGTAGAAATTCATTATATTCGCATAACATCGACTGAGGTTAGGATACTATTAACGTCCGCTTTGTCTAGGATTGGATGGGTTAGGGTTGTTTAGGTTAATTCGGTTATAGGTGAGATTAAACTTTTTGTAGTGTCGTGGTTTCTAAAACCATACGTTGGTTTCTTTCACCGAGCAAAGCGAAGTAAAAGCAGCATAAATGCCCGGTTAGCTCCCCTTTTCTAACCGTTAGGTGTATGATTGATTAGGTGAGGTTAGATTAGGTTACATTGTTAGGTTAGATTAGGTTACATTGTTAGGTTAGATTAGGTTAATATGAAAAATGTGCGGTGTTGTGAAATACAATTCAAATTTATAATTTTCTGAAAATCTAAACAAACAACACTTGCATAAAGTCGACGGTGAACTTATGAGATTCTCTCCACTTTCTGTAAGCTATATATATATATATATACATATATATATATATATATATATATAGTGGCAAAGACGTTTTCAAATACTTTAGCGATGTTCCATCAACGCAAACACGACAAAGATGACGTCACACAAGCACGACTAAGATGACGTCACAGCGCGGGACTACTCCAAGGCATCACACCTCAACCTCGTTACAAGGACTACCTCAAGCATCCCACGCCACCACTTGAACCTTGACTCTTCGAAGACCAGTGACACTAGAGCTACCACCATGTGAACATCTTTTGTGCAGGCCTCATTTAGGCATGGTGTCATTCACTTAACTTTATATAAAGACTAATCATTACCTCCCGCGTTTAATATCGAAATCATTATTCAAGTGTACATCTAATTTCGACTGTAAACGATCAACTTACATTTTGTCTCATTTCATAAATCATTTATTTTGTTTAATAAAGGAAGAAAACTCATTCTATCAATCAACCTAATTAATAACTTAATTAATAACCTTAACTGATCTGCAAAGATCACGGTCACTCCAGCCTTATCATTAACAATCAATCATTAACAGTCAATTAACCATTATTATCATCATTATAATTATAGTGCCAACATTTACGCAATAAATTGGTACACATATATATATATATATATATATATATATATATATATATATATATATATATATTATATATATTAGTACAAAATGAACGAACAATTAAACACAAAATTTGGAGCATTTACTTAAATTTACTTTGCAAGTAAAATTAGCGAAACTTTGTTCTTAAGATAATTTTCCGTGTTGTTATTTACCGTGATGCACAAACACAAAGAGAAGCAGGCACGCTAAATAAAGTGACTTGAATTATAAATAATTTATTCCTACAAATAGTACGACGAGTTTTACGAGTTTTTAACACGTTCAGAAATAATTTGGTTATTTTTTATTATAAAATAAAAGTGTAAAGATAAAGAAAATAAGTTTAATAACAGCAGTGCTGTGATGAGTGATGCAGGTGCGACAATGATGTTATTTTAACTGTTTACATTTTATACTCTTCTCCAATTTCCTGTTTACAGTCATGGATCCTTTTATAGAAGTAAACACGGCATTTATATCGGTTCACTTTTCCTATTTCCTTTTCCGGATTTAGCGATAAAAACTGTTACATTCCATTTCATTTCGGGTTTCTATAATTTGATGAGAATCATGCTAAGCGAAGGTGGAAGATGACGTGAAGGACGATCTTCAAGACGTGACCGCGATTTTTCATATATAAATAAAAAAGATTTAAAAATAAGGGAAAGGTGTACACACACAGACATATATATATATATATATATATATATATAGAGGAGGGGCGACAAGCTTGACCTTCGCGAAATGAGAAATCATCGCGCGGAACCTTTGTAAGGTTGTAAGGTAAGGTATATATAAGGCGGTAGAAGCAATAACAGAAAATCTAAAATACTTCCACAGCTATGCGGAAAGGAAAACAAAAACGTGCGCTACTATCGGGCCCTTAAGGAAAGGAACTAATGAACTAACAGACGATCTAAAAGAAATATCTGAAACATTGAGAGCCCAGTATGAATTCGTATTCAGAACCCCAAAAAGTGACAAAGCGATACCTGACATAGATGCATTCTTCAAAGAGAAATTGCAAGGAGAATGTATAAAAGACTTTGATTTTACCTAAGAAGATGCAGCGAGAGTTATAGGACAAATGAAATCACATTCACTGCAGGTCCGGACAAATGGAACGCACTATTAATTAAAAACTGTAAAAATGAAATAGCTACACCTTTGTACTGGATATGGAAAAGATCCCTAGACACTAGGGAAATACCGAGCATCTTGAAAAGAGTAAACATCGTCCCTATACATAAAAGAGGAGATAGATCTCAAGGAAAGAACTATAGACCAGTGTCCTTGACGTCCCACCTCACCAAAATTTTTGAAAGAATATTCAGAGCGAAAATCTATGACTTCTTGGCGACACTGGAAAGATTCAACGAAAATCAACACGGATTCCGACCAGGAAGATCATGCCTATCACAACAATATCCTAGATGCACTTGAAGGCAATGAAAACTATGATGTCATATACACGGATTTTGCTAAAGCTTTCGACAAATGCGATCATGGTATAATAGCACATAAAATGAAACATATGAAAATAACAGGCAAAGTGGAAAAATGGATCTACAACTTCCTCAGAAATCGACTACAGGTGGTCAAAATTCAAGGTATATCATCATCAGAATCAGAAGTACGCAGCTCAGTACCACAAGGTACAGTGCTGGCCCCACTCCTGTTCAATATCATGCTAATAGACATAGACAGCGGAATAAACAGCAACAGTATAGTAACACCATTTGCGGACGATACAAAGATCAGCAGAAAAATCAGCGATGCAAATGAAGTAGAGGCCTTGCAGAGGGACAAAAAACAAAGTATACAAATGGTCAGAAGACAACAATATGACATTTAACACCGAGAAATTTCAGCTCTTGAGATATGGTAGAAATGAGAAACTTTAAAAAGACTGCATATTATGCTCCAGAGAGAAAAGAAATTCAGAGAAGCACGAAAGCGGTCAACTTGAGGGTAATAATGATCGATGATGCCAAATTCGAGACACAAAATCAGATAGCGATAAACAAAGCAAAAAGAGTCGCAGGACAGCTACTAAGAACGTTCAAAAGGAGGGACAAGACAGTAATGATTCCTCTGCTGAGAACACTGATTATACCAAAACTTGAATGCTGCTCAGTTTCGACGTCCCCATATAAAAAGGAAGAAATTAATAAACTAGAAGAAACTCAAAAACATTTCACAGCCAAGATTGATGGCTGCAAAGAACTCAACTACTGGGAAAGACTACACAAACTAAATCTGTACTCACTGGAAAGAAGAAGAGAGAGGTATACCATAATCTACATATGGAAAATTATCGAAAAACTGGTACCAAACCTCAAACTAAACCCAATTACCATCCACACAACGCTGGAAAATAGGAAAGGCAGGATGTGTAGTGTTCCAAAATTAAAGACCCGACGAGGGACCTCCTCAACTCTGAAGGAAAATAGCTTGGTTGTCAGTGGGCCAAGAATTTTCAACCAGTTCCAAAGGACCTCAGAAACATTACAGGGGTCAAAGTTGAAGTCTTCAAGAGAAGACTAGATGCCTGGCTCAGGACGGTATCAGATGAGCCGGGTGTATCTGGCTATGTGAGATGGAGAGCGCAAGAGAGCAACTCGCTCCTCCACCAAGCCAGGACTAGAGGCAGGGCCACCAGCTTGACCTTCGTATGAAGAAAGACCGACGCACGGAACCCAAACAAGGTAACAAGGTATACACACACACACACACACTGAATTAACAGGATATATACTGTGGCAATAATAATAATAATAATAATAATCATAATTACAAGCATTACAAAACTTCCTGTAATTAATAAATGGTTCTCAATTAAAACGTAATCGCATGTCTGGCATACAGTTAGCCGTCCGGATCTTTTCGCTCTTTGTTAGAGGATTAGGACAGACGCGGCCAAGCTCCATGTCTTCCTTACTTTCATTCATTAACGTATTTCCCTCTCTTGGATTTTCCTAATTTGACACCTTCCAGTTCCCCTCATCCTTTTACATCATTAATTTCGTCATTTGCTTCCATTCGTATCCAGCATACGGAAATACACGGAAAAGACTATTGCCCGTTTAATCAGTATTTGTGTATCGTTTCTTGCATACGAATGACTTCTTCCTTTGTAGTTCTGACGTTCAAACACTCTCTCTCTCGCTCTCTCTCGCTCTCTGGTCCGCTCACTTATGTAGTCCATAAATTTCCAGACTTCTGTGTTAATGGAAATCGTTGAAGGAATGATAGATTAATTGGTTCTTTATCTTAGGTTTAGATTTACGCGTAATTGCTGTAGGCTACATATACAACAAATTGGAAGTAATTGATTGGTAGGAAATGAAAGCCACACTAAATAGATTTCATTTATTTAATTAAGGTCATGAGCCAGAGCCGTAACTAGGATTACATTTTGGGGAGGTTGGGTCGTATATATATATATATATATATATATATATATATATATATATATATATATATATATATATATATATATATATATATACATATATATATATATATATATATATATGAAACAAAATTGTTCCTACCAGGATTCGAAACTTGGTCCTCTTGAGTGGTAGTCGCGAGCGCTACTACTACACTACGAAGGGCTAAACAACCAAGGAAACGCTTAACTTCTTTGCGTCCAAAAGCGTTTTAAGTGTTAACCTCCTCGTACTCGAGGGAATGGCAGAACTTCATTCAAATCTCTCTGGTATTGTACTGGGGTCCCATAAATGGAATAACGCCCATGAGCATGCGTGGTTTTTGTATGAAACCAAATTGCCCTTACTAGAATTCATACAAAACCAGGTTTCATTAAACGACACCAATGCTCATGCGTGTTATTCCATATATGGGACTGCGATGCAATACCAGTTGGAATTCAGTGCCCTGAGATCGTGAAGTGTTCTACTTTTTTTCAAAGGAGTCGATCGCAGGTCGATTCTGAAACGTCGTTCGAAGCTATCATAAGGTATCATAGGTAGGTAAGTTCTGGGGAAAAGTAATCAAGAAAAGGCGAGAAGAGGAAGCACTAGTAGTACTCCATAACGTCAGAGACTGGGGCATTGTCACGTAAGTTTTGTCTCCCTACAGTTCTAGGCATGAAAATTTCTTTAACAACGGCAGACACCATTTCCTCTGAAAGTTCGAATATTGCCTAGAACTCTGCCTTAGCATTTACACGCATCTCACTGAAGACTCAAAACTCACTACACGAAATAACTCCCAGCCTAGTTACAGTGAACTTTCTGCAGTGATTTAATTGTGTTGTGGCAGTATGTAAGAAAAAAGTTTCTCTGCTACACTGAAAGGAAGGACAAAGGATCCCTTCATCACAACGCTGTTAGAACCCGACAGCCGTCCAGTGCCCTTTTCGTCCATTTGTCAGAGTTATCCCACTGTACTGATTTGAATAATGCTTCAATTTTGTTTCACTCAAGCAACATTGTTAGTAGAAATATTCTTGAGTTTGCCATTATTCAACTTACAAATAATTTCAACATTAGCCAGGGCCTTTTTTCGCTTGATCCTGTTGTTTTGAATTCGTTCTGAACAGATTTAGACAAGAGGGGCAAAGTGTTAAAACTCTGGTAGCTTTTCCTTATAAATTTGTATTCTTCTCTTACAATTTATATTTTTTATTTTATTTATTTATTTTTTTGTGACTCTCGAACTTGTTATTTATTTCAGTGTTCCTGAGGATGTCATTAGACGAAAGCGCTTGAGCACCATTCTGTGTTTCCTTTTTCGTTCGTGGTTATTTTCATCATAAATATTATTCACGTGTTACTTTCGTAAAATAATTTTCATATATATAATTTAATTAATTAATAATAATTTGGGGAAATTCCGTCTTATGGAATTTCGTAAATTCCTGTGTATTCTTTTAGAAAATATTTAACAGTAAATGCAAATGTAAAACAGGTGAATAACGTACTTTAACTGCCTTATTCGGGTTTGAAGGAAATTCTGAGTAAAGGACGATTAAATTCATTCATCTAAATTGAAATTGAAATATAAATTGCTTTGAGTGGTGGAAAACAGATTCAGAAGCCTCACTTCAGAATAAGGAATTTTCCTTAACACGATAGCAATCAGAATGAAACCTGTTAATATACTAAATGGATTTAAATTGCTTACGGTTTCCTATACATTCATGTTTAACTGTGTATAAATGTCGATTACGTTTGTCTTACAGTATATATATATATATATAGACGATATACTGTAACTGCTGTTACGTACTTCACTAACTTTCTCTTTAATATTAATATTGAGCGTTTGTTAGTAATTTTAAGGCAAAACAACAATCTATCTTGTAGAGAGTCATCACCAAAACTCTTTATGTACTGTAGTTAATTTAGTTGTGATAATTGGTCGAGTATAACTTCCGCCGTGAACGCTCTGCTTTTAACTAGATTAACAAATCTTCTATCAATATAAATCTCATAAACAAATTTATGTTTTACAATAAAATGGAGATAAATGACTGCCGAGACTCTACTGATCGATGGATGACTCTTCCAAATTAATTTTCATATAAACAATGGCAATAAGTAAGTGAGATTGAGTTTATTTTTTAAAATTATACCTGAAACACTTCAGCAGTTTGGGTGGTTTTTAGTGAAGAAAAAATGTCACGCGGGAGCATGAGACAGAAACCCGGAAATTGATCAGCCTTGAATCCAAAAGCAATGAAGTGTCTCAAAAAGTTGTCTATCGATCTTTGAATTATTGTGAGCCAAAGCTTAAATTTTAGTTTTCTCATTCCTTGCGATCAGAAGCAGAAAATACTCAATAAATATTGAATTGGTAATGAATATACTGTACGTTGATTGTGTTTTCCGTATACATCATATTTATATTAGTTAAATCTACACCTACACCTCGTATAAATATTTTTCATCCATATTCCTCATATTCAGCCATACTCCGACAAGGGTCTTCTCTAAGATTCCAAGAAAATGAAAAATAGTTTGGATGTGTGGTTTTGCCGAGTTATTTTACAAATGAATACGAAAGAGTCCATTTCTTAATAAAAACCCACTCTAATAGACAGAGTTGGTTTCCATAACAGTTTCGATGCCCACTGGCATCCTCTTCGGGTGGATACAGAAAAACGAATGAGGATGCCAGTGGGCATCGAAACTGTTGTGGAAATAAACTCTGTCTATTAGAGTGGGTTTTTATTATCATATTTTGACCTTCACTTAGAAAAAAGTGGTCTTTTGCAGTCCATTTCTTATTACTTAAATTTTCTTTTTAATTTCTTTCAAACTTCGTTTTCTACTTTTATTTAATTAAAAATGAACCGATTTTTCTTTGTGGAAATTAGACTTTTTGAGTTATCCACCTTTCATTTTGGACTTTTCATAGTATTTCTTTATAATATTTTATTATACTATGTTCTTGGTACCAATTCCTTTTTTATTTACTATTTAAATTATTCTCTCATTGTAACCATCTCTCTCCTTCCATTTGCATATATCTCTCTCTCTCTCTCTCTATATATATATATATATATATATATATATATACTTTCATTATATTTAAAAAATAGCTAAGTATTTTACATCTTACATAGTATATATGTAAAAGAGTAAAACCGATAAATTTAAAAAAAAAGAGATAATGACGAAGTTCACTGCGAGAAGTAACATCTCCCATTTTAATTTAAGACTTGATAAAGCGCTACCAGTTCAGGCACGAAACGTCGACTTTCTCTCTTTTCTTAACTTTACTCGTTTAATTTTTCTTTTACGGAAACACGGTTGTTTTACTGTTTGTTTTAACGATTTTTTAAAAACTTTTTTTATACTTTTAACTTGGGAGATCTCGCTCTTACTAAGGTATTGGATTATTGTCATGTTCTCGTTCATCATAGAGTGGCTCCTCTGAAACGTGAATCTGAGACAAAGTTTAATAGTCTCGTTGGTGAGAGGCCTTGTTTTAAGGTCTCTAACCTTGACTTAGTGATTAATCTTTCATCCCAGAACCTTCCTCTTTTTGAGAAGGTTGTCTTGGGTTACGGCTTTTCCTTTGGAATTAATTGTCTGAAGGATTCTATTTTTAATTTTATTACTTCTTTTGAAGAATTTAGCTCGCATTTTAAATTGTTCCCTGAAGAGTTGTTCTGTCTGAAAGGTCTTATTTTAAGTAAATTGTAGAATAATCTAAGACAGGGTTTTAATATCCCCAAAATACTATGGTCTGCTCTCCGTGATCTTAAACGAAAGAATAATCTCATTGTCCCGAAACCAGATAAAGGTGATAATACTTTCCTTATGAATAAGGACGGTTATATTCGAAAAGCCAATGAGTCGTTATACGATGGTACTACATCGATAAATTCTAACCCTCTTCAAGTCTCACAACGGAATTTTAATAAGGATCTTAAACTTTTATTGAAGGACTCCCCGTACCTTTTAAAACAGTTTTTAGCCTTTTCTTCAAATTTATCCTATTTCTATGGCCTACCAAACGTTCATAAGCCAAATACACCTTTAATACCTATTATATCTGACATTAGTAGCGCCAATTATAAATTGGTTAAGTGGCTGTCTCAGAAACTTTCTTTTTTAATTGGCATTATTTCTAATGCTCATATAAAAATGTTCATCCAATTTTATAGACAAACTAAGTAACATTGACTTGATGGCTAAAAAGATGATTAGCTTCGATGTTTTTCTTTTTACCAAGGTCCCAACTGAAACAACCTTGACTTATCTGGAGGAGTTCCTCTTGGTAATGAAATTCGTATGATTTTACCTATACATATTTTTTTTTAAATTGGTTATGCTTATTTCACAACTATTTTACGTTTAATAATTTATTTTTCCGATAAAAGGAGTCTTAGCATGGGTTCCCTTCTCTCTGTCACCTTCGTTAACATATTTATGCAGCCTTTTGGAAGAAAATTTCTCCCTGAGAGTCTTAATCCCTCAATTTTTTGGTATCGTTATGGTGATGACGTTTTCGTTTTGCTTCCGTCGGATTCTGATCCTATCCACATACTTAACCGATTAAATAATGTTCTGCCCTCTGTAAAATTTACTGTTAAAAATGAAAGAAATTCAACAGTTCTCTTTTGGACATTTAAATCATTAGATCTTCTAAGAACAAACCTGCTTTTACGTTGTTTAGAAAACTTACTCATTCTAATATATACGTTCATTGGTTTTCTTCACTAAGTTCATCTACCAAGAAAAGTATTCTTATGGTATGTTTTTGAGAATTCTTAGGATTTGTAACCTCTCTTATTTGGATGCCGAACTCTGTTACATTAAGGATTCTTTGAAAAAACTGGGTTACCCTTCTAACTTTATTGAAAAGTCTCTTAGATTTGCCAAGAAGAAATTTTATAATGCTACTATGATTGGTAATTATGTTGCTGACCACATGACCTGAACTTTTCGTCAAAAATACATTTTTCAAGTGTATTTTGGTGTGCTCTGTTCAAATTTGACCTTCATTTTTTGACTACATTTTATACAATAAAGCATAACTTAACATGTTCATGTTACGAGATCTCGTAAACGACGCATTACCACAGGAAACGTGCAAAACACCTCAAAATTAACCAGAAAAGTTTGCTCTCGTCATTTTCATTTAAACTAACGAAAATATCACGACTTAACCTAACCAATCATCAAAGGCGTACAGTTGAACTAACCAGGCATTCAGTTGACCTAACCGGGCATTCAATTAACCTAACCGGGCATTCAATTAACCTAACCGGGCATTCAATTAGTCTAACAGGTTAATATTGGTTATTTCACCTAAATATCTTCTGATCTTTTCGTATTAGGCACTCAATGTCACATTTCGGGCAAGTTAAGGATGAAAGAATAACGCCGAAATTGATAAAAACATCCAATGCTTTGTCTTCATCTAGGGCACATGACGAATCAAATTCTCAAAGTCGAAACCACACGAACGGCACGTCATAATTCTATCACAAACACCACCAAACTGAATCCAATTAGAAAAAAATAGCCAGAACAGAAACCAACAAACTAATAAAGTCGCAGTGTAACATGACGTCATACCACCCCCGACTACAAATACACTAACTATATATATAACCTTTATCTTTGGTTAACCTTTGGTTAGCTTCCGCCCGAATTGTTCATTCTGACGAAGGTCAAGCTTTTCACTCCACCTTAGACGTACAGTTTAACGTGGAATCCGAACCACGCCCCATCAGCAGCCCAGCGTCTTAACCACTAGGCCACCTAGGGTACCCATTTATCTACCAACCACTTTCTTTATTGTGTGGAAGGATGAACAGCTGGGTTTTGCTGCGCGCCGGCTGCCGTCGGGTCTAGAACCCGGGGTCGATGGATTCGTAGTCAGCGACGCTAACCACTACACCACCGAGGCGCATCTACCAAGAAAAGTATTCTTATGGTATGTTTTTGAGAGTTCTTAGGATTTGTAACCTCTCTTATTTGGATGCCGAACTCTGTTACATTAAAGATTCTTTTATTATTATTATTATTTTCTACAATAGTTTGCACAAAAAATAACTAACAGATTTGAAAAGAGCGGGAGATATTAACCCAGAAAAATGTATTTTTGACCAAAAGTTCAGGTCATGTGACCAGAAACATATTAACACTATGATACGCCTATTTGTTATCGATTAGTGACAGTAACGCAGATAAACTTATCAATTACAGTACAAAATAAAGCCATTATCATCTCACCATAAATATTTTCATTATATGTACAGGGTGTACATAAAGTCAGGATCTATTTTTGTGAAGCACTTGGAAATTACATGGAATTCAATCATAAAATGATAAAGTGGTAACATTTATTAAATAATTAAGAGTAGGATTCGACGTGACGCCCATCAGTATCCCTGCACAGCTCAAATCGTTCCGCAGCATTTCTAAACACATTCTGGAGCATTTGCGAGGTTATGTTATCTGCAGCAGTTCGTATACGTGTACGTAAGTTTTCAAGACTCGTAATCTTCGTCTGATAGACGTGCGATTTGATAAAGCCCCATGCAATGAAATCTAAAGGGGTTAAATCTGGTGATCTCGCTGGCCAAGGTCTGTTGCTTCCGCGTCCGATCCAGCGATTTGGAAAACGTCCATTTAGATAATCCTGAACAATTTTGGCATAGTGACAAGGAGCACCATCATGTTGATAGACGACGGTACTAACAATCCTATCCCCAATCAGCTGAGGTTCAAGGAATTGCTGCAACATGTCCAGATAAATAAGCCCCGTAACTGTAGCTTCAGCAAAGAAAAAAGGACCATAAACCTTAGATTTTGTTAAACCCATCCAGACATTAACTTTAGGTGAGTCTCTTTCCCAATTTTGGACGAAATCATTCGGTCTTTCATCTGCCCAAATTCGACAGTTATGGCGATTTACTTTTCCACACGTATGGAAAGTGGCTTCATCACTAAAGAGAATGTTGTCCATTAAATTATCACTCCAGATTTGTTCTACGAGGTCAGCACACACAGCACTTCGTCGAGGGAAATCTTCCTCATGTAAATCATGTAAAACCTGCAAATGATAGCTTTTCTTCTGCAAATTAACTTTCAGAATTTTGTGCACAGATGACGTCGGGAGGCCGAGTCTGTGTGATGCAGCACGAACGGACGTACGTGGCTCCTCAGTGATAATTCCGCGTACTGCATTCACGGTAAGATCTGACATACACGGTCGTCCTGATCTTGCTTCATCATTTACAGATCCCGTTCGTTTAAATTTGTTCACCAATTTTCGTATTGTCTTGTCTATTGGCCCCGGCTTATGAAATCTCCTTCTAAACTTCTCTCTGATGTCATTTATTTCTTTCCCTCGATTCGCCAAATTACTATTGCCACACGCTCTTCTGTATTCATTCTAAGGGCTTCTGAAAAGAAAAATAGAAAAAAATAATTATTTCACAAAAATAGATCCTGACTTTATGTACACCCTGTATAACAAATTGAAGAGTGTAGGGATCTTTCCCAAATGGACGACCCCACAGGATTTAACTAAAAATTTGTATATTAATAAATTTTTATATTCTAATAACGAAAATAACATTATTTTCCTGGAGAAATATGCTCAACATACGAAAAAAATTGCATTTGTATGCGCGTTAGTTTGCATGGTTCATGACCGTTATCTAGTTTACACCACTCATGACGCCCGGATACGAGGTTGCTGTGTGGCCCCCGGTTAATTGAATGCCCGATTAGGTCATTTGAATGGCCGGTTAGGTCAACTCTACGCCCTTGACGATTGGTTAGGTTAAGTAGTGATATTTTCGTTAAAACTAACGAAAATATCATGACTTAACCTACCCAATCGTCAAGGGCGTACAGTTGACCTAACCGGGCATTCAATTGACCTAACCTGGCATTCAATTGACTGGGGGCAACTCGCAAGTAGACAAATCACAGCACTGCATTATCATATGCTCACACTACAACAATAATATTCAGACTAAACTAGGTCTAAGCAGGCAACAAATAAACATTAATAACAACAACAAAAATTACTGTTTATGCGAGTTCGTATGGAGAAAAAGGTATGCAAATGAAGATTTATTTATTAAAATATTATTAAATATTACAAGTTTTAGTAAATAAAAGATATTATCTGCGTTTTATTTTGTAAAATCAACTACATAACTACATAATTTAGATAACGGTCATGCGCCATGCAAACTAGTGCGCATATAAATGCAATTTTTTTCGTATGTTGCGCATATTTCTCCAGGAAAATAATGTCATTTTCGTTATTAGAATATAAAAATTTATTAGTATACAAGTTTCCAGCTAAATCCCGTGGGGTCGTCCATTTGGAAAAGTTCCGAGTGTAGTGCCGATGTAAACGCGGAAATTTTATAAAAGTATAATTTGTAACAAGTGTGAGTCTACTAACTGAAGCATAAGTGATGTGAACTATTTTTATTTAGATATAACGAGTAACATCCTTACTCATGGTAATAACATGCATGGTATTTGATGGATAACTGTCGGGTCTTTTCCGAAATTTGGACTGTTTCCTATTTTTTGAAAATAAGATATTTAATGTAGATTTTTACGCTGATTTGAAAAATGTAAGTCATTTTTTGGAGAAATTATTATTTTAAAAGTTACACGGTGTTCTAATTTACGTATAGTTACTATTTTAAAAGTTACATGGTGTACTAGTTTACCTATAGTTACTATAGAAAAATCTTTTGCATGTATATATTGATTTGTCATATTGTTAATACTATTTTTGATAAATTTCAGCTTTTCTATAGATATTAGTTAACGTTAAAACTAACGAAAATATCACGACTTAACCTAACCAATCGTCAAGGGCGTACAATTAACCTAACCGGGCATTCAATTAACCTAACCGGGCATTCAATTAATCTAATCGGGCATTCAGTTGACCCAACCGGGCATTCAGTCAACCTAACCGGGCATTCAGTTGACCTGATTGATACCTACTTGTGCGAATTCATGTGGCGACAGAAAAATAACGGTCGAAATCTATTCACACTAAAGAATACAATACCTAACTCTTGTATTAGTTTTCAGTTGTATTGTTATAGCTTTTGACCTAATACAAAATTACAACAAACATAACTTTTGAACAGCTCATTTCTCCAACAATAACTTACAGTTTTGAAATTAGCGTAAAAGTCTACATTAAATATCTTATTTTCAAAAAATCGGAAACCGTCCAAACTTCGGGAAAGCTCCAAATTGTCGTACAAATAACCTAAAAGATCAAAATTTCAATTTTTTTTTCTAACGGTTTCCCGCTCTCCACTCATATTCCTCTAAACTAATAATTTATTTTACCAGCTATTATAAGATACAAAATAATAATATATGAAACAACAAGCGTATCGACTGGTTTAATGTCGATATGCAACTGGAACCGTGTCGACTGGTTTGATGTCAGTATGCAAAAGCATAGTTTCAACTTGCTGATAATAATAATAATGACTATTCAAATATTTCTCATTATAATATCAAAAACATACATTATAGCGATATACAGCAATGACCAAAGGCTAAGACTCCCTCACAGATTTCTGGAATATCCCCTTTTTGCGCAATTTTTGGTAAATCAATATATGTACATTAAAGTTAGAAAACGGACATTTGTTATGAAATTGACTTTGCCTCATAAAATACATGCTAAACTACGTGAAAATGAAAGAAATTATCGTAGCAACAGGTTTTGGATCACCTGAAGATCAAGGCCCACAGCCTTCTTTAGTTAGCTTTATAAGGCTAACTAACGAAAATATCACGACCTAACCTAACCAATCGTCAAGGGCGTACAGTTGACCTAACGACTGGTTAGGTTAGATCGTCATATTTTCGTTATAAGGCTAACTAAAGAAGGCTGGGGGCCCTGATCTTCAGGTGATCCCAGGTTTTTTTTATCCTCATAGTGATGAAAGCAAAGAGTGGTGAAAGCCCGCTTGAAAGGGCTAAAGGCTGATTCGAAAAAAGTAAAATTATTTTGCATTTCTTGAACAGTTTTTAAGTACAGTAATGATATAAAGTATAAAGCTTACACACACACACACACACATATATATATATATATATATATTAATATATATATATATACCAGCTTGAGAGAAAAGAGAGGTACACCATAATCTACATATGGAAAATGATCGAAAAACTAGTATCACACATCAAACTAAACCCAATTACCATCCAAACAACGCTGGAAAATAGGAAAGGCAGAAGGTGTAGTGTTCCCAAATTAAAGGCCCGACATGGGACCTCTTCAACACTGAAGGAAAATAGCTTGGTTGTAAGGGGGCCAACACTTTTTAACCAGCTTCCAAAGGACCTCAGAAACGTTACAGGGGTCAAAGTTGAAGTCTTCAAGAGAAGACTAGATGCCTGACTCAGGACGGTACCAGTTGAGCCGGGTGTACCTGGCTATGTGCGGTGGAGAGAGCAAGAAAACAACTCGCTCCTCCACCAAGCCAGGCCTAGAGCTTGACTGCATGTGAAGAGGGACCAACACACGGAACTTAAACGAGGTTAACGAGGTGTATATATATATATATATATATTTAAAAATATCAGTATCTGAATCAAATACTCTTAAATTTATTGCAGTTTAGATAAATGCAAACCCAATTCGAAACACTAATCAATTTTAATTGATACCACAACGATCTTAACGAAATCTGTAAATTCATAATTAACGAAATCAGTAAATTCATAATTATTCCTTCAACTTATGTACAATACCAAATGAATTTCTAATTTACACAGACTCAAAATGGTCAGAAAACCGGAATTTTGCCAGAGAAGCGAGGCCAGGTGGAAATATTCGTGAAAGAAGGCAACAGTCAAAGGCAGAGAACATCCTGATCTGAAACATCTCAGACAGCACTACAGTATGTAAGATAAAAATGAGGGTTTTTGAGGTTGGAGAGTACAAAAGTTTAATCAGAAAAGAATTCAATATCTTCAAACAGAGAAAAAGCTTTTTTTTCTATACAATTTAGATATCTGATATGACGTTAATGTATTTAAAGTATCCTTACATGAATATGTAGTTATGAAGCATGGGAGCTTTACAGACAAACTCGATAGAATTTGGTTCATTTATTACAGAAGGGAAGTAAAATCGCAAGTAATAATAATAATAATAATAATATAATAATAAATGGTGAACATTTACAGAAATAGCTGTTATACTGCTAGAAAATTTTATACAATACATACACCAATAATTATTACGTACATACTACATACATTACATTCATCTGTAATGATTGCATGAAACATTATTTTCTGTAAATAAAATGATAATTTGTATACTTAGTAGAAAATAGTTTTCTAATAGCATGTTTATGGCATCTTCCATTGTACGACCATCTCCAAACCCAAATTGCGTTTTAGTTAAAATATCGTGTATTGGATTAAGAATTCAGTAAGTTTATTCCATACAATTTTTTTCCAATACTTTACTTTACTCTTTATTGCTAAAGAACTTAACTCTTTATTGCCAAATAAAAGCGTATTTGGTCACAAAAACAAACCGAAATACGCATTCGATAATGTATTTAAATGGCTTTTTACATTTGTTTACAAACATAAAAATAATAATATAATGTTGCCTGAAAACAACTTTGAAAGCAACACACTGTTCCAAATCTCCAAAGTTTGGTATATTTCTTTGAGGCAACAATGTGCTTCAAATAAAGGGTTAAAGTTGGTAATATTGAAATGAGACGATAACTGGATGGAATGTTTGAGTTACCTGACTTGCACAGACAGTCAGGGAATAATAATAATAATAATAATAATAATAATGAAGAAGAAGAAGAACCGTTGATGATTATATTATTAAAAAATAATCTTAAAATTAATAAAACTCGTATCATAACATATAAATCCTTGTTTCTATTATTATTATTTATTATTTATATAAATACACATTTTGTAAAAAATGAGGAAGAAAAGGGATTGTAAAGTTTTAGCTCTCGTTTTGAGACGAAAACGACGAAGGCTATTAATTTTGTTGAATGAAGCATTTGATAAAACAGTTCGTTTGAAACTGGACATCTCCTTTTAATGTATTCGTACGGTGCCTCATTTTAAAGAAGTTAGTGACTGAAAAAAATTAATAAATTAATAACAGTGAATAATTAATTTAAATAATAAATGTATATATGATAGGTATATTAGGGTGTCACTTAATTGTATGGTAAGAATTGAACCATCAAGAAGTTTCGGTCTGACCCTCTAGAAATGTGACATTGCATGTAAAAACGCTGATTATGAAGTTTCATGAGAAAATATTAATATTTGGAGGTCGTTCAAGGCCATTAAAATTTTGATGACGCCTCGTTACTTTTCCTAAATTGAAATGCGCTTCCTTTCTATGCCTCAGCCCAGTATCATTTCAGTCGCCTTAATGGTAAGATGTGTTTGCATTAGTGTGTGTTATTTTAGTCTTAATATTAGGATATGCGTGTATTAGTGTTTTTTATTGCATAATAACTATAACACTTATTTTTTATTTTCAGGTGTAAATTTATATAGCAAAATACATTTATCTAATGATGGAGACTCGAAAGAAATGTAAGGTTTACTTGATTGACAAGTGTGAGAATGATATTAGAGGTGGTAAATTGCCATCAAATCTTCAGGCTCTGTCCTTTTTCCTTCATTCACATATAAAAAAGACGATAAGAGAGGCTTCGTCAATGGCAATTGAAAAAATTGAGGAGTTTTGGAATCGTGCCCGAATTTCAACTCAACACAAACAGGACACAATCAGAAAACTGGAAAAACTCTTCTCACGATGGAAAGCATTGAAAAATATGCATCCCGCAAGACAGAAGTACAGGTTAAGAATGACAGCATGTTCAAGGACTGTTTTCACGACCTCTTTGGTATCGCTCATGCAAATGCCCTCGACATAATCAAAATGGAGGAAGATAAGCAGTTTCTCATTGCTCAGCGTGAAAAAGGCCGTCGTGGAACAATGTCTTCTGTTGATATTGTTCTACATCAGAAGGAGGCAAAGAAGGAGAAACGTGTGTTGAGCGAACAAAGTCGAAAGCGAAAGGCAGAACAAAGCAGGGATTCATTGTTAGATTCTGTTACACTAGAGAGCAGCAGTTCATCGACGTGTGAGGAAGCGGAATTAGAACCTGAAGCTGTTCCTGGAACAATTAGGCAGAAACCCCCTTTCAAGCGGGGAAGGAAAAAAGTCATCACGCCTGGTCTCACAGCAGTTCTAGATCGCTGTAAAGTATCTGATCGTGCTGCTACTATGATTATTGCGGAGACTGCGAAAAGTCTCAGCCACGGTATCCCTGATCTTGCTGTTAATCGAGAGACCATCCGACGTGAACGAAAGAAGCAAAGGGAGGTACTCTCTATGACCATCATGGAAAACTTCAAGCTGAATGTACCTCCTACTGTACATTGGGATGGTAAATTATTACCGGAAATTACTGGAAAGAAAAAAATTGATCGTCTTCCTGTCATAGTAACAGGTCAGGGAGTACATCAGCACAAGTCATTGAAGCTCTCCGTAAGTGGGATATTGAAGAATAGGTCCAAGCTATATCCTTCGATACAACTAGCTCCAATACTGGTCTAATGGCTGGGACTTGCGTTATTTTACAGCAGATGCTGAAACGTGACCTACGTCATCTGGCCTGCAGACATCACATCACCGAACTTTTGGCTGCAGCAGCTTTTAAAGAATGCATGGGCCCCACATTAGCTACAGATGTCCAACATTTTAAGAGATTTCAAGGAAAGTGGGACGACATTGATCCAAAGCGGTATGAAGACTGCACCACTGATGAAATTACCACTTCTGCTGTCGCTGATGTAAAGGAAGGTCTCATTAGCTTCTCTAAATCTGTAATGACTACAAAAATCCCGCGAGATGACTATAAGGACCTACTTGAACTGGCATGTCTGTTTCTTGGTGCTGTCTCTAATCGTGGTGTAGTTTTCATGCTCCAGGAGTGATGCATCAGGCACGATGGATGTCAAAGGCAATCTATTCCTTAAAGATTTGGATGTTCAGATCACAATTTAAGTTAACAAACCGTGAGGAAAGAGGACTTCGCGACTTTTGCATTTTTATTGTATGCATCTATGTGAAAGCTTGGACCACGTGCCCTTGCACCATTAATGCTCCCCAAAATGACCTTCATCTCCTACAGTATTCAAACATCCATCCACGCATTGCTATGGTAACTTCACAGAAGATGGCAGCTCATTTATGGTATTTGTCTGAAGAGCTGGTTGGTCTTGCTTTTTTCGATGACGATGTCCTCCCTGATATCAAAAATTGCATGGTCATATCTATGACTAGTGTTGATGGACAAGAGAACCCTCCAAAGCGTGTGGTTGTTGACCTGGATACTGTGAAAGAAAAAAGCTTGAAAAAATTTGTAATAAAAAACACAAAGTTATTGTTCACGAAGTTCAACCTCCCAGATGAATTCTTGGAGAAAACTGCTGAGCAATGGGAAGAGGATACCCATTACCAGACTGCGAAAGAGTGTAAAAACTCTAACTGTAACAAATGACTTCACTGAACGTGGAGTTGCTCTCATCCAGGATTTTTCTGGATACCTAACCAAAGCTGAAGAACAACTCCAGTTTCTTCTCCAGGTTGTTGAAGACCATCGCAAGCACTGGACATGGGGACAAAAGCATACCTTAAGTGGAAATAATGATTAATCATAATAATTACGCTACGGTCTGATGTTAATGTACTTCATCTTAATATTATGATAATGTCTTGTGCACTTCCTGCTAATGTAGGAACATAATAAATTGTTTAAATACATTTGGAAATTGTTTATATTCACACTTTCTGAGAATCTCGTATCCAATACTTCGAAGTCGTTGAGCGACCTCTAAATATTAAAATATTTCAATAAAATTTTGTGCACAGTGTTTTTACATCATATGGCGTACGTTGATGGGGTCAGAGCACGGAAACTTAAAAGTTGAAAAATAAGTGACATCCTAATATATATATACGATGCAAACCCACAAGGAAAAAGAAAAATGATTCCAAGGCCTTACGTGTATTCAGAAGTACACCTCCTCAGGGAATGAAGGGTGGAGGCAAGATGACCAAAAATATATACAAAGGGACAAAAAAACAAAAAGATTAACACAAGATTAACAAGAGTTGATTAGAGGCAAAAGGTATTTTAACAGGATATTGTCAATTTTATACATTCCCGCACTGTTATTGAAATTATTTTTAAAATGGATAAATGCACATTCTAGAATATTCCTTTCGATTATATCTGTGTTTTTAACGAGAGCTTTAGAACTATCCCATTTAATACTATGATTACATCTATACATATGGTTGAACAATGCCATAGAATTATTTGCTGTTCTACACGTATATTTATGCTGTTTTACTCTAATATCTAACGATTTACCCGTTTGTCCTACAGAGTATATACTAAGTCACATTGTGTACATCCGATCGAATACACACAACCAACCAGATTATCCGGGCTACTCTTTATTAAGCGTGATTTAACAGTATTATTATACTTAAAGACTACATTGATTCCAATTGCTTTTAGTAAAGTCGGAAGATATTGAAAATTTACATGGTAAGGTAGGCTAAGGAGTCCCATGAACTAGACTTCAATACGTTATGGTTTAGGATTCTCTGTCCCAAAAAAGCCCAGCAGTTTACTGATTGCTAAGTCTTTTATTCATTTTGAAAAACATAGTAATATATCCGAAAGTGAGGTGACTTTAGTCAAACGCTGTGTGTATGGTGCTTTTAATACAAGGTATGAATCGAACTATCGTTTGAGGTTTGAAAAAGCCCTAAAAACACTTAAAAATAACGATTCAATACATATTACTGAAGCGGACAAATCTAATTTGATCGTCATCATGGATAAAAACAATTACATTGAAAAGATGAATACATTATTGAGTGACCGTGATACGTACAAACCTCTGAACAGAAACCCAGTGGAGGATGTTAATAAAATGTTTAACAGAAAATTGAAAGAAATATTAAAAAATAACTATAATGGACTTTCTAAGTAGTTTCTTTGTATTAATCCGTCACTACCATATTTGTACGGTTTAGTAAAAACACAAAGTTAATAATCTCATGAGGCCTATTGTTAGCTCAGTAGGCTCTGTAACCTATAAGATATCTAAATGGTTAGTTAGTTTATTAACGCCGTTAGTTGGCTCTATTTCCAAGTCACATATTGTAAACAGCATGGATCTTACTGACAAACTGAAGTTTCCTAATGACCCTAATTTCAAACTGGTAAGTTTTGATGTAAAGTGTTCCAAAAAACCTTAGCCCTCCTATTTGCAGCTAACATGTTTACTTATATCGAAATAGTTTTTATTGATTATAAAAATATATAAAATTCCTTATTTATTGCAGGTGTTAAAATTACTGTAGCTGATAAAGTGATAATATAATAGCTTCTCAATTAATTGGTGATTCGGAGAGGCAACGTGTGATAGATCGCATACGAGCAATAACATTTCGGGAAGCTCGTGATTCTGGAGCCACCTTTATAACACGTTCATGGGTTGCCAAAAAGTTGCGAAGAAGTGAGGACTTCATCAAAAGAAATTGGAATAAAACTTTGGATGAATGTGAAATGGATACAACCAAATCTGGGCGCCCAAATTTGCCACTCTCTCAGGAAACAAAGGACATCATTGAAAGCGGTACGCGTAAGCGGAAAAACAGCTGTGCTAAACTTTCTAGAGAGATCGGAGTGTTGAGAGGAAAGATCGTTAGTGGTGAGATCATTCGACTGTACCGTCATAGGGAAGGTTTAAAGCCTTGGCATGAACTTCCAAAGCCAAGAAAAACTCAACTTAACATCGATGACAGAATGTGGTTTGCCCATTATCTTGAAGATTGGGATGTAGATGATTTCATGCATTTAGCTGTCTCCGATGAATTTTTTGTTTACGTAACACGTCGGCCTAACTGCCAAAATGATCGAGTGTGGGCCACAACACCAGATGAAATCGATGACAATGAACATTATCGCGAATTATTAAAAAGTCCAGACTGTGTTGGTGTGTTTGTTTTGTTCACTGCAAAGAAGCTCATGTGGGTGCTGAAGCCAAATGGTCAGAATTGGGATGGACAGTATTTTCGTGATATTATTCTATCCCAGCATGTCATTCCTTTTCTAAGAAACCCAAACAATTCTATGGATGTCGATCAGGTCACACTTCTGCACGATAAGGCCCCCTTCTTTAAGGCATTAGCCACTCAACAGTTGTTGCGGAACCATGAGATCGATTTCTTTAGAAATGAAGAATGGCCAGGAAATTCTCCTGACCTGAACGTCTGTGTAAACACATTGGATCAGTTATAAAGGAGAAGGTTGAATGTCTCTTGTTTCAAGAACCTGCAGCAAATCGATTTTCGAAGGATACAATGACGCAACACATTGAAACTGTTTTAGTAAATTTGTGTAACGATCAAGATCTATTCACGTCACTTTTGGCAAGCTACCCAAAGCGAATTCAGGCAGTCTTGGAAGCCAATGGCGGGAACACGAAGTTTTAATTGTTTCTCATTAAATGCAGGATTAAATTTTCTTTTGTAAGGTATGTTTAGTTTTATTGTACCTCTAATGGTTTAGGCCATGGGCAGGGGGGCTAAGGTTTATTGGAGCCCCGTATGTTCAGTTATTCATAAAAGTCCCTGTTAATGACCTACTTGATTTTTTAAAAGATAAGATCTCTGAATATTCTTTCCCTGTTCAACACAACACTCTTATTGAGTTAATTAAGCTTTGTGTCAAAGATTGTAAATTTCAGTTTGAAACTAAGTTTTGTGCTTTGTCGTTTGGATTGGCGATGGGAAATCCCCTCTCACAAGGTATTGGCTCGCTTATATATGGAATTTTTTGAAAGCAGAATTTTGCCTACTATTGTTAATTTTAACCTTGTTTGTTAAGGTATATCGATGATATTTTATGCCTTTGGCCTAATAATTTGGATGTTGACTTATTTCTTGGTAGGCTCAACAGTTTAGTCCCACTATTAAGTTCACGGTTGAAAAAGAAAATGACGGAAGCTTATCTTTTCAGGATCTAAAAATTTGGAGATGCTTTAATCAGTTCAAATTTGAAATTTATCGTAAGCTTACTAATAATAACTCTTATGTGCATTTTTATTCCGACCATCATCCCGCGATTAAATCTTCTATTTTTCTGCTCTTCCTTAGAGCATTGAGAGTTGTCAGTCCTGAATTTTTAGATTCCGAGTTATGCAATATCATGAATATTGGTACTAAATAATGTTTCCCTATTTCATTTTTAGATAACTGCCTTAGGAAAGCCAAGAATTGGTATTATAATAGTGTAACTGCAAAGGAATTTGAGCGTAAAAATACCCTTAGCCTACTTTACCATGTAAATTTTCAATATCTTCCGACTTTACTAAAAGAAATTGGTATCAATATAGTCTTTAAGTATAATAATACTGTTAAATCACGCTTAATAAAGCATAGCCCGGATAATCTGGTTGGCTGTGTGTATTCGATCGGATGTACACAATGTGAATTAGTATATACTGTATAGGCCAAACGGGTAAAACGTTAGATATTAGGATACAACAGCATAAATATGCGTGTAGAACAGCAAATAATTCTAATGCATTGTTTAACCATATGTATAGATGTAATCATAGTATTAAGTGGGATAATTCTAAAGCTCTCGTTAAAAACACAGATATAATCGAAAGGAATATTCTAGAATGTGCATTTATCCATTTTAAAAATAATTTCAATAACAGTGCGGGAATGTATAAAATTGACAATATCCTGCCAAAATACCTTTTGCCTCTAATCAACTCTTGTTAATCTTGTGTTAATCTTTTTGTTTTTCTGTCCCTTTGTATATATTTTTGGTCATCTTGCCTCCACTCTTCATTCTGGAATCATTTTTCTTTTTCCTTGTGTGTTTGCATCATTCATTCATTTCACGTGTCTGATAGTGAAATTCATCATATATATATATATATATATATATATATATGTTACACACAGACCGTGCATGAAACAAGGAACTCTGGAAAAATTTAATCCACTCTAGTCCGAATAAGTAATGGTAAATAGCAAACACTATAGTTTTTTCCTTTTTATGATGTTAGCCCGACGTGGGCAACGGGTCACTCGCAAAGTGGCCCCAAAATATAGCTTCCCTTACCAGCTATCTGCCAAGCAGATAGCATCCAGCTTTTGGACAGGATCTAGGGTTTAGAGCAGCCTAGGCCCACTATATTTAGAACCTCATTATAAGCAAGAAACTCGTTGCATTCATGTCGGATTGAATACATCAAAGATTAAGTGAGTAACTATTAGGGTGTGTCAATTTTGTCAACTTTTTTCAAATCAATTTTGGTAGTGAAAATATAGTGTCTTTTCATGTCAAAACTTGAAATTGGCTAACCAAAATGAACTAAAATAACCCTTACCTACATCAATTTTACCTTAAAGTTTCAGAAATTGACTCTTTTACTAAATAATAGGACATAACTTGATTAACTATTCATCTGTCACAGAATTATCCCACTGATCGCATATGGAGTGTTTTCAAGGTCATATAGTTGTTGTACAATGTACAAGTCACAACATGAATAGAACTGTCCCTCACTCTCAGTCCTCAGTTGCCTCTTAGATGTCATAGACGGTGGTTTGTTGTTATTGCTCTTGTACCTACTTCATAGTTATTCTACTAGACGAATACTACAGTTTAACTGTAAGTATGGATTTATTGATTATTACAATTATTTATTATTATCATATTCTTCTGTCTAATTATGTTGTAATCCCATGAAATATTTTTTTATTGAATTTTAGAACATCGAATGACTAAACTTTGAAACATCGTAATTGATATAAAATACTTAAATGTTTTTCTTTCTTTTCAGATATTCCTAAGATGCCAAAATTGAAGACAAAAGTTCACTCGTCATGCCACTTGAGCCTGTTAGTCGGTACAGGCAAGGAGCTTCCCGTATCAGAACTACCAACAGTGCGAGACATGCTGAGACTAGGGTTACTCCTTCGTGAACAAAATACAAAGGATAGAAGGAACTACACAGAGAAAGAGCTCATAAGGGACATGATTCCCCCTCTTCTGCATCAGTGGAAAAAAGCTAATGTTATTCAAACCACCTGTACTCAATCAGTATAGAACTATTGAGCTAAAATTAACAAAGCTGTGGCACAAAGCAGTTGAGACATCACTTGGCAAATGAAAACTAGCAAAGAAAAATAAATTTCTGCACACACTTGATACTCTTCTTGACATTTTTAACTGCCAGTGTCCCATAGAGTTGTGTTCTGAAGCCAATTGTTCTCCCTCATGCAGAAGAGAACCTCACCCTCACATTGATTGCCGCTGTCCTCGTGAGAAGAAGATCCCTGTTTTGGAGCTGGCTTTCATAAAGGCGCAGAGAACAAAGGCAGGAGGCCAAGGAAGTATGCAAATTGGTTCGGCAGATTATTCAGAAACCAAAAAACAGATTGTTATTGCTAAAAAAGAAAAAATCCGAGAGAGGGAAGAAAGGAAGAAAAAGAAGAGTGAAGAAGCCACCCAAAGAGATGAAGAGCTCTATCAAGAGGTTTCTCACTTCTTTGAAAGCTCTTCAGATGAACAGTAAGAAGCAACATCAGATGATAGCTCCAAAATGCCATCTGAACCTTCGCCGAAGAGAATGAAATACAACACTAAAGACATCTCAAACATTGCCCTTGCCAGTATTCGCCACTATACTGGGCTACAAGAGACTGCAGAGATTGCCACTGCCGCTTGGATAGATGCAGGCCTCATCAGCCGAGAGGATACATCCTTAGTGATAGATCATAATAAGATAAGAAGAGCACAAGAAAAAATAATGAAGGAAATATCTGATCAGCATGAAAAAGATTTGAAGGAGGAATGTCTCTCTTGCCTTTTGTTTGATGGAAGAAGAGATGACACAAAAGTTCTCCTAGAGGTAGAGGGAATGGAGGAAAAGTTTCCCGGTTTCATCAAAGAAGAACACTACTCTGTGTGTTCCGAACCTGGTGGTCGCTATTTGTTTCACTTTGTTCCTGAAGCAGAAGTAGAAGGCAAGAAACATGCAGAGGCAATTGCTGATCAAATAATATGTTGGCTTCAAGAAAGAAGACTTGACAGTTCACTGCAGGCAGTTGGTGGAGACTCAACTGCGGTGAACACTGGATGGCAGGGCGGTGTTATGACGCATTTAGAGAAAAAACTTGGAAGAAGGCTTGTTTGGATTGTATGTGATTTGCACACTTGATGGTCCTACAAAGAGCAACAAGTGGTCAGGCCCTCTTGGCAACATGCTAGATGCAGCAACGGAATTATAAATAAATACAAAATTTCCAAAGGTCGAAGTAGGCCCTCCCCTTCCAGTGTTGCCTGAAGAAGTTATCAAAGAAGCTCAGCACGGATCATTCTTACGCTTATCGTATTGTTCAAGCAATCAGATCAGGAGAGTTGTTGCCTCAAAATCTGGCTCTCTTGGAGATTGGACCCGTAAGTAGGGTGGATCGATTTTACATTTTTTTCGATTTCCACATTCTAATGGAGACAAAAACTTGCGCATGCATGAGAAAATAGCCTCTGCAAAATCTTAGCTTAATAGGTAATCATCTTCTGCCCCCGGCAGAGCGATGAAAATCATATTTTAGTAGTCAAAAACGTATTTTTCTTATAATTTTTAAAATATTTCAATATGCATCAAAATTATTCCTAATAACTATAAAGTCGATGAAAAAGACCTCATATGATCGTTTTTCCAAGCGCTTTGTCCTACGTTAATATCTTTTGCCCCCGGCAACAACGTCAAATGTTGAAAAAATAGGTAATTTATATACATATTTTCAGATCGGCTCTTTGTCTTAAATAATGCATTTATATCGTTGCTTAGGCATGAAATAACACACACGCAAAATTTTATGACTCTAGGCTAGGGTTTAAAGGTCATCTCTGGTGAGTGCTGCCAGCAGCAGCTGCCACTGACGCGCCAGTACGCACTGCGTACTGGCGTATGATTGAAATGAAACTACAAAGGCCAGTTCAGTGGATCATATGCCTATTACACGGTAATGAATTATCACTGCGACACCTCATTCAAGACTTGGACGGCAAAACAACTGGGCCAATGGGCTTTACTGGACCAGTTGGAAAACAACTGAACGACTGCGAAAAACTTCCAATTACAGAATTCGATGCCATTCCATCTCCCGACATTGACATAGATGATGCCAAGTTGAGCACTGACCAAAAATATTTGTTAGGCATCTACAGAGCAGTGTCGAGCGGTAGCTGCTCTTCAGCTCTCGCGGCT
Organism: Bathynomus jamesi; assembly: GCA_023014485.1. Lineage (NCBI taxonomy): Eukaryota > Metazoa > Arthropoda > Malacostraca > Isopoda > Cirolanidae > Bathynomus > Bathynomus jamesi. Next base: position 552,867 of record JAJOZX010002286.1, read on the forward strand.
CGAAATCCAGGTAAGATGGCGCATTCCAGGTGGCTGACAACAGCAAATAGATTTCTGCGCCTCTATGTTTCAACCAGTGAACCCTTCAGCACCTTCAACGAAATTGTGCGATTCATTATGACAGTTTACGCACCAATTTGGTTTAAGATAAAGAAAAACTCGTTTCACTGAGGGCGCAAAACATTTTTTCGAAATGATGCGTCTCTCTCAGACCATGCCTCAAAGATCTAAGACAATCGCCAACAAAGTCATCCGTAGAAATTCTTTCTTTGCTCACCCAGAAAATATTTTGATCTCCATGCTACATGCCGATGAGCAACACATAAGAGAATTGGGATGGAGAAGAATATTAAAAGCACGATCAAAACAATCACCAGCGGGGAAATTCGAGCCTTCGCCATGCCTGAGCTGCTCTACGATAGTCAAAACTATTACGAAATGATCAACTGGCAAACGGCTGAGGTGACCGAACCCCCCGTTACAAAAACAATACCTGATACCCGAATAAAAGAGTTTGTTGAGACGGGAGACCAGCCTGATGGACTTATCCCACTATTCCCTTGTCATACTCAAGCGGTCGAGAGACTCATCAAATTAGTAACCGAAGGCTCTGCCAGTGTAAGTGGAATAGAAGAGAGGGACGGATTCATCCGCTCCCGTCTTCACTCCCGAACAAAAATTCCACGATTTGATTCTAAGAAAGATTACCGTATGTAAATCGACATGCAGCCAAAGGAAGGGTGGTTGGGGCTGGATAGGGTGGAACTCGACGTACAGCCACCACCTCCTCGTGGTGAGTTCTGGGTTGCTAATTTTATAAAATTAGCAAGCGAGGAGCTGTACTTAGTACTTATCGTACTTATAACATCGCATTAGCGTAATTATAATCCACATTTAGACTTTTCTCGGGGACAGAAGATATTACTCTAGTCATAAAATTTTGCGTGTGTGTTATTTCATGCCTAAGCAACGATATAAATGCTATGGGAAATATCTAAATGCATTATTTAAGACAAAGAGCCGATCTGAAAATATGTATATAAATTACCTATTTTTTTAACATTTGACGTTGTTGCCGGGGGCAAAAGATATTAACGTAGGACAACGCGCTTGGAAAAACGATCATATGAGGTCTTTTTCATCGACTTTATAGTTATTAGGAATAATTTTGATGCATATTGAAATATTTTAAAAATTATAAGAAAAATACGTTTTTGACTACTAAAATATGATAGATTTTGCAGAGGCTATTTTCTCATGCATGCGCAAGTTTGTGTCTCTATTAGAATATGGAAATCGAAAACAATGTAAAATCGATCCACCCTACCCGTAAGTCAGTCGTTGGTTAACTACAGCGATTCGTTTCTGCAGGATTTGGTTTCCAAACATGCACTGAAGGGCAAAATGCTACAGAATTTGATGTTGATTGTTGAATTTATTATTGGGTTTTATCTTCCGCACTTGTTCAATGTAAAACTTAATCCAATGTGGATGGAGGGGCCCAACCACATCTTGTTTCAATTACAGCTACTGAGAACCCAAAGGAAAGTAGTGGTGGACATCGTGTTACCTGTGGTGAGAAGGTCCGCTTGGTATGCTAGGCCAGAGGCAGTTTTGCAAGCAATACTCTGCAGCCAATGTACCAAAGAGCGAACTGAGGCTGTGGAAATCATTCTAAAGCTTAGAGGAACATCACTAGATGATGACCAGCTGGGAGACTGTTCTGTTCAGACAAGGAAGGTACCTCCGATAAACATCAATGCCACGAAATTGTCAGAATTAGTTAACTTGAGTTCGGAAGTTTTGGAGCTACCACTGACAACATGTATAACAAACAAAGATTTAACACAACTTAAAGAGGCCCAAATGCAAGTGCCAAAGTGGCCTTCTCACACTCAGAGTGTGGAGAGATGTGTGAAAATGGTCACAGAAGCAGCTAGTCAACTTTACAGTCACGAGAGGTGAGAAGGCTACACCAAAGCGCAAGTAGCAAGCCGAATGCTGATGTCAAGGAACCGCAGCAAAAAGGACATGACTGCATTGGTTGCTTTCAATTAAAGACTCTGAATGATATCTTATTGCCACTTTAAATGTTGATAGGATGTTTACACACATTTGTTATTTTGTTACGAATTTACGGAAAAATGGAATATTTGAATTAAAATTGATGTAAGTCGGAGTTATTTTTTATTGTTTTTGAAGCAAGGATATTATTTTGTATGCCAAATAATTATATTAAATTGCTACCAAATCACATGATTTTCAATTTAGTCATTTCACCCCCAAAATTGACACACCCTAGTAACTATTGTATCCCATCATGAAACGGACATGTTAAGTGCCTTCAAAAGTGGACGCTCAATTTTGCCATTTGAGGTTTAAGTTTTGGTTTTCTGGCGAAAAATACAATAGTTACCTCCTTTTTGCGAATGATCCGTTGCCCACGTCTGGCTAACATCAGAAACAGGAAAAAACTATAGTGTTTGTCCTTTCCCATTACTTATTCAAACTACAGTGGATTTAATTTTCCCAGAAGAGTTCCTTATTCCATGCACGGTCTGTGTGTGACATGAAAGATCTCAAGGGACCATTCTGAGTTCTATCCCATGTATACACACACACACACACACACACATACATATATATATATATATATATATATATATATATATATATATATATATATGGAGATGGACTTCATCTTAATGACGGTGGAGCTGCGCGTTTAGGAAGACTATTTCATAACACTGTCTCTTCTTTTCAGGCTGGCAGAAATCGAACGGTCCCGGCGTAATTTCCTCAAATTTCCCCTCCGCTCACGAATGTATCGCAATTACAAACACTTTGAAGGTTCTATCCTTAAATGTTCGTAGCCTACGAAATAAAATAAACGAATTTTTTTCTTTAATTGCTTGTAAAGACTATGATTTAATTGCGATAAATGAATCGTGGCCTAGCACTGAAACATGTGACTTTGTAAGGGAGTATCAAATTAGAGGTTATAAACTTTTTGTTAAAAACAGAATAGGTAGGCGAGGAGGCGGTGTTATGTTGTATATCAAAGATAATATTGCGAACGTTATAGAAGTAACGCACACAATTCCAGAACCAATAGATTCGACTATAGCAGAACTTAAATTGAACGATTTCAAACTTGTTGTTGCGGTTATATATGGGCCTCCTAATCAAACAGCTGATCCGGACGAAGCGTTATAACGTGAAATAGAGAGAATAATAGGTAGTGAGCAGGCCTTAGTTATGGGTGACTTTAATTACGCCAACGTGAATTACGATACAATGCAGGGTGACGCGAAAGGCAATCGTTTAGTTAATTTTCTCGAGGATATCTTTCTTATTGAAAAGTTGGGGAACCTACGAGGTTGGACAGTATTTTATATTTAGTAATAACTACGGATGATAGGCTAATCACGGATCTTCATGTAATAGAGCCATTAAGCAATAGCGATCACAATATGGTAGCGTTTGTCCTCTCAGTAAGTCACTCGAAACCAGCTAACTCGACTAAAATTCCTAACTTCCAGCACGCAGCTTTTGTAAATTTAGGAATGAATTGTCATACGTCAATTATGAAAATGTGATGGGGATCTCCAGCCCAAAACTAATGTGGGAATCGTTTGAAACAGTATTTAGGACTATAAATGAGGAATGTGTACCGTACAAGATTAAGCGTGCAAAAGTAAACACCAAGCTCTCGTGGTTTACTTCTAGAGTGGGAGATATTATAAAGAGTAGAAATAGTGCTTATAGGCTACATAAGTGCGATAAAGACAATTTGTGGTTACGAAACAACTACATATCTCTAAGGCGTGAAGCGAAAAGTGTAATAAAGAAGTCCAAACGCGAATTTGAAATCTCCATAGCTCGTGACCGCAAAGAAAATCCCAAACGATTCCTTCAATACGTCAACAATAGGAATCCAGTAAAAAGTGTCTTGGGGCCGTTGAAAAATTTTAAAGGAGAACTAGTTTCTGAAAACAAGCAAATGGCTACCTTGTTAAACGAATTTTTTACGTCAGTTTTTACTATAGAAGATGTAACGAATATCCCTCTGGTCATAGACATAATACCTTTTGATAATGGTAATACTTTGGATAATATTGTGGTTAGTGAAAAGGAGGTAATGCGCTATATTGATAAAATGAAAATGCGTAAATCACTGGAGCCGGATTCCATATATCCCACACAACTAAAAGAATTAAAAGAAAGCATTGTTGTGCTGCTAACAAAGATTTCTAATGCGTCTATTTGTGAGGGGTGCGTACCAGATAATTTCAAGTTATCATAGCAAATGTAACACCTATCTTTAAGAAAGACGATAAAGGTGCTGCGGGAAATTATAGGCCAATCAGTGTAACGTCTGTTGTAGGTATGCTACTGGAATCAATAATTAGGGATCGTATAGTCGAACACTTAGAATAGCATAACTTGGTTAGAAATACGCAGCATGGTCTTAGGCGAAACAAATCTTGCTTAACTAATCTTTTAGAATTTTTACAAAGCGTGGTTGAAGTTTACGATTGTCATCGGGCGGTTGATGTAGTGTATTTAGATTTTCAAAAAGCATTTGACACCGTACCGCACAAAAGACTCATTGAAAAAACTAAGGCTCATGGAATCAGGGGTGTAGTAATAAATTGAATAGAAGAGTGGTTGCGAGGTAGGAAACAGAGGGTGGTTGTTGATGGAGCGGAGTCGTCTTGGGCGGATGACACGAAGATGGGTGGTAGGGCGATTAATGACGAAGATAGATGCAAAATCCAGGAGGATCTGAATAAAATCGTTGACTGGTCAGTCACATGGCGAATGACATTTAATGTTGATAAGTGCAAAATTTTACATATAGGTTAGCGTAACGGTAATTTTGCGTATAGTATGTCAGGGAAGGAGTTAACAAACGCAGAGCAGGAAAAAGATTTAGGAGTTATAGTTACTGGTGACTTAAAAGTGGCAAAACAAAGTACAGCAGCGGTCAATAAAGCGAACAAAGTGCTTGGTTTTATAGCTCGGAATTTTTAGTACAAATCGCGCGATATTATTGTTCCTCTTTATAGATGATTAGTTAGACTGTATTTGGAGTACGCGATCCAATTTTGGAATCCGCATATGCGAAAAGATATAGACAAAATTGAAAGAGTTCAAAGACGAGCAACTAAGATGATTCCGTCGCTTGGGTCGAAGTCGTACGACGATAGGCTTAAGGAGTTAAAATTGACTACACTCGAGACTGGGAGGCTAAGGGGTGACCTAATGCAGGTTTTTAAAATTATGATTGGGTTCGATAACGTAGAGAGAGATAGCTTTTTCGAAATATCTCAAAAAAGAGGACTAGAAATAACGGGTGTAAGTTGACAAGGAGAAGGTTCGAGACAGCAGTTGCCAAAAACTTTTTTACGCTTAGAATAGTAAATAGGTGGAATAGTTTGCCGGTAGAAGTAATTAATAGCACGTCTATAAACATGTTTAAAAATCGATTAGACGCATATGTTGATAGATTGGGTATAATTGAAGGTAGTAAAATTAAGGCCGTGTGGTTCGGAACCCACGTAAAGGTGTAGATCCTCTTCGCCACCACGAAGGCCATGCACAATACACAATTACGAACAGAGTTACGTAGACCAGCTGGGAATTGATCCTAGGGTTTTTGTTGGTCTGAAAATTATAACATTTATATATATATATATATATATATATATATATATATATATATATATATATATATATATATTATACAGTATATACATACCAGTGATGTAGCGGTTATCATTTTTCATAGCTCTGTAGTTGCGGTTGCGGTTATGTACCCAACAACATCATAATATTACCTAAGAATAAAAACACAATAAAATACCGCGTTTTAGCCACATTTCAGCGTCTACAATATAATGACTATAATCTAAACTGTAAAAAGTGTGTTTCCAGGATGCGGGCCGAGGACCCAACGCGTTTTGCATCCCACTAATCACTTTCCCCAACCACCGTCCGTTCGAAAGTGGTGTATATAATTATAATATATATACACACACACACACACACTATTTAATCCTCATATTTAAATTGAATTGCTGGGAGACTATTTCAAAAATAAAAGTTTTTCAGCTTTGTCCCCCTTCAGCCCATTCCTTTTTTCATCGTAGATGATCCATGATCCACTGAATAATTGTTCACCAGGAACACTTGAAGGAGAACATCCAAGGTATGTCCGAGCCAGTTTGCTCAATTTTTTTTATTTCTTTTGATTTGACCTCCACCAAGCCAAAGCATAATTTTCTTGTCTAATCCTTTTCTCTTTGTGATATTTCTCGATCAATTTTTGCGAGTCTCTGCTTGACTCAGTTTCGATCTCGTCATTACTACTGGAAGCCAATAGAGCACTCATTGAGTCCATTATTGTTATTGATTTCTTCGTAGAAGCTAATGCCTGGCCTAAATCAATCAGTGGTCCCTTTGCCGGTGGTTCACTGGCTGTCTCCGAGTCCGATGATGTTGGAGTCTTGTCCACTGCATCACAAAGATATCCCAATTTTTCCTGAACACCTTTTGTGACATGTGAAGCGGAAAAAAATTTGTTTTGTACCTTGGATCCAAATAGGTAGCCAAAGAATACATATAATTTGCTTCTAGGCCATCAAATCTCCTTACTAGCTCTGTGTGCATTATCTCCTTCATTGTTTTGATTCCACGATCAGCTTCAGAATCACCACTTCGAGGTTGCAGCACATTTTTCAAGGAAACGACGAGGAGTATAACCTCAGATACAGAAATGACAAATTTGTTACAGTTTACAATACGTTTTCGAAAATCCCACCGTCAACTTCCATGCACTTTGCAACTCGTGTGCGAAGATGGCGTGTTGTTCGTCTGAGTTGATCTTGACGTTCCTTTATGCGGGCAGCAGTATCCAAAACAATAATCTAACGGAGAGGGGTCTGGAGACCTTGGTGGCCATTGAATAGGACCACCGCGGCCGATCCATCGACCAGGAAAAGTATGATTTAAGTATTGCATCACTAGACGGGTAGAATGTGGAGGAGCTCCGTCATGCTGAAAGTACATACCAGCGCGTGTAGCCAAAGGGACATCCTCCAATAGTCCTGGCAATTCATTTTGCAGAAATTCTAGGTAACTTTGTCCTGAAAGACGTCTGACCACCGATGAGAGTTACGAGTGTTGTTGATACCGTCACGAGTGAAAGTAGCTTCATCGGTGAACAGTATTAATCGAAGCAATCGGCGATTAGCATTTACGCAATGACAAAATTCCAGTCGCATGGCAGCGTCTCCTGCTTGAAGGTGTTGTACACGCTGTACATGATATGGATGTAGAAATTCTTCGTGAGCTAGTAGTAGGGCTACGCTCTATCAACTGAAGAATGTTTTCCACTTCATCCACATCTTTTTGACCTTCACGTTCAGATGAAACAGGAGCGCTGGGAAGTGTACCAATCTCACGCAGTGTGTTGAAAACCCTGGTAAACACTCTTCGATCCGGAATTCTGCGGTTCGGAAACCGTCGACGGTATTCTGCAACAGCAGCTGTTGCACTTCCATCGCAAAAACCGTAGACATACACCATATCTGCATATTCGGCATGTGTGAAGGTGTGTGGCATTCTTAACACTGCTTCAAACACCAAACAATGTCACTCACAACGGTCAGCCAGCTGTCGATTGGCTTATGTTACATGCTTACATTACAGCTTACATGGTTCAAGGTTATAGGGGAGGGAAGGGGGAGGAAGAGCTGCGCGCGCATCAGATTCAAAGAGCTCTATCTCCGTAACCATTCAGAATTAGACACGTGTTCATATGTACTTTTCTTCTCACAATGACCGATACTATCACCTCCCGAAGTATTGACCTTTCCTCCTGAAACACCCTATATATATATATATGTATGTGGTGTGTGTGTGTGTGCGCGTGTATATGGCATTACATTATGTTTAAGAATAATTTTGCTTAATTTTTTAGAACTATTAAAATTAATATGAGACTTGACATAGACGGTGTTCGTAGGCTCCTTAATTATTACGTATCTATATATATATATCTATATATACACACACACATGTATGTATATATATATATATATATATATATGTATATATATATATATATATATATATATATATATATATATACATAATTAAAATAATAATAATGATAATAACAAGCAGAGCCTTCTGCTCCCTGTCCTCCGGGCGGGGCTTGTGCTTCGGAAACTCGCCTCCGGCGAGGGCACGTTACGTTTACCCCTTTGGGGGGAAGTCATTCTCCCTCTACCCCCATTTATGCAACTTTGAGGCTAACTCCCACCCCCCCTTGTTGTATAAAATGGTTGAAACATTGTGGGTCATATTTTTATTTAAACAGGAAATGGATGGAAACAGGAAATGAATGGAATTGTAGGCTTTTTTAAATGTTTAACGATACTAATAATAAAACGGACCTGATACGAGTACACGACAGAGAGAGAGAGAGAGGAGAGAGAGAGAGAGAGAGAGAGAGAGCATAATAATAATAATAATGATAATAATAATAATAATAATGAACTATTCAGGATTTTTTATTTATCCAGATCTTCTATGAATAGAGGAGTGTGTGAGAGAGGAGAGAGAGAGAGAGAGAGAGAGAGAGAGAGAGAGAGAGAGAGAGGGAGTAGTAATGTCTAATTAAGAATTAAGTGTTTGTTTATAAGAATTTAATGTTTTGTTAAATAAGTTATGGTTTGTGAAATTAAAAATATAGAAATACCAATTAGCAACACACCGAAATGGGTTTAGAGAAAAGGGAGAATGCCCAAAAAAGACAGTTATCGGACGGCCGTTGGCCTCATAAGGTGTTTTTTTGTATTACGATGTTTTTGTAAATTTATAATATTCTTTCGCGTCTCTCTCCGGCTAAATGTTAACGCTAATTTCTCCATCGCATTACCCCGTTTGTCTAACGCGTTTCGGTGTAAATAAAAGTCAGTTAAAGAATAAGTAAAGTGTATAATTTATATCCCCGTCTCTTCGCATGGTTCAAATTCCTCACCGGCTCACGTCTACCCGCGTTTATAAAGTACAGCGAAATAGAGTGTAAAGAGAATGATAAAAGATGAAGAGAAAGTAAATAACGAAAGCGAAAGTAAATAAGAAAATTGTAAAAGAATTGTAATTTTTTGTAAAAAGAGGGTTTTAAGTATTAATTAGTACATTTTTGGTGGCAAGCGGTGGTCCCTATTAATATAAGGGCTTTCTCACTTCGCATAATATTTCGGTTATATTTTTGCTTCCCGTTTTTAGTCTTTATAAAATTAATAGGTATTCTGTTTCGGTATTTTAACAGTAAAATGCATTGTATACTCCATTTGCGAGCAAGTTTCGAGTCCTATTCCTTAAAAATTCGTTTAACTATATTTCAAGATGGCGCCCGTCATTTTCAAAAATTTATTCTCTTAGTCGCCCGTCATTTTCTGTTTCAACCCTTTCGACTCAAATTTTTCTTTGCGTTGAGTTCCACCAGCTTTCGTTTCAGTGAGTCAAAAAAAAAGTTTTGAGTCGTCTCGTTCGTATCATTTGGAGTCGACATTCGAGAGTCGTATTTTTTTCTTCTCGTAGATTCGTCCACAGTCCGTTTTCTTCAAATTTCGTTTCATTCAGTCGGGGAGAGACTTATTTAAAACTTGGAATTGCCGTCTGGTAACTCATTTTTTTTTCTTTCCTTCAACTATTATTACTCTTTATAAAGCCTGCCTATTTTGTGTTTAAAAATTATTTCGTGTCTATGTTTTCGGCATTAGAAATAATTGTGTTAGTACTAATAATACAATAATAAGTAAATAAAATTCACACATATATGAGAGTAAATTATTTTAATTGTTATAAAATTGTTACATGCAATTTAATACGGTCAGTTTCAAAGGTTGGAACGTATATTGTAACGCAATTCAACGTAATAGATATATATATATATATATATATATATATATATATATATATATAAAATAGGGCATTGTAAGAGATTAAATAAGTGAGTAACAAAATTTTCCAGTATCTAGTAGGCAGTTTTTGAGAGTGTTCTTCGATGGATGATGGAGTTTATGTTTATTAAAATAAAATAAAGGATTTCAAGTCGACACATGATCATCATATGTGTATACTTTTAAGGATCGCTTTGTAGTTTAAGTTCGCTTTCTCGCTTTTCGCTTTCTAGTTTAAGGTAGATAATTGTAATTTTAAGGGTTAAAGTCGAAAAATAATCGTTAAAGACTAATTTATATTGGGTTAATTCGGACTGTTTAAGTTTATATGCTGAGCCGTATATATTGTGAGACCTCAAAGGAAGCAAAATTTTTTATAAAAAAATAAAAATTTATTTAATTGAAATACAGGAATTGTTTTCGTAAATTCTTTTGGTAAATTAATTTTTTTTTATAAATATATATATATTTATTAATTTTTATTTTTTTTATAGGTGTGCTGATTGTTGTCTATTTTTTTCTTTCTTTCAATTAATTTCATGACAATCCCGACTGATATTTGCTGTTTAAATTTTTTTTTTATTCTGTGTTTAGATTTTATTGTGATGAGGAGTGTTTTTCAACATTTTAATTTGGATAAAAATAATGAAATTTTTTTTCGTTCGCGCGTTTGCATAGAAAGTGTTACAAAAATTATTTCACGATGTAATGCAGTTTAATTCGGTTAGGTATATTTTATACAGGTTCACTTACAACAAAAAGTGAACACTCTCTTCATTATGCAATGATTTATTTTAATTTTTGTTTACGTAGTAGGTTGCGCTGAATTTTTGGGTCCATAATATCTCTTCTTATTTAGAATAACGATGTGAAATTGTATTTAGTTTCACTTGGAAACGATAAATTACTGGAATTCTCGTGATTTACAAACCATACTGGATTTTGAGTTGAAGGAAAGAGTTATCTCTCAGATGAGAGAGAGAGAGAGAGAGCTAATAATAATAATAATAATAAATAACAAGAATAACAGCTATATATATATATATATATATATATATATATATATATATAAAAGCTGATATTAAGGCAACAAGCGTAAGAAATAAATTTAAAACCGCTTATCAATTCCGAAAATTTTTTAGAAATATACTTCGAAAATGAATAGTTGGCGCTGAAGTTATAGATATGTGTTTTAAGAGAAAATTATCTGCACGAGAAAATTTCTTGGTTATATATATAAGTATCTCTGGGCAAACATACGTTCAGGGGTCGGCCTAGCAAATGCGAGTCCCAATTCGAGATTTTTAATTAAAGTGGGGCCCTAAGGTTAAAATTTTATTACCCATAGTGGGTGCATGCTTACTGAAAGAAAAGAACAATGATTCAACAACAAATATCATTTATTTTGGATGTGATCACACGGAAACCTTTCTGGCTTTCACAGTGGTAAATTCGGCAATGAGGTCTGTATAGTTACAGTTTCTCGCAATGTCGTTTTCAATGGAGAGGATCGCCAGATTACTGAGTCGATCCTGCAGCATCGTCGACCGTAAATATGTTTTTATTATTTTCAACTTTGAGAAACTTCTTTCCCCAGATGCAACAATAACTGAAATAGTCAGTAGTATTCGCAATGCAGTCGTGAAATTCTGGAAATCCACAGAACGATTGTTCAAAGTGATGAAGCCCAATATCTTCAGTGGATCACTTTGTATATCACTTTGTATATTGGTTTCAAGGCTTCCATTTCCTCGGCAAGCATGAATCCATCAATGTCGCGGTCTTCTCCATCAGTCAGTTCATGTTCGAGATCTTTGCTCTGCTTACGTAGGTCTGTCTTGGACATCTTTGTGAACATGTACATGAAGCCAAACTTTGAGTGATGTTCTCTCAGCTGTTCGAATCGTCGTTCCAGGGAGGATATGGCAGTGTTTAAAATTGCGTTAAACACAGAAATTTTAAATGTTTCTTCAGCATCTTCAATTGGCTGGTCTTGACCTTTATAGGAAAACATCTTCTTTCGTCTGACTGTGTTGTCTTGAATTCTGGCTCGATTTCCAAACTCTCGATGGCACTTGCCAGATGCTTTGAATTACTCTGAAGATCTCTACTCAAGTAGTTGACTTGAAAGAGGAGGTCATACCAGAATATGACAGCAAAACTGAATTTAAAATTCTTCATCTCTTTGCAAAGTGATTCTGCTTCACTTCTTCCTTGAGGAAGGATCTTTTGCTTTTTCAACAATTTCGACAAGTGCATCATAGATCTCGACAGCTTGATATCGTACAGCTTTGACACTTTGCACATGACATTCCCATCTTGTCTCGCTCAAGGGCTTCACTGAGAACTCTTTCACATACTTGCAGAAGACTGACCATCGATTGGTTGAGGCTGAGAAGACATACAGGCGTTCAATAAACCGGAAAAATGAGATGGCTTGAACACATGTTTTTGCCATGTCCCCAAGTAGCAAACTGTAGTTGTGGCATGCGCATGGAGTGAAGAATGCTCTTGAATTCATTTCCAGAAGTCGCGCTTGAACGCCTGATGAGTGTCCCTTCATGTTCGCACCATTATCGTATCCTTCTCCACAAATATCACATTTTCAGTCCAAGTTCGTGAAGTTCTCTCATCACTACCTCTAGCAGGCTTTCTCCTGTGGTCTCCTTCACCTCAATGAACTTGATGAAGTGTTCAAAAATTCCACTTTCAATACCTGATGATCCATCAGAGACATATCGCAAAGTAAGGGACATCTGCTCCTTGTGACTAATGTCGGGTGTGCAATCAAGGATCACAGAGAAATACTTTGCCATTTTAATTCTGTGTACAATGGTTGCTCGAACTTTGTTGCCCATGAGTAAGATGAGTTCATTCTGGATTAGTTTTCTCAGGAAATGATCATGAATTTCGTTATTGACTATTCTTCTATGGTGGTCTTGCATGATGGGATCAAATCTTGAGATAAGCTCAACCAGTTCAAGGAAGTTTCCATTATTCCGTCTGAAGATTGTATCTACTGATCCTCAGAATGCCATGTTGTGTTCAGCGAGGTACTGTACAATGGCGAAGAGGCGCTCAAATACATTTTTCCACCTAAGCTTCTCCGTATTGATTCGTTCCAGACTGAGTTGATCTACAGTGCAACTTTTGATCAAACGTTGTTCGAGTTCCATCCATCGGAGAGTCGCCTTCAGATGGCCCTGTGATCTTTCGTGCTCAGACAGTCTGGAACTAGTATTCACCCAGTCACAGAATCCTCCACACCCCAAGGTATTGTTGGAGTTTCCAAATAACTTGCAACAGAAAAAAATATCCGACTCTTAGAGATTGAATAAATCAGCCATTTCTGTATATCAACTTCTCCATTTTCCATCCGTCTCTTGTAATGACTTTTTGAAAACTTGCAGCCATTGTCATCTCTGGGAAAGTTATAGTCTTCCTCACACTGTGGTGGGCCTTTACTCACTAGTAAATCTCTGACTTTTGTACTGACAGTTTCCGGCCATTGACCTGGATCTTTGAGTGCATGCAGCGGCTGATTTTTCAGAACTGGAGTCTGATCCATGGGTTCTTCTTCCCTCTGGATATCACTTTCATCTATCAAAGTGGTGATGACGCATGTGACGGCGCAGGTACGTCTAGTTCACTTTCATCTATCAAAGCTGATGATGATGATGATGCATGTGACGGCGCAGGCACATCTTGTTCAGTTTCAGCCTGTGGATCGCGTTTCTCTAGAAATTTTTCAAATGACCCATACATACGCTCAAGTTCTGATTTACGCTTCGCTTCACGCTGTCTCTTCTGGTGACTGCTGAGATATTTCCGAGCAGTATCTCGCAATCTCTTTGGAGGCATTACTGTCAATCGATATCTGAAATATAACAAAATATATAATTAATACGGAATACTATTGTATATGAATACTACTGCACACTGCGTTCGCACTTATTAAGCAGATTACATTTTCTCCAATATTTTCAAGTTTTTCCCCGATTTCAATGAAATTTGTAGCAAATAATCACTATATATAGCAGCATTGATGGTATTCATTTCGATAAAATATTTTGATAATTAAAATTATCTCAGTTTATTGAAAAATATGTAAAATATTGTGTTCCGAATTATTAAGCAAGTATTCTATTTATGGATCTAAATGGTGAAAATGGGTAAGAAGGATTTAACACTAACTGAGAAAAGAAAAATAGTCAAGTTACTCGCTGAAAATATAAAATCTATTGAAATTGCGAAGCAGTTTGGCAGAGCTTATCGAACTGTAAACAAGTTTGTAGCGGAGGGTACCAAACTGAGGCAGCGAAGTGATGAAGAAGCTATAAGAAAAGTGACAAGGCGGCAGATATCTGTAATGAAGCGCAAATTGCAAAGCGCAAATTGCAAAGCATCCATTGTCCTTAAGTAAAGAGGTTTTTGAGCAGGCTGGCATACATAATGTACCAAGAACATCTTGATGTGGAATCCTCCAAACAATTGGCAAGACGTGTAAACCTACGATTCAGTCAATATTAACACCCAGGTACAAGAAGCAGCAGGTTGAATGGGCGCGTCAGTACGTGAAAACAGATTTTAATACTGTATTGTTCACCGATGAATGAAAAGCAACCCTTGAGGAACTTGGTTGGTAGATAATTGGGTACCCTGGGTGGCCTAGTGGTTAAGACGCTGGGCTGCTGGTGGGGGGTGGTTCGGATTCCACGTTAAACTGTAGGTCTAAGGTGGAGTGAAAAGCTTGACCTTCGTCAGAATGAACAATTCGGGTGGAAGCTAACCAAAGGTATATATATATATATATATATATATATATATATATATATATATACAGTATATACACGTGACCATGCTTTACCCCAATTCCCTACAACGCACCACAGTTTTGAGCAGCATTCTGCTTGCTGCATAAATGTATAGGGGGACCAAATTGTATACATATATCTTTGTAGAATACGATGCTTAAACAGCCAATATGCGCTTAAATATAATATTGGTTTGGACCTAATATACATATTTGGGTTGGGTACGATTCGATGTGGCCGACTCGATGCGACCCAACTCGATGTGGCCGACTCGATGTCAGGACAACTCGATGTCAAGCCAAGTCGATGCCAGGCCAAGTCGATGCCAAACAGTGTTGTAGTCGAGTCTGAAGCCAAGACCGAGGCCGAGTTCAATAATTACCTAACCTTACCTAACCTTACCTAACCTAACCTACCTAATCTAACCTACCTTACCTAACCTTACCTTACCTAACCTTACCTAACCTAACCTTACCTAACCTACCTAACCTAACCTACCTACCCTACCTTACCTAACCTTACCTACCCTACCTTACCTACCTTACCTAGCCTTAATTATTTTTTATGCTTTACTTTTTCTTCTTAAAATACCCTTAAAAGATAATAAAGCACAATATGCTTCGACTTGGCCTGGCATCGACTTGGCTTGACATCGAGTTGTCCTGACATCGAGTCGGCCACATCGAGTTGGGTCGCATCGAGTCGGCCACGTCGAATTGTCCCATCCCGACATATTTATCCTACACAAGAGTAATATTCCGGAATTAACTTATTTTCTTGTAACCAAGCGAATCATAATGAACTAAATAAAATGAAATAATGGTTTATTATCTTAATAATAGCCGTGATAATATATATATATATATATATATGTGTGTATCATATATATATATATATATATATTATTGAAAAAACTAAGGCTCATGGAATCAGGGGTGTAGTAATAAATTGGCTAGAAGAGTGGTTGCGAGGTAGGAAACAGAGGGTGGTCGTTGATGGAGCGGAGTCATGTTGGGCTAATGTAGCGAGTGGCGTTCCTCAGGGTTCTGTATTGGGCCCCTTGCTTTTTCTTATATATATTAACGATTTAGGTGTCGGCCTAGTCAGTACAGTTTCAAAGTTTGCGGATGACACGAAACTGGGGGGTAGGGCGATTAATGACGAAGATAGAGGTAAAATCCAGGAAGCTGTGAATAAAATCGTATATTGGTCAGTCACATGGCAAATGAGATTTAACGTTGATAAGTGCAAAATTTTGCATATAGGTTCGCGTAACGGTAATTTTGCGTAGTATGTCAGGGAAAGATTTAACAAGCGTAGAGCAGGAAAAAGATTTAGGAGTTATAGTCACTGGTGATTTAAAAGTAGCGAAACAAAGTACAGCAGCGGTCAATAAGGCGAACAAAGTGTTAGGTTTTATAGCTCGAAATTTTGAGTACAAATCGCGCGATATTATAGTTCCACTTTAAAAATCATTAGTTAGACCCCATTTGGAGTACGCGGTCCAATTTTGGAATCCGCATATGCGCAAAGATATAGACAAAATCGAACGAGTTCAAAGACGAGCAACTAAGATGATTCCGTCGCTTAGGTCAAAGTCGTACGAGGATAGGCTTAAAGAGTTAAAATTGACAACACTCGAGACTAGGAGGCTAAGGGGTGATCTAATCCAGGTTTTCAAAATTATGAATGGGTTCGATAACGTAGATAGAGATAGCTTTTTCGAAATATCTCAATATAATAGGACTAGAAATAACGGGTGTAAGTTGACAAGTAGAAGGTTCGAGACAGCAGTTGCCAAAAACTTTTTTACGCATAGAATAGTAAATAGCTGGAATAGTTTGCCGGTAGAAGTAATTAGTAGCACGTCTATAAACATGTTTAAAAATCGATTAGACAAATATGTTGATAGATTGGGTATAGTTTAAGGTAGTAAAAGTAAGGCTTTGTGGTCATAGATCCCACAGCTCAACACAAGTGTTGTGGGATATAGGGAGGCAGCATCTTGGATTAGGGGATACTCTCTGTCCTTACACACCCCATTTAAAGAGATTCCTCTGCCGAGCGGTGCCCCCCATAGTACTGTGAGGTATTGAAAAACTCATGATCTTCACTTGCCCCACAAACACCTTTAAATGGGAGACCCAAAATGGGTGCACACACATTTCTACATTACTGTACAGTCTTTACGGCCACACCTACACCTTCCCTCCTAAGTGTATATATTGTAATGTATATGGTTGTAAATTTTGACGTGGTCCGCAATCGATATGGACCGTGACTTATTTTTCGTTGGCAAGGTACTAGTATTGATGGATACCGTAATGAAATTGACTGGTTTCTTTGGATCTGATATATTTGCATGTCGGTTATAAATAGATATAGAGTGTAACATATTTGTTGATAGTAGTCTATTATGACTTGATCCTCTGGATCCAGAGATTCTATCTTTAGTTTTAAATCGATAATTAATTAGTTTTTAATTGATAATTGTTTAGTTTTGCAAAAATTGGTCGTTGCGAATGTACAAGCAGTTGGTACATAAATTTCTTATGTTCTTGTGGTTCGGAACCCACGTAAAATTGTAGGTCCCCTCCGCCACCACGGAGGACATACACAATACACGATTACGAATAGTTAGGTAGACCAGCCATGAGTGGATCTTAGGGTCTTTGTTGGTCTGAAACATTATAACATTATAACGTTATATGTGTGTATCATATATATATATATATATATATATATATATATATATATATATATATATATATATATAAAATTATATAGGGTGTGTGTGTGTGTGGCATTTTTTGGGGGATAGAACTATGCTGATTCTCCTTTATTTGTGTCTGAGTTTACTTTATTTTCTATACACTCCCACATATATACAAATCATATATATAGCCTATATTTGTATATATATAAGTCACTAAACTTCGACGATTACGCCCTACATGCTGTGAGTGGTGGTGGCGCTCCAGTCAGCTAATATATGTATATATACAACTGTCTGTGATGCTTCTGTATTTCGATATATATTAAATAGACAGGACACTGTAATTGTGTTTTATTTACACCATATTAACAAATATTAATGGAGATGAAAGGCATACACATATATATATACACGATACAGTATGTGTATGTTTGTCCAAGGCGACTGGCTGTATTCTCTGGCTGTTTCGCTGAAGTCAACAAGGAAAGACACATTTTACTTTAAGAATTTGTTGTGATTGGTGGTGGCGGTTCAGTTGGCCTATATATAGGGCCCTAAACTAAGGCGTTTGTGGAGGTTTCAAAATGCTTCGAGACAACGCTGTGAAAAGATCTCATCTCTCTACTTCTTGTTTTATTTTAGGCTACCCACATTTACAGACACACACACATACATATATATATATTTTTGGGTGGGCCTGAGCAGCCAGGTTAGGTTACCCCCTGGAGTTCAAACACACACACATATATACTGTATATATATATATATATATATATATATATATATATATATATATATATATTCATGTATTTTTTGGAGGGGGGACGAGGGGGGATGAGGGGGGTAAAGTACTCTCATCATGTTGCAGACAATGTTGCAACGTTGCAAAACGCAATATAATAATGCATGCAGTTCCATTGCACCCTACATTTTTGCGGGCATACTACTCATTCGACAAAAATGTGAAAACTTATCTAATTCTAATTCTTCTCGCTTTTTGTGGCACCTAGGTAAGAACCTCTTCAACAACTTTACTTCTACTTTCCCTCCTCTTTTCCATTCCGACGGCTCAATTGCTATCTCTTCTCCTGACAAAGTTGAAATCTTTGCTCAAACTTTCGCCTCCAACTCAACCCTGAACGATTCCGGTGCTGTTCCTCCATCTTCTTTTCCCTCTAACTTTATTATGTTTGAAAAGAGAAACTTCTCCAAAGCTGGTTTTTCTGCCCTATCTGGAACTCAACTCTTGGAAGGCGTACGGTCTTCATGGTGTCCCTCAAGAACTGTGCTTCTGTGCTGACACCATGCCTAGGCAACCTCTTCCATCTTTGTCTTTCATCAGGTATTTTTCGTTCCTGCTGGATGTTCGCTTTCCTGTCCCAAAGAAGGGTGACCGCTCTCAACCCTCCAACTATCGTCCAATTGCTTTGATTTCTTTTCTTTCTAAAGTTCCTTTCTAAAATAATTAAAAAAAACTCTTTTCTCACAATTTTCTTTTAGATCGTCAGTATGGGTTCCTCAAGAGACGTTCTACTGGCGATCTTCTTGCATATCTCTGATTCTTTCGGGATTTCGATGAAACCGTTGCTATTGCACTAGTAATATCAAGAGCGTTTGATAGAGTCTGGTACAAATCTTTAATTTCCGAACTATCCTCTTTCGTTTTCTATCCTTGTATCCGTGCATTCATCTTTAATTTCCTTTCAGGCCGATCAAAATTGCGTTTGTAGATGGCCACTGTTCTTCTCCTAAAGCTATTAACAGTGGTGTTCTTCAGGTATCTGTCCTGTCTCCCACTCTTTTCCTTTTATTTATCAATGAGCGATTAAGTCAAACTTCCTGTCCTATCCACTCACATGCCGATGATTCCACTCTTCACTTCTCCACTCGTTTCACAAAGCGTCCCTCTCAACAGTCACTCTATGATTCGCGTAGGACGGGTATGGTACACCTGACCTCAGATCTTTCTACTATCTCAAGATATTCTCTTTCCAAATCAGCCTTTAAGAGGTTAGGTATGCTGTACGGGCTCCGCAGTTTCTTCACTCCCGTACAGTTGCTGTCTCTGTACAGGAGTCTTGCCCGTCTCTGTATGGAGTACGCTTCTCATATGTGGGGTGGCTCAATCCACGCAGTTCTATTCAACCAGGTGAAATCAAAGGCTTTTCGTCTCATCACTTCCCCGCCTCTTACTTATTGGCTTCAACCAGCTCTCTTCGCCGCAATATTGCCTCACTCTCTCTTTACTATCGCTATTATAAAAGATACTGCGCTTCTGAACTCTCTAAATGCATGCTTCCTCAATTAAGGATTGCACGTAGTACCAGACTTTCGACACATTCTTATTCCTCTTCTGTCCGACTCTCTAACGCAAGGGTTAATCGGTATTTTCAATCTTTCATCTACTCAACCTGTCAAATCTGGAAGAACCTTCTTCAATCCATCTTTCTCCTGTCTATGACCTACAATCTTTCAAACGCAGAGTATTTAGACATCTCGAAAACCATGGACTTTGATTTTGGCTCTCTTTTTCCTCTATGGGGGCGTTTCCGCGGGCATTCGACCTTGGCTCCTCCTTCCTGCAGAAAAAAAATATACTGATTCACTAGATATGTTATTACGACGGCTACTCAATATATTTTGCCCCACCTTTTTTTTCTTTCCAAGTCTCCTTGTAAATTCCAGAAATTTTGTACACAAGTAGTTACATACCATTTTCACAAGTTTTTATTTTTCGACATAGTCTCCATCCTTTTCTACGGCTTTCCTCCACCTCGAAACAAGGACATTATTCCTTGCTGTAAAAGTCAGCTAGGTTCTGCTGGAGCCACCTCTTAATCTCCTCAACAACCTGATCGTCACTCTGAAACTTTCTTCCACGAATAGCATCCTTCATTGGCCAAAACAAATGGAAGTTTGAAGGTGCCAGATCCGGGCTGTATGGAGGGTGGGGTAACACAGTCAAGCGCATTTTTGTGATGGCCTTTCTTGTTTGCAAACTGTTGTGTGGTGTGGCGTTATCGTGCAAAAGAATGACTTCTTCCAGTTTTGTCTCCGGTCGAGCTCGCTTTATACGTCTCTGGAGTCTCTGTAGGGGTAGCAATATATGCCTCTGAGTTGATTGTTTGTCCTTTCTTCATAATGTCCACCAGAATCACCCCTTTCATGTCCCAGAAGCTGGTGGCCATAACCTTTCCTGCAGAGAGAGCCATTTTGAACTTTTTCTTGCGTGGGGAGTATGCGTGATGCCACTCCATGGATTGGCGTTTTTTTCAGGTTCAAAGTGGTGTACCCAAGTCTCATCCCCAGTCACAATTCGTGAAAGGAAGTCATCCCCTTCTGTTTCGTATCGAACCAACGACTCAGAAGTAATTTCTTTTCTTTGGGTTTTGTGATCTTCAGTCACTTGGCGAGGAACAAACCGCACACTTTTGAGTATCCCAGTTGCTGAATTATCGTATTCACACTTCCTTCACTAATTCCTAGCTCCAGTGATAGCTCATTGTATGTGACGCACCAATTTGATCGAATGATGTTGTTAGCAGGTTGAACAGTGTGGGATGTCAGCCGATGCCGGGCGACCTGCTGCGTGGCTCATCATCAAGGTTGACTCTCCCTCTCTCCAATGATCTCTCACGTTTAGACCAGCGTCCAATTGTGCTTCGCTCAACAACAGCACCTTCGTAAACGTTTTGCAGACGTTTGTGAATATTTCCAACTGTTTCCTTTTCTGCGGTTAAGAACTCAATAACAGCTCTCTGTTTACGACGCACATCAGTGTAAGACGCCATTTTCGAAACTGCGTTAACCATCGGTTTTATACAAGGGTGTTTAAAAGCGGCTTTTTACAAGGAGGGGAGGTACAAGCTGGGAAAAATCCGGTTATGTGAAGCGCAGAAAGTTCAAACTTACGGCCCAAAATACATTTCAGCCCAGTGGCCTTTATTTAGCTAAGTAAAAAGGAGGGGGCAAATATATTGAGTGCCCCTAGTATTTATTGATATTTATTATTAAATCGAAAACGATGGAAAAACCGACGGTGTCTATTTACTTTTGTTAAATCTCTCTCTCTCTCTCTCTCTCTCTCTCTCTCTCTCTCTCTCTCTCTCTGTTTGTAATATATATATATATATAATATATATATATGTGTGTGTGTAAAAATGAACAATGAATAATTCCTATATTCATTCGCATAATTCTTACATATATTTGTTTATTTATATAAATCCTTATATTTATATAATCCTTATGTTCATTATGTTCATATAATACTTATATTTGTATATTCATTTTTACATAGAGACCAAAATCGCGTAACGCTGACATGCGTTTGGATAAATTTTTGATTTGCTTTCTATTTTATAATTGGCGAATTATTTCTTTTTAAACTACTTAATCATTTTTTTAGATTTAGCTTAATACTGTGATCTTGTTCATTCCCTGTATACATTCTCTCTTCGTTGTAAAAGATGAAGTCATATCCTGCTTAACGTTTATTTTTGAATCTTAAGCATTTAATTTTTGCTCATGTGCATGTTTGTTTGTAATTCGTGATGGGAAGGCATATTTCAGTTTCCATTTTTAGTTAACTCATGATAACATCAGATCTGTCAATACGCGGTTTAAAATAAAAATATGGCTTCCTCTTACTTAGCAGTCTAGACCTTGCTCCAGCTAAAATATTTGTTTTGTCTTTAAATGTTTTACAAAGTAAATCAGCCTAATGAGAATAAAAAACAAAAACAGCTCAGCATTAAATAATAATGATGTCAGTAAAAACTTCAGTATAAAAGCCCATAAAATTTCTCCAATGTTCATTCTGATTCGGCTGATCTAACTTAGAGGCTGAGCATTACTTGTAACATTTTAGCAGTAAAACTACAATAAGAAAATATTTTTGTCTTCTCCTTCGAGCCTTGCTCTCTTCAGAGAACTTAGTCTTAAATAGAGAAATATAATTTCCCGATACATTACAAGAAGAATCGGAGAACCTTTAGAGAATTTAGTAAGCTCCACAGAATCCTCCGATCCACTACAAGAAGAAATCGGAGAGTAGTATAGAAGAAACTACTGCGATTCTGTGTACGGTACCAGCTACTCCAGAGTAACAAATCCGTTGCTGCCACCTAACCAGAACCCCCGTCAACTTCGAACCGACCAAGGCCATAGACGGAGGGGTTAACATATATATATATATAATATATATATATATATACACAGTATATGGGAATGAACTTAGAATGGTTCCCTGAGTTTTTTATGATACACACAGACCGTGCATGGAACAAGGAACTCTTCTGGGATAATTAAATCCACTATAGTCCGAATAAGTAATGGTAAATGACAAATACCATAGTTTTTCTTTTTCATGATGCAAGCCCGACGTGGGCAACGGGTCTCTCGCAAAGAGGTCCCATTATATATATATATATATATATATATATGCATATATAACTGCAATGACCGCGCAGTATATAAATGAATAGAAACGACATAAGTGTTAAGGAACGTTTCTGCACACGAGGAGGAGAGATAACGAATAATGAAAAATGAGGCGAACCGCCCGGGAATCGAACCCAGGGCCTTCCAATTGCCGGTTGGATGCTCTACCATTATGCTACGGGCCTCACTCAATCACAAATCGAAATTCTCCCACATAGGGCAGAAACGTTCCTTAACACTTATGTCGTTTCTATTCATTTATATACTGCGCGGTCATTGCAGTTATATGCGCATATTCACGATTTGCGAGGGTGCCCTCTCAGGGCATTGGTTTCTGCCCTATGTGGGAGAATTTCGATTTGTGATTGAGTGAGGCCCGTAGCATAATGGTAGAGCATCCAACCGGCAATTGGAAGGCCCTGGGTTCGATTCCCGGGCGGTTCGCCTCATTTTTCATTATTCGTTATCTCTCCTCCTCGTGTGCAGAAACGTTCCTTAACACTTATGTCGTTTCTATTCATATATATATATATACATATATATATATATATATATATATACTGTATATATGTTAACCCCTCCGGCTAATTATTTTAAACATCTGACACTTTAAAAGGTTCGTATTTTTTTATTAACTGAAATACTCGTAAAAGAATGAAAATTTTATTGTACTTTCTCTACACACAGCGCGAAGAGTTCAAGAGTTTTGAACCACATATTGTGAAGGTATTTTCCATTTTGGGTTTCATGGCCATCTGTCTCTCCACAGCTGTAACTGTACAGAATCCGCCTCTTCTCTCAATCCATTGTGTTTCTATTACATTTCTAATGTTTGAAACATATCCCTCGAGTATTTTCATATGTATATTATTGTGTATTGCTCACGTCTTCTTTCCAGAGGAGTAGAATTTCAGGGTTTGTCGGCGAGAGCAGGAGCCTCCTCTTTTTCCAACAAAGCTATACGTTCTATATATACGTTGCAGTTCTTCATTGCTACGACGGTTGTTCAAAAAGTAAGTTTACAAGGTTAATTACCGGTGCATTATGCGTAGTACAATAATGTTGTTGGTAGTACAATATTTTGTTAGGCATGTGTGGCAACACTGTAAAGTGGCAACACTGTTTGTCACCACGAACCAAAAAGTTCAAGATTGCACCATCAGCTGGGAAGGTGATGGTAACGACCCTACATTTTATTCGACCGACATCGGAAAGCTTGTCTCACGCTACGACAAATGTTTGAATCTGTTTGGTGATTATGTAGAAAAGTAGTAATAAGTTGTTGAAATACTTGTAATAATTACTTGCCTTATAATAAAACAGATTCTTGAAAACACCTTGTAAACTTACTTTTGGAACAACCCTCCTATTTTCGTGTCTTCGATGCAATTTTGACAGCCTTTTTCCACATTTATGCAAGTGTGTTTCCGTTCATCACATGATATCTGTGTTGGTTTCCAGAGTTAGATTTTGTAGGAATTGTAATTTGCAACCTGTTTTTCAGTGCAGAGATCTTGTATGTATTAGACTCAGAGGTTTAATAGTTTTGGTGTCGGTTTTGTCGGTTCCTGATCGGTATTATTTGGTGGCCGTTGCACTTGTGAATGCTGGGAATGTGGCCCTTGGTAACATTGTGACTGCCTGAGGCAACTGTGGGTGGTAATGGGCAGGTGAATGTTGCAGATGTTGTTAGTGTGAATCTATCTGCAAAGTCCGGTTTTTTCTCATTAAGAGTGGCAGTTGTTTTTCTATCGTTCTCATTTCTTCTAAAATATGTACTCCGTTGATAATGTTACTTCTTTTAGTTGGGTCTTGAGCTGTTTTTCTTCTTTCTCTTCTTTGTATACCCTTAATGTGAAAATAAAGGCATTCATATCGAGATAGTTTTTCTCTCTACGTGAATGTTTGCATATAGAAGCATGAAAGTAGTAGCAGCCCTCTCCGTCTCGGCAAATTTCATTCCTCATCATGTTGAAACATTTTTAGGATGGTTGTACATGCATTTGAAGCCATATTTACACGATCCTATTTCGTATTATTCACATATGGCCCGTTTTTTAGATTTCCTATGAGATTCTGTCGGAATCTGTGAGTCCTGTGAGATTCATTGAACTGTTTCCTTTGTTTTTGCACCACTTCTTCCCTGCATTTTTTTTGTTTTTAATCTTTGGTGCGCTTTCGTTTTTATTCCTGATGTTGGTATCTTGTGCAAAAGGATATTTCTTCGTCTAAGATTTCTTCCGCATCTCGTCCAACTGTGTTTCCTTCGATATCTTGAATTTCATTTTCATTTGCGTCAGCGTTCTTTGACGTTTCCTGTTTTTTATCGGTGAACTTGTTGCAATTGTTTCTTCTATTTCAACATTCCCCATTCCCATTTGTATAAGTTTTGTGTGGTTTTTCCATGCATTTGACGCAAACAAAGCCGTAAAACTCAATGATTTTGTTATTCGCTCTATTCATCACTTTTCTATCCTTTTTTCCAAAGTTTATGTATTCGTAGTGCTTAAATATACTGTACAGAATGCATTTTACGCCAATGGTCAGTCATGCCCGCTCCTTTTTTAAATTGCAGAACTTATATATTACAAACGTAATTAAAAACTACGGTTTTAAAGGCTCAGAAAGGCAACATTTTTAGTACATATTTTGTCTGGCGTTTAAAATAAATGCAAAAGCATACCTCATGACGATTGTCATTTTATTATATTTTTTTATATTTTTATGCTTCTTTTCACATGATATTGTTCAAAACCACAAAATAGAAACAGTTTTGGGGAAAATATGAGTAACTGGTTTAAAACAAACATATTGAAAGAGATAGCTGCATTTCATATTTTATTTTAATATCTTTTTGGATACATTTTCAAATTCTTGGTGTAAATCTTCGCGAAAAGATTGGATTTTGAGTGGAAATTTGTATAAGCAGTATTGAATTATTATACAGGGTGTCCCAGAATTAACTATCTATTTCAATGAAATCGGACAAATTTTTTAAAAACACACTTTTATTTATGTTTATCATGTTTAATGTGTTAAAAATGTATAAATTTCTAAATTTTTTCATAATTTTATTTTCATAATTTTTTCATTATCTGGTCCAATGAAAGACAGTCTGAAGTCATAGAATGGCAAAGAGACTCTCCAAAAGTTAACGTGTGGCTTGGAATGACCAAATCCAAAATTTATGGCCCATTCTTATTTGCGGAAGCAACTGTAACAAGTACCGTCTACCTTGATATGCTTCAGCAGTTTCTCGAACCACAGCTTCTTGATGATGGCATTCTTGAAAATGTTGTGTTTCAACAAGATGGAGCACCATAAATTTTGGATTTGGTCATTCCAAGCCACACGTTAACTTTTGGAGTCTCTTTGCCATTCTATGACTTCAGACGGTCTTTCATTGGACCAGATAATGAAAAAATTATGAAAATAAAATTATGAAAAAAATTTAGAAATTTATACATTTTTAACACATATTAAACATGATAAACATAAATAAAAGTGTGTTTTTAAAAAATTTGTCCGATTTCATTGAAATAGATAGTTAATTCTGGGACACCATGTATAAGCAAATTTGGAGCTTCTTTTCTCTATTCAACTTTCTGAATTCGGAGCAATTTACATATTGTTTCGTATTCCACCCGATTTCTTCATTCTTCATATATATATATATTATATATATATAATATATATATATATATATATATACAGGGTGGGCCGAAAAACTATTCCCTTGATTTTGAACAATATAACTTTACCTTTATCAAATGTTATTTGTACAATCAATATATGTGTATATCTCGTGGTGAAGTTAGATTTTTCCTAACTGTAACCATTATTTTGTAATTCGCTGTTTCTATACAGTTACCTAATTGAGTCCAAGATTATGCGGAATGTGCCCTCCTCCATTATCAATGCACGCTTTCAACCTTGTCGCCATTGATTTATTGCAACATTTATGAATCGTTGTGATATCTTTCTGTAGCCTGCAGTAATACTTTCCTTCAGATCTTCGACGGAATTGATCTCCTTTCCTTTATAAACCAATTCTTGTAGAGCATCCCAGAGAGCTTAATCGCATGGGTTTAGATCTGGGCTATTCGGCGGCCAGAATTTTGGTTCAATATAATCCGAAACATTTCGGTCGAGATACTCCCGAGTTGTGCGAGTTGTATGGCTTGTGGCACCATCTTGCTGGATCACAAAGTTGTTTCTTGACTTCTCCCTTATCGACGGTAGTAACGCATCAAGGATTTTTTCGTGGTAATAAGCAGCAGTGATTTTGGCATTTTGATCAACAAAAACAATCTCTGACTTCCCTAACTTTGAAATAAAGATGGAAACCATGATTTTTTGAGAAAAATGCGGACTTTCCGTGCAAAGTCGATCTAGACTGATAGATTTTTTGTTCTGTCTTCCATAAACTCGGTCATTTTGTGTGTTTATTGTTGAAGCAGCCGTAAAGGTCTTCTCGTCGCTGAACCATATTTTCGACACTTCTTTGTCTGGGAATCGATCTAACAGAGCACGACATTTTTCAATCCTTGCTTGCTTATTTGATGCAGATAGCTTATGAACTTCAACTCTTTTAAAACATTTAAGACCCAGATCATCTTTTACTATACGACGAACAATAGAGTGAGAAATACCAGTATTTTTTTAAATTTCTCTAACGAACTTGTGGGTGTTGGACCATTCTTCTTGACTGCATATCATGGATGAAACCGTGTCAATATTTTCCTCAGTACGTGATGTTTTTGGCCTTCCACTGCCTTCTTTTCGTTTGGTCGACCCTGTGATATCGATTTTATTTTTGAGATATTGAAGTCCAGGTATCGTTCATCGTTTATTTGGAAACTCTTTCTCCATTCATTTTGCACCCCAGTGTTTCTCCTTACGCAGTAGGGTGCATCTAAAAAATAAATTTTTATAATTTAATGAATGGCAGGTGCGCAAAACATGTGAATGATCTCTACGAACCTATATTCTAAGTTTCATTAGCCTACGACATGGGTAAGTGCCTGCGAGATGACTTTGAAATTATGAAACAAAAAATCGCTGAAAAAGGGGAATATTTTTCAGTTATCCTCTCGTTTTCAGCGAATAGCAAAATAAATTTGGCATATATTGATGTTTTGCCTAAATGGAAACGTTTTCGTAATTAAATTATCTTTAAAATGAAATGTTTACTTGTGTGGTGTAACATTTAGCCACTTTTTTCCAATAAAAAATCAGAAAAAAATGTTGCCCAGGGCTTACCACGAGGAGGTACTGTAGTTACACATTAAGCTCAACCCTCCCTCCCTCCTTCTTATAGTAACTAACTAAATTGCATAATCTTTCTTTTTGTTAAATGATGGCATTATATCTCTTGCTTTTAAAGTTGCTTTAATGAAGCCATCTCTTCGGTAATATCCAGAAACGTTTTTAGAGGCCTCTGTCACCAACTTAATATGACGTTCTACATTTTGTGAATGACATGGGAAACGAATGTAGTCAAACTTTGAAAAATCCTTGGAGTGAACCAGTGATTCTAAGTCACTCGTTTTAATTTATCTGGTGATAGGTGGTTCGGTCTTCTGTATATTACGCCAGTCAATCAAATCAATATAATCATTGGCTTGAAAGTTTATCATAGGAATGTTGAAGGTTCTTACTTGCATGTTATGATCATTTTGATTTCTCGTTGAAAGCACTCTTCTAATTCCTAGTTCTCTTATATGAGCTCTTTCATCGCCCATCATTGCCAGAAGTATATTTTCTGGATGGGCAAAGTACCCATTGCGTTGGATAACATCCTCGATTATTTTTCGTTGACTTGCCGGAAGATAGCTTGACAGCGTTATCATTCTGTAAAGATGCTGAGGTCCGTTAATGCATGATGGGAAACATTTAATATAGAACCACATTGGACAATATACTTTAATTACGAATGTTGCCACTGTTTGAAGATTCGGAGAAGGAATTTCTGTTCCAATATACAGACGTAGAATTCTTTCGGCAGTAGTTAGCCAGCGTGCATGCGATACTGGACCAAGTCGACGATTTGCTAGTTCGTCTGGACAATAACCGTTTGAAACTGCTATACTGAGATCGTACAACAACCTTTGGTCTGTGCTTAAATCATCGCACCTTTCTATATTTGGAAGTGCAGGTAGATCAATAGGCTCAAAATAGCAAACGCCATCAATGTGCGTAAACAAATGGCGAAGTAAAAGTTCATTACAATGGAAAAAGCAAATGAACCAATGTAAAGGTCTTCCTAGGCTTACCTCAAGATGTTTTATTACACCTCCCTTTATTCCAGTGTTTACCTTTGTTCCATCACATCCAATACATAGCAAAGTGTCAGTACTAATTTCTCGATCAATTAAAAGGTTCAAAATTCCTTTGTGTATGCTATCAGAATCTCCTGAAATAGGAGAAATGTGACCCAAGTATTTGGAATTCGGTTCCTGTAATAAAACTATACGTTCTTCGGAAGTCATTTACGGGTAAAATTTATTCCCTTTTTTTTTAACTAAAGTACTCTCTTTTCTACCATCAAAGTAAAGACCTTCGAGAAATCCAATCTGGTCACCGTGTAGGCTGCTTCTATACTTTTCTCTTTCTCTCCTCACTTTCGATTTATCAATTACGCTAGACATATTTTCCTTTCTCACAATTCCACAATCTTGCAACACTGCAGTTGCAAGAGCTGCTGCTGATCTGTCCGATATATTATATCTATCTGCCTCTCTAACTAAGCTAGGCAAAGACGTTCTCATTTGAGACGAAAGTCTACCTTTTTGTGGTATGATTGTAGAACAGCAAGATTCTTCCTTTTGCCGATTCTTTTTTACGTGTGGAACATCATCTGTCCGATCGGTATTACTGTTTTCCCTCATCAATTGTTCATTCTTTCTTTTAGCATTTTCCCTCAAGCGTTTAGTTTTGTCCATGTCCACCTCCCCAGTAGCCATGTTTCTTTTAGTTCTTTGATCCGCAAGAAACTTTCTTTCTTCTACGGGTACCGTCCTGCCTTTTTCACAACTGCAGTTGTTCAGATCTTTGCATTTACACGTACAAATATCAAATAACATTTCCTTTGTCTCAGTTTTAAACTTTTCTCGTTTTTCTACATATATTTTTGTGTTCTGTGATTTATTTAGCAGCTGATATTTATTTTTATAGTCAATGATTTTTTGCTCAATTCTTCATGATGATATCACAGGCAAAGAAGCTTTAACTCCAAATTGATACAATTTCATTGCTGGTATCCTTTACAACCTGTTTATTATCGTTATTAGATTCCTTTAAAAAAAAAATAATGTTTCATTACATCAACTTGAGTTGGCAACAAATATGTTTTCAAGGTACACGGTTCTCCGGACACTTTAACATGACTTTGTCCTTGTTTTTCTTTTTTCGTTACTGACCTTGTGGTCTTAGAAGGCTTCATATTATTTAGATGAAAATAATATTATAGTAATTTAAGTATACAATAGTTCAATACTCGAATATTGCTTGAATAATAAGATCACAATGCTCACACTTTTGAAACACGTCCGTACAAAGCAAATGCTGTTGGCCGACTGCAGCATGGCGCCATTGTGATACGATGACTCAGCAATCAGCATTGCTGAGACATAACATATGCAAAACCAAATGTGTAATTGTATGCCTATTGCGATAAACAACTATGAATTGTTATTCATAGTTTATTTTTCAACTTTAAATTAAAGAGATATAATGCCATCATTTAACACAAAGAAAGATTATGCAATTTAGTTAGTTACTATAAGAAGGAGGGAGGGAGGGTTGAGCTTAATGTGTAACTACAGTACCTCCTCGTGGTATGGTAAGCTCTGGGCAACATTTTTTCTGATTTTTTATTGGAAAAAAGTGGCTAAATGTTATACCACACAAGTAAACATTTCATTTTAAAGATAATTTAATTACGAAAACGTTTCCATTTAGGCAAAACATCAATATATGCCAAATTTATTTTGCTATTCGCTGAAAACGAGAGGATAACTGAAAAATATTCCCCTTTTCAGCGATTTTTTGTTTCATAATTTTAAAGTCATCTCGCAGACACTTACCCATGTCGTAGGCTAATGAAACTTAGAATATAGGTTCGTAGAGATCATTCACATGTTTCGCGCACCCGCCATTCATTAAATTATAAAAATTGATTTTTTCGATGCACCCTATTACGCAGGTTCAATATCAATGCTTCATCTTCCAAAGAGTATTTCATTATGTTATAACTTGTTCACCAACTATAGCAGAATGATGGTCTGAAATGAAAAAGGAAATAAATTAATTATGTTGTGTAAAAATTAGGAAAATTAATTATTTATGGAGAAACTGACTTTAATCTGTCAGTATCAGTTGCTGACTTTGCCCACCTATCAATTGAGCACCATATTCTGATACCTCCCTCCAGTTGTGAGTCTGTACCTCTACTCCTTGGGCGTTGAATCTAGATTCAAAGCCGACGTTTGAAAGAATAAAAGCATGGGTACAACATACGGCCTCAGCAGTAAGATCAATATAGAGGGTGAGCCACAATATTTTTTCAAAAGTTGGGTAATATATTTTTTTGGCCCACCCGGTATATATAGTCATTCATATATATATATATATATATATATATATATATATATATATATAGGGTATAACAAAAGTCCGTTCTCATAGGAAAATAAGATACAACAGAATTAATCGTGATGAGTTTGTATGTATTACGTGGCAACACTGTTAGGTTATTGGCAATGGAATTTGAGCATGTACTGGATTAATTGGTGAGTTGATTGTATTGTTTGAAATATACAGTATAGGTAAAATTATCTTCTCGTTCAATTCTGTGATATCTTATTTCTCTGTGAGAACGGACTTTTGTTACACCCTATATATATATATATATATATATATATATATATATATATATATAATGATGAAAAAACCACGAAGAAAAGGAAACATAGAATGGTGCTCAAGTGCTTTCGTCTAATGACATCCTCAGGAACACTGAAGTACATAAAGAGTTACAGCCTATATATAGGTTACAGAAAAAAAAAAAAAAAAAAATATATATATATATATACAATAAACGGAGAAACAAAATTAAAGGATTGTGGGAGGGGCACACAAATTTATAAGGAAAAACTATCGATTTTTAGCACAAGATTAAATGAATTGTTTCCAACCAATGTTATAGATAAAAAAAATATACAAATTTATACTTGAAATCTGCCCGGGTTTTAGCACTCTGCTCTTTTTGTATATAAAAATTGAAAAATTATCGATTTTTAGCACAAGATTAAATGAATTGTTTCCAACCAATGTTATAGATAAAAAAAAAATATACAAATTTATATTGGAAATCTGCCCGGGTTTTAGCCCCTCCTCTCCAATATTTATATGGAGTTTTTCGAAATTACTTACATTCCGAGAATCCTGGGGGTTGGCATCCCTTGGTTGCGGTACGTCGACGATATTTTGTGTATCTGGCCCATGAATCGTGACCTGGATAACTTCCTCCTTCAGTTAAATGATCAAGTCCCCTCCATTAAGTTTACTTTAGAAGTGGAACAAGACAATTCAATCCCATTTTTGGATGTGCGTGTACATAGGGAAAGCCCAGGTTTTAAGTTTAGTATCTATCGGAAAAAACAAACAATTTGTCCTACGTACACTTTTACTCGGGACATGACACCCCACTAAGAAGGCCATTTTTTCTTCAATGTTTCTCCGCGCCCTTAGGATCGCCAGTCCGGAATACATCGATGCCGAATTAGAAAAAATCAACGGTATTGGAAGTGATCTGTGTTATCCATCTGCGTTTATGGAATCTTGTCTCAACAAGGCAAAACGAACTTTCTATCGTGTCAATAATAACACGTACTTTGTCAAAAATATTTTAGTACTTCCATTTTTCCCGGGCTTTTTAGGCATTGCTAATGTACTTAAACTTTTGGATATTAATGTAGTATTTTCATATAACAATATTGTGAAAAATATCATAGTAAAAAATAGCCCTACCAATAATTCAGGCATTATCTATAAAATTGGTTGTAAACAATGTGATTCCTTTTACATAGGTCAGACGGGAAAGGATTTGCACACACGTATATAACAGCATCAATATTCCTTTAGAACAGGACAGTTGTCCAGTGCCCTTTTTGTCCATTTGTCAGAGTTATCCCACTGTATTGATTGGAATAATGCTTCAGTTTTATTTCACTCTAGCAACATTGTTAATAGAAATATTCTTGAGTCTGCCATTATCCAACTTACAAATAACTTCAACATAAGCAAAGGTCTTTTTCAACTCGATCCTGTTGTTTTGAATTCCTTCAGAACAGATTTAGATAAGAAAGGTAGAACGCTAAATCCTTGGTAAACTTGTATGCCACCCTAATAACTTTTATTTTTCAATTTTTATATACAAAAAGGGCAGAGTGCTAAAACCCGGGCAGATTTCCAGTATAAATTTGTATATATTTTTTTTTATCTATAACATTGGTTGGAAACAATTCATTTAATCTTGTGCTAAAAATCGATAATTTTTCAATTTTTATATGCAAAAAGAGCAGAGTGCTAAAACCCGGGCAGATTTCCAGTATAAATTTGTATATTTTTTTTTATCTATAACATTGGTTGGAAACAATTCATTTAATCTTGTGCTAAATTCGATAGTTTTTCCTTATAAATTTGTGTGCCCCTCCCACAATCCTTTAATTTTGTTTCTCCGTTTATTGTATATATATATATATTTATTTATTTTTTCTGTAACCTATATATAGGCTGTAACTCTTTATGTACTTCAGTGTTCCTGAGGATGTCATTAGATGAAAGCGCTTGAGCACCATTCTGTTTCCTTTCCTTCGTGGTTTCATTTATCATAAATGTTTTTCACGTGTTACTTTCGTGAAATAATTTTCATATATATATATATATAGGGTACAGGGTGGCGCAAAAGTCAGGAACCATAAGTACATTTTAATAATTTGTTTTAATATGTGTTTTGTTCTTTTCAGATTTGTTGTTGAACCTATGGCACAGAAATTGACAACACCGATCAGCTGATACTGCTTTTAATGACAAACACCCCGAAAGGCCGCCAGTTGTTCAGGCATCAGTTGGAAAACTTCACTCGCTTCTAAGAAACGGGAAGTGTTCATGATCGGCCGCGTAGTGGCCGGCCAAAAAGTTCAACCGATGTAGCAACATCACTAACGGTACTCAATCCTCTCAAAAACAGCCCACCTAAGTCCCTAAGAAAGTTATCCCAGGAAATGGGTGTCTCCAGAAGATCCATTCAACGAATTTTTACAACAAATCGTTTCCACCCCTACAAAGTCCAACTCGTTCAGAAACTGCACGGTAACGACACAGACCCTCGTGTAGATTTCTGCCAGTGGTTTTTACAACATCGACAGCTTCAACGAAGGCTCATGTCCAGCGACAAAGCGATATTTCACCTCAGCGATCGTGTCAATAGGCATAATGCACGCTATTGGGCCAATGAGAACACCCACTGGATGAAGGAAGGACATATGCAGTTCGATCCACAAACGGTTAATTGGTCCGTGCTTTTTCGACGGCAATGCAACAGGTGAAACATATTTGCATATGCTGCAAACATTTCTAATGCCCGTACTGGACGACATTCCATTGGCAAAACGGGCGAAGATGTGGTTTCAGCTGGGTGTTGCACCACCACATTTCGTAACCATCGTCCGGAGCTCTTTAGATGAAACATTCCCAAGCAAGTGGATCGGACGGCGAGGGCCCGTCGAATGGCCACCTAGGTCTTCAGACCTCACGCTTCTTGACTTTTTCTTGTGGGGCCATCTCAAGCCGGTAGTCTATGCTGATCGACACAGAACCATATGTTCTCTAAAGGATAAAATCACATCTGAGTGTGCCAAAATCAGTACCAATGTGTTGAGGAATGTTCAAACATCATGCATTCAACGCGTAAGAAAGTGTCTCCAAGTGGAAGGCTACTAATTCGAACATTTATTATAATTTAATAAAATGTGCCTATGGTTCCTGACTTTTGCGCCACCCTGCATATATATATATATATATATATATATATATATATATATATATATATATATATGTAAAGAACGACGCTTTGTATAGGAGTATTATCCGCGCAAGATGAGAGCGAAAGAACGAAACAAATGAAAAAATGAGGTACCCACCCGGGAATCGAACCCGGGATCTTCCGATTGCCGGTCAGATATGATAACCACTACACCACAGGCCTCACCCAAACAAATGTCGTAATTCCTCTACATACGCGCAGAAACCAATGCCCCAAAGGGGCACCTCCCGCATGCCGTAACATTATATACATTATAACTGCAAACACGCAGTATAATTAACGTAAAGAACGACGCTTTGTATAGGAGAATTATCCGCGCAAGATGAGAGCGAAAGAACGAAACAAATTAAAAAATGAGGTACCCACCCGGGAATCGAACCCGGGATCTTCCGATTGCCGGTCAGATATGAAAACCACTACACCACAGGCCTCATTTTTTCTCTCTATCTTTCTTCTGGTTTTCATAGCCACCAATCAAGGCATGTGAAGAAAAGTGAAAAATGGGAGCGGTGTGTGGGCGGAGGGAAGTAGCTTGCAACATTGCAAGAATTCTTTTGCAAAATTCTAAAACGCTGAAAAGCGGAAGGGTTCGTCGCTCAACACGAGCTTGTAATTACAACTGCAACTTGCAGCATCACATTCAACAGTTACCGTGCACCGACAACTAATTAGGAACATAAATAATTTGGCAATCTGTTTTTATCGTTGAAAAAGTATTAATACCATTCTGACTTTATAAACAAAACAAAAAGTTATGTGACAAAATCATGATCTCAGTAAATTTGTTCATTCACATTGAATACTGTTGCTAAGGTTGTCATAAAAGGATAAAAGGAAAACTCGTGTTATGGATATCCTTGATAACCGTAAGAAATTTCAGCTTAGACTGAGAGATGCTTTCCTGGAAAAGTATTTAGTTCGAATTCTTATATATATATATGAAAATGAAAATGAAAATGAAAATGAAAAGGTTTATTGGCAGACAGTATATAGTCCACATGACAAATATTATTAATACAATGACAGTTCACATACTAAGGATAGAAATATACACACTTGATTAGAGATAATACAGTAATGTCCGAGTTAAGTGGAGCTACAGACAGACGTTTTTGTACCAAGAATTCCATAGCTTAGACTCTTAGAGGATAAACGGCAGGACTCATGGATAGCTTGGATAATCGGGTTAGTTGATTTTTTAATTCTTTGCATTAGACTGTATTGAGCACGTCTTGTTACCTCCGGGAAGCTCGGGACATTGCGGGTAGCAAACATTTGCTGGGGTAATTTATGTAAGAGTCTAAAAGACCTGTTGTACAGCAAATTTAGGGTTCTGCCAGAACCTTTTTCATAATTCACCCAAGAGTTGCTGTCCGTATATGTTACTGCAGAAAGTACGAAAGAGAGTGTCTTTAGCTTCACTTGTACAGAACCGGAAGTTCCTTATAGTCATATTCGCTTTAGCACAAAGGCTTCGAGATTGTTTTCTTATATCTGTGTCATCACTCAAGGAGCTGGTGATAGTTTAACCCAAATACTTAAACTCTTGTACTTCCTCAATTACTTCACCTTTCATTTTAAACTTAATATCAGCTGGCTGATTACAGCTTTTAGGATGAAACTACATAACCTTAGTTTTTGTAACATTAAAAAGAATATCATGTTTCTGCGAATACACTTCGCAACTTTTAGTAGCCGATCAAGACCTTAAACAGAGGGACTTATTAACACCAATTCATAAGGATAAACTAAGTTATTTAGTTACCAATGTGTTATCTATACAACATACCACTGTTGCCTCATTAAGTGACGCAATTAATCCGTCAATATACACATTAAACAGCATAGGGGAGAGCAAGGAGCCTTGTCTCACCCCGCAAGAGGAGCCAAAACATTCGAATAGTATATTGCCCTACCTAACGGTAAAAGATTGGTGGAAATACCAAAATTTCAATAAATTTAATATGTACATGGGAACCTGCCTGTGTTCTAGTTTTTTAAATAAAATATTGTGGTTCACTCTATCATATGCCTAACTTATATCTAGGAAACAGCTATAAATAGTTGAATTACTGTTAGTGTATTTAGATATTATTTCTTTAAGTACATAAATACACAGGTCAGTTGAGTGGGACCTTTAAAAACGAAACTGATGAGGAGATGTACATAGGTAATCATTTTATCGGAGTAACAAGAGTTTTTCTAGTAGTTCCGAGAAGCAGGAAGCAGCAGCAATAGGCCTGTAATTATTGCTTGACAGAATGTCTCCATACTTATTTTTGACTAGGGGCAAAATATGTACCCTCATGAACTCTGCAGAGATATAACTATGAGCAAGCATGGCTGATAAGAGCAATGATATATGCAGATATACCACGTCATTGGCATATTTTAAGTGCTCATTCGATAGGTCATCTACCCCTGACGCAGAACCAATCTTTAACTCTTTAATTAACCTCTTTACTTCAGGAACTGATATCAAAGTATTTTCACTTGTCCCTCCCACAGGTGTTTTGCTGCAATCTATCTTAAGATTATCCCTACTCACACTGCTAAGAATGATAGAGTAGTGGTTTTTTCACAGCTTTCCAATTTCATCCTCCCCTCGACACCCCATCAATTGTCGGAGGGAGGATACTTTTAACACCCGTTTGATTCTTAACAAATTTCCAAAATTTGTTGTTATCATTATTTATGTGAGCTTCATAGGCTTTTGTATACATATTCATGTATACTGGTCCTAATCTGGGTCTACCATGAAAGCACCACAAATCGTAGGCGTCTTTCGATTCCCTCTTCATGGGGGGCAATAAAATCTTTCCATCCAGAAATAATCTTAGTATAATAGTTGTAAGATTTAATCAGGGGGGCTTCCTGCTTCTCTTAACAGGGATACTATCTTACTATAATACCTCTCTATGAGTTTACAGAGAGATCATTTGAGCAAGGATTACTACAGGCAAGATGCAAAATTTCTAAATTATTAGAGGTGACCTGTTCTGTCTTTATATTCTATTCTCTGTTGCATATTAACATTAGAAAAATCGACGCGATTATTCTTACCTATTGAGTTCTTGTTATGTCGTGTTGCGCATAAAGTGATAAAATTAATTAATAGTTCTAATGGTCTATGATCAAAAAGAAGGAAATCATGCAGAATATGAACTTTAACAATTCGATCCGCTAGATTATTACTAGTGAGACAATGCTCAATCCACCTGGTGGTACCACTCATATCGCTAACGTATGTAAAATTACCACTGGTTACCCCTAATACATCTACATCACTTATACTTAATGTGGCCGACTCGCACATGTTACCCAATTCTACAAAGGATTCCCAGTTCACACGCGCGCGCATTAAAGTTCCCCATTACTAAAGCAAACATTCATACATAAGACAAACGAGGAAGAAAACAAGGTAGCAGAAAACATAAAAAATAACCCAAAATACTTCTACACATTTGCGAAAAGGAAAATACAGTGTAAGGAGAGTATTGGTCCATTGATAGACAGGGAGGGCGAATACACAAATGACCCGAAAGAAATGAGCGAAATGTTTAAGGAACAATTTAACTTTGTGTTTAACACCCATAAGTCCGAGATGGAAGTGAAAAACCCAGACGAATTTTTCGGCATAGATACAAATGAACTAAGAATAAATTCCGGCACGAACCTATTAATGGACTTCGAGTTCACGGAAGGAGATGTAATTACTGCCTTATCACAGATGCGAGACAATTCAGCGCCAGGGCCAGACACATGGAGTGCCACGTTTCTGAAGAAATGCAAGGAGAGTATTGCCAAACCGCTACACTTAGTATGGAGGAAATCACCCGACTCAGAACAAATTCCACTGCCAATAAAGAATGCGAACATTCCTCCTCTGTGGTAACGGAGCAATGCTCAAGAATTATCGGCCAGCAGCTCTCACCTCACATCTTATAAAGTGTTTTGAACGTATAATTAGAGGCAAAACTACCTACTACCTACAAGAAAAAGACTTATACAACCCAAATCAACATGGCTTCAGGGCTGGAAGATCATGCCTGTCACAGTTACTAGACCACCAGTAGAAAATAATTGGAAACATTGTGTCGAGGACAAAACATAGATGTAATATATACGGACTTTGCTAAAGCCTTTGATAAATGTGACCATGGAATCATAGCACACAAACTTAAGAATACAGTAATTACTTTAAAGCTAGGAAGGTGGATATTTAATTTCTTGACGCAAAAAACACAAAGAGTGGTGGTAAACGGAGTTAAATCGGAAGTCTCGGAAGTCATGAGCTCTGTCCCACAAGGGACAGTATTAGCTCCCTTGCTGTTCATAATAATGATTGCAGATATTGATGCAGATATTAAGGACAGTATTGTATCATGCTTCGCAGATGACACAAAAATATGTAAGGAAATATTGAACCAAGGTGACATAAAAAAAATTACAAAATGACATTGAAACATTTTTCTAGTGGGAAGAAGACAACAATATGAAGTTCACCGAAGAAAAATTCCAACTTCTAAGATATGGTAATAACAAGGCGTTACAGAAGAAAGGGTACAAAACTCTGCAAGCCAAACAGATAACACCAAATCCACAAGTCAGAGATCTTGGAGTAATAATGTCGTCGGATGCAGAATTCAGAGAACACTATAACATCAAAATTACAACGACTAGAAAAATAATGAGAATCATCTGGAGGAGCCTCCACATCAGAGAAGCAAACATTATGCTCAAATTGTGGGAGAGTATAGTCCTACAAGTAATTGAGTATTGCTCAGTACTCATAAGCCCATACAGAAAACAAGACATTGCGACATTGAATCTATACAAAGCTCTTTTACGTCTAAGATAGAAGAAACGGAAGGTGAAGACTACTGGTCTCGACTACAATCCCTGGAACTCTACTCTCTCGAAAGAAGGCGGGAGTGGTACACAATAATATACATATGGAAAATACTTGAGGGCTCTGTCCCTAACCTTAGAAATGAAATAGAAACAAACTGGAATGAGAGAAGAGGCAGATTTTGTACGGTCCCAGCTGCGGTGAGACTAGGGGCCATGAGAACGAGGATGGAAAATACTCTCAGAATACGAGGACCAAAACTCTTCAGTGTCCTACCAAAAGAAATGAGGAATCTCCAGCACACCGACCTGAATAATTTCAAGAACCAGCTGGACAGATTCCTGTGCAAAGTCCCTGACCAGCCATGCGTGGCTGGCTACGAGGGCAGGAGGAGATCAGACAGCAATTCCTTCCTTCACCAAATCCCGCAAATGAGGCGGGATGCTGCAGAGGGGTCGACCGCAGGTCGATCCTGAACCGTCGTTCAAACTCACCTAATGTATTATACAGTGAGAATATTTGGGGTTATCTGAAAATGACTAAATTTTGTAGAGCAAATCACTGTATTCATCAAGATTACTGCCTTGTTGTATGGTAAATAGCATTTTACAGTTTATATGCAATCATTGTTCACTTGTAATTCAATGCCTAACAACCTTACATTATCGCTTGTTAAAAATTTTATATGTTTTGGCAAATTTTTCCTTATTAAGAAAGCAACACCACCAAATGGCCTACCGTACATTAATTCATCTGACAAGGCTACTGCTGATGACGCATGGTACATAAAGTCATCATGGATGGTAGAGAGGAATATTAGCTCTTGCTTAGGTAGCCAGTGCTCTTGCAGGAGTATCAAATCTGCACTGTCACAGATTTTATGAACATCTACAATTGAATTCCTCACTGACCTTACGTTATATGAGACTATTTTCGACAAGTTATCTGTCAAGTCTGATA
Organism: Bathynomus jamesi; assembly: GCA_023014485.1. NCBI lineage: Eukaryota > Metazoa > Arthropoda > Malacostraca > Isopoda > Cirolanidae > Bathynomus > Bathynomus jamesi. The sequence goes on from JAJOZX010002286.1 coordinate 593,740, forward strand.
GAAAAAATTATTATGATTATTATTATACACCGTACAAATTTTAGGCATTACCGTTAGGGCGCCTATTATTATTATTATTATTATTAATATTATTATTATTATTATTATTATTATTTTGCCTGTTTTCAATTCTCCTGGAAAAGTGAATAAACTCCTTAACAATAATACCGTCTGGCCACTGACTCACATTGTTCGGGTTGAATTGCGAATTTACACCTTTAATTATTACTTTAAATGAGTTATAATACCGAGATTTTGTGTTTAGTTTAACTAACAGTATACTGTGTTCGCTACAGACTTCTTCCACCATGTGTCGAATCTTGCTTTCCTCGTTCGAGAGCTGAATTCGCGACACAAAGAGGGTGAGATTCCTCACCGGTGGCCTTGCCGCGACGACAGGTTGAGGAACCCTCCTTGAAGAGCGTCTGTTAACTGTGACCCACTCCTCCTCTTCCCTCAATCTCCCTGAGGCAGGGTTCGCCTGACTGAGGGATGAGTGGCACGACTTTGGGGGGATAGGAGGCTCCTCCCCTACTTTGTAGCTTGGTGAAGGTCTCTGAGCGGTGTTTATATCCTGACGGACGTGCTTGCCACCCTTCTTCGGTGGGAGGCTTCGGTGGGAGGAAGGAAATGCACGCCGAGCGAGGCGTTTGAGTAATCGAACGCCTCTCCCTTGCAGTTGAAGGTAAGGAAGAGGGCAGTGATGCCTCGTCTTGTGGCATCGGACAGTCCCTGTTCTTCATTGTGAAATCGGGAGAAAGATTCCTTTCCTGAACAGGAGGGAGGTTGACCGCTTTCCCTGCATGCTGCGTTTCTACCCCACATTCAAGGGTGGAGTTGGGGGAGGGGATTTCGTTTCCCTCGCTGCCCGACGCACTCCTTGGGGTTCTGATTTGCTGAACGACTTCCGAGTAACTGGGCTTTGGGAGGAACGTCTCTTTCAACGCATCTAACTCTGACCGGAATTGTTCTAGCGAAATCACATTTTTCTGATTTGACACCACGTGTTGGTGTTTCAGTTCAATTAACGACTTTTGTACCTCATTGTACTGTTTGAGGAACACCAAAACGTCTACATCACCCATAGAGATTGCCGGTATTCTATGGAAATTAGTAACGTAGAAGGTAATATTGTTCTCATCATCCCAGAGGGTCGACACTTTATTTATAATGTCTTTTAGGATACTCTCGTTTCTAGACTTACCTCTGCGAGTTGAGAGAGTAGCACTGAACAGGGTGTTTAACTATACCCTCGCATGTTCTATTTCTTCCGAATCATAGAAATCATGAAAAACAGATACGAGAAGGTCTGACCTAATATGATCTACTTTGTCAAATATAAAACATAAAGGATTTTCTACAAGATCACGATTTTCAGCAGACGATCCCATTGTACCTATATCGATGGAGGAGCAGGCTTGTAGGGGAGCGAAATGGTGGGGGTGGTTGGGGTGGAGATGGATGGAACGCCGATAGGGGTCCCACTTCTCGTCCCTTTAAATAATGCTCCAGATACCATCGGTTCGATGCTCAGGCATCTTTTAACATTAATTATGTAACTATTACTAACTATGACACATAAAAGTAGATACGCGGAGTCACTGTACAATTATAACGTAATGAAACATACATTTCCCGCAGTCACCGTCAAAAACTTTTACTATTAAACGGAAGATTCGGTGTAGATGGTTGGGGTGGGGTGGGAGGAGGGGAAGGGGATGCTAGTAGGAGTGCCCACTTCTCGTCCCTTTAAACCACGTTCCAGATACCACCAGCTCCATGCACAACCATCCTTTCACATTAATTATCACAGCACTATTACCCACTATAACATGCTAAGTATATACGCGGGATCACTGTGAGTTCATGAACATAATGATATCTAAATTTTCCGCGGAAACAGTCAAAAACCTTTACTATTTAACGACATACTAGCAGCCCACCCGTGAGACATCCTCTCCTCGTGAGACGTATATTTTAACCTCATATATCCAGTGTGTGTATATATATATAGATAGTGGCGCTCATAGGTATTCGTACAGAGAAATACTTCTTATATTTGTTCTTGTCTTTTATACCATGCATAGGATAGTTATAAAATATTTACCGTTTGTTTGAAAAAATTTAACAAATACTAAAATTAGTTTAACTCCAACATATAATTTGAGGAAAATAAAAAAAAAGTTAAGATGCAAAAGTTTTCGTACATTATTTATAAAATTATTTAGTATTTCATGTGTCCATTTTAGGCTTGAAGAGTAGTTTAGGCTTATAGTTTTGGCTTGAACAGTAGTTGGCTGTTTAAATGATTAGAGACTGTTGGCAATTCTGAATTCTAAAATTTTTCTGTGAATCTTTATTGAAAAACGGATGACTGTATAAGCCATTAGTAAGCAATGGATCGTCGTGGTAAAATGCTGTCTACAGATCTTATTAAATGTTATACATCTTATGAGATCTGTTATTGCTGTACACGAGTCTGAAAAGAGTTACAGGAAGATAGGAAAAGAACTTCGCATTCCATGTATGACGGTTGCTGCACTTACATATAAAGAAATAGAAAGGTTTTGAAACCATAAAAAATCTACCAAGGTGTGGACGATCTTACAAGATATCAGCTAGACGGATTAAAAGGATGGCTGATGCGAATCTGACACGAGTGACTGCAGGTGATATTTGCCAGACATTAAGACTGTCTAAGATCGATGTTCATCCCTGTACTGTACGTGGAACTTTGAGAAAGAATGGTCTGCATGGAAGAGTTGTACGAAGAAAACCTTTGCAAAGAAAAGCACACAATAAAGCTCTTTTAAAGTACGCCAAGGATCATCAAAATGATGGATTTGCGTTCTGGAAGAAAGTTCTCTGGACAGACGAGACCAAAATTAAATTATTCAGGAACAACGAGCAACGGTGTGTTTGGCGAAAATTAAATACTGCATTCGAGGAAGGAAAACATTCTTCCTACGGTTAAACATGGTGGTAGTAGTTTGGTTCTTTGAGGATGCTTTAGTGTTTCAGGTCCAGGAAAGCTTCTCGTCATCAATGGAATCTTGAATTCGAGGAAATATCAGGGAATTTTAGAAGAAAATGTACTGACTTCAGTTCCGGAGTTACGAATTTGTCGCAACTGAGTAATACAACAAGATAATGATCCAAAACATAAAAGAACACCATGAAATGGGGTTCAACAAAAGAATTTCAAGGTTTTCGAGTGACCCAGTCAAAGACCAGACCTCAATTTAATCGAGAATTTATGGTTTGATTTGAAAAAAGCTCTGTGGAAAAGAAACTGAATTGAATTTGAATGATTGTAACAATTTTCTTTAGAATAATAGGCTAAAATTTCTTCTGATATACAGGGTGTTTATAAAGTCCCTATCTATTTCAGTGAAAACGTAGCAAAACGGGTAAAATTCAATAACAATATAATAAAAGGCATACATTTAATGAATACTTAAGCATATGATTCTACATGAGCACCATCAGTATCTCTACAGAGTTCGAATCTGTCAGCAGCATTTCGGAACACATTTTGGAGCATGACAGGGGTTATTTTTGTGACTGCTGTTGCGATAAGAGCACGTAAATCTTGCAGATCTGTAACCCTCTTTTGACAGACGTTTGATTTGATAAAGCCCCATGCAAAGAAATAAAAGGGCGTTAGGTCAGGAGAACAACCCGCCCAGGGCCTGTTGCCTCCACGTCCGATCCACCGATTTGGAAATCGTTCCTTCAGGTACTCCCGAACAATGTTTGTGCAATGACAAGGTGCTCCACCTTGTTGAAAGACGACGGTGTTTAAAATGCCATCTGAATGAAGCTGGGACATTTACGTGTGCTCGTATCGTAACAGCAGTTACAAAAATAACCCCTGTCATGCTCCAAAATGCGTTCCGCAATGCTGCTGACAGATTCGAACTCTGTAGAGATACTGATGGTGCTCATGTAGAATCATATACTTAAGTATTCATTAAATGTATGCCTTTTATTATATTGTTATTGAATTTTACTCTTTTTGCTACGTTTTCACTGAAGTAGATAGGGACTTTATAAACACCCTGTACAGTATGCCGAAACCTTGTAGAAAAATATCCAAAAGTAATTCAAACTTTATTGAAGTTATTGAAATTATTCAAACAAAAGTTGAACACACAGAGCATTACAAATTTTTATAAGTAAGAGTACGAACATTTTTGCATTTTAACTTTTATTTTCCTCAAATTCTTTGATGTTTTAGATTAAAATTATGTTGAAGCTGAACTAATTATTTTATTTGTTAGTTTTTCCCAAACGAACGGTAAACTTTTCATGACTATTTTGTACATGATACAAAAGATAAGAACAAGTATAACTGAAATATTTCTCTGCAGGAATACCTATCAGCGCCACTGTTTTTATATATATATATATATATATATATATATATATATATATATATATATATATATATATATATATATATAAGTTTCGCATTTTAAATTTTAATGCTGTTGTCATATTTATTGTTCCGACAGATTTAAAAGGTATTTTGAAGATCGAATAGAAATACTAAATCGATCGATCCAAACCTTGGTTACGTGATCTATGGATATGGTCGATTTAAATTTGTTTGAAGGAAGTTGTTACATTAATAAATGTAGTGGACACCGATTAGCTACATTTCAAGATGAATACGTTTGCATTGCTTATAGTTACGTTATTGTGTACAATTTTACAGTCACTGATGATGGCAAGAGAAAAATCTTCCCAAACGTCACAAATGAACTGAAATGATGAGTACATATATATATATATATATATATATATATACACACACACACCTTTGTTAACCTTGGTTTTGCTTCCGCCCGAATTGCTTATTCTGACGAAGGTCAAGTTTGTCGCTCCACCTTAGACTTACAGTTTAACGTGGAATCCGAACCACGCTCCACCAGCAGTAGCCCAGCGTCTTAACCACTAGGCTACCCAGGGTATCCATTTATCTACCAACCAATTTTTTGTGTAGAAGGATGAACAGTAGGGTGGTTCAAAAAAATGAAAATGAAAAATATATTTCTCATGACATTTGCTCATATTCCACAACCATTAACGATGTTGGAAATAAAAAACTGGATCAATTCGTGGATATTTAGAGGTTATACAGTTTGGGGTGGCAAATTTCTTCAAATTTGCGCCACCCTTCAATATTAATGGATTTAGCTTAAAATTGGAACCAAGATCTTTCTCCATACATGGAATGAGAAAATGCATCAGGAACTCTTATTTGTGCATTTAAAAGTTTCGCCATATACTGTATATGTGGCTCATTCGAATATACACGCTACAACTCAGACTGGGCACCTGAGAAACTTTTATGTTACACACGCATGGAACAAGGAAATGCGCATGGAACAAGGAACTCTTCTTGGAAAATTAAATCATGACCCGGTCATAACCCGTTGCTCACGTTGGGCTTCCATCACGAAAAAGAAAAACTTTATTATTTGTCATTTACCATTATTTATTCAGACTATAGTGGATTTAATTTTCCCAGAAGAGTTCCTTGTTCCATGCATGGTCTGTGTGTAACATTATATATACGTGAATTAGGGATGTACCGAATACTAAAATTCACCGAATACCGAATATTTGGTGCAAACTATTCGGCCGAATACCGAATTCCGAATATTAGTTTTATTTTGGTTATTAGGCGTCACTATAAAAAACTGAAGCCTTTATCAGTTTGACAGCACATAAAATTAATAGTAAATTTGAGAAAAAGCAGCATGTTTTAGCCACCAAAAATCTGCCAGATTCCCATACTCGTGAAAAATTTCAACTGCATTGACTTCTATATTGCAAGAATGGTCAATGAAGAGCGATCGTGCGCATACAGTTGTGCACGACAATGGCTGTAATACTGTATTACTAAAGCTGTTAGCGTCCTCAACATTACTCCTGTTGCTTGTGCGAATCATACTTTAGCACTTCCATTTGATGAAGCCCTTCTTAGCGAGAAGTCTGTTTTAGAGATATGTGCAATTGCGCGCACAATCTGTTGCATTTTAATTATTCATCTCCAGCCTTTGACAGCCTTAAGGAATTCCAGAAGCAACATAATTTACCCAGTTGACCTAACGATTAGTTAGGTTAGGTCGTGATATTTTCGTTAGTTAGCCTTATAAAGCTAACTAAAGAAGGCTGGGGGTGGCTTTCTTTCATTGATCCCAAATTTATAAGAGACGTCATCACCCAATGGAACCTTACATTCTATATGCTACAACGACTTCAACGAAAAACTGCGGTTGTTGCATACGCCTCGGACTATGACATACTGTAGCAACCTTCAATAATCATCAGTGGACTCTAATTCAGTGTGTTGTAAATCTTCTTAGTCGATGTGAAAAATTAACGAATGACTTTTCCTCTGATACTTCTTGTCTTCACATGGTGTCTCCCGATGTAACAGGTCTCGTGGTATTTTTGCCTAACATAACTGATGATACAGGTGTTCATACTATGAAAAATGATTTAATAGAAAATTTACAGAATCGTTCCAGGCATTGGAAGGAAGACATTACGCGCATATTTTCTCACGTTTTAGATTCTCGTTTCGAATTTGCTTGCATGACAGCGCCTGAGTTTGTAAAAAATGAACTAGTCATTATGTTTGCATCACCTAACGCTAGTCTTGCACGTAATATAACCTATGGCGATGAAGCAACTGATTTTGTTTCACAAGAAGATCAAGAACTTTTGAAAAAGAAGCCGAAGGTTAATTTATGGAGTTATTTCGATGAGGTTGTGCCTCCACCTATCAAAAATAGTCAGAAAAGTTAAAAAGAATTAGACATCTATTCAAAGGATCCACAAGTCAGTCACGACACAAACCCTCTTGATTGTGGTCGCCATAATGGTGAAAGATTCCCGAAACTACTAAACAGCTGGGCTGGGCTGCGCGCCACCTGACGTCACCGGTCTCGATCCCGGGGCTGATGGATTCGTAGTCAGCGGTGCTAACCACTGCACCACCGAGGGGCATATGTATGTATGTATTAGGGTGAGCCACACTTATATTGTAAAAATGATAGTGCACAAATGAGAGCTCCTTATGTACTTTCTCATTCCTTATAAAGAAGGAGACCTCAAAGCGGATGTTGAGCTCAATCCATTAATATTTGAAATATTTGAGGGTGGCGTGCGTTTGAAGAAATTTCCCATCCCGAACTGTTTAGCTAATGATACTAAGGCTTCGAGTTGCGCCACCTCTAAATATCTAAAAATCGATCCAATTTTTTATTTCCAATATCAGTAGTAGTTGTAAAATATGGATAAATATCATGAGGCATATATTTTTAAATTTTTTGGACCACCCGAATATATATATGTTAACCCCTCCCTCTATGGCCCTGGGGTGGTTCGGAATCGACGGGGGTGGTTCTGGTTAGGAGGCAGCAACGGATATTTCTTCTATAACATTCTAATTCTTTTCCGCCGGTCAAATGGTGGGTCGTCACTTGTTAAACTCTTGGCTACAGACTCGCCAGACTGTTATGCCAATATCTTCCATGGTGCTTGGGTTGTCTCTTTCTTAATTTGGGTAAAGGGTCGCCAGTTGTTAATTCTTCTCCTTTTATAATACTCTGATACTTTCTCTGATACTAAAATTATCGACTTTTCTTTTATAACTTATCGACTTTACTGACTAAATTCCTGAAGAGAACAAAGCTCGAAGGAAAAGATAAAAACTAAAAACTTCTTTTACTCTAGTTTACTTCTCAAAATGTACAGGTAGTGCTCTGAATTTACAGGGGTAGAGGTTCGACCTCTTTCGACCATTGCTCAGGCCGGAATCTACAAAAATTTAAGGAGGCAAGCGGCCTCTGCCCCCTCCCCGCAGCGAGGCTGCTAACAGTGACCAAAACAGAGTCTCGTAATGAAGTGCCGTAATGAAGTGCTATTCATTTTACAAATACATGTATAATATAAACCTAAATGTTGGAGGACGGCAGTTGAAGGTTAAGTTCCCCCCTTTTAAACACATGATCAGATGTTTGAAAAATTCAAAATAAAAAAAAAAAAACTAATTTGTATTTTTCGCCGAGTCTACATTTATGAAGGCGATATAATTTCATAGTAGTACATAAGTACAATTTGAGTACATGACTGAGTACGTATTAATTTTGGTTCATTACAATTACGATTACAATTATGGATTACTTCACATTCGCATATGATTGTCCATTACAGTTCTATTAAAGTACATTCTTACATTATATATTAAGTCATTACATTTAATTACAGTTTCATTGAAGTACATTACGTCGTTTACCATTCTTACAATGTTTTTATATATGGTTATTATATATGGTTATAATATATGGATATAATATATGGTTATTATATATGGTTATTATATATGGTTATTATATATGGTTATTAGTACAACACAAGTACATGAGACATGCCACACATGATATAACATAACGCATGATAATGTTATAAATTCGAATTAGAGCGAAAGGAGATATTTTATCTTTGAAGCGTTCAATTTTGCAATAGTTAGCGGAATTTGATAACTTAACTAAGCATTTTCGAGTTCAATGCGGGAGGTGATATAATTAAAAATAAAAATGAAAAAAATAATACGAGAACGTATTTATGCGTTTCGAACGAATGCATGAAGTTTTGCGTTTAATAGATTGACACGAGTAAAAATGAATATTTAATAAAATTTATATAGGATAATGATCAAGGGAAATTAATGACGTATAGATGAATATGGTTGAATAATAATATTTATACTACATAACACCACAACATTATTATTAAAGAATTTACCATACATTGAATACGGAAGATGTCCAAATACTAAGCACATGATTCAGTGTACATGGTATGGGAAACGTAAAGAGAATTATGTTATTTTATGACGTCATAGTGTATAAGTCATTATTAGAAAAGATGAATTAGAGAAATACAGTAATGAATAAAGAAGTACAAATCGAAATTCTATCCAAAACTCGCTTAGGCGATTTTGGTTTCTTATGTAAAAATGAATATGGATTATTCATTGTTCATTTTTACAGTGTTCCCCCTCTAAAATGATATTAACACAATAATAATACAATTAATACAATACAATTGAGAAATAAGATCTAACGAATTCAAATCAGATGATGACGAATTTTCTTTACATTACAATTTTTATACAGAACAAGTGAGTTATTATATAATATAAAAAAATTCAAAGATTAATACTTTAATTTAGACAAACATTTAAGTTAGACAAACAATATGGTTAAAATTTTTTACCAAATTTTATTTTTTCTGTGGGATGAATTACATAATGAATAGTAGATAAAAGGGAAAAATATAAATTTTAAAGTTCATGGATTTTCAAGGTTACCATGATAGTACAATTCATAACTAATTTTATTGACTATTGTAGGTAAAAATAGAATTACGTAATGGATGATGTATAGAAATGTGGTCAAGTGTGTATTTGGGTGTACTAGGTACAAAGTGTGTATCTTACAATTTCGAGGGACAGATTAGTTGAGAGGATTGTTCAATTAACTGAATAAATGCATGAGCAAGATATATTAGAAAGCAAAAATGATTAAGATTAAATTACATAGTTAGCATTTACACGTAATTAAATAAAGTTTATTGTGATATCCAATGATTTTCGCATAAGGTTTGTCTATATAGTATATACAGTGTGCATACATGCGTGTGCATGTGTAGGGATTTGGAAGGTTTTTGAATTAACAAAGTTTTAAAAATAATGTATAATAATTTAAGAAGGGTTTAGGGTTATAAAATCTTTTAAGTTTAAATCAGTTATTGTTATTATTATTATCATTATTATATTATTATAAATTCTTTAAGCTCAAGGTCACTTATTATAAAATCTAAATTACAGGTAGTATTAATGATGGTGTATGCATATGAGTTTAATGTGAAAGTGACTTGAGGTACGGAAAGAAAATGAATTCGAATATGTGTCAAAAGTAATAGAATTCAATTAGGATTATCGATTGTACGTAATTAAATCAGTTACACATATATTAAGGTAATAAAAAAACTACTTAGAGGACCTTACAATTAATGAAAGTAAATCTAGCGGTATTAAAAATTAAATTTTGAAGATGGAATTAAATTCGACTAGTAACATTCCTAGCTATATATAAACTATATAACTTTAACATTAACCAGAAGTATCGGTACGATTATTGAATTAAGAAAATTAAAAATACAAATTAAAAATAGAAATCAATTTATGCATTTTAATGAGCTAAACATAATTTTATAATATTCTTAAAAATAAAAGTAAATCGAACCTTAGATGAGTTTCGGCCAAGAATAAAAAAAGTTATTGAAATGGAAGGAAAGCATTTCGAACAATCTTTTCTTTTAATAATTTCAGGTAAATTTTACATTAAAAATTAATCTTATATAATAAAAAAAAATATTAAAAAGGTTTAATAATTTTTGCATATTAAGTAGAAAAATCATACTCTTTCGTTGAATGTTGATAGAATTTGAATTATTTGATATTTTGACACAATTAATTAAATTCGAATAACACAATTACTCAGTATTCATCGAATAAAAAAAAATATTAAAAAAAATATATAAATTGAAAATAGAAATCAATTATAAACTATAATGAAGTAAACATATACTGTAATATAAAAAAACACAACCTAAATTGAGGTTATGTTCCATAGTACCAAAGAGGAATTAAGTATGGTTGAACCAGTTCTCTGGTTGACACGGTTGAACCGGGGTTGGGGTGTTACAATAAAATAAAAATAAAAAAAACAAAGTTTGGAGTATTACATTCGGGGGAATTGAGTGACTAAGAGGGGGGTATAAGTTTGAAATTGACAATACGTCTTTCGTGAGCACTTTGCCCTATAAAAAAAATATTGCTTGTCACACTACTTAGAACAAAAATTAAGAGAGTTCAACAAACGGAGGGACGGCATGTTCCTCATATACATTACAATAATTACCAAAATCGTTACAACCTTTGTAAAAACGGTTTTGTTACAAATAATAAAATACATAACTATATATTTATATACGCAACAATCATGAAAAGGAAAAGACAAATCGGTGAATTTCCTTCTTGCAAACAAAAAAAAAAGGTTAACTAAAGACGCAAACCGGTCAATTCAGGTTGAATTTAATTCTCTTTTACAACAAAAAAGAGGTTAAATTAAATTCTCTTAAACAACAAAAAAAAAGGTGGAATTAAATTTTTAAATTACATTTTCTTAAATTAAATTCTCTTAAATTACAAAGAAAAAGTTGAAATCAATTGACTGCATTGAAATGACTGGGGACTTGAAAACTCGACTTGGGATTCGAAAACTCGACTTGGGATTCGAAAACTCGACTTGGGACTCGAAAACTCGACTTGGGATTCGAAAACTCGACTTGGGATTCGAAACCTGACTTGGGATTCGAAAACTGACTTGGGATTCGAAAACTGACTTGGGATTCGAAAACTGACTTGGAATAAAACTGACTTGGAATAAAACTGACTTGGAATAAAACTGACTTGGAATAAAACTGGCTTCAAATAAAACTGGCTTCGAATAAAACTGGCTTCGAATAAAACTGGCTTCGAATAAAACTGACTTGGAATAAAACTGACTTGGAATAAAACTGACTTGGAATAAAACTGTCTGACTTGAACTCTATGAAGTATTCTGAAATTGAAAATGAAACTGACTTGAACTCTTATCAAGTAGTATCTTGAAATTGAAAATGAAACTGACTTGAACTCTTATCAAGTAGCATCTTGAAACTGAAAATGAAACTGACTTGAACTCTTATCAAGTAGTATCTTGAAACTGAAAATGAAACTGACTTGAACTCTTATCAAGTAGTATCTTGAAACTAAAAATTAAACTGACTTGAACTCTTATCAAGTAGTACCTTGAAACTGAAAATGAAACTGACTTGAACTCTTATCAAGTAGTATCTTGAAACTGAAAATGAAACTGCCTTGAAACTGTTCTCAAGTATCTCTATAACTCTATAAACTCTCTATAAACTCTTTCTTTCTTAATTGCAAGTCAATTCAATTCAATAATTTGAAAAAATTTGCAAACAAAAATAAAAAATGTAAACATCATTTCGCTCTAATGTACGCGAAGGTACTGTACTATTATGTTTGGTACATAAAATAAAATATTCTATACTGAATATAATAGTGAAAATAACTCTGAAAATAATTCTGTGACAATTAACTCTGTGTCAATTAACTCTGTGACAATTAACTCTGTGACAATTAGCTTCTGTGAAAATTACTGTTACACTAAAAAAAAATGTATCACTGGTGTCTGAAGTGTTCACTGTGTTTTGTGTTAATTCTGGCTCCATACTAAATATTAACTGTTAATAATGCTGACTTTTCAAATGTTTACAAATTTCTTAAAAAACCAACTCTGTACTTAACAAAATTTCTACGGGGAAATCCTTGAGACGTGTCCTGAAGACGTCTTGCTGGCTACTTCTTCTTGGATGAAAACTAGGCGTGGAGAACTTTGAGTCGTGACACACCGGTTCAAGGGTGGATGTTACGAACTGGAAGTCGTGACACGCCGGTCAAATGTTTTATCCTGATGCAGGTAATTTCTATCCTGGCCAAAGAGTGGCCACTTGTTAAATCCTCTTCTTAAATATTCTTCTAATCCTGGGGCAGAGTCGCCAGACTTGTTATCTTCCTTCTTCTATGTGTTAATGGGGTGTCTCGTATCGACGAGGCGTTCTGTTAGGAGGCAGCAACGGATATTTCTCTATAACATTCTAATTCTTTTCCGCCGGTCAAATGGTGGGTCGCCACTTGTTAAACTCTTGGCTACAGACTCGCCAGACTGTTATGCCAATATCTTCTATGGTGCTTGGGTTGTCTCTTTCTTAATTTGGGTAAAGGGTCGCCAGTTGTTAATTCTTCTCTTTTATAATACTCTGATACTTTCTGATACTAAAATTATCGACTTTTCTTTTATAACTTATCGACTTTACTGACTAAATTCCTGAAGAGAACAAGGCTCGAAGGAAAAGATAAAAACTTCTTTTACTCTAGTTTACTTCTCAAAATGTACAGGTAGTGCTCTGAATTTACAGGGGTAGAGGTTCGACCTCTTTCCACCATGGCTCAGTCCGGAATCTAAAAAAATTAAGGAGGCAAGGGGCCTCTGCCCCCTCCCCGCAGCGAGGCTGCTAACAGTGACCAAAACTGAGTCTCGTAATGAAGTGCCGTAATGAAGTGCTATTCATTTTACAACAAATAGATGTATAATATAAACCTAAATGTTGGGGGACCGCAGTTGAAGGTTAAGTTCCCCCCTTTTAAACACATGATCAGATGTTTGAAAAATCAAAATAAAAATAAAAAACTAATTTGTATTTTTCGCCGAGTCTACATTTATGAAGGCGATATAATTTCATAGTAGTACATAAGTACAATTTGAGTACATGACTGAGTACGTATTAATTTTGGTTCATTACAATTACGACTACAATTATGGATTACTTCACATTCGCTTATGATTGTCCATTACAGTTCTATTAATGTAAATTCTTACATTATATATTAAGTCATTACATTTAATTACAGTTTCATTGAAGTACATTACGTCGTTTACCATTCTTAGTGTTTGTGTATATATGGTTATATTATGGTTATTATATATGGTTATTATATATGGTTATTATATATGGTTATTATATATGTTATTAGTACAACACAAGTACATGAGACATGACACACATGATATAACATAACTCATGATAATGTTATAAATTCGAATTAGAGCGAAAGGAGATATTTTATCTTTGAAGCGTTCAATTTGCAATAGTTAGCGGAATTTGATAACTTAACTAAGCATTTTCGAGTTCAATGCGGGAGGTGATATAATTAAAAATAAAAATGAAAAAAATAATACGAGAACGTATTTATGCGTTTTCGAACGAATGCATGAAGTTTTGCGTTTAATAGATTGACACGAGTAAAAATGAATATTTAATAAAATTTATATAGGATAATGATCAAGGGAAATTAATGACGTATAGATGAATATGGTTGAATAATAATATTTATACTACATAACACCACAACATTATTATTAAAGAATTTACCATACATTGAATACGGAAGATGTCCAAATACTAAGCACATGATTCAGTGTACATGGTATGGGAAACGTAAGAGAATTAAGTTATTTATGACGTCATAGTGTATAAGTCATTATTAGAAAAGATGAATTAGAGAAATACAGTAATGAATAAAGAAGTACAAATCGAAATTCTATCCAAAACTCGCTTAGGCGATTTTGGTTTCTTATGTAAAAATGAATATGGATTATTCATTGTTCATTTTTACAGTGTTCCCCCTCTAAAATGATATTAACACAAAATAATACAATTAATACAATACAATTGAGAAAATAAGATCTAACGAATTCAAATTAGATGATGACGAATTTTTCTTTACATTACAATTTTTATACAGAACAAGTGAGTTATTATATAATAAAAAAAATTCAAAGATTAATACTTTAATTTAGACAAACATTTAAGTTAGACAAACAATATGGTTAAAATTTTTTACCAAATTTTATTTTTCTGTGGGATGAATTACATAATGAATAGTAGATAAAAGGGAAAAATATAAATTTTAAGTTCATGGATTTTCAAGGTTACCATGATAGTACAATTCATAACTAATTTTATTGACTATTGTAGGTAAAAATAGAATTACGTAATGGATGATGTATAGAAATGTGGTCAAGTGTGTATTTGGGTGTACTAGGTACAAAGTGTGTATCTTACAATTTCGAGGGACAGATTAGTTGAGAGGATTGTTCAATTAACTGAATAAATGCATGAGCAAGATATATTAGAAAGCAAAAATGATTAAGATTAAATTACAAAGTTAGCATTTACACGTAATTAAATAAAGTTTATTGTGATATCCAATGATTTTCGCATAAGGTTTTCTATATAGTATATACAGTGTGCATACATGCGTGTGCATGTGTAGGGATTTGGAAGGTTTTTGAATTAACAAAGTTTTAAAAATAATGTATAATAATTAAGATGGGTTTAGGGTTATAAAATCTTTTAAGTTTAAATCAGTTATTGTTATTATTATTATCATTATTATTATTATTATAAAATCCTTTAAGCTCAAGGTCACTTATTATAAAATTCTAAATTACAGGTAGTATTAATGATGGTGTATGCATATGAGTTTAATGTGAAAGTGACTTGAGGTACGGAAAGAAAATGAATTCGAATATGTGTCAAAAGTAATAGAATTCAATTAGGATTATCGATTGTACGTAATTAATCAGTTACACATATATTAAGGTAATAAAAAAACGTACTTAGAGGACCTTACAATTAATGAAAGTAAATCTAGCGGTATTAAAAATTAAATTTTGAAGATGGAATTAAATTCGACTAGTAACATTCCTAGCTATATATAAACTATATAACTTTAACATTAACCAGAAGTATCGTACGATTATTGAATTAAGAAAATTAAAAATACAAATTAAAAATAGAAATCAATTTATGCATTTTAATGAGCTAAACATAATTTTATAATATTCTTAAAAATAAAAGTAAATCGAACCTTAGATGAGTTTCGGCCAAGAATAAAAAAGTTATTGAAATGGAAGGAAAGCATTTCGAACAATCTTTTCTTTAATAATTTCAGGTAAATTTTACATTAAAAATTAATCTTATATAATAAAAAAAAATATTAAAAAGGTTTAATAATTTTTGCATATTAAGTAGAAAAATCATACTCTTTCGTTTGAATGTTGATAGAATTTTGAATTATTTGATATTTTGACACAATTAATTAAATTCGAATAACACAATTACTCAGTATTCGTCGAATAAAAAAAAATATTAAAAAAAATATATAAATTGAAAATAGAAATCAATTATAAACTATAATGAAGTAAACATATACTGTAATATAAAAAAACACAACCTAAATTGAGGTTATGTTCCATAGTACCAAAGAGAATTAAGTATGGTTGAACAGTTCTCTGGTTGACACGGTTGAACCGGGGTTGGGTGTTACAATAAAATAAAAATAAAAAAAACAAGTTTGGAGTATTACATTCGGGGGAATTGAGTGACTAAGAGGGGGGTATAAGTTTGAAATTGACAATACGTCTTTCGTGAGCACTTTGCCCTATAAAAAAAATTTGCTTCACACTACTTAGAACAAAAATTAAGAGAGTCAACAAACGGAGGGACGGCATGTTCCTCATATACATTACAATAATTACCAAAATCGTTACAACCTTTGTAAAAACGGTTTTGTTACAAATAATAAAATACATAACTATATATTTATATACGCAACAATCATGAAAAGGAAAAGACAAATCGGTGAATTTCCTTCTTGCAAACAAAAAAAAAGGTTAACTAAAGACGCAAACCGGTCAATTCATGGTGAATTAATTCTCTTTTACAACAAAAAAGAGGTTAAATTAAATTCTCTTAAACAACAAAAAAAGGTGGAATTAATTTTTAAATTACATTTTCTTAAATTAAATTCTCTTAAATTACAAAGAAAAAGTTGAATCAATGACTGCATTGAAATGACTGGGGACTTGAAAACTCGACTTGGGATTCGAAAAACTCGACTTGGGATTCGAAAACTCGACTTGGGACTCGAAAACTCGACTTGGGATTCGAAAACTCGACTTGGGATTCGAAACCTGACTTGGGATTCGAAAACTGACTTGGGATTCGAAAACTGACTTGGGATTCGAAAACTGACTTGGAATAAAACTGACTTGGAATAAAACTGACTTGGAATAAAATGGCTTCAAATAAAACTGGCTTCGAATAAACTGGCTCGAATAAAACTGGCTTCGAATAAAACTGATTGGAATAAAACTGACTTGGAATAAAACTGACTTGGAATAAAACTGACTTGGAATAAAACTGTCTGACTTGAACTCTATGAAGTATTCTGAAATTGAAAATGAAACTGACTTGAACTCTTATCAAGTAGTATCTTGAAATTGAAAATGAAACTGACTTGAACTCTTATCAAGTAGCATCTTGAAACTGAAAATGAAACTGACTTGAACTCTTATCAAGTAGTATCTTGAAACTGAAATGAAACTGACTTGAACTCTTATCAAGTAGTATCTTGAAACTAAAAATTAAACTGACTTGAACTCTTATCAAGTAGTACCTTGAAACTGAAAATGAAACTGACTTGAACTCTTATCAAGTAGTATCTTGAAACTGAAAATGAAACTGCCTTGAAACTGTTCTCAAGTATCTCTATAACTCTATAAACTCTCTATAAACTCTCTCTTTCTTAATTTGCAAGTCAATTCAATTCAATAATTTGAAAAATTTGCAAACAAAAATAAAAAATGTAAACATCATTTCGCTCTAATGTACGCGAAGGTACTGTACTATTATGTTTGGTACATAAAATAAAAATTATTCTATACTGAATATAATAGTGAAAATAACTCTGAAAATAATTCTGTGACAATTAACTCTGTGTCAATTAACTCTGTGACAATTAACTCTGTGACAATTAATTCTGTGAAATTACTGTTTCACTAAAAAAAATGTATCACTGGTGTCTGAAGTGTTCACTGTGTTTTGTGTTAATTCTGGCTCCATACTAAATATTAACTGTTAATAATGCTGACTTTTCAAATGTTTACAAATTTCTTAAAAAAAACCAACTCTGTACTTAACAAAATTTCTACGGGGAAATCCTTGAGACGTGTCCTGAAGACGTCTTGCTGGCTACTTCTTCTTGGATGAAAACTAGGCGTGGAGAACTTTGAGTCGTGACACACCGGTTCAAGGGTGGATGTTACGAACTGGAAGTCGTGACACGCCGGTCAAATGGTTTTATCCTGATGCAGGGTAATTTCTATCCTGGCCAAAGAGTGGCCACTTGTTAAAATCCTCTTCTTAAATATTCTTCTAATCCTGGGGCAGAGTCGCCAGACTTGTTATCTTCCTTCTTCTATGTGTTAATGGGGTGTCTCGTATCGACGAGGCGTTCTTGTTAGAGGCAGCAACGGATATTTCTTCTATACATTCTAATTCTTTTCCGCGGTCAAATGGTGGGTCGCCACTTGTTAAACTCTTGGCTACAGACTCGCCAGACTGTTATGCCAATATCTTCTATGGTGCTTGGGTTGTCTCTTTCTTAATTTGGGTAAAGGGTCGCCAGTTGTTAATTCTTCTCTTTTTATAATACTCGATACTTTCTGATACTAAATTATCGACTTTTCTTTATAACTTATCGACTTTACTGACTAAATTCCTGAAGAGAACAAGGCTCGAAGGAAAAGATAAAACTTCTTTTCTCTAGTTTACTTCTCAAAATGTACAGGTAGTGCTCTGAATTTACAGGGTAGAGGTTCGACCTCTTTCGACACCATGGCTCAGTCCGGAATCTAAAAAAATTAAGGAGGCAAGGGGCCTCTGCCCCCTCCCGCAGCGAGGCTGCTAACAGTGACCAAAACAGAGTCTCGTAATGAAGTGCCGTAATGAAGTGCTATTCATTTTACAACAAATAGATGTATAATATAAACCTAAATGTTGGGGACCGCAGTTGAAGGTTAAGTTCCCCCCTTTTAAACACATGATCAGATGTTTTGAAAAATTCAAAATAAAAATAAAAACTAATTTGTATTTTTCGCCGAGTCTACATTTTGAAGGCGAATAATAATTCATAGTAGTACATAAGTACAATTTGAGTACATGACTGAGTACGTATTAATTTTGGTTCATTACAATTACGACTACAATTATGGATTACTTCACATTCGCTTATGATTGTCCATTACAGTTTCTATTAATGTAAATTCTTACATTATATTTAAGTCATTACATTTAATTCAGTTTCATTGAAGTACATTACGTCGTTTACCATTCTTGGTGTTTGTGTATATATGGGTATATATATTGGTATATATATGTTATTATATATGGTTTTATATATGGTTTTAGATATGTTATTAGTACAACACAAGTACATGAGACATGACACCCATGATATAACATAACTCATGATAATGTTATAAATTCGAATTAGAGCGAAAGGAGATATTTTATCTTTGAAGCGTTCAAATTTTGCAATAGTTAGCGGAATTTGATAACTTAACTAAGCATTTTCGAGTTTCAATGCGGGAGGTGATATAATTAAAATAAAAATGAAAAAAATAAACGAGAACGTATTTATGCGTTTCGAACGAATGCATGAAGTTTTGCGTTTAATAGATTGACACGAGTAAAAATGAATATTTAATAAAATTTATATAGGATATGATCAAGGAAATTTAATGACGTATAGATGAATATGGTTGAATAATAATATTTATACTACATAACACCACAACATTATTATTAAGAATTTACCATACATTGAATACGGAAGATGTCCAAATACTAAGCACATGATTCAGTGTACATGGTATGGGAACGTAAAGAGAATTAAGTTATTTTATACGTCATAGTGTATAAGTCATTATTAAAAGATGAATAGAGAAATACAGTAATGAATAAAGAAGTACAAATCGAAATTCTATCCAAAACTCGCTTAGGGCGATTTTGGTTTCTTATGTAAAAATGAATATGGATTATTCATTGTTCATTTTTACAGTGTTCCCCCTCTAAAATGATATTAACACAATAATAATACAATTAATACAATACAAATGGAGAAAATAAGATCTAACGAATTCAAATTAGATGATGACGAATTTTTCTTTACATTACAATTTTTTTACAGAACAAGTGAGTTATTATATAATATAAAAAAAATTCAAAGATTAATACTTTAATTTAGACAAACATTTAAGTTAGACAAACAATATGGTTAAAATTTTACAAAATGTTATTTTTTCTGTGGGATGAATTACATAATGAATAGTAGATAAAGGGAAAAATATAATTTTAAAGTTCTGGGATTTTCAAGGTTACCATGATAGTACAATTCATAACTAATTTTATTGACTATTGTAGGTAAAAAATAGAATTACGTAATGGATGATGTATAGAAATGTGGTCAAGTGGGTATTTGGGTGTACTAGGTACAAAGTGTGTATCTTACAATTTCGAGGGACAGATTAGTTGAGAGGATTGTTCAATTAACTGAATAAATGCATGAGCAAGATATATTAGAAAGCAAAAATGATTAAGATTAAATTACAAAGTTAGCATTTACACGTAATTAAATAAAGTTTATTGTGATATCCAATGATTTTCGCATAAGGTTTGTCTATATAGTATATACAGTGTGCATACATGCGTGTGCATGTGTAGGGATTTGGAAGGTTTTTGAATTAACAAAGTTTTAAAAATAATGTATAATAATTTAAGATGGGTTTAGGGTTATAAAATCTTTTAAGTTTAATCAGTTATTGTTATTATTATTATCATTATTATTATTATTATAAAATCCTTTAAGCTCAAGGTCACTTATTATAAAATCTCTAAATTAACAGGTAGTATTAATGATGTGTTGCATATGAGTTTAATGTGAAAGTGACTTGAGGTACGGAAAGAAAATGAATTCGAATATGTGTCAAAAGTAATAGAATTCAATTAGGATTATCGATTGTACGTAATTAAATCAGTTACACATATATTAAGGTAATAAAAAAAACGTACTTAGAGGACCTTACAATTAATGAAAGTAAATCTAGCGGTATTAAAATTAAATTTGAAGATGGAATTAAATTCGACTAGTAACATTCCTAGCTATATATAAACTATTAACTTTAACATTAACCAGAAGTATCGGTACGATTATTGAATTAAGAAAAATTAAAAATACAAATTAAAATAGAAATCAATTTATGCATTTTAATGAGCTAACATAATTTATATAATATTCTTAAAAATAAAAGTAATCGAACCTTAGATGAGTTTCGGCCAAGAATAAAAAAGTTATTGAATGGAAGGAAAGCATTTCGAACAATCTTTTTCTTTTAATATTCGGTAAATTTTACATTAAAATTAATCTTATATATAAAAAAAAATATTAAAAAGGTTTAATAATTTTTGCATATTAAGTAGAAAAATCATACTCTTTCGTTGAATGTTGATAGAATTTGAATTATTTGATATTTTGACACAATTAATTAAATTCGAATAACACAATTACTCAGTATTCGTCGAATAAAAAAAATATTAAAAAAAATATATAAATTAAAATAGAAATCAATTATAAACTATAATGAAGTAAAATATACTGTAATATAAAAAAACACAACCTAAATTGAGGTTATGTTCCATAGTACCAAAGAGGAATTAAGTATGGTTGAACCAGTTCTCTGGTTGACACGGTTGAACCGGGGTTGGGTGTTACAATAAAAATAAAATAAAAAAACAAAGTTTGGAGTATTACATTCGGGGAATTGAGTGTACTGACAGTAGGGGGGTATAAGTTTGAAATTGACATACGTCTTTCGTGAGCACTTTGCCCTATAAAAAAATATTGCTTGTCACACTACTTAGAACAAAAATTAGAGAGTTCAACAACGGAGGGACGGCATGTTCCTCATATACATTACAATAATTACCAAAATCGTTACAACTTTGTAAAACGGTTTTGTTACAAATAATAAAATACATACTATATATTTATATCCAACAATCATGAAAAGGAAAAGACAAATCGGTGAATTTCCTTCTTGCAAACAAAAAAAAAAGGTTAACTAAGACGCAAACCGGTCAATTCATGTTGAATTTAATTCTCTTTTACAACAAAAAAGAGGTTAAATTAAAATTCTCTTAAACAACAAAAAAAAAGGTGGAATTAAATTTTTAAATTACATTTTCTTAAAATTAAATTCTCTTAAATTACAAAGAAAAAGTTGAATTCACTTGACTGCATTGAAATGACTGGGGACTTGAAACTCGACTTGGGATTCGAAAACTCGACTTGGGATTCGAAAACTCGACTTGGGACTCGAAAACTCGACTTGGGATTCGAAAACTCGACTTGGGATTCGAAACCTGACTTGGGATTCGAAAACTGACTTGGGATTCGAAAACTGACTTGGGATCGAAAACTGACTTGGAATAAACTGACTTGAATAAAACTGACTTGGAATAAAACTGGCTTTCAAATAAAACTGGCTTCGAATAAAACTGGCTTCGAATAAAACTGGCTTCGAATAAAACTGACTTGGAATAAAACTGACTTGGAATAAAACTGACTTGGAATAAAACTGACTTGGAATAAAAACTGTCTGACTTGAACTCTATGAAGTATTCTGAAATTGAAATGAAACTGACTTGAACTCTTATCAAGTAGTATCTTGAAATTGAAAATGAAACTGACTTGAACTCTTATCAAGTAGCATCTTGAAACTGAAAATGAAACTGACTTGAACTCTTATCAAGTAGTATCTTGAAACTGAAAATGAAACTGACTTGAACTCTTATCAAGTAGTATCTTGAAACTAAATTAAACTGACTTGAACTCTTATCAAGTAGTACCTTGAAACTGAAAATGAAACTGACTTGAACTCTATCAAGTAGTATCTTGAAACTGAAAATGAAACTGCCTTGAAACTGTTCTCAAGTATCTCTATAACTCTATAAACTCTCTATAAACTTCTCTCTTTCTTAATTTGCAAGTCAATTCAATTCAATAATTTGAAAAATTTGCAAACACAAAATAAAAAATGTTAAACATCATTTCGCTCTAATGTACGCGAAGGTACTGTACTATTATGTTTGGTACATAAAAGAAAATTATTCTATACTGAATATAATAGTGAAAATAACTCTGAAAATTCTGTGACATTAACTCTGTGTCAATTAACTCTGTGACAATTAACTCTGTGACAATTAACTTCTGTGAAAATTACTGTTTCACTAAAAAAAATGTATCCTGGTGTCTGAAGTGTTTCACTGTGTTTTGTGTTAATTCTGGCTCCATACTAAATATTAACTGTTAATAATGCTGACTTTTCAAATGTTTACAAATTTCTTAAAAAACCAACTCTGTACTTAACAAAAATTTCTACGGGGAAATCCTTGAGACGTGTCCGAAGACGTCTTGCTGGCTACTTCTTCTTGGATGAAAACTAGGCGTGGAGAACTTTGAGTCGTGACACACCGGTTCAAGGGTGGATGTTACGAACTGGAAGTCGTGACACGCCGGTCAATGGTTTTATCCTGATGCAGGGTAATTCTATCCTGGCCAAGAGTGGCCACTTGTTAAAATCCTCTTCTTAAAATATTCTTCTAATCCTGGGCAGAGTCGCCAGACTTGTTCTCTCCTTCTTCTATGTGTTAATGGGTGCTCGTATCGACGAGGCGTTCTTGTTAGGAGGCAGCACGGATGATTTCTTCTATAACATTCAATTCTTTTCCGCCGGTCAAATGGTGGGTCGCCACTTGTTAAACTCTTGGCTACAGACTCGCCAACTGTTATGCCAATATCTTCTATGGTGCTTGGTGTCTCTTTCTTAATTTGGGTAAAGGTCGCCAGTTGTTAATT
The DNA here is from genome assembly GCA_023014485.1 of Bathynomus jamesi. Taxonomy (NCBI): domain Eukaryota; kingdom Metazoa; phylum Arthropoda; class Malacostraca; order Isopoda; family Cirolanidae; genus Bathynomus; species Bathynomus jamesi. Next base: position 617,276 of record JAJOZX010002286.1, read on the forward strand.
CTTCTCTTTTTATAATACTCTGATACTTTCTGATAAAATTATCGACTTTTCTTTTATAACTTATCGACTTTACTGACTAAATTCCTGAAGAGAACAAGGCCTCGAAGGAAAAGATAAAAACTTCTTTTACTCTAGTTTACTCTCAAATGTACAGTAGTGCTGAATTTAGGGGTAGAGGTTCGACCTCTTTCGACCATGGCTCAGTCCGGATCTAAAAATAATTAAGGAGGCAAGGGGCCTCTGCCCCTCCCGCAGCGAGGCTGCTAACAGTGACCAAAAACAGAGTCTCGTAATGAAGTGCCGTAATGAAGTGCTATTCATTTTACAACAAATAGATGTATAGATATAAACCTAAATGTTGGGGGACCGCAGTTGAAGGTTAAGTTCCCCCCTTTTAAACACATGATCAGATGTTTGAAAAATTCAAAATAAAAATAAAAAACTAATTTGTATTTTTCGCCGAGTCTACATTTATGAAGGCGATATAATTTCATAGTAGTACATAAGTACAATTTGAGTACATGACTGAGTACGTATTAATTTTGGTTCATTACAATTACGACTACAATTATGGATTACTTCACATTCGCTTATGATTGTCCATTACAGTTCTATTAATGTAAATTCTTACATTATATATTAAGTCATTACATTTAATTACAGTTTCATTGAAGTACATTACGTCGTTTACCATTCTTAGTGTTTGTGTATATATGGTTATAATATATGGTTATTATATATGGTTATTATATATGGTTATTATATATGGTTATTATATATGGTTATTAGTACAACACAAGTACATGAGACATGACACACATGATATAACATAACGCATGATAATGTTATAAATTCGAATTAGAGCGAAAGGAGATATTTTATCTTTGAAGCGTTCAATTTGCAATAGTTAGCGGAATTTGATAACTAAATAAGCATTTTCGAGTTCAATGCGGGAGGTGATATAATTAAAAATAAAAATGAAAAAAAATAATACGAGAACGTATTTATGCGTTTTCGAACGAATGCATGAAGTTTTGCGTTTAATAGTTGACACGAGTAAAAATGAATATTAATAAAATTTATATAGGATAATGATCAAGGGAATTAATGACGTATAGATGAATATGGTTGAATATAATATTTATACTACATAACACCACAACATTATTATTAAAGAATTTACCATACATTGAATAGGAAGATGTCCAAATACTAAGCACATGATTCAGTGTACATGGTATGGAAACGTAAGAGAATTAAGTTATTTTATGACGTCATAGTGTATAAGTCATTATTAGAAAAGATGAATTAGAGAATACAGTAATGAATAAAGAAGTACAAATCGAAATTCTATCCAAAACTCGCTTAGGCGATTTTGGTTTCTTATGTAAAATGAATATGGATTATTCATTGTTTTTTTACAGTGTTCCCCCTCTAAAATGATTATAACACAATAATAATACAATTAATACAATACAATTGAGAAAATAAGATCTAACGAATTCAAATTAGATGATGACGAATTTTTCTTTACATTACAATTTTTATACAGAACAAGTGAGTTTATTATATAATATAAAAAAAATTCAAAGATTAATACTTTAATTTAGACAAACATTTAAGTAGACAAACAATATGGTTAAAATTTTTTACCAAAATTTTATTTTTTCTGTGGGATGAATTACATAATGAATAGTAGATAAAAGGGAAAAAATATAAATTTTAAAGTTCATGGATTTTCAAGGTTACCATGATAGTACAATTCATAACTAATTTTATTGACTATTGTAGGTAAAAATAGAATTACGGTAATGGATGATGTATAGAAATGTGGTCAAGTGTGTGATTTGGGTTGTACTAGGTACAAAGTGTGTATCTTACAATTTCGAGGGACAGATTAGTTGAGAGGATTGTCAATTAACTGAATAAATGCATGAGCAAGATATATTAGAAAGCAAAAATGATTAAGATTAAATTACAAGTTAGCATTTACACGTAATTAAATAAAGTTTATTGTGATATCCAATGATTTTCGCATAAGGTTTGTCTATATAGTATATACAGTGTGCATACATGCGTGTGCATGTGTAGGGATTTGGAAGGTTTTTGATTAACAAAGTTTTAAAAATAATGTATAATAATTTAAGATGGGTTTAGGGTTATAAAATCTTTTAAGTTTAAATCAGTTATTGTTATTATTATTATCATTATTATTATTATTATAAAATCCTTTAAGCTCAAGGTCACTTATTATAAAATTCTAAATTACAGGTAGTATTAATGATGGTGTATGCATATGAGTTTAATGTGAAAGTGACTTGAGGTACGGAAAGAAAATGAATTCGAATATGTGTCAAAAGTAATAGAATTCAATTAGGATTATCGATTGTACGTAATTAAATCAGTTACACATATATTAAGGTAATAAAAAAACGTACTTAGAGGACCTTACAATTAATGAAAGTAAAATCTAGCGGTATTAAAAATTAAATTTTGAAGATGGAATTAAATTCGACTAGTAACATTCCTAGCTATATTAAACTATATAACTTTAACATTAACCAGAAGTATCGGTACGATTATTGAATTAAGAAAATTAAAAATACAAATTAAAAATAGAAATCAATTTATGCATTTTAATGAGCTAAACATAATTTTATAATATTCTTAAAAATAAAAGTAAATCGAACCTTAGATGAGTTTCGGCCAAGAATAAAAAAAGTTATTGAAATGGAAGGAAAGCATTTCGAACAATCTTTTCTTTAATAATTTCAGGTAAATTTTACATTAAAAATTAATCTTATATAATAAAAAAAAATATTAAAAAGGTTTAATAATTTTTGCATATTAAGTAGAAAAATCATACTCTTTCGTTGAATGTTGATAGAATTTGAATTATTTGATATTTTGACACAATTAATTAAATTCGAATAACACAATTACTCAGTATTCATCGAATAAAAAAAAATATTAAAAAAAATAATAAATTGAAAATAGAAATCAATTATAAACTATAATGAAGTAAACATATACTGTAATATAAAAAAACACAACCTAAATTGAGGTTATGTTCCATAGTACCAAAGAGGAATTAAGTATGGTTGAACCAGTTCTCTGGTTGACACGGTTGAACCGGGGTTGGGGTGTTACAATAAAATAAAAATAAAAAAAACAAAGTTTGGAGTATTACATTCGGGGGAATTGAGTGACTAAGAGGGGGGTATAAGTTTGAAATTGACAATACGTCTTTCGTGAGCACTTTGCCCTATAAAAAAAATATTGCTTGTCACACTACTTAGAACAAAAATTAAGAGAGTTCAACAAACGGAGGGACGGCATGTTCCTCATATACATTACAATAATTACCAAAATCGTTACAACCTTTGTAAAAACGGTTTTGTTACAAATAATAAAATACATAACTATATATTTATATACGCAACAATCATGAAAAGGAAAAGACAAATCGGTGAATTTCCTTCTTGCAAACAAAAAAAAAGGTTAACTAAAGACGCAAACCGGTCAATTCATGTTGAATTTAATTCTCTTTTACAACAAAAAAGAGGTTAAATTAAATTCTCTTAAACAACAAAAAAAAAGGTGGAATTAAATTTTTAAATTACATTTTCTTAAATTAAATTCTCTTAAATTACAAAGAAAAAGTTGAATTCAATTGACTGCATTGAAATGACTGGGGACTTGAAAACTCGACTTGGGATTCGAAAACTCGACTTGGGATTCGAAAACTCGACTTGGGACTCGAAAACTCGACTTGGGATTCGAAAACTCGACTTGGGATTCGAAACCTGACTTGGGATTCGAAAACTGACTTGGGATTCGAAAACTGACTTGGGATTCGAAAACTGACTTGGAATAAAACTGACTTGGAATAAAACTGACTTGGAATAAAACTGGCTTCAAATAAAACTGGCTTCGAATAAAACTGGCTTCGAATAAAACTGGCTTCGAATAAAACTGACTTGGAATAAAACTGACTTGGAATAAAACTGACTTGGAATAAAACTGACTTGGAATAAAACTGTCTGACTTGAACTCTATGAAGTATTCTGAAATTGAAAATGAAACTGACTTGAACTCTTATCAAGTAGTATCTTGAAATTGAAAATGAAACTGACTTGAACTCTTATCAAGTAGCATCTTGAAACTGAAAATGAAACTGACTTGAACTCTTATCAAGTAGTATCTTGAAACTGAAAATGAAACTGACTTGAACTCTTATCAAGTAGTATCTTGAAACTAAAAATTAAACTGACTTGAACTCTTATCAAGTAGTACCTTGAAACTGAAAATGAAACTGACTTGAACTCTTATCAAGTAGTATCTTGAAACTGAAAATGAAACTGCCTTGAAACTGTTCTCAAGTATCTCTATAACTCTAAACTCTCTATAAACTCTCTCTTTCTTAATTTGCAAGTCAATTCAATTCAATAATTTGAAAAATTTGCAAACAAAAATAAAAAATGTAAACATCATTTCGCTCTAATGTACGCGAAGGTACTGTACTATTATGTTTGGTACATAAAATAAAATTATTCTATACTGAATATAATAGTGAAAATAACTCTGAAAATAATTCTGTGACAATTAACTCTGTGTCAATTAACTCTGTGACAATTAACTCTGTGACAATTAACTTCTGTGAAAATTACTGTTTCACTAAAAAAAAATGTATCACTGGTGTCTGAAGTGTTCACTGTGTTTTGTGTTAATTCTGGCTCCATACTAAATATTAACTGTTAATAATGCTGACTTTTCAAATGTTTACAAATTTCTTAAAAAAAACCAACTCTGTACTTAACAAAATTTCTACGGGGAAATCCTTGAGACGTGTCCTGAAGACGTCTTGCTGGCTACTTCTTCTTGGATGAAAACTAGGCGTGGAGAACTTTGAGTCGTGACACACCGGTTCAAGGGTGGATGTTACGAACTGGAAGTCGTGACACGCCGGTCAAATGGTTTTATCCTGATGCAGGGTAATTTCTATCCTGGCCAAAGAGTGGCCACTTGTTAAAATCCTCTTCTTAAAATATTCTTCTAATCCTGGGGCAGAGTCGCCAGACTTGTTATCTTCCTTCTTCTATGTGTTAATGGGGTGTCTCGTATCGACGAGGCGTTCTTGTTAGGAGGCAGCAACGGATATTTCTTCTATAACATTCTAATTCTTTTCCGCCGGTCAAATGGTGGGTCGCCACTTGTTAAACTCTTGGCTACAGACTCGCCAGACTGTTATGCCAATATCTTCTATGGTGCTTGGGTTGTCTCTTTCTTAATTTGGGTAAAGGGTCGCCAGTTGTTAATTCTTCTCTTTTTATAATACTCTGATACTTTCTGATACTAAAATTATCGACTTTTCTTTTATAACTTATCGACTTTACTGACTAAATTCCTGAAGAGAACAAGGCTCGAAGGAAAAGATAAAAACTTCTTTTACTCTAGTTTACTTCTCAAAATGTACAGGTAGTGCTCTGAATTTACAGGGGTAGAGGTTCGACCTCTTTCGACCATGGCTCAGTCCGGAATCTAAAAAAATTAAGGAGGCAAGGGGCCTCTGCCCCCTCCCCGCAGCGAGGCTGCTAACAGTGACCAAAACAGAGTCTCGTAATGAAGTGCCGTAATGAAGTGCTATTCATTTTACAACAAATAGATGTATAATATAAACCTAAATGTTGGGGGACCGCAGTTGAAGGTTAAGTTCCCCCCTTTTAAACACATGATCAGATGTTTGAAAAATTCAAAATAAAAATAAAAAACTAATTTGTATTTTTCGCCGAGTCTACATTTATGAAGGCGATATAATTTCATAGTAGTACATAAGTACAATTTGAGTACATGACTGAGTACGTATTAATTTTGGTTCATTACAATTACGACTACAATTATGGATTACTTCACATTCGCTTATGATTGTCCATTACAGTTCTATTAATGTAAATTCTTACATTATATATTAAGTCATTACATTTAATTACAGTTTCATTGAAGTACATTACGTCGTTTACCATTCTTAGTGTTTGTGTATATATGGTTATAATATATGGTTATTATATATGGTTATTATATATGGTTATTATATATGGTTATTATATATGGTTATTAGTACAACACAAGTACATGAGACATGACACACATGATATAACATAACGCATGATAATGTTATAAATTCGAATTAGAGCGAAAGGAGATATTTTATTTGAAGCGTTCAATTTTGCAATAGTTAGCGGAATTTGATAACTTAACTAAGCATTTTCGAGTTCAATGCGGGAGGTGATATAATTAAAAATAAAAATGAAAAAAATAATACGAGAACGTATTTATGCGTTTTCGAACGAATGCATGAAGTTTGCGTTTAATAGATTGACACGAGTAAAAATGAATATTTAATAAAATTTATATAGGATAATGATCAAGGGAAATTAATGACGTATAGATGAATATGGTTGAATAATAATATTTATACTACATAACACCACAACATTATTATTAAAGAATTTACCATACATTGAATACGGAAGATGTCCAAATACTAAGCACATGATTCAGTGTACATGGTATGGGAAACGTAAAGAGAATTAAGTTATTTTATGACGTCATAGTGTATAAGTCATTATTAGAAAAGATGAATTAGAGAAATACAGTAATGAATAAAGAAGTACAAATCGAAATTCTATCCAAAACTCGCTTAGGCGATTTTGGTTTCTTATGTAAAAATGAATATGGATTATTCATTGTTCATTTTTACAGTGTTCCCCCTCTAAAATGATATTAACACAATAATAATACAATTAATACAATACAATTGAGAAAATAAGATCTAACGAATTCAAATTAGATGATGACGAATTTTTCTTTACATTACAATTTTTATACAGAACAAGTGAGTTATTATATAATATAAAAAAATTCAAAGATTAATACTTTAATTTAGACAAACATTTAAGTTAGACAAACAATATGGTTAAAATTTTTTACCAAATTTTATTTTTTCTGTGGGATGAATTACATAATGAATAGTAGATAAAAGGGAAAAATATAAATTTTAAAGTTCATGGATTTTCAAGGTTACCATGATAGTACAATTCATAACTAATTTTATTGACTATTGTAGGTAAAAATAGAATTACGTAATGGATGATGTATAGAAATGTGGTCAAGTGTGTATTTGGGTGTACTAGGTACAAAGTGTGTATCTTACAATTTCGAGGGACAGATTAGTTGAGAGGATTGTTCAATTAACTGAATAAATGCATGAGCAAGATATATTAGAAAGCAAAAATGATTAAGATTAAATTACATAGTTAGCATTTACACGTAATTAAATAAAGTTTATTGTGATATCCAATGATTTTCGCATAAGGTTTGTCTATATAGTATATACAGTGTGCATACATGCGTGTGCATGTGTAGGGATTTGGAAGGTTTTTGAATTAACAAAGTTTTAAAAATAATGTATAATAATTTAAGATGGGTTTAGGGTTATAAAATCTTTTAAGTTTAAATCAGTTATTGTTATTATTATTATCATTATTATTATTATTATAAAATCCTTTAAGCTCAAGGTCACTTATTATAAAATTCTAAATTACAGGTAGTATTAATGATGGTGTATGCATATGAGTTTAATGTGAAAGTGACTTGAGGTACGGAAAGAAAATGAATTCGAATATGTGTCAAAAGTAATAGAATTCAATTAGGATTATCGATTGTACGTAATTAAATCAGTTACACATATATTAAGGTAATAAAAAAACGTACTTAGAGGACCTTACAATTAATGAAAGTAAATCTAGCGGTATTAAAAATTAAATTTTGAAGATGGAATTAAATTCGACTAGTAACATTCCTAGCTATATATAAACTATATAACTTTAACATTAACCAGAAGTATCGGTACGATTATTGAATTAAGAAAATTAAAAATACAAATTAAAAATAGAAATCAATTTATGCATTTTAATGAGCTAAACATAATTTTATAATATTCTTAAAAATAAAAGTAAATCGAACCTTAGATGAGTTTCGGCCAAGAATAAAAAAAGTTATTGAAATGGAAGGAAAGCATTTCGAACAATCTTTCTTTTAATAATTTCAGGTAAATTTTACATTAAAAATTAATCTTATATAATAAAAAAAATATTAAAAAGGTTTAATAATTTTTGCATATTAAGTAGAAAAATCATACTCTTTCGTTGAATGTTGATAGAATTTGAATTATTTGATATTTTGACACAATTAATTAAATTCGAATAACACAATTACTCAGTATTCATCGAATAAAAAAAAATATTAAAAAAAATATATAAATTGAAAATAGAAATCAATTATAAACTATAATGAAGTAAACATATACTGTAATATAAAAAACAACTAAATTGAGGTTATGTTCCATAGTACCAAAGAGGAATTAAGTATGGTTGAACCAGTTCTCTGGTTGACACGGTTGAACCGGGGTTGGGGTGTTACAATAAAATAAAAATAAAAAAAACAAAGTTTGGAGTATTACATTCGGGGGAATTGAGTGACTAAGAGGGGGGTATAAGTTTGAAATTGACAATACGTCTTTCGTGAGCACTTTGCCTATAAAAAAAATATTGCTTGTCACACTACTTAGAACAAAAATTAAGAGAGTTCAACAAACGGAGGGACGGCATGTTCCTCATATACATTACAATAATTACCAAAATCGTTACAACCTTTGTAAAAACGGTTTTGTTACAAATAATAAAATACATAACTATATATTTATATACGCAACAATCATGAAAAGGAAAAGACAAATCGGTGAATTTCCTTCTTGCAAACAAAAAAAAAGGTTAACTAAAGACGCAAACCGGTCAATTCATGTTGAATTTAATTCTCTTTTACAACAAAAAAGAGGTTAAATTAAATTCTCTTAAACAACAAAAAAAAAGGTGGAATTAAATTTTTAAATTACATTTTCTTAAATTAAATTCTCTTAAATTACAAAGAAAAAGTTGAATTCAATTGACTGCATTGAAATGACTGGGGACTTGAAAACTCGACTTGGGATTCGAAAACTCGACTTGGGATTCGAAAACTCGACTTGGGACTCGAAAACTCGACTTGGGATTCGAAAACTCGACTTGGGATTCGAAACCTGACTTGGGATTCGAAAACTGACTTGGGATTCGAAAACTGACTTGGGATTCGAAAACTGACTTGGAATAAAACTGACTTGGAATAAAACTGACTTGGAATAAAACTGGCTTCAAATAAAACTGGCTTCGAATAAAACTGGCTTCGAATAAAACTGGCTTCGAATAAAACTGACTTGGAATAAAACTGACTTGGAATAAAACTGACTTGGAATAAAACTGACTTGGAATAAAACTGTCTGACTTGAACTCTATGAAGTATTCTGAAATTGAAAATGAAACTGACTTGAACTCTTATCAAGTAGTATCTTGAAATTGAAAATGAAACTGACTTGAACTCTTATCAAGTAGCATCTTGAAACTGAAAATGAAACTGACTTGAACTCTTATCAAGTAGTATCTTGAAACTGAAAATGAAACTGACTTGAACTCTTATCAAGTAGTATCTTGAAACTAAAATTAAACTGACTTGAACTCTTATCAAGTAGTACCTTGAAACTGAAAATGAAACTGACTTGAACTCTTATCAAGTAGTATCTTGAAACTGAAAATGAAACTGCCTTGAAACTGTTCTCAAGTATCTCTATAACTCTATAAACTCTCTATAAACTCTCTCTTTCTTAATTTGCAAGTCAATTCAATTCAATAATTTGAAAAAATTTGCAAACAAAAATAAAAAATGTAAACATCATTTCGCTCTAATGTACGCGAAGGTACTGTACTATTATGTTTGGTACATAAAATAAAATTATTCTATACTGAATATAATAGTGAAAATAACTCTGAAAATAATTCTGTGACAATTAACTCTGTGTCAATTAACTCTGTGACAATTAACTCTGTGACAATTAACTTCTGTGAAAATTACTGTTTCACTAAAAAAAAATGTATCACTGGTGTCTGAAGTGTTCACTGTGTTTTGTGTTAATTCTGGCTCCATACTAAATATTAACTGTTAATAATGCTGACTTTTCAAATGTTTACAAATTTCTTAAAAAAAACCAACTCTGTACTTAACAAAATTTCTACGGGGAAATCCTTGAGACGTGTCCTGAAGACGTCTTGCTGGCTACTTCTTCTTGGATGAAAACTAGGCGTGGAGAACTTTGAGTCGTGACACACCGGTTCAAGGGTGGATGTTACGAACTGGAAGTCGTGACACGCCGGTCAAATGGTTTTATCCTGATGCAGGGTAATTTCTATCCTGGCCAAAGAGTGGCCACTTGTTAAAATCCTCTTCTTAAAATATTCTTCTAATCCTGGGGCAGAGTCGCCAGACTTGTTATCTTCCTTCTTCTATGTGTTAATGGGGTGTCTCGTATCGACGAGGCGTTCTTGTTAGGAGGCAGCAACGGATATTTCTTCTATAACATTCTAATTCTTTTCCGCCGGTCAAATGGTGGGTCGCCACTTGTTAAACTCTTGGCTACAGACTCGCCAGACTGTTATGCCAATATCTTCTATGGTGCTTGGGTTGTCTCTTTCTTAATTTGGGTAAAGGGTCGCCAGTTGTTAATTCTTCTCTTTTTATAATACTCTGATACTTTCTGATACTAAAATTATCGACTTTTCTTTTATAACTTATCGACTTTACTGACTAAATTCCTGAAGAGAACAAGGCTCGAAGGAAAAGATAAAAACTTCTTTTACTCTAGTTTACTTCTCAAAATGTACAGGTAGTGCTCTGAATTTACAGGGGTAGAGGTTCGACCTCTTTCGACCATGGCTCAGTCCGGAATCTAAAAAAATTAAGGAGGCAAGGGGCCTCTGCCCCCTCCCCGCAGCGAGGCTGCTAACAGTGACCAAAACAGAGTCTCGTAATGAAGTGCCGTAATGAAGTGCTATTCATTTTACAACAAATAGATGTATAATATAAACCTAAATGTTGGGGGACCGCAGTTGAAGGTTAAGTTCCCCCCTTTTAAACACATGATCAGATGTTTGAAAAATTCAAAATAAAAATAAAAAAACTAATTTGTATTTTTCGCCGAGTCTACATTTATGAAGGCGATATAATTTCATAGTAGTACATAAGTACAATTTGAGTACATGACTGAGTACGTATTAATTTTGGTTCATTACAATTACGACTACAATTATGGATTACTTCACATTCGCTTATGATTGTCCATTACAGTTCTATTAATGTAAATTCTTACATTATATATTAAGTCATTACATTTAATTACAGTTTCATTGAAGTACATTACGTCGTTTACCATTCTTAGTGTTTGTGTATATATGGTTATAATATATGGTTATTATATATGGTTATTATATATGGTTATTATATATGGTTATTATATATGGTTATTAGTACAACACAAGTACATGAGACATGACACACATGATATAACATAACGCATGATAATGTTATAAATTCGAATTAGAGCGAAAGGAGATATTTTATCTTTGAAGCGTTCAATTTTGCAATAGTTAGCGGAATTTGATAACTTAACTAAGCATTTTCGAGTTCAATGCGGGAGGTGATATAATTAAAAATAAAAATGAAAAAAATAATACGAGAACGTATTTATGCGTTTTCGAACGAATGCATGAAGTTTTGCGTTTAATAGATTGACACGAGTAAAAATGAATATTTAATAAAATTTATATAGGATAATGATCAAGGGAAATTAATGACGTATAGATGAATATGGTTGAATAATAATATTTATACTACATAACACCACAACATTATTATTAAAGAATTTACCATACATTGAATACGGAAGATGTCCAAATACTAAGCACATGATTCAGTGTACAAGGTATGGGAAACGTAAAGAGAATTAAGTTATTTTATGACGTCATAGTGTATAAGTCATTATTAGAAAAGATGAATTAGAGAAATACAGTAATGAATAAAGAAGTACAAATCGAAATTCTATCCAAAACTCGCTTAGGCGATTTTGGTTTCTTATGTAAAAATGAATATGGATTATTCATTGTTCATTTTTACAGTGTTCCCCCTCTAAAATGATATTAACACAATAATAATACAATTAATACAATACAATTGAGAAAATAAGATCTAACGAATTCAAATTAGATGATGACGAATTTTTCTTTATATTACAAATTTTTATACAGAACAAGTGAGTTATTATATAATATAAAAAAAATTCAAAGATTAATACTTTAATTTAGACAAACATTTAAGTTAGACAAACAATATGGTTAAAATTTTTTACCAAATTTTATTTTTTCTGTGGGATGAATTACATACATGAATAGTAGATAAAAGGGAAAAAATAAATTTTAAAGTTCATGGATTTTCAAGGTTACCATGATAGTACAATTCATAACTAATTTTATTGACTATTGTAGGTAAAAATAGAATTACGTAATGGATGATGTATAGAAATGTGGTCAAGTGTGTATTTGGGTGTACTAGGTACAAAGTGTGTATCTTACAATTTCGAGGGACAGATTAGTTGAGAGGATTGTTCAATTAACTGAATAAATGCATGAGCAAGATATAATAGAAAGCAAAAATGATTAAGATTAAATTACATAGTTAGCATTTACACGTAATTAAATAAAGTTTATTGTGATATCCAATGATTTTAGCATAAGGTTTGTCTATATAGTACATATAGTGTGCATACATGCGTCTGTATGTGTAGGGATTTGGGAAGTTTTTGAATTAACAAAGTTTTAAAAATAATGTATAATAATTTAAGATGGGTTTAGGGTTATAAAATCTTTTAAGTTTAAGTCAGTTATTGTTATTATTATTATCATTATTATTATTATTATAAAATCCTTTAAGCTCAAGGTCAATTATAATAAAATTCTAAATTACAGGTAGTATTAATGATGGTGTATGCATATGAGTTTAATGTGAAAGTGACTTGAGGTACGGAAAGAAAATGAATTCGAATATGTGTCAAAAGTAATAGAATTCAATTAGGATTATCGATTGTACGTAATTAAATCAGTTACACATATATTAAGGTAATAAAAAAACGTACTTAGAGGACCTTACAATTAATGAAAGTAAATCTAGCGGTATTAAAAATTAAATTTTGAAGATGGAATTAAATTCGACTAGTAACATTCCTAGCTATATATAACTATATAACTTTAACATTAACCAGAAGTATCGGTACGATTATTGAATTAAGAAAATTAAAATACAAATTAAAAATAGAAATCAATTTATGCATTTTAATGAGCTAAACATAATTTTATAATATTCTTAAAAATAAAAGTAAATCGAACCTTAGATGAGTTTCGGCCAAGAATAAAAAAAGTTATTGAAATGGAAGGAAATTTTCGAACAATCTTTTCTTTTAATAATTTCAGGTAAATTTTACATTAAAAATTAATCTTATATAATAAAAAAAAATATTAAAAAGGTTTAATAATTTTTCCATGTTAAGTAGAAAAATCATACTCTTTCGTTGAATGTTGATAGAATTTGAATTATTTTATTTTGACACACAATTAATTAAATTCGACTAACAATTACTCAGTATTCATCGAATAAAAAAAAATATAAAAAAAATATAAAAATTGAAAATAGAAATCAATTATAAACTATAATGAAGTAAACATATACTGTAATATAAAAAAACACTCTAAATTGAGGTTATGTTCCATAGTACCAAAGAGGAATTAAGTATGGTTGAACCAGTTCTCTGGTTGACACGGTTGAACCGGGGTTGGGGTGTTACAATAAAATAAAAATAAAAATAAAAAGTTTGGAGTATTACATTCGGGGGAATTGAGTGACTAAGCGGGGGGTATAAGTTTGAAATTGACAATACGTCTTTCGTGAGCACTTTGCTCTTTAAAAAAAAGATTGCTTGTCACACTACTTAGAACAAAAATTAAGAGAGTTCAACAAACGGAGGGACGGCATGTTCCTCATATACATTACAATAATTACCAAAATCGTTACAACCTTTGTAAAAACGGTTTTGTTACAAATAATAAAATACATAACTATATATTTATATACGCAACAATCATGAAAAGGAAAAGACAAATCGGTGAATTTCCTTCTTACAAACAAAAAAAAAGGTTAACTAAAGACGCAAACCGGTCAATTCAGGTTGAATTTAATTCTCTTTTACAACAAAAAAGAGGTTGAATTAAATTCTCTTAAACAACAACAAAAAAAAAGGTGGAATTAAATTTTTAAATTACATTTTCTTAAATTAAATTCTCTTAAATTACAAAGAAAAAGTGAATTTAATTGACTGCATTGAAATGACTGGGGACTTGAAAACTCGACTTGGGATTCGAAAACTCGACTTGGGACTCGAAAACTCGACTTGGGACTCGAAAACTCGACTTGGGATTCGAAAACTCGACTTGGGATTCGAAAACTGACTTGGGATTCGAAAACTGACTTGGGATTCGAAAACTGACTTGGAATTCGAAAACTGACTTGGAAAAAACTGACTTGAATAAAACTGGCTTCGAATAAAACTGGCTTCGAATAAAACTGGCTTCGAATAAAACTGGCGTCGAATAAAACAGGCTTCGAATAAAACTGGCTTGAATAAAACTGACTTGGAATAAAACTGACTTGGAATAAAACTGACTTGGAATAAAACTGTCTGACTTGAACTCTATCAAGTATTCTGAATTGAAATGAAACTGACTTGAACTCTTATCAAGTAGTATCTTGAAATTGAAAATGAAACTGACTTAACTCTTATAAAGTAGTATCTTGAAACTGAAAATGAAACTGACTTGAACTCTTATGAAGTAGTATCTTGAAACTGAAAATGAAACTGACTTGAACTCTTATCAAGTAGTATCTTGAAACTGAAAATGAAACTGACTTGAACTCTTATCAAGTAGTATCTTGAAACTGAAAATGAAACTGACTTGAACTCTTATCAAGTAGTATCTTGAAACTGAAAATGAAACTGACTTGAACTCTTATCAAGTAGTATCGTGAAACTGAAAATGAAACTGACTTGAAACTGTTCTCAAGTATCTCTGTAACTCTATGAACTCTCTATAAACTCTCTCTTTCTTAATTTGCAAGTCAATTCAATTCAATAATTTGAAAAAATTTGCAAACAAAAATAAAAAATGTAAACAACATTTCGCTCTAAAGTACGCGAAGGTACTGTACTATTATGTTTGGTACATAAAATAAAATTATTCTATACTGAATATAATAGTGAAAATAACTCTGAAAATAATTCTGTGACAATTAACTCGTGACAATTAACTCTGTGACAATTAACTCTGTGACAATTAACTTCTGTGAAAATTACTGTTTCACTAAAAAAAAATGTATCACTGGTGTCTGAAGTGTTCACTGTGTTTTGTGTTAATTCTGGCTCCATACTAAATATTAACTGTTAATAATGCTGACTTTTCAAATGTTACAAATTTCTTAAAAAAAACCAACTCTGTACTTAACAAAATTTCTACGGGGAAATCCTTGAGACGTGTCCTGAAGACGTCTTGCTGGCTACTTCTTCTTGGATGAAAACTAGGCGTGGAGAACTTTGAGTCGTGACACACCGGTTCAAGGGTGGATGTTACGAACTGGAAGTCGTGACACGCCGGTCAAATGGTTTTATCCTGATGCAGGGTAATTTCTATCCTGGCCAAAGAGTGGCCACTTGTTAAAATCCTCTTCTTAAAATATTCTTCTAATCCTGGGGCAGAGTCGCCAGACTTGTTATCTTCCTTCTTCTATGTGTTAATGGGGTGTCTCGTATCGATGAGGCGTTCTTGTTAGGAGGCAGCAACGGATATTTCTTCTATAACATTCTAATTCTTTTCCGCCGGTCAAATGGTGGGTCGCCACTTGTTAAACTCTTGGCTACAGACTCGCCAGACTGTTATGCCAATATCTTCTATGGTGCTTGGGTTGTCTCTTTCTTAATTTGGGTAAAGGGTCGCCAGTTGTTAATTCTTCTCTTTTTATAATACTCTGATACTTTCTGATACTAAAATTATCGACTTTTCTTTTATAACTTATCGACTTTACTGACTAAATTCCTGAAGAGAACAAGGCTCGAAGGAAAAGATAAAAACTTCTTTTACTCTAGTTTACTTCTCAAAATGTACAGGTAGTGCTCTGAATTTACAGGGGTAGAGGTTCGACCTCTTTCGACCATGGCTCAGTCCGGAATCTAAAAAAATTAAGGAGGCAAGGGGCCTCTGCCCCCTCCCCGCAGCGAGGCTGCTAACAGTGACCAAACAGAGTCTCGTAATGAAGTGCCGTAATGAAGTGCTATTCATTTTACAACAAATAGATGTATAATATAAACCTAAATGTTGGGGGACCGCAGTTGAAGGTTAAGTTCCCCCCTTTTAAACACATGATCAGATGTTTGAAAAATTCAAAATAAAAATAAAAAAACTAATTTGTATTTTTCGCCGAGTCTACATTTATGAAGGCGATATAATTTCATAGTAGTACATAAGTACAATTTGAGTACATGACTGAGTACGTATTAATTTTGGTTCATTACAATTACGACTACAATTATGGATTACTTCACATTCGCTTATGATTGTCCATTACAGTTCTATTAATGTAAATTCTTACATTATATATTAAGTCATTACATTTAATTACAGTTTCATTGAAGTACATTACGTCGTTTACCATTCTTAGTGTTTGTGTATATATGGTTATAATATATGGTTATTATATATGGTTATTATATGGTTATATATGGTTATTATATATGGTTATTAGTACAACACAAGTACATGAGACATGACACACATGATATAACATAACTCATGATAATGTTATAAATTCGAATTAGAGCGAAAGGAGATATTTTATCTTTGAAGCGTTCAATTTTGCAATAGTTAGCGGAATTTGATAACTTAACTAAGCATTTTCGAGTTCAATGCGGGAGGTGATATAATTAAAAATAAAAATGAAAAAAATAATACGAGAACGTATTTATGCGTTTTCGAACGAATGCATGAAGTTTTGCGTTTAATAGATTGACACGAGTAAAAATGAATATTTAATAAAATTTATATAGGATAATGATCAAGGGAAATTAATGACGTATAGATGAATATGGTTGAATAATAATATTTATACTACATAACACCACAACATTATTAAAGAATTTACCATACATTGAATACGGAAGATGTCCAAATACTAAGCACATGATTCAGTGTACATGGTATGGGAAACGTAAAGAGAATTAAGTTATTTTATGACGTCATAGTGTATAAGTCATTATTAGAAAAGATGAATTAGAGAAATACAGTAATGAATAAAGAAGTACAAATCGAAATTCTATCCAAAACTCGCTTAGGCGATTTTGGTTTCTTATGTAAAAATGAATATGGATTATTCATTGTTCATTTTTACAGTGTTCCCCCTCTAAAATGATATTAACACAATAATAATACAATTAATACAATACAATTGAGAAAATAAGATCTAACGAATTCAAATTAGATGATGACGAATTTTTCTTTACATTACAATTTTTATACAGAACAAGTGAGTTATTATATAATATAAAAAAAATTCAAAGATTAATACTTTAATTTAGACAAACATTTAAGTTAGACAAACAATATGGTTAAAATTTTTTACCAAATTTTATTTTTCTGTGGGATGAATTACATAATGAATAGTAGATAAAAGGGAAAAATATAAATTTTAAAGTTCATGGATTTTCAAGGTTACCATGATAGTACAATTCATAACTAATTTTATTGACTATTGTAGGTAAAAATAGAATTACGTAATGGATGATGTATAGAAATGTGGTCAAGTGTGTATTTGGGTGTACTAGGTACAAAGTGTGTATCTTACAATTTCGAGGGACAGATTAGTTGAGAGGATTGTTCAATTAACTGAATAAATGCATGAGCAAGATATATAGAAAGCAAAAATGATTAAGATTAAATTACATAGTTAGCATTTACACGTAATTAATAAAGTTTATTGTGATATCCAATGATTTTCGCATAAGGTTTGTCTATATAGTATACAGTGTGCATACATGCGTGTGCATGTGTAGGGATTTGGAAGGTTTTTGAATTAACAAAGTTTTAAAAATAATGTATAATAATTTAAGATGGGTTTAGGGTTATAAAATCTTTTAAGTTTAAATCAGTTATTGTTATTATTATTATCATTATTATTATTATTATAAAATCCTTTAAGCTCAAGGTCACTTATAATAAAATTCTAAATTACAGGTAGTATTAATGATGGTGTATGCATATGAGTTTAATGTGAAAGTGACTTGAGGTACGGAAAGAAATGAATTCGAATATGTGTCAAAAGTAATAGAATTCAATTAGGATTATCGATTGTACGTAATTAAATCAGTTACACATATATTAAGGTAATAAAAAACGTACTTAGAGGACCTTACAATTAATGAAGTAAATCTAGCGGTATTAAAAATTAAATTTTGAAGATGGAATTAAATTCGACTAGTAACATTCCTAGCTATATATATAACTATATAACTTTAACATTAACCAGAAGTATCGGTACGATTATTGAATTAAGAAAATTAAAAATACAAATTAAAAATAGAAATCAATTTATGCATTTTAATGAGCTAAACATAATTTTATAATATTCTTAAAAATAAAAGTAAATCGAACCTTAGATGAGTTTCGGCCAAGAATAAAAAAAGTTATTGAAATGGAAGGAAAGCATTTCGAACAATCTTTTCTTTTAATAATTTCAGGTAAATTTTACATTAAAAATTAATCTTATATAATAAAAAAATATATTAAAAAGGTTTAATAATTTTTGCATATTAAGTAGAAAATCATACTCTTTCGTTGAATGTTGATAGAATTTGAATTATTTGATATTTTGACACAATTAATTAAATTCGAATAACACAATTACTCAGTATTCATCGAATAAAAAAAAATATTAAAAAAATATATAAATTGAAAATAGAAATCAATTATAAACTATAATGAAGTAAACATATACTGTAATATAAAAAACACAACCTAAATTGAGGTTATGTTCCATAGTACCAAAGAGGAATTAAGTATGGTTGAACCAGTTCTCTGGTTGACACGGTTGAACCGGGGTTGGGGTGTTACAATAAAATAAAAATAAAAAAAAAAGTTTGGAGTATTACATTCGGGGGAATTGAGTGACTAGAGGGGGGTATAAGTTTGAAATTGACAATACGTCTTTCGTGAGCACTTTTGCCCTATAAAAAAATTGCTTGTCACACTACTTAGAACAAAAATTAAGAGAGTTCAACAAACGGAGGACGGCATGTTCCTCATATACATTACAATAATTACCAAAATCGTTACAACCTTTGTAAAAACGGTTTTGTTACAAATAATAAAATACATAACTATATATTTTATATACGCAACAATCATGAAAAGGAAAAGACAAATCGGTGAATTTCCTTCTTGCAAACAAAAAAAAAGGTTAACTAAAGACGCAAACCGGTCAATTCATGTTGAATTTAATTCTCTTTTACAACAAAAAGAGGTTAAATTAAATTCTCTTAAACAACAAAAAAAAGGTGGAATTAAATTTTTAAATTACATTTTCTTAAATTAAATTCTCTTAAATTACAAAGAAAAGT
Organism: Bathynomus jamesi; assembly: GCA_023014485.1. NCBI lineage: Eukaryota > Metazoa > Arthropoda > Malacostraca > Isopoda > Cirolanidae > Bathynomus > Bathynomus jamesi. The sequence goes on from JAJOZX010002286.1 coordinate 636,963, forward strand.
TGAATTCAATTGACTGCATTGAAATGACTGGGGACTTGAAAACTCGACTTGGGATTCGAAAACTCGACTTGGGATTCGAAAACTCGACTTGGGACTCGAAAACTCGACTTGGGATTCGAAACTCGACTTGGGATTCGAAACCTGACTTGGGATTCGAAAACTGACTTGGGATTCGAAAACTGACTTGGGATTCGAAAACTGACTTGGAATAAAACTGACTTGGAATAAAACTGACTTGAATAAAACTGGCTTCAATAAAACTGGCTTCGAATAAAACTGGCTTCGAATAAAACTGGCTTCGAATAAAACTGACTTGGAATAAAACTGACTTGGAATAAAACTGACTTGGAATAAAACTGACTTGGAATAAAACTGTCTGACTTGAACTCTATGAAGTATTCTGAAATTGAAAATGAAACTGACTTGAACTCTTATCAAGTAGTATCTTGAAATTGAAAATGAAACTGACTTGAACTCTTATCAAGTAGTCTTGAAACTGAAAATGAAACTGACTTGAACTCTTATCAAGTAGTATCTTGAAACTGAAAATGAAACTGACTTGAACTCTTATCAAGTAGTATCTTGAAACTAAAATTAAACTGACTTGAACTCTTATCAAGTAGTACTTGAAACTGAAAATGAAACTGACTTGAACTCTTATCAAGTAGTATCTGAAACTGAAAATGAAACTGCTTGAAACTGTTCTCAAGTATCTCTATAACTCTATAAACTCTCTATAAACTCTCTCTTTCTTAATTTGCAAGTCAATTCAATTCAATAATTTGAAAAAATTTGCAAACAAAAATAAAAAATGTAAACATCATTTCGCTCTAATGTACGCGAAGGTACTGTACTATTATGTTTGGTACATAAAATAAAATTATTCTATACTGAATATAATAGTGAAAATAACTCTGAAAATAATTCTGTGACAATTAACTCTGTGTCAATTAACTCTGTGACAATTAACTCTGTGACAATTAACTTCTGTGAAAATTACTGTTTCACTAAAAAAAATGTATCACTGGTGTCTGAAGTGTTCACTGTGTTTTGTGTTAATTCTGGCTCCATACTAAATATTAACTGTTAATAATGCTGACTTTTCAAATGTTTACAAATTTCTTAAAAAAAACCAACTCTGTACTTAAAATTTCTACGGGGAAATCCTTGAGACGTGTCCTGAAGACGTCTTGCTGGCTACTTCTTCTTGGATGAAAACTAGGCGTGGAGAACTTTGAGTCGTGACACACCGGTTCAAGGGTGGATGTTACGAACTGGAAGTCGTGACACGCCGGTCAAATGGTTTTATCCTGATGCAGGGTAATTTCTATCCTGGCCAAAGAGTGGCCATTTGTTAAAATCCTCTTCTTAAAATATTCTTCTAATCCTGGGGCAGAGTCGCCAGACTTGTTATCTTCCTTCTTCTATGTGTTAATGGGGTGTCTCGTATCGACGAGGCGTTCTTGTTAGGAGGCAGCAACGGATATTTCTTCTATAACATTCTAATTCTTTTCCGCCGGTCAAATGGTGGGTCGCCACTTGTTAAACTCTTGGCTACAGACTCGCCAGACTGTTATGCCAATATCTTCTATGGTGCTTGGGTTGTCTCTTTCTTAATTTGGGTAAAGGGTCGCCAGTTGTTAATTCTTCTCTTTTTATAATACTCTGATACTTTCTGATACTAAAATTATCGACTTTTCTTTTATAACTTATCGACTTTACTGACTAAATTCCTGAAGAGAACAGGCTCGAAGGAAAAGATAAAAACTTCTTTTACTCTAGTTTACTTCTCAAAATGTACAGGTAGTGCTCTGAATTTACAGGGGTAGAGGTTCGACCTCTTTCGACCATGGCTCAGTCCGGAATCTAAAAAAATTAAGGAGGCAAGGGCCTCTGCCCCCTCCCCGCAGCGAGGCTGCTAACAGTGACCAAAACAGAGTCTCGTAATGAAGTGCCGTAATGAAGTGCTATTCATTTTACAACAAATAGATGTATAATATAAACCTAAATGTTGGGGGACCGCAGTTGAAGGTTAAGTTCCCCCCTTTTAAACACATGATCAGATGTTTGAAAAATTCAAAATAAAAATAAAAAACTAATTTGTATTTTTCGCCGAGTCTACATTTATGAAGGCGATATAATTTCATAGTAGTACATAAGTACAATTTGAGTACATGACTGAGTACGTATTAATTTTGGTTCATTACAATTACGACTACAATTATGGATTACTTCACATTCGCTTATGATTGTCCATTACAGTTCTATTAATGTAAATTCTTACATTATATATTAAGTCATTACATTTAATTACAGTTTCATTGAAGTACATTACGTCGTTTACCATTCTTAGTGTTTGTGTATATATGGTTATAATATATGGTTATTATATATGGTTATTTATATGGTTATTATATATGGTTATTATATATGGTTATTAGTACAACACAAGTACATGAGACATGACACACATGATATAACATAACGCATGATAATGTTATAAATTCGAATTAGAGCGAAAGGAGATATTTTATCTTTGAAGCGTTCAATTTTGCAATAGTTAGCGGAATTTGATAACTTAACTAAGCATTTTCGAGTTCAATGCGGGAGGTGATATAATTAAAAATAAAAATGAAAAAAATAATACGAGAACGTATTTATGCGTTTTCGAACGAATGCATGAAGTTTTGCGTTTAATAGATTGACACGAGTAAAAATGAATATTTAATAAAATTTATATAGGATAATGATCAAGGGAAATTAATGACGTATAGATGAATATGGTTGAATAATAATATTTATACTACATAACACCACAACATTATTATTAAAGAATTTACCATACATTGAATACGGAAGATGTCCAAATACTAAGCACATGATTCAGTGTACATGGTATGGGAAACGTAAAGAGAATTAAGTTATTTTATGACGTCATAGTGTATAAGTCATTATTAGAAAAGATGAATTAGAGAAATACAGTAATGAATAAAGAAGTACAAATCGAAATTCTATCCAAAACTCGCTTAGGCGATTTGGTTTCTTATGTAAAAATGATATGGATTATTCATTGTTCATTTTTACAGTGTTCCCCCTCTAAAATGATATTAACACAATAATAATACAATTAATACAATACAATTGAGAAAATAAGATCTAACGAATTCAAATTAGATGATGACGAATTTTTCTTTATATTACAAATTTTTATACAGAACAAGTGAGTTATTATATAATATAAAAAAAATTCAAAGATTAATACTTTAATTTAGACAAACATTTAAGTTAGACAAACAATATGGTTAAAATTTTTTACCAAATTTTATTTTTTCTGTGGGATGAATTACATACATAATGAATAGTAGATAAAAGGAAAAATATAAATTTTAAAGTTCATGGATTTTCAAGGTTACCATGATAGTACAATTCATAACTAATTTTATTGACTATTGTAGGTAAAAATAGAATTACGTAATGGATGATGTATAGAAATGTGGTCAAGTGTGTATTTGGGTGTACTAGGTACAAAGTGTGTATCTTACAATTTCGAGGGACAGATTAGTTAGAGGATTGTTCAATTAACTGAATAAATGCATGAGCAAGATATAATAGAAAGCAAAATGATTAAGATTAAATTACATAGTTAGCATTTACACGTAATTAAATAAAGTTTATTGTGATATCCAATGATTTTAGCATAAGGTTTGTCTATATAGTACATATAGTGTGCATACATGCGTCTGTATGTGTAGGGATTTGGAAGTTTTTGATTTAACAAAGTTTTAAAAATAATGTATAATAATTTAAGATGGGTTTAGGGTTATAAATCTTTAAGTTTAAGTCAGTTATTGTTATTATTATTATCATTATTATTATTATTATAAAATCCTTTAAGCTCAAGGTCAATTATAATAAAATTCTAAATTACAGGTAGTATTAATGATGGTGTATGCATATGAGTTTAATGTGAAAGTGACTTGAGGTACGGAAAGAAAATGAATTCGAATATGTGTCAAAAGTAATAGAATTCAATTAGGATTATCGATTGTACGTAATTAAATCAGTTACACATATATTAAGGTAATAAAAAAACGTACTTAGAGGACCTTACAATTAATGAAAGTAAATCTAGCGGTATTAAAAATTAAATTTTGAAGATGGAATTAAATTCGACTAGTAACATTCCTAGCTATATATGAACTATATAACTTTAACATTAACCAGAAGTATCGGTACGATTATTGAATTAAGAAAATTAAAAATACAAATTAAAAATAGAAATCAATTTATGCATTTTAATGAGCTAAACATAATTTTATAATATTCTTAAAAATAAAAGTAAATCGAACCTTAGATGAGTTTCGGCCAAGAATAAAAAAAGTTATTGAAATGGAAGGAAAGCATTTCGAACAATCTTTTCTTTTAATAATTTCAGGTAAATTTTACATTAAAAATTAATCTTATATAATAAAAAAAAATATTAAAAAGGTTTAATAATTTTTCCATGTTAAGTAGAAAAATCATACTCTTTCGTTGAATGTTGATAGAATTTGAATTATTTGATATTTTGACACACAATTAATTAAATTCGACTAACAATTACTCAGTATTCATCGAATAAAAAAAAAATTAAAAAAATATAAAAATTGAAAATAGAAATCAATTATAAACTATAATGAAGTAAACATATACTGTAATATAAAAAAACACTCTAAATTGAGGTTATGTTCCATAGTACCAAAGAGGAATTAAGTATGGTTCAACCAGTTCTCTGGTTGACACGGTTGAACCGGGGTTGGGGTGTTACAATAAAATAAAAATAAAAATAAAAAGTTTGGAGTATTACATTCGGGGGAATTGAGTGACTAAGCGGGGGGTATAAGTTTGAAATTGACAATACGTCTTTCGTGAGCACTTTGCTCTTTAAAAAAAAGATTGCTTGTCACACTACTTAGAACAAAAATTAAGAGAGTTCAACAAACGGAGGGACGGCATGTTCCTCATATACATTACAATAATTACCAAAATCGTTACAACCTTTGTAAAAACGGTTTTGTTACAAATAATAAAATACATAACTATATATTTATATACGCAACAATCATGAAAAGGAAAAGACAAATCGGTGAATTTCCTTCTTACAAACAAAAAAAAGGTTAACTAAAGACGCAAACCGGTCAATTCAGGTTGAATTTAATTCTCTTTTACAACAAAAAAGAGGTTGAATTAAATTCTCTTAAACAACAAAAAAAAAGGTGGAATTAAATTTTTAAATTACATTTTCTTAAATTAAATTCTCTTAAATTACAAAGAAAAAGTTGAATTTAATTGACTGCATTGAAATGACTGGGGACTTGAAAACTCGACTTGGGATTCGAAAACTCGACTTGGGACTCGAAAACTCGACTTGGGACTCGAAAACTCGACTTGGGATTCGAAAACTCGACTTGGGATTCGAAAACTGACTTGGGATTCGAAAACTGACTTGGGATTCGAAAACTGACTTGGATAAAACTGACTTGGAATAAAACTGACTTGGAATAAAACTGGCTTCGAATAAACTGGCTTCGAATAAAACTGGCTTCGAATAAAACTGGCGTCGAATAAAAGGCTTCGAATAAAACTGGCTTGGAATAAAACTGACTTGGAATAAAACTGACTTGGAATAAAACTGACTTGGAATAAAACTGTCTGACTTGAACTCTATCAAGTATTCTGAAATTGAAAATGAAACTGACTTGAACTCTTATCAAGTAGTATCTTGAAATTGAAAATGAAACTGACTTAACTCTTATAAAGTAGTATCTTGAAACTGAAAATGAAACTGACTTGAACTCTTATGAAGTAGTATCTTGAAACTGAAAATGAAACTGACTTGAACTCTTATCAAGTAGTATCTTGAAACTGAAAATGAAACTGACTTGAACTCTTATCAAGTAGTATCTTGAAACTGAAAATGAAACTGACTTGAACTCTTATCAAGTAGTATCTTGAAACTGAAAATGAAACTGACTTGAACTCTTATCAAGTAGTATCGTGAAACTGAAAATGAAACTGACTTGAAACTGTTCTCAAGTATCTCTGTAACTCTATGAACTCTCTATAAACTCTCTCTTTCTTAATTTGCAAGTCAATTCAATTCAATAATTTGAAAAATTTGCAAACAAAAAAAAAAATGTAAACAACATTTCGCTCTAAAGTACGCGAAGGTACTGTACTATTATGTTTGGTACATAAAATAAAATTATTCTATACTGAATATAATAGTGAAAATAACTCTGAAAATAATTCTGTGACAATTAATTCTGTGACAATTAATTCTGTGACAATTAACTCTGTGACAATTAACTTCTGTGAAAATTACTGTTTCACTAAAAAAAATGTATCACTGGTGTCTGAAGTGTTCACTGTGTTTTGTGTTAATTCTGGCTCCATACTAAATATTAACTGTTAATAATGCTGACTTTTCAAATGTTTACAAATTTCTTAAAAAAAACCAACTCTGTACTTAAAATTTCTACGGGGAAATCCTTGAGACGTGTCCTGAAGACGTCTTGCTGGCTACTTCTTCTTGGATGAAAACTAGGCGTGGAGAACTTTGAGTCGTGACACACCGGTTCAAGGGTGGATGTTACGAACTGGAAGTCGTGACACGCCGGTCAAATGGTTTTATCCTGATGCAGGGTAATTTCTATCCTGGCCAAAGAGTGGCCATTGTTAAAATCCTCTTCTTAAAATATTCTTCTAATCCTGGGGCAGAGTCGCCAGACTTGTTATCTTCCTTCTTCTATGTGTTAATGGGGTGTCTCGTATCGACGAGGCGTTCTTGTTAGGAGGCAGCAACGGATATTTCTTCTATAACATTCTAATTCTTTCCGCCGGTCAAATGGTGGGTCGCCACTTGTTAAACTCTTGGCTACAGACTCGCCAGACTGTTATGCCAATATCTTCTATGGTGCTTGGTTGTCTCTTTCTTAATTTGGGTAAAGGGTCGCCAGTTGTTAATTCTTCTCTTTTTATAATACTCTGATACTTCTGATACTAAAATTATCGACTTTTCTTTTATAACTTATCGACTTTACTGACTAAATTCCTGAAGAGAACAAGGCTCGAAGGAAAAGATAAAAACTTCTTTTACTCTAGTTTACTTCTCAAAATGTACAGGTAGTGCTCTGAATTTACAGGGGTAGAGGTTCGACCTCTTTCGACCATGGCTCAGTCCGGAATCTAAAAAAATTAAGGAGGCAAGGGGCCTCTGCCCCCTCCCCTCAGCGAGGCTGCTAACAGTGACCAAAACAGAGTCTCGTAATGAAGTGCCGTAATGAAGTGCTATTCATTTTACAACAAATAGATGTATAATATAAACCTAAATGTTGGGGGACCGCAGTTGAAGGTTAAGTTCCCCCCTTTTAAACACATGATCAGATGTTTGAAAAATTCAAAATAAAATAAAAAACTAATTTGTATTTTTCGCCGAGTCTACATTTATGAAGGCGATATAATTTCATAGTAGTACATAAGTACAATTTGAGTACATGACTGAGTACGTATTAATTTTGGTTCATTACAATTACGACTACAATTATGGATTACTTCACATTCGCTTATGATTGTCCATTACAGTTCTATTAATGTAAATTCTTACATTATATATTAAGTCATTACATTTAATTACAGTTTCATTGAAGTACATTACGTCGTTTACCATTCTTAGTGTTTGTATATATGGTTTAATATATGGTTATATATGGTTATTATATATGGTTATTATATATATTATATAGGTTATTAGTACAACACAAGTACATGAGACATGACACACATGATATAACATAACGCATGATAATGTTATAAATTCGAATTAGAGCGAAAGGAGATATTTTATCTTTGAAGCGTTCAATTTTGCAATAGTTAGCGGAATTTGATAACTTAACTAAGCATTTTCGAGTTCAATGCGGGAGGTGATATAATTAAAAATAAAAATGAAAAAAATAATACGAGAACGTATTTATGCGTTTTCGAACGAATGCATGAAGTTTGCGTTTAATAGATTGACACGAGTAAAAATGAATATTTAATAAAATTTATATAGGATAATGATCAAGGGAAATTAATGACGTATAGATGAATATGGTTGAATAATAATTTTATACTACATAACACCACAACATTATTATTAAAGAATTTACCATACATTGAATACGGAAGATGTCCAAATACTAAGCACATGATTCAGTGTACAAGGTATGGGAAACGTAAAGAGAATTAAGTTATTTATGACGTCATAGTGTATAAGTCATTATTAGAAAAGATGAATTAGAGAAATACAGTAATGAATAAAGAAGTACAAATCGAAATTCTATCCAAAACTCGCTTAGGCGATTTTGGTTTCTTATGTAAAAATGAATATGGATTATTCATTGTTCATTTTTACAGTGTTCCCCCTCTAAAATGATATTAACACAATAATAATACAATTAATACAATACAATTGAGAAAATAAGATCTAACGAATTCAAATTAGATGATGACGAATTTTTCTTTACATTACAATTTTTATACAGAACAAGTGAGTTATTATATAATATAAAAAAAATTCAAAGATTAATACTTTAATTTAGACAAACATTTAAGTTAGACAAACAATATGGTTAAAATTTTTTACCAAATTTTATTTTTTCTGTGGGATGAATTACATAATGAATAGTAGATAAAAGGGAAAAATATAAATTTTAAAGTTCATGGATTTTCAAGGTTACCATGATAGTACAATTCATAACTAATTTTATTGACTATTGTAGGTAAAAATAGAATTACGTAATGGATGTATAGAAATGTGGTCAAGTGTGTATTTGGGTGTACTAGGTACAAAGTGTGTATCTTACAATTTCGAGGACAGATTAGTTGAGAGGATTGTTCAATTAACTGAATAAATGCATGAGCAAGATATATAGAAAGCAAAAATGATTAAGATTAAATTACATAGTTAGCATTTACAACGTAATTAAATAAAGTTTTATTGTGATATCCAATGATTTTCGCATAAGGTTTGTCTATATAGTATATACAGTGTGCATACATGCGTGTGCATGTGTAGGGATTTGGAAGGTTTTTGAATTAACAAAGTTTTAAAAATAATGTATAATAATTTAAGATGGGTTTAGGGTTATAAAATCTTTTAAGTTTAAATCAGTTATTGTTATTATTATTATCATTATTATTATTATTATAAAATCCTTTAAGCTCAAGGTCACTTATATAAAATTCTAAATTACAGGTAGTATTAATGATGGTGTATGCATATGAGTTTAATGTGAAAGTGACTTGAGGTACGGAAAGAAAATGAATTCGAATATGTGTCAAAAGTAATAGAATTCAATTAGGATTATCGATTGTACGTAATTAAATCAGTTACACATATATTAAGGTAATAAAAAAACGTACTTAGAGGACCTTACAATTAATGAAAGTAAATCTAGCGGTATTAAAAATTAAATTTTGAAGATGGAATTAAATTCGACTAGTAACATTCCTAGCTATATATAAACTATATAACTTTAACATTAACCAGAAGTATCGGTACGATTATTGAATTAAGAAAATTAAAAATACAAATTAAAAATAGAAATCAATTTATGCATTTTAATGAGCTAAACATAATTTTATAATATTCTTAAAAATAAAAGTAAATCGAACCTTAGATGAGTTTCGGCCAAGAATAAAAAAAGTTATTGAAATGGAAGGAAAGCATTTCGAACAATCTTTTCTTTTAATAATTTCAGGTAAATTTTACATTAAAAATTAATCTTATATAATAAAAAAAAATATTAAAAAGGTTTAATAATTTTTGCATATTAAGTAGAAAAATCATACTCTTTCGTTGAATGTTGATAGAATTTGAATTATTTGATATTTTGACACAATTAATTAAATTCGAATAACACAATTACTCAGTATTCATCGAATAAAAAAAAATATTAAAAAAATATATAAATTGAAAATAGAAATCAATTATAAACTATAATGAAGTAAACATATACTGTAATATAAAAAAACACAACTAAATTGAGGTTATGTTCCATAGTACCAAAGAGGAATTAAGTATGGTTGAACCAGTTCTCTGGTTGACACGGTTGAACCGGGGTTGGGGTGTTACAATAAAATAAAAATAAAAAAAACAAAGTTTGGAGTATTACATTCGGGGGAATTGAGTGACTAAGAGGGGGGTATAAGTTTGAAATTGACAATACGTCTTTCGTGAGCACTTTGCCCTATAAAAAAAATATTGCTTGTCACACTACTTAGAACAAAAATTAAGAGAGTTCAACAAACGGAGGGACGGCATGTTCCTCATATACATTACAATAATTACCAAAATCGTTACAACCTTTGTAAAAACGGTTTTGTTACAAATAATAAAATACATAACTATATATTTATATACGCAACAATCATGAAAAGGAAAAGACAAATCGGTGAATTTCCTTCTTGCAAACAAAAAAAAAGGTTAACTAAAGACGCAAACCGGTCAATTCAGTTGAATTTAATTCTCTTTTACAACAAAAAAGAGGTTAAATTAAATTCTCTTAAACAACAAAAAAAAGGTGGAATTAAATTTTTAAATTACATTTTCTTAAATTAAATTCTCTTAAATTACAAAGAAAAAGTTGAATTCAATTGACTGCATTGAAATGACTGGGGACTTGAAAACTCGACTTGGGATTCGAAAACTCGACTTGGGATTCGAAAACTCGACTTGGGACTCGAAAACTCGACTTGGGATTCGAAAACTCGACTTGGGATTCGAAACCTGACTTGGGATTCGAAAACTGACTTGGGATTCGAAAACTGACTTGGGATTCGAAAACTGACTTGGAATAAAACTGACTTGGAATAAAACTGACTTGAATAAAACTGGCTTCGAATAAAACTGGCTTCGAATAAAACTGGCTTCGAATAAAACTGGCTTCGAATAAAACTGACTTGGAATAAAACTGACTTGGAATAAAACTGACTTGGAATAAAACTGACTTGGAATAAAACTGTCTGACTTGAACTCTATGAAGTATTCTGAAATTGAAAATGAAACTGACTTGAACTCTTATCAAGTAGTATCTTGAAATTGAAAATGAAACTGACTTGAACTCTTATCAAGTAGCATCTTGAAACTGAAAATGAAACTGACTTGAACTCTTATCAAGTAGTATCTTGAAACTGAAAATGAAACTGACTTGAACTCTTATCAAGTAGTATCTTGAAACTAAAAATTAAACTGACTTGAACTCTTATCAAGTAGTACCTTGAAACTGAAAATGAAACTGACTTGAACTCTTATCAAGTAGTATCTTGAAACTGAAAATGAAACTGCCTTGAAACTGTTCTCAAGTATCTCTATAACTCTATAAACTCTCTATAAACTCTCTCTTTCTTAATTTGCAAGTCAATTCAATTCAATAATTTGAAAAAATTTGCAAACAAAAATAAAAAATGTAAACATCATTTCGCTCTAATGTACGCGAAGGTACTGTACTATTATGTTTGGTACATAAAATAAAATTATTCTATACTGAATATAATAGTGAAAATAACTCTGAAAATAATTCTGTGACAATTAACTCTGTGTCAATTAACTCTGTGACAATTAACTCTGTGACAATTAACTTCTGTGAAAATTACTGTTTCACTAAAAAAAATGTATCACTGGTGTCTGAAGTGTTCACTGTGTTTTGTGTTAATTCTGGCTCCATACTAAATATTAACTGTTAATAATGCTGACTTTTCAAATGTTTACAAATTTCTTAAAAAAACCAACTCTGTACTTAACAAAATTTCTACGGGGAAATCCTTGAGACGTGTCCTGAAGACGTCTTGCTGGCTACTTCTTCTTGGATGAAAACTAGGCGTGGAGAACTTTGAGTCGTGACACACCGGTTCAAGGGTGGATGTTACGAACTGGAAGTCGTGACACGCCGGTCAAATGGTTTTATCCTGATGCAGGGTAATTTCTATCCTGGCCAAAGAGTGGCCACTTGTTAAAATCCTCTTCTTAAAATATTCTTCTAATCCTGGGGCAGAGTCGCCAGACTTGTTATCTTCCTTCTTCTATGTGTTAATGGGGTGTCTCGTATCGACGAGGCGTTCTTGTTAGGAGGCAGCAACGGATATTTCTTCTATAACATTCTAATTCTTTTCCGCCGGTCAAATGGTGGGTCGCCACTTGTTAAACTCTTGGCTACAGACTCGCCAGACTGTTATGCCAATATCTTCTATGGTGCTTGGGTTGTCTCTTTCTTAATTTGGGTAAAGGGTCGCCAGTTGTTAATTCTTCTCTTTTTATAATACTCTGATACTTTCTGATACTAAAATTATCGACTTTTCTTTTATAACTTATCGACTTTACTGACTAAATTCCTGAAGAGAACAAGGCTCGAAGGAAAAGATAAAAACTTCTTTTACTCTAGTTTACTTCTCAAAATGTACAGGTAGTGCTCTGAATTTACAGGGGTAGAGGTTCGACCTCTTTCGACCATGGCTCAGTCCGGAATCTAAAAAAATTAAGGAGGCAAGGGCCTCTGCCCCCTCCCCGCAGCGAGGCTGCTAACAGTGACCAAAACAGAGTCTCGTAATGAAGTGCCGTAATGAAGTGCTATTCATTTTACAACAAATAGATGTATAATATAAACCTAAATGTTGGGGGACCGCAGTTGAAGGTTAAGTTCCCCCCTTTTAAACACATGATCAGATGTTTGAAAAATTCAAAATAAAAATAAAAAACTAATTTGTATTTTTCGCCGAGTCTACATTTATGAAGGCGATATAATTTCATAGTAGTACATAAGTACAATTTGAGTACATGACTGAGTACGTATTAATTTTGGTTCATTACAATTACGACTACAATTATGGATTACTTCACATTCGCTTATGATTGTCCATTACAGTTCTATTAATGTAAATTCTTACATTATATATTAAGTCATTACATTTAATTACAGTTTCATTGAAGTACATTACGTCGTTTACCATTCTTAGTGTTTGTGTATATATGGTTATAATATATGGTTATTATATATGGTTATTATATATGGTTATTATATATGGTTATTATATATGGTTATTAGTACAACACAAGTACATGAGACATGACACACATGATATAACATAACGCATGATAATGTTATAAATTCGAATTAGAGCGAAAGGAGATATTTTATCTTTGAAGCGTTCAATTTTGCAATAGTTAGCGGAATTTGATAACTTAACTAAGCATTTTCGAGTTCAATGCGGGAGGTGATATAATTAAAAATAAAAATGAAAAAATAATACGAGAACGTATTTATGCGTTTTCGAACGAATGCATGAAGTTTTGCGTTTAATAGATTGACACGAGTAAAAATGAATATTTAATAAAATTTATATAGGATAATGATCAAGGGAAATTAATGACGTATAGATGAATATGGTTGAATAATAATATTTATACTACATAACACCACAACATTATTATTAAAGAATTTACCATACATTGAATACGGAAGATGTCCAAATACTAAGCACATGATTCAGTGTACATGGTATGGGAAACGTAAAGAGAATTAAGTTATTTTATGACGTCATAGTGTATAAGTCATTATTAGAAAAGATGAATTAGAGAAATACAGTAATGAATAAAGAAGTACAAATCGAAATTCTATCCAAAACTCGCTTAGGCGATTTTGGTTTCTTATGTAAAAATGAATATGGATTATTCATTGTTCATTTTTACAGTGTTCCCCCTCTAAAATGATATTAACACAATAATAATACAATTAATACAATACAATTGAGAAAATAAGATCTAACGAATTCAAATTAGATGATGACGAATTTTTCTTTATTACAATTTTTATACAGAACAAGTGAGTTATTATATAATATAAAAAAAATTCAAAGATTAATACTTTAATTTAGACAAACATTTAAGTTAGACAAACAATATGGTTAAAATTTTTTACCAAATTTTATTTTTTCTGTGGGATGAATTACATACATAATGAATAGTAGATAAAAGGGAAAAATATAAATTTTAAAGTTCATGGATTTTCAAGGTTACCATGATAGTACAATTCATAACTAATTTTATTGACTATTGTAGGTAAAAATAGAATTACGTAATGGATGATGTATAGAAATGTGGTCAAGTGTGTATTTGGGTGTACTAGGTACAAAGTGTGTATCTTACAATTTCGAGGGACAGATTAGTTGAGAGGATTGTTCAATTAACTGAATAAATGCATGAGCAAGATATAATAGAAAGCAAAAATGATTAAGATTAAATTACATAGTTAGCATTTACACGTAATTAAATAAAGTTTATTGTGATATCCAATGATTTTAGCATAAGGTTTGTCTATATAGTACATATAGTGTGCATACATGCGTGTATGTGTAGGGATTTGGAAGTTTTTGAATTAACAAAGTTTTAAAAATAATGTATAATAATTTAAGATGGGTTTAGGGTTATAAAATCTTTTAAGTTTAAGTCAGTTATTGTTATTATTATTATCATTATTATTATTATTATAAAATCCTTTAAGCTCAAGGTCAATTATAATAAAATTCTAAATTACAGGTAGTATTAATGATGGTGTATGCATATGAGTTTAATGTGAAAGTGACTTGAGGTACGGAAAGAAAATGAATTCGAATATGTGTCAAAAGTAATAGAATTCAATTAGGATTATCGATTGTACGTAATTAAATCAGTTACACATATATTAAGGTAATAAAAAAACGTACTTAGAGGACCTTACAATTAATGAAAGTAAATCTAGCGGTATTAAAAATTAAATTTTGAAGATGGAATTAAATTCGACTAGTAACATTCCTAGCTATATATAACTATATAACTTTAACATTAACCAGAAGTATCGGTACGATTATTGAATTAAGAAAATTAAAAATACAAATTAAAAATAGAAATCAATTTATGCATTTTAATGAGCTAAACATAATTTTATAATATTCTTAAAAATAAAAGTAAATCGAACCTTAGATGAGTTTCGGCCAAGAATAAAAAAGTTATTGAAATGGAAGGAAAGCATTTCGAACAATCTTTTCTTTTAATAATTTCAGGTAAATTTTACATTAAAAATTAATCTTATATAATAAAAAAAATATTAAAAAGGTTTAATAATTTTTCCATGTTAAGTAGAAAAATCATACTCTTTCGTTGAATGTTGATAGAATTTGAATTATTTGATATTTTGACACACAATTAATTAAATTCGACTAACAATTACTCAGTATTCATCGAATAAAAAAAATATTAAAAAAAATATAAAATTGAAAATAGAAATCAATTATAAACTATAATGAAGTAAACATATACTGTAATATAAAAAAACACTCTAAATTGAGGTTATGTTCCATAGTACCAAAGAGGAATTAAGTATGGTTGAACCAGTTCTCTGGTTGACACGGTTGAACCGGGGTTGGGGTGTTACAATAAAATAAAAATAAAAATAAAAAGTTTGGAGTATTACATTCGGGGGAATTGAGTGACTAAGCGGGGGTATAAGTTTGAAATTGACAATACGTCTTTCGTGAGCACTTTGCTCTTTAAAAAAAAGATTGCTTGTCACACTACTTAGAACAAAAATTAAGAGAGTTCAACAAACGGAGGGACGGCATGTTCCTCATATACATTACAATAATTACCAAAATCGTTACAACCTTTGTAAAAACGGTTTTGTTACAAATAATAAAATACATAACTATATATTTATATACGCAACAATCATGAAAAGGAAAAGACAAATCGGTGAATTTCCTTCTTACAAACAAAAAAAAAGGTTAACTAAAGACGCAAACCGGTCAATTCAGGTTGAATTTAATTCTCTTTTACAACAAAAAAGAGGTTGAATTAAATTCTCTTAAACAACAAAAAAAAGGTGGAATTAAATTTTTAAATTACATTTTCTTAAATTAAATTCTCTTAAATTACAAAGAAAAAGTTGAATTTAATTGACTGCATTGAAATGACTGGGGACTTGAAAACTCGACTTGGGATTCGAAAACTCGACTTGGGACTCGAAAACTCGACTTGGGACTCGAAAACTCGACTTGGGATTCGAAAACTCGACTTGGGATTCGAAAACTGACTTGGGATTCGAAAACTGACTTGGGATTCGAAAACTGACTTGGGATTCGAAAACTGACTTGGAATAAAACTGACTTGGAATAAAACTGGCTTCGAATAAAACTGGCTTCGAATAAAACTGGCTTCGAATAAAACTGGCGTCGAATAAAACAGGCTTCGAATAAAACTGGCTTGGAATAAAACTGACTTGGAATAAAACTGACTTGGAATAAAACTGACTTGGAATAAAACTGTCTGACTTGAACTCTATCAAGTATTCTGAAATTGAAAATGAAACTGACTTGAACTCTTATCAAGTAGTATCTTGAAATTGAAAATGAAACTGACTTAACTCTTATAAAGTAGTATCTTGAAACTGAAAATGAAACTGACTTGAACTCTTATGTAGTATCTTGAAACTGAAAATGAAACTGACTTGAACTCTTATCAAGTAGTATCTTGAAACTGAAAATGAAACTGACTTGAACTCTTATCAAGTAGTATCTTGAAACTGAAAATGAAACTGACTTGAACTCTTATCAAGTAGTATCTTGAAACTGAAAATGAAACTGACTGAACTCTATCAAGTAGTATCGTGAAACTGAAAATGAAACTGACTTGAAACTGTTCTCAAGTATCTCTGTAACTCTATGAACTCTCTATAAACTCTCTCTTTCTTAATTTGCAAGTCAATTCAATTCAATAATTTGAAAAAATTTGCAAACAAAAATAAAAAATGTAAACAACATTTCGCTCTAAAGTACGCGAAGGTACTGTACTATTATGTTTGGTACATAAAATAAAATTATTCTATACTGAATATAATAGTGAAAATAACTCTGAAAATAATTCTGTGACAATTAACTCTGTGACAATTAACTCTGTGACAATTAACTCTGTGACAATTAACTTCTGTGAAAATTACTGTTTCACTAAAAAAAATGTATCACTGGTGTCTGAAGTGTTCACTGTGTTTTGTGTTAATTCTGGCTCCATACTAAATATTAACTGTTAATAATGCTGACTTTTCAAATGTTTACAAATTTCTTAAAAAAACCAACTCTGTACTTAACAAAATTTCTACGGGGAAATCCTTGAGACGTGTCCTGAAGACGTCTTGCTGGCTACTTCTTCTTGGATGAAAACTAGGCGTGGAGAACTTTGAGTCGTGACACACCGGTTCAAGGGTGGATGTTACGAACTGGAAGTCGTGACACGCCGGTCAAATGGTTTTATCCTGATGCAGGGTAATTTCTATCCTGGCCAAAGAGTGGCCACTTGTTAAAATCCTCTTCTTAAAATATTCTTCTAATCCTGGGGCAGAGTCGCCAGACTTGTTATCTTCCTTCTTCTATGTGTTAATGGGGTGTCTCGTATCGACGAGGCGTTCTTGTTAGGAGGCAGCAACGGATATTTCTTCTATAACATTCTAATTCTTTTCCGCCGGTCAAATGGTGGGTCGCCACTTGTTAAACTCTTGGCTACAGACTCGCCAGACTGTTATGCCAATATCTTCTATGGTGCTTGGGTTGTCTCTTTCTTAATTTGGGTAAAGGGTCGCCAGTTGTTAATTCTTCTCTTTTTATAATACTCTGATACTTTCTGATACTAAAATTATCGACTTTTCTTTTATAACTTATCGACTTTACTGACTAAATTCCTGAAGAGAACAAGGCTCGAAGGAAAAGATAAAAACTTCTTTTACTCTAGTTTACTTCTCAAAATGTACAGGTAGTGCTCTGAATTTACAGGGGTAGAGGTTCGACCTCTTTCGACCATGGCTCAGTCCGGAATCTAAAAAAATTAAGGAGGCAAGGGCCTCTGCCCCCTCCCCGCAGCGAGGCTGCTAACAGTGACCAAAACAGAGTCTCGTAATGAAGTGCCGTAATGAAGTGCTATTCATTTTACAACAAATAGATGTATAATATAAACCTAAATGTTGGGGGACCGCAGTTGAAGGTTAAGTTCCCCCCTTTTAAACACATGATCAGATGTTTGAAAAATTCAAAATAAAAATAAAAAACTAATTTGTATTTTTCGCCGAGTCTACATTTATGAAGGCGATATAATTTCATAGTAGTACATAAGTACAATTTGAGTACATGACTGAGTACGTATTAATTTTGGTTCATTACAATTACGACTACAATTATGGATTACTTCACATTCGCTTATGATTGTCCATTACAGTTCTATTAATGTAAATTCTTACATTATATATTAAGTCATTACATTTAATTACAGTTTCATTGAAGTACATTACGTCGTTTACCATTCTTAGTGTTTGTATATATGGTTATAATATATGGTTATTATATATGGTTATTATATATGGTTATTATATATGGTTATATGGTTATTAGTACAACACAAGTACATGAGACATGACACACATGATATAACATAACGCATGATAATGTTATAAATTCGAATTAGAGCGAAAGGAGATATTTTATCTTTGAAGCGTTCAATTTTGCAATAGTTAGCGGAATTTGATAACTTAACTAAGCATTTTCGAGTTCAATGCGGGAGGTGATATAATTAAAAATAAAAATGAAAAAAATAATACGAGAACGTATTTATGCGTTTTCGAACGAATGCATGAAGTTTTGCGTTTAATAGATTGACACGAGTAAAAATGAATATTTAATAAAATTTATATAGGATAATGATCAAGGGAAATTAATGACGTATAGATGAATATGGTTGAATAATAATATTTATACTACATAACACCACAACATTATTATTAAAGAATTTACCATACATTGAATACGGAAGATGTCCAAATACTAAGCACATGATTCAGTGTACAAGGTATGGGAAACGTAAAGAGAATTAAGTTATTTTATGACGTCATAGTGTATAAGTCATTATTAGAAAAGATGAATTAGAGAAATACAGTAATGAATAAAGAAGTACAAATCGAAATTCTATCCAAAACTCGCTTAGGCGATTTTGGTTTCTTATGTAAAAATGAATATGGATTATTCATTGTTCATTTTTACAGTGTTCCCCCTCTAAAATGATATTAACACAATAATAATACAATTAATACAATACAATTGAGAAAATAAGATCTAACGAATTCAAATTAGATGATGACGAATTTTTCTTTATATTACAAATTTTTATACAGAACAAGTGAGTTATTATATAATATAAAAAAAATTCAAAGATTAATACTTTAATTTAGACAAACATTTAAGTTAGACAAACAATATGGTTAAAATTTTTTACCAAATTTTATTTTTTCTGTGGGATGAATTACATAATGAATAGTAGATAAAAGGGAAAAATATAAATTTTAAAGTTCATGGATTTTCAAGGTTACCATGATAGTACAATTCATAACTAATTTTATTGACTATTGTAGGTAAAAATAGAATTACGTAATGGATGATGTATAGAAATGTGGTCAAGTGTGTATTTGGGTGTACTAGGTACAAAGTGTGTATCTTACAATTTCGAGGGACAGATTAGTTGAGAGGATTGTTCAATTAACTGAATAAATGCATGAGCAAGATATAATAGAAAGCAAAAATGATTAAGATTAAATTACATAGTTAGCATTTACACGTAATTAAATAAAGTTTATTGTGATATCCAATGATTTTAGCATAAGGTTTGTCTATATAGTACATATAGTGTGCATACATGCGTGTATGTGTAGGGATTTGGGAAGTTTTTGAATTAACAAAGTTTTAAAAATAATGTATAATAATTTAAGATGGGTTTAGGGTTATAAAATCTTTTAAGTTTAAGTCAGTTATTGTTATTATTATTATCATTATTATTATTATTATAAAATCCTTTAAGCTCAAGGTCAATTATAATAAAATTCTAAATTACAGGTAGTATTAATGATGGTGTATGCATATGAGTTTAATGTGAAAGTGACTTGAGGTACGGAAAGAAAATGAATTCGAATATGTGTCAAAAGTAATAGAATTCAATTAGGATTATCGATTGTACGTAATTAAATCAGTTACACATATATTAAGGTAATAAAAAAACGTACTTAGAGGACCTTACAATTAATGAAAGTAAATCTAGCGGTATTAAAAATTAAATTTTGAAGATGGAATTAAATTCGACTAGTAACATTCCTAGCTATATATGAACTATATAACTTTAACATTAACCAGAAGTATCGGTACGATTATTGAATTAAGAAAATTAAAAACAAATTAAAAATAGAAATCAATTTATGCATTTTAATGAGCTAAACATAATTTTATAATATTCTTAAAAATAAAAGTAAATCGAACCTTAGATGAGTTTCGGCCAAGAATAAAAAAAGTTATTGAAATGGAAGGAAAGCATTTCGAACAATCTTTTCTTTTAATAATTTCAGGTAAATTTTACATTAAAAATTAATCTTATATAATAAAAAAAAATATTAAAAAGGTTTAATAATTTTTCCATGTTAAGTAGAAAAATCATACTCTTTCGTTGAATGTTGATAGAATTTGAATTATTTGATATTTTGACACACATTAATTAAATTCGACTAACAATTACTCAGTATTCATCGAATAAAAAAAATATAAAAAATATAAAAATTGAAAATAGAAATCAATTATAAACTATAATGAAGTAAACATATACTGTAATATAAAAAACAACCTAAATTGAGGTTATGTTCCATAGTACCAAAGAGGAATTAAGTATGGTTGAACCAGTTCTCTGGTTGACACGGTTGAACCGGGGTTGGGGTGTTACAATAAAATAAAAATAAAAAAAAAAAGTTTGGAGTATTACATTCGGGGGAATTGAGTGACTAAGCGGGGGTATAAGTTTGAAATTGACAATACGTCTTTCGTGAGCACTTTGCTCTTTAAAAAAAAATTGCTTGTCACACTACTTAGAACAAAAATTAAGAGAGTTCAACAAACGGAGGGACGGCATGTTCCTCATATACATTACAATAATTACCAAAATCGTTACAACCTTTGTAAAAACGGTTTTGTTACAAATAATAAAATACATAACTATATATTTATATACGCAACAATCATGAAAAGGAAAAGACAAATCGGTGAATTTCCTTCTTACAAACAAAAAAAGGTTAACTAAAGACGCAAACCGGTCAATTCAGGTTGAATTTAATTCTCTTTTACAACAAAAAAGAGGTTGAATTAAATTCTCTTAAACAACAAAAAAAAAGGTGGAATTAAATTTTTAAATTACATTTTCTTAAATTAAATTCTCTTAAATTACAAAGAAAAAGTTGAATTTAATTGACTGCATTGAAATGACTGGGGACTTGAAAACTCGACTTGGGATTCGAAAACTCGACTTGGGACTCGAAAACTCGACTTGGGATTCGAAAACTCGACTTGGGATTCGAAAACTGACTTGGGATTCGAAAACTGACTTGGGATTCGAAAACTGACTTGGGATTCGAAAACTGACTTGGAATAAAACTAACTTGGAATAAAACTGGCTTCGAATAAAACTGGCTTCGAATAAAACTGGCTTCGAATAAAACTGGCGTCGAATAAAACAGGCTTCGAATAAAACTGGCTTGGAATAAAACTGACTTGGAATAAAACTGACTTGGAATAAAACTGACTTGGAATAAAACTGTCTGACTTGAACTCTATCAAGTATTCTGAAATTGAAAATGAAACTGACTTGAACTCTTATCAAGTAGTATCGTGAAACTGAAAATGAAACTGACTTGAACTCTTATCAAGTAGTATCGTGAAACTGAAAATGAAACTGACTTGAAACTTTTCTCAATTATCTCTGTAACTCTATGAACTCTCTATAAACTCTCTCTTTCTTAATTTGCAAGTCAATTCAATTCAATAATTTGAAAAAATTTGCAAACAAAAATAAAAAATGTAAACAACATTTCGCTCTAAAGTACGCGAAGGTACTGTACTATTATGTTTGGTACATAAAATAAAATTATTCTATACTGAATATGATAGTGAAAATAACTCTGAAAATAATTCTGTGACAATTAACTCTGTGACAATTAACTTCTGTGAAAATTACTGTTTCACTAAAAAAAAATGTATCACTGGTGTCTGAAGTGTTCACTGTGTTTTGTGTTAATTCTGGCTCCATACTAAATATTAACTGTTAATAATGCTGACTTTTCAAATGTTTACAAATTTCTTAAAAAAAACCAACTCTGTACTTAACAAAATTTCTACGGGGAAATCCTTGAGACGTGTCCTGAAGACGTCTTGCTGGCTACTTCTTCTTGGATGAAAACTAGGCGTGGAGAACTTTGAGTCGTGACACACCGGTTCAAGGGTGGATGTTACGAACTGGAAGTCGTGACACGCCGGTCAAATGGTTTATCCTGATGCAGGGTAATTTCTATCCTGGCCAAAGGTGGCCATTTGTTAAAATCCTCTTCTTAAAATATTCTTCTAATCCTGGGGCAGAGTCGCCAGACTTGTTATCTTCCTTCTTCTATGTGTTAATGGGGTGTCTCGTATCGACGAGGCGTTCTTGTTAGGAGGCAGCAACGGATATTTCTTCTATAACATTCTAATTCTTTTCCGCCGGTCAAATGGTGGGTCGCCACTTGTTAAACTCTTGGCTACAGACTCGCCAGACTGTTATGCCAATATCTTCTATGGTGCTTGGGTTGTCTCTTTCTTAATTTGGGTAAAGGGTCGCCAGTTGTTAATTCTTCTCTTTTTATAATACTCTGATACTTTCTGATACTAAAATTATCGACTTTTCTTTTATAACTTATCGACTTTACTGACTAAATTCCTGAAGAGAACAAGGCTCGAAGGAAAAGATAAAAACTTCTTTTACTCTAGTTTACTTCTCAAAATGTACAGGTAGTGCTCTGAATTTACAGGGGTAGAGGTTCGACCTCTTTCGACCATGGCTCAGTCCGGAATCTAAAAAATTAAGGAGGCAAGGGGCCTCTGCCCCTCCCCGCAGCGAGGCTGCTAACAGTGACCAAAACAGAGTCTCGTAATGAAGTGCCGTAATGAAGTGCTATTCATTTTACAACAAATAGATGTATAATATAAACCTAAATGTTGGGGGACCGCAGTTGAAGGTTAAGTTCCCCCCTTTTAAACACATGATCAGATGTTTGAAAATTCAAAATAAAAATAAAAAACTAATTTGTATTTTTCGCCGTCTACATTTATGAAGGCGATATAATTTCATAGTAGTACATAAGTACAATTTGAGTACATGACTGAGTACGTATTAATTTTGGTTCATTACAATTACGACTACAATTATGGATTACTTCACATTCGCTTATGATTGTCCATTACAGTTCTATTAATGTAAATTCTTACATTATATATTAAGTCATTACATTTAATTACAGTTTCATTGAAGTACATTACGTCGTTTACCATTCTTAGTGTTTGTATATATGGTTTAATATATGGTTATTATATATGGTTATTATATATGGTTATTATATATGGTTATTAGTACAACACAAGTACATGAGACATGACACACATGATATAACATAACGCATGATAATGTTATAAATTCGAATTAAGCGAAAGGAGATATTTTATCTTTGAAGCGTTCAATTTTGCAATAGTTAGCGGAATTTGATAACTTAACTAAGCATTTTCGAGTTCAATGCGGGAGGTGATATAATTAAAAATAAAAATGAAAAAAATATACGAGAACGTATTTATGCGTTTTCGAACGAATGCATGAAGTTTTGCGTTTAATAGATTGACACGAGTAAAAATGAATATTTAATAAAATTTATATAGGATAATGATCAAGGGAAATTAATGACGTATAGATGAATATGGTTGAATAATAATATTTATACTACATAACACCACAACATTATTATTAAAGAATTTACCATACATTGAATACGGAAGATGTCCAAATACTAAGCACATGATTCAGTGTACAAGGTATGGGAAACGTAAAGAGAATTAAGTTATTTTATGACGTCATAGTGTATAAGTCATTATTAGAAAAGATGAATTAGAGAAATACAGTAATGAATAAAGAAGTACAAATCGAAATTCTATCCAAAACTCGCTTAGGCGATTTTGGTTTCTTATGTAAAAATGAATATGGATTATTCATTGTTCATTTTTACAGTGTTCCCCCTCTAAAATGATATTAACACAATAATAATACAATTAATACAATACAATTGAGAAAATAAGATCTAACGAATTCAAATTAGATGATGACGAATTTTTCTTTATATTACAAATTTTTATACAGAACAAGAGAGTTATTATATATATAAAAAAAATTCAAAGATTAATACTTTAATTTAGACAAACATTTAAGTTAGACAAACAATATGGTTAAAATTTTTTACCAAATTTTATTTTTTCTGTGGGATGAATTACATACATAATGAATAGTAGATAAAAGGGAAAAATATAAATTTTAAAGTTCATGGATTTTCAAGGTTACCATGATAGTACAATTCATAACTAATTTTATTGACTATTGTAGGTAAAAATAGAATTACGTAATGGATGATGTATAGAAATGTGGTCAAGTGTGTATTTGGGTGTACTAGGTACAAAGTGTGTATCTTACAATTTCGAGGGACAGATTAGTTGAGAGGATTGTTCAATTAACTGAATAAATGCATGAGCAAGATATAATAGAAAGCAAAAATGATTAAGATTAAATTACATAGTTAGCATTTACACGTAATTAAATAAAGTTTATTGTGATATCCAATGATTTTAGCATAAGGTTTGTCTATATAGTACATATGTGTGCATACATGCGTCTGTATGTGTAGGGATTTGGGAAGTTTTTGAATTAACAAAGTTTTAAAAATAATGTATAATAATTTAAGATGGGTTTAGGGTTATAAAATCTTTTAAGTTTAAGTCAGTTATTGTTATTATTATTATCATTATTATTATTATTATAAAATCCTTTAAGCTCAAGGTCAATTATAATAAAATTCTAAATTACAGGTAGTATTAATGATGGTGTATGCATATGAGTTTAATGTGAAAGTGACTTGAGGTACGGAAAGAAAATGAATTCGAATATGTGTCAAAAGTAATAGAATTCAATTAGGATTATCGATTGTACGTAATTAAATCAGTTACACATATATTAAGGTAATAAAAAAACGTACTTAGAGGACCTTACAATTAATGAAAGTAAATCTAGCGGTATTAAAATTAAATTTTGAAGATGGAATTAAATTCGACTAGTAACATTCCTAGCTATATATGAACTATATAACTTTAACATTAACCAGAAGTATCGGTACGATTATTGAATTAAGAAAATTAAGAATACAAATTAAAAATAGAAATCAATTTATGCATTTTAATGAGCTAAACATAATTTTATAATATTCTTAAAAATAAAAGTAAATCGAACCTTAGATGAGTTTCGGCCAAGAATAAAAAAGTTATTGAAATGGAAGGAAAGCATTTCGAACAATCTTTTCTTTTAATAATTTCAGGTAAATTTTACATTAAAAATTAATCTTATATAATAAAAAAAAATATTAAAAAGGTTTAATTTTTTCCATGTTAAGTAGAAAAATCATACTCTTTCGTTGAATGTTGATAGAATTTGAATTATTTGATATTTTGACACACAATTAATTAAATTCGACTAACAATTACTCAGTATTCATCGAATAAAAAAAAATATTAAAAAAATATAAAAATTGAAAATAGAAATCAATTATAAACTATAATGAAGTAAACATACTGTAATATAAAAAACACTCTAAATTGAGGTTATGTTCCATAGTACCAAAGAGAATTTAGTATGGTTCAACCAGTTCTCTGGTTGACACGGTTGAACCGGGGTTGGGGTGTTACAATAAAATAAAAATAAAAATAAAAGTTTGGAGTATTACATTCGGGGAATTGAGTGACTAAGCGGGGGTATAAGTTTGAAATTGACAATACGTCTTTCGTGAGCACTTTGCTCTTTAAAAAAAGATTGCTTGTCACACTACTTAGAACAAAAATTAAGAGAGTTCAACAAACGGAGGGACGGCATGTTCCTCATATACATTACAATAATTACCAAAATCGTTACAACCTTTGTAAAAACGGTTTTGTTACAAATAATAAAATACATAACTATATATTTATATACGCAACAATCATGAAAAGGAAAAGACAAATCGGTGAATTTCCTTCTTACAAACAAAAAAAAAGGTTAACTAAAGACGCAAACCGGTCAATTCAGGTTGAATTTAATTCTCTTTTACAACAAAAAGAGGTTGAATTAAATTCTCTTAAACAACAACAAAAAGGTGGAATTAAATTTTTAAATTACATTTTCTTAAATTAAATTCTCTTAAATTACAAAGAAAAAGTTGAATTTAATTGACTGCATTGAATGACTGGGGACTTGAAAACTCGACTTGGGATTCGAAAACTCGACTTGGGACTCGAAAACTCGACTTGGGACTCGAAAACTCGACTTCGGATTCGAAAACTCGACTTGGGATTCGAAAACTGACTTGGAATAAAACTGACTTGGAATAAAACTGGCTTCGAATAAAACTGGCTTCGAATAAAACTGGCTTCGAATAAAACTGGCGTCGAATAAAACAGGCTTCGAATAAAACTGGCGTGGAATAAAACTGACTTGGAATAAAACTGACTTAGAATAAAACTGACTTGGAATAAAACTGACTTGGAATAAAACTGTCTGACTTGAACTCTATCAAGTATTCTGAAATTGAAAATGAAACTGACTTGAACTCTTATCAAGTAGTATCTTGAAATTGAAAATGAAACTGACTTAAACTCTTATAAAGTAGTTGTAGTGAATACTCTTATTTTAGTTTCAAGATAAATGTTAATTTTACCGTCTTGAATTTCGGAATAGCTATAAATTCATTTTAAATTAGTTACCCATCATAATTCAATTGTAAACCACATTAATACTAATTTTATGTATACTGTATTATTTTATTGTATGTAAACATAATTAATTATATATCACAATTGTCAGTTAATTATTTATATTCAAATAATTATTTTAATCTAATACCATGTCCATTTTGCAAATAAATAATAGAAATCCAAGGGTTATATTTTCCATCCTTGGTACTGTCGCAGTTTCGCCTAACGGACTCAATACGGCTAGTGAGATAATCACTGGTTGGCACTTAACCAGCGGCAGTGCTTATGGCTACATCATCCAGGTTAGCCTATACCGGATAGATGCGCTACGGTCCCAAGCCGTAGCTTGCCTAGGCCCAACGACGACGACGACGAAAACCAACAATTGGTGACCCCGGAGTTGGATTCCCCCCTTTTACCCGAACGACTAGGACTAGACTGTAACGTCGTTCGTGCCCATCACCCCCTTCACCCGAGCGACTAGGACCAGACTGTAACGTCGCTCGTGCCCTCTGCCCCTCACCCTGCCCGTGCGCTCTGTGCCTGCGCTCGTCTCAACCTCCACTCCTTCGTTGGTAACTTGTCGTCTTGCTTGTACGTCAGCAAGCATAGGAGAAGATGCCTGACGACGCTGGTGCCATCTCCCACTTGAGCGTAAAGCTCCCCGTCTTCTGGCCGGGTGATCCATTTATTTGGTTCCACCAAGTGGAATCACAATTCAACTTGGGAAGGATCACCGCTAGCAGACAAAATACGATCATGTTTTGTCCTCTCTACCAGCGAGCATCATCTCTGAAGTCCGTGACGTCATCGTGTCTACTTCCACGAGTGAGGACCCATACAACGATCTGAAGTCTGCCATCCTGTGCCGCACCACTGTCTCCGAGCGTGAGAAACTACATCAGTTAATCTCAAAAGAACTTGGAGACCGTAAGCCCACTCAAATGCTGAGGGCTATGCAGTGCGCTCTAGGCGAACGCGCACAAACCTTCGATAAGGACATCTTTAGACAGTTGTTCTTGCAGAAACTTCCTCCATCAGCTCAGCGTGTCTTGGCCACTATGGATCCTGCTACTCCAGTTGATAAACTAGCAGAAACTGCCGACAAAGTAGTGGAGATTGACACAGCTCCGGTCAACAACGTGAACACACAATCGGAACTGGAGTTGAAAGTGGAAGAGTTAAGTCAACAACTCAACCACGTTTGTTCTCTGCTACAAAATCAACGGCAAAGAAGCCATTCTCGGTCAAGATTTACGAAGAGGCATCGTTCGAGTTCCGGGAAGATCTGCTTCTACCACTCAAAATTTGGAAAGAAGGCTAGGAAGTGCATCTCCCCTTGCAATTTTTCGTCGGAAAACCCCAGCAGCGAGTCCTAATGGCGTCTAGTACTCGCACTGCCAACCTGTTATTCATAAAGGACAGGAACTCTGGTGTCAATTTCTTGGTCGATACCGGAGCGTCAGTCAGTGTATTCCCTCAAAAATCTGGTCATACGCACTCGGAATCTCCGCCTCTATACGCTGCTAACGGTTCACGCATACCCACGTACGGTACTCAGTCGCGTGAACTAAACTTGGGCCTTCACCGATCCTTCAAGTGGATTTTCATCTGTGCTCAAGTGCAGCATCCCATAATCGGCGCTGACTTCCTCCAGCATTTCAAACTCCTGGTGGATCTTGACAAGCGACGCTTATGCGACCAGGCCACACTGCTTTCTGTTCTTGCCAAACAGGTTGCCCTTCCGGACGCCTCGAACTCTGCACTTTCCCTCGTTCCCCCTAATTCCATGTACCAGTGCCTTTTCCAGCGATATCCAGGAATTCTTCAACCGATGCAGATGGGTGATACCATTAAGCACACCATTACCCATCACATTACAACAAAAGGTCCCCCTGTGTTTGCAAAACCCAGACGTCTTGCCCCGGACAAACTGAAAGCTGCCAAATCGGAATTCCAGCTTATGATAGATCTTGGGATAATAAGACCTTCCAAAAGCAGTTGGTCCTCTCCCCTACACCTGGTCCAGAAGAAGTCAGGAGACTGGAGACCATGTGGGGATTACCGGTTTTTGAATTCGACAACCATCCCGGACCGATATCCGGTACCAAATGTCCAAGACTTTACTTCTCTTCTCCACGGCAAATCTATCTTCAGTAAAATAGAACTCGTTAAGGCTTTCCACCACATTCCCGTAGAGCCTTCGGATATTCCCATGACTGCAGTTTGTACACCATTTGGGTTATTCGAATTTGTGAAGATGCCGTTCGGGCTACGGAATGCTGCGCAAACCTTTCAGAGGTTTATAGATGAGGTCACCAGAGGCTTAGACTTTGTTTATGCCTACATCGATGATTTGCTTGTGGCCAGCTCAACGGAAGAGGAACATAAGGAACATCTTTCACTCCTCTTTCAACGCTTAGAACAATACGGTGTTACTATTAATGCATCTAAGTGTGTGTTTGCACAGCCACCTTGGAATTTCTTGGTCACACGATTTCGCAGCACGGAATTACCCCCCTTCAGGACAAGTGTGAAGTGATAAAAAATTACCCTATGCCAAATAATCAGCGTGAGTTACGTCGGTTTCTAGGTTTGGTAAATTATTACCACAAGTTCATTAAAAACTGTGCCAGTGTTCTTGCTCCTCTACACGCTATGATCACACACAAACGCAAGGTAACGAAATTGGTATGGTGTAGCGATAGTTTACAGGCGTTCGACAATGCCAAAAATGCTATCAATAGTACATTGTCTCTGTCATTTCCTATCAGTGATGCCCCCCTAACTCTGACGGTCGATGCATCAGATGTTGCGATCGGTGGGGTGTTGGAACAAACCATTAACGGTCAACAAGCACCCATCGCGTTTTACTCGAAAAAGCTGCAGCCAGCCCAAACGCGTTATAGTGCTTTCGGACGTGAACTTCTTGCTATTTACTTAAACGTGAAGCATTTTCAACATTTCCTTGAAGGCCGAGAGTTTTGTGTTTTTACCGACCACAAACCTTTGGTCACTGTCTTCATAAAAACAGCTGTAACCACTCTCCCAGAGTCATCAGGCAACTCGATTATATCTCGCAATTTACCACAGATATCCGCCACATCAAAGGTGTCTTGAACACTCCAGCGGATGCACTTTCAAGAATAGAGATTACTTCTGTTACCCTCAGCTCTACACTGTGGAATGCTATTGCACAGGATCAAGATAAGGATACGGAACTACAAGACCTGCTCAGAGAAGACTCCACTCACTCACTTTCCCTCAAGAAAATGAGTATGCCAGGATTGTCTGTGCCCCTCTATTGCGACGTATCAACAGCTGCTATTCGCCCTTATGTCCCTCCATGTCACAGACAAGCAGTCTTCACGGATCTTCATAAGCCCTCCCATCCTGGTATCCGTGCTTCGCAACACCTGGTTACCTCTCGCTTTGTTTGGCCCTCGATTCGGAAGGATGTCAAACATTGGACCAAAACGTGCCTTGCCTGCCAGCGTGCCAAAGTCCAAAGGCACACCAGGTCCCCCTTTGACGCATTTCCCCCCCATCCCAGCGATTTGAGGTAATTCATGTAGACATTGTTGGCCCTCTTCCAGTGATTCAAGGCCAACGTTATCTGCTCACCTGTCTCGACCGCTTTTCCAGATGGCCTGAAGCCATCCCACTTCCTGATATCCAAGCGGACACTGTTGCAAGAGCCTTTCTTCATGGATGGGTATCAAGATTTGGATTGCCGACAAAAGTCATCACTGACCAAGGTCGCCAATTTGAGTCTTCGCTTTGGAAGAAGTTTACCAGCTTGTTGGGTACAGTACATGCGCATACCTGTGCGTATCATCCGCAAGCTAACGGCCTCGTCGAACGCTTCCATCGCCAGCTGAAGTCATCCCTTATGTGTCACGAAGACTCCCATTGGATGGATAAGCTTCCACTCGTGTTGCTTGGTATTCGCTCTGCATTTAAGAGTGATCTGAAGACTACAGCGGCTGAACTAGTCTATGGAGCAACACTGCGCTACCAGGTGGCTACTTCACTGCAGGGGATAAGTCATGTGATCCTACGGAATTCGTTCAAACACTTTCCTCTCACATGCAGTCCCTTCAGCCTGTTCCCCCTCGATTGACTAGCCAACAGAACATCTTTGTTTCCCCAGCCCTCCAGTCTTGCACCCACGTTTTCGTTCGTGTACCTGTCCCAAAACGGCCTCTCCAATGTCCATATGACGGGCCCTATGAAGTTCTCCGACGTACGCGCAAATCATTTCTCATCCAGCGCGGTTCCAAGGTCGACAAGGTTTCTATCGATCGTCTTAAGCCTGCGTTTTTGGAATCAACCTTAAGCGAGGTACATGTAGCTACCAAAAAGGTCCAGGGGAAATCTGTGTCGTTCGGAACTCTTTGAACTTCCTCTCTGGTGGGGGAGTGTGTAGTGAATACTCTTATTTTAGTTTCAAGATAAATGTTAATTTTACCGTCTTGAATTTCGGAATAGCTATAAATTCATTTTAAATTAGTTACCCATCATAATTCAATTGTAAACCACATTAATACTTTTTATGTATACTGTATTATTTTATTGTATGTAAACATAATTAATTATATATCACAATTGTCAGTTAATTATTTATATTCAAATAATTATTTTAATATACCATGTCCATTTTGCAAATAAATAATAGAAATCCAAGGGTTATATTTTCCATCCTTGGTACTGTCGCAGTTTCGCCTAACGGACTCAATACGGCTAGTGAGATAATCACTGGTTGGCACTTAACCAGCGGCAGTGCTTATGGCTACATCATCCAGGTTAGCCTATACCGGATAGATGCGCTACGGTCCCAAGCCGTAGCTTGCCTAGGCCCAACGACGACGAAAACCAACATAGTATCTTGAAACTGAAAATGAAACTGACTTGAACTCTTATGAAGTAGTATCTTGAAAATGAAACTGACTTGAACTCTTATGAAGTAGTATCTTGAAAATGAAACTGACTTGAACTCTTATCAAGTAGTATCTTGAAACTGAAAATGAAACTGACTTGAACTCTTATCAAGTAGTATCTTGAAACTGAAAATGAAACTGACTTGAACTCTTATCAAGTAGTATCTTGAAACTGAAAATGAAACTGACTTGAACTCTTATCAAGTAGTATCGTGAAACTGAAAATGAAACTGACTTGAAACTGTTCTCAAGTATCTCTGTAACTCTATGAACTCTCTATAAACTCTCTCTTTCTTAATTTGCAAGTCAATTCAATTCAATAATTTGAAAAAATTTGCAAACAAAAATAAAAAATGTAAACAACATTTCGCTCTAAAGTACGCGAAGGTACTGTACTATTATGTTTGGTACATAAAATAAAATTATTCTATACTGAATATAATAGTGAAAATAACTCTGAAAATAATTCTGTGACATTAACTCTGTGACAATTAACTCTGTGACAATTAACTCTGTGACAATTAACTTCTGTGAAAAAAATGTATCACTGGTGTCTGAAGTGTTCACTGTTTTTGTGTTAATTCTGGCTCCATACTAAATATTAACTGTTAATAATGCTGACTTTTCAAATGTTTACAAATTTCTTTAAAAAAACCAACTCTGTACTTAACAAAATTTCTACGGGGAAATCCTTGAGACGTGTCCTGAAGACGTCTTGCTGGCTACTTCTTCTTGGATGAAAACTAGGCGTGGAGAACTTTGAGTCGTGACACACCGGTTCAAGGGTGGATGTTACGAACTGGAAGTCGTGACACGCCGGTCAAATGGTTTTATCCTGATGCAGGGTAATTTCTATCCTGGCCAAAGAGTGGCCACTTGTTAAAATCCTCTTCTTAAAATATTCTTCTAATCCTGGGGCAGAGTCGCCAGACTTGTTATCTTCCTTCTTCTATGTGTTAATGGGGTGTCTCGTATCGACGAGGCTTCTTGTTAGGAGGCAGCAACGGATATTTCTTCTATAACATTCTAATTCTTTTCCGCCGGTCAAATGGTTGGGTCGCCACTTGTTAAACTCTTGGCTACAGACTCGCCGACTGTTATGCCAATATCTTCTATGGTGCTTGGGTTGTCTCTTCTTAATTTGGGTAAAGGGTCGCCAGTTGTTAATTCTTCTCTTTTTATAATACTCTGATACTTTCTGATACTAAAATTATCGACTTTTCTTTATAACTTATCGACTTACTGACTAAATTCCTGAAGAGAACAAGGCTCGAAGGAAAAGATAAAAACTTCTTTTACTCTAGTTTACTTCTCAAAATGTACAGGTAGTGCTCTGAATTTACAGGGGTAGAGGTTCGACCTCTTTCGACCATGGCTCAGTCCGGAATCTAAAAAAATTAAGGAGGCAAGGGGCCTCTGCCCCCTCCCGCAGCGAGGCTGCTAACAGTGACCAAAACAGAG